>CM074726.1:61331157-62006157 GCA_037306005.1 Rhinophrynus dorsalis | reverse complement strand
TCTCTATGTATGTGCTACCTCTCTGTATGTGCTATCTCTCTATGTATGTGCTCTCTCTCTCTGTATGTGCTATCTCTTTCTATGTATGTGCTATCTCTCTCTGTGTATGTGCTATCTCTCTCTGTATGTGCTATCTCTCTCTATGTATGTGCTATCTCTCTCTGTATGTGCTATCTCTCTCTCTGTATGTGCTCTCTCTCTCTCTCTATGTGCTATCTCTCTCTGTATGTGCTATCTCTCTCTGTATGTGCTCTCTCTCTCTCTGTATGTGCTCTCTCTCTCTGTATGTGCTATCTCTCTCTTTCTGTATGTGATATCTCTCTCTCTCTCTCTATGTATGTGCTAACTCTCTGTCTATGTATGTGCTATCTCTCTCTATGTATGTGCTATCTCATTCTCTATGTATGTGCTATCTCTCTCTATGTATGTGCTACCTCTCTGTATGTGCTATCTCTCTATGTATGTGCTCTCTCTCTCTGTGTATGTGCTATCTCTCTCTGTATGTGCTATCTCTCTCTATGTATGTGCTCTCTCTCTCTGTATGTGCTATCTCTCTCTATGTATGTGCTCTCTCTCTCTGTGTATGTGCTATCTCTCTCTGTATGTGCTATCTCTCTATGTATGTGCTCTTTCTCTCTATGTATGTGCTATCTCTCTCTGTGTATGTGCTATCTCTCTCTGTATGTGCTATCTCTCTCTGTGTATGTGCTATCTCTCTATGTATGTGCTCTTTCTCTCTGTATGTGCTATCTCTCTCTGTTAGTGCTATCTCTCTCTCTCTGTTTGTGCTATCTCTCTCTCTCTCTCTGTATGTGCTATCTCTCTCTATGTATGTGCTATCTCTCTCTGTGTGTCCTATCTCTCTCTATGTATGTGCTATCTCTCTCTGTGTGTCCTATCTCTCTCTCTGTATATGCTATCTCCCTCTTTGTATGTGCTATCTCTCTCTTTGTATGTGCTATCTCTCTCTGTATGTGCTATCTCCCTCTTTGTATGTGCTATCTCTCTCTGTATGTGCTCTCTCTCTCTCTCTGTATGTGCTCTCTCTCTGTATGTGCTATCTCTCTCTCTGTATGTGCTATCTCTCTCTCTATGTATGTGCTATCTCTCTCTCTATGTATGTGCTATCTCTCTCTGTGTATGTGCTATCTCTCTGTGTATGTGCTATCTCTCTGTGTATGTGCTAACTCTCTCTCTGTATGTGCTACCTCTCTCTATGTATGTGCTATCTCTCTATGTATGTGCTCTCTCTCTCTCTGTATGTGCTATCTCTTTCTCTCTCTGTTGGTGCTATCTCTCTCTCTCTCTCTATGTATGTGCTATCTCTCTCTCTATGTATGTGCTATCTCTCTCTCTATGTGCTATCTCTCTCTGTATGTGCTCTCTCTCTCTCTGTATGTGCTCTCTCTCTCTGTATGTGCTATCTCTCTCTTTCTATATGTGATATCTCTCTCTCTCTCTCTATGTATGTGCTAACTCTCTGTCTATGTATGTGCTATCTCTCTCTATGTATGTGCTATCTCATTCTCTATGTATGTGCTATCTCTCTCTATGTATGTGCTACCTCTCTGTATGTGCTATCTCTCTATGTATGTGCTATCTCTCTCTGTGTATGTGCTATCTCTCTCTGTATGTGCTATCTCTCTCTATGTATGTGCTATCTCTCTCTGTATGTGCTATCTCTCTCTCTGTATGTGCTATCTCTCTCTCTGTATGTGCTATCTCTCTCTCTGTATGTGCTCTCTCTCTCTCTCTATGTGCTATCTCTCTCTGTATGTGCTATCTCTCTCTGTATGTGCTCTCTCTCTCTCTGTATGTGCTCTCTCTCTCTGTATGTGCTATCTCTCTCTCTCTCTCTATGTATGTGCTAACTCTCTGTCTATGTATGTGCTATCTCTCTCTATGTATGTGCTATCTCATTCTCTATGTATGTGCTATCTCTCTCTATGTATGTGCTACCTCTCTGTATGTGCTATCTCTCTATGTATGTGCTCTCTCTCTCTGTGTATGTGCTATCTCTCTCTGTATGTGCTATCTCTCTCTATGTATGTGCTCTCTCTCTCTGTATGTGCTATCTCTCTCTATGTATGTGCTATCTCTCTCTGTGTATGTGCTATCTCTCTCTGTATGTGCTATCTCTCTCTATGTATGTGCTATCTCTCTATGTATGTGCTCTTTCTCTCTATGTATGTGCTATCTCTCTCTGTGTATGTGCTATCTCTCTCTGTATGTGCTATCTCTCTCTGTGTATGTGCTATTTCTCTATGTATGTGCTCTTTCTCTCTGTATGTGCTATCTCTCTCTCTGTTTGTGCTATCTCTCTCTCTCTCTGTTTGTGCTATCTCTCTCTCTCTCTCTGTATGTGTTATCTCTCTCTATGTATGTGCTATCTCTCTCTGTGTGTCCTATCTCTCTCTATGTATGTGCTATCTCTCTCTGTGTGTCCTATCTCTCTCTCTGTATATGCTATCTCCCTCTTTGTATGTGCTATCTCTCTCTGTATGTGCTATCTCCCTCTTTGTATGTGCTATCTCTCTCTGTATGTGCTCTCTCTCTCTCTGTATGTGCTCTCTCTCTGTATGTGCTATCTCTCTCTCTGTATGTGCTATCTCTCTCTCTGTATGTGCTATCTCTCTCTCTATGTATGTGCTATCTCTCTCTCTATGTATGTGCTATCTCTCTCTGTGTATGTGCTATCTCTCTGTGTATGTGCTATCTCTCTCTGTATGTGCTAACTCTCTCTCTGTATGTGCTACCTCTCTCTATGTATGTGCTATCTCTCTATGTATGTGCTCTCTCTCTCTCTGTATGTGCTATCTCTTTCTCTCTCTGTTGGTGCTATCTCTCTCTCTCTCTCTCTCTATGTATGTGCTATCTCTCTCTCTATGTATGTGCTATCTCTCTCTGTATGTGCTATCTCTCTCTGTATGTGCTATCTCTCTCTCTGTATGTGCTACCTCTCTCTATGTATGTGCTATCTCTCTATGTATGTGCTCTCTCTCTCTGTATGTGCTATCTCTCTCTCTCTCTGTGCTATCTCTCTCTCTCTGTATGTGCTATCTCTCTCTCTCTCTCTCTCTCTCTATGTATGTGCTATCTCTTCTCTATGTATGTGCTATCGCTCTATGTATGTGCTCTCTCTCTCTCTGTATGTGCTATCTCTCTCTCTCTCTGTATGTGCTATCTCTCTCTCTCTCTCTCTCTATGTATGTGCTATCGCTCTCTGTATGTGCTATCTCTCTCTATGTATGTGCTCTCTCTCTATGTATGTGCTATCTCTCTCTGTATGTGCTATCTCTCTCTCTCTCTCTGTATGTGCTATCTCTCTCTCTCTGTATGTGCTATCTCTCTCTCTCTGTATGTGCTATCTCTCTCTCTCTGTATGTGCTATCTCTCTCTCTGTATGTGCTATCTCTCTCTATGTGCTATCTCTCTATGTATGTTCTATCTCTCTCTATGTATGTGCTATCTCTCTCTCTATGTATGTGCTATCTCTCTCTGTGTATGTGCTATCTCTCTCTGTGTATGTGCTATCTCTCTGTGTATGTGCTATCTCTCTGTGTATGTGCTATCTCTCTCTGTATGTGCTAACTCTCTCTCTGTATGTGCTACCTCTCTCTATGTATGTGCTATCTCTCTATGTATGTGCTCTCTCTCTCTGTTTGTGCTATCTCTTTCTATCTCTCTCTGTTGGTGCTATCTCTCTCTCTCTCTGTATGTTCTATCTCTCTCTATGTATGTGCTATCTCTCTCTCTATGTATGTGCTATCTCTCTCTGTGTATGTGCTATCTCTCTGTGTACATGCTATCGCTCTCTGTATGTGCTAACTCTCTCTCTGTATGTGCTACCTCTCTCTATGTATGTGCTATCTCTCTATGTATGTGCTCTCTCTCTCTGTTTGTGCTATCTCTTTCTCTCTCTCTGTTGGTGCTATCTCTCTCTCTCTCTCTGTATGTGCTATCTCTCTCTCTCTCTGTATGTGCTATCTCTCTCTATGTATGTGCTACCTCTCTCTGTATGTGCTACCTCTCTCTATGTATGTGCTATCTCTCTCTGTTGGTGCTATCTCTCTCTCTCTCTCTCTCTGTATGTGCTATCTCTCTCTCTCTCTGTATGTGCTATCTCTCTCTCTGTATGTGCTACCTCTCTCTATGTATGTGCTATCTCTCTATGTATGTGCTCTCTCTCTCTGTATGTGCTATCTCTCTCTCTCTCTGTGCTATCTCTCTCTCTCTGTATGTGCTATCTCTCTCTCTCTCTCTCTCTCTCTCTCTCTCTATGTATGTGCTATCGCTGTATGTATGTGCTCTGTCTCTCTGTATGTGCTATCTCTCTCTCTCTCTCTCTGTGCTATCTCTCTCTCTGTATGTGCTATCTCTCTCTCTCTCTCTCTCTCTCTCTCTCTCTCTCTCTCTCTATGTAAGTGCTATCGCTCTCTGTATGTGCTATCTCTCTCTCTATGTATGTGCTCTCTCTCTATGTATGTGCTATCTCTCTCTGTATGTGCTATCTCTCTCTCTCTGTATGTGCTATCTCTCTCTCTCTCTCTCTGTATGTGCTATCTCTCTCTCTGTATGTGCTATCTCTCTCTATGTGCTATCTCTCTATGTATGTGCTATCTCTCTCTATGTATGTGCTATCTCTCTCTCTATGTATGTGCTAACTCTCTCTGTGTATGTGCTATCTCTCTGTGTATGTGCTATCTCTCTGTGTACATGCTATCTCTCTCTGTATGTGCTAACTCTCTCTCTGTATGTGCTACCTCTCTCTATGTATGTGCTCTCTCTCTATGTTTGTGCTATCTCTCTCTCTGTTTGTGCTATCTCTCTCTCTGTATGTGCTATCTCTCTCTCTCTGTATGTGCTCTCTCTCTCTGTGTATGTGCTATCTCTCTCTGTATGTGCTATCTCTCTCTGTATGTGCTACCTCTCTCTATGTATGTGCTATCTCTCTATGTATGTGCTATCTCTCTCTATGTATGTGCTATCTCTCTCTCTATGTATGTGCTATCTCTCTCTCTGTGTATGTGCTATCTCTCTCTGTATGTGCTATCTCTCTCTGTATGTGCTAACTCTCTCTATGTATGTGCTATCTCTCTATGTATGTGCTCTCTCTCTCTGTGCTATCTCTTTCTCTCTCTCTCTGTTTTTGCTATCTCTCTCTCTCTCTCTCTGTATGTGCTATCTCTCTCTCTGTATGTGCTATCTCTCTCTGTATGTGCTATCTCTCTCTCTGTATGTGCTATCTCTCTCTATGTATGTGCTATCTCTCTCTCTGTATGTGCTATCTCTCTCTCAGTATGTGCTATCTCTCTCTCTCTATGTGCTATTTCCCTCTTTGTATATGCTATCTCTCTCTGTATGTGCTATCTCTCTCTCTGTATGTTCTCTCTCTCTCTATCTCTGTATGTGCTCCCTCTCTCTCTGTATGTGCTATCTCTCTCTGTATGTGCTATCTCTCTCTGTATGTGCTCTCTCTCTCTCTGTATGTGCTCTCTCTCTCTGTATGTGCTATCTCTCTCTTTCTGTATGTGATATCTCTCTCTCTCTCTCTATGTATGTGCTAACTCTCTGTCTATGTATGTGCTATCTCTCTCTATGTATGTGCTATCTCATTCTCTATGTATGTGCTATCTCTCTCTATGTATGTGCTATCTCTCTCTCTCTCTCTGTCTCTGTATGTTCTCTCTCTCTCTGTATGTGCTATCTCTCTCTCTGTATGTCCTATCTCTCTCTCTGTATGTGCTATCTCCCTCTTTGTATATGTTATCTCTCTCTGTATGTGCTATCTCTCTCTATGTATGTGCTATCTCTCTCTGTATGTGCTATCTCTCTCTATGTATGTGCTATCTCTCTATGTATGTGCTCTTTCTCTCTGTATGTGCTATCTCTCTCTCTGTTTGTGCTATCTCTCTCTCTGTGCTATCTCTCTCTCTTTCTCTGTATGTGCTATCTCTCTCTATGTATGTGCTATCTCTCTCTGTATGTGCTATCTCTCTCTATGTATGTGCTATCTCTCTATGTATGTGCTCTTTCTCTCTGTATGTGCTCTCTCTCTCTGTTTGTGCTCTCTCTCTCTCTCTCTCTCTGTTTGTGCTATCTCTCTCTCTCTCTCTGTATATGCTATCTCTCTCTCTGTATGTGCTCTCTCTCTCTCTGTATGTGCTATGTCTCTCTGTATGTGCTATCTCTCTCTGTATGTGCTATCTCTCTCTCTCTATGTGCTATCTCTCTCTGTATGTGCGAGATCTCTCTCTGTATGTGCTATCTCTCTCTGTATGTGCTCTCTTTCTCTCTGTATGTGCTCTCTCTCTCTGTATGTGCTATCTCTCTCTCTGTATGTGCTCTCTCTCTGTATGTGCTATCTCTCTCTCTGTATGTGCTATCTCTCTCTATGTATGTGCTATTGCTCTCTATGTATGTGCTATCTCTCTCTGTATGTGCTATCTATCTCTCTGTATGTGCTCTCTCTCTGTATGTGCTATCTCTCTCTCTGTATGTGCTATCTCTCTCTATGTATGTGCTATCTCTCTCTCTATGTATGTGCTATCTCTCTCTGTGTATGTGCTCTCTCTCTCTGTATGTGCTATCTCTCTCTCTCTCTCTCTCTGTGCTATCTCTCTCTCTCTCTCTCTCTGTGCTATCTCTCTCTCTCTCTCTCTCTCTATGTATGTGCTATCTCTCTCTCTATGTATGTGCTATCGCTCTATGTATGTGCTCTCTCTCTCTGTATGTGCTATCTCTCTCTCTCTCTGTGCTATTTCTCTCTCTCTGTATGTGCTATCTCTCTCTCTGTATGTGCTATCTCTCTCTCTGTATGTGCTATCTCTCTTTGTATGTGCTATCTCTCTGTGTATGTGCTATCTCTCTCTGTATGTCCTATCTCTCTCTGTATGTGCTATCTCTCTCTCTGTATGTGCTATCTCTCTCTCTGTATGTGCTATCTCTCTCTCTCTATGTGCTATCTCCCTCTTTGTATATGCTATCTCTCTCTGTATGTGCTACCTCTCTCTCTGTATGTGCTCTCTCTCTCTCTCTATGTGCTATCTCTCTCTGTATGTGCTATCTCTCTCTGTATGTGCTATGTCTCTCTGTATGTGCTCTCTCTCTCTCTGTATGTGCTCTCTCTCTCTGTATGTGCTATCTCTCTCTTTCTGTATGTGATATCTCTCTCTCTCTATGTATGTGCTAACTCTCTGTCTATGTATGTGCTATCTCTATGTATGTGCTATCTCATTCTCTATGTATGTGCTATCTCTCTCTATGTATGTGCTACCTCTCTGTATGTGCTATCTCTCTATGTATGTGCTCTCTCTCTCTGTATGTGCTATCTCTCTCTATGTATGTGCTATCTCTCTCTGTGTATGTGCTATCTCTCTGTGTATGTGCTATCTCTCTCTATGTATGTGCTATCTCTCTCTGTATGTGCTATCTCTCTCTCTGTATGTGCTCTCTCTCTCTCTCTATGTGCTATCTCTCTCTGTATGTGCTATCTCTCTCTGTATGTGATCTCTCTCTCTCTGTATGTGCTCTCTCTCTCTGTATGTGCTATCTCTCTCTTTCTGTATGTGATATCTCTCTCTCTCTCTCTATGTATGTGCTAACTATCTGTCTATGTATGTGCTATCTCTCTCTATGTATGTGCTATCTCATTCTCTATGTATGTGCTATCTCTCTCTATGTATGTGCTACCTCTCTGTATGTGCTATCTCTCTATGTATGTGCTCTCTCTCTCTGTGTATGTGCTATCTCTCTCTGTATGTGCTATCTCTCTCTCTGTATGTGCTCTCTCTCTCTGTATGTGCTATCTCTCTCTATGTATGTGCTATCTCTCTCTGTGTATGTGCTATCTCTCTCTGTATGTGCTATCTCTCTCTATGTATGTGCTATCTCTCTATGTATGTGCTCTTTCTCTCTATGTATGTGCTATCTCTCTGTGTATGTGCTATCTCTCTCTGTATGTGCTATCTCTCTCTATGTATGTGCTATCTCTCTATGTATGTGCTCTTTCTCTCTGTATGTGCTATCTCTCTCTCTGTGTTTGCTATATCTCTCTCTCTCTCTCTCTCTGTTTGTGCTATCTCTCTCTCTCTCTGTATGTGCTATCTCTCTCTATGTATGTGCTATCTCTCTCTGTGTGTCCTATCTCTCTCTCTGTATGTGCTATCTCCCTCTTTGTATGTGCTATCTCTCTCTGTATGTGCTATCTCCCTCTTTGTATGTGCTATCTCTCTCTGTATGTGCTCTCTCTCTCTGTATGTGCTCTCTCTCTGTATGTGCTATCTCTCTCTCTGTATGTGCTATCTCTCTCTCTGTATGTGCTATCTCTCTCTCTATGTATGTGCTATCTCTCTCTCTATGTATGTGCTATCTCTCTCTGTGTATGTGCTATCTCTCTGTGTATGTGCTATCTCTCTCTGTATGTGCTAACTCTCTCTCTGTATGTGCTACCTCTCTCTATGTATGTGCTATCTCTCTATGTATGTGCTCTCTCTCTCTCTCTGTATGTGCTATCTCTTTCTCTCTCTGTTGGTGCTATCTCTCTCTCTCTCTCTCTCTCTCTATGTATGTGCTATCTCTCTCTCTATGTATGTGCTAACTCTCTCTCTGTATGTGCTACCTCTCTCTATGTATGTGCTCTCTCTCTCTCTGTATGTGCTCTCTCTCTCTCTGTATGTGCTATCTCTTTCTCTCTCTATTGGTGCTATCTCTCTCTCTCTATGTATGTGCTATCTCTCTCTCTATGTATGTGCTATCTCTCTCTGTATGTGCTATCTCTCTCTGTATGTGCTATCTCTCTCTCTGTATGTGCTACCTCTCTCTATGTATGTGCTATCTCTCTATGTATGTGCTCTCTCTCTCTGTATGTGCTATCTCTCTCTCTCTCTCTGTGCTATCTCTCTCTCTGTATGTGCTATCTCTCTCTCTCTCTCTCTCTCTCTATGTATGTGCTATCTCTTCTCTATGTATGTGCTATCGCTCTATGTATGTGCTCTCTCTCTGTATGTGCTATCTCTCTCTCTGTATGTGCTATCTCTCTCTCTCTCTCTCTATGTATGTGCTATCGCTCTCTGTATGTGCTATCTCTCTCTCTATGTATGTGCTCTCTCTCTATGTATGTGCTATCTCTCTCTGTATGTGCTATCTCTCTCTCTCTCTGTATGTGCTATCTCTCTCTCTCTGTATGTGCTATCTCTCTCTCTCTGTATGTGCTATCTCTCTCTCTGTATGTGCTATCTCTCTCTATGTGCTATCTCTCTCTGTATGTGCTATCTCTCTCTCTATGTATGTGCTATCTCTCTCTGTGTATCTGCTATCTCTCTGTGTATGTGCTATCTCTCTCTGTATGTGCTAACTCTCTCTCTGTATGTGCTACCTCTCTCTATGTATGTGCTATCTCTCTATGTATGTGCTCTCTCTCTCTGTTTGTGCTATCTCTTTCTCTCTCTCTCTGTTGGTGCTATCTCTCTCTCTCTCTCTGTATGTGCTATCTCTCTCTCTCTCTGTATGTGCTATCTCTCTCTCTCTCTGTATGTTCTGTCTCTCTCTATGTATGTGCTATCTCTCTCTCTATGTATGTGCTATCTCTCTCTGTGTATGTGCTATCTCTCTGTGTACATGCTATCTCTCTCTGTATGTGCTAACTCTCTCTCTGTATGTGCTACCTCTCTCTATGTATGTGCTATCTCTCTATGTATGTGCTCTCTCTCTCTGTTTGTGCTATCTCTTTCTCTCTCTCTCTGTTGGTGCTATCTTTCTCTCTCTCTGTATGTGCTATCTCTCTCTATGTATGTGCTACCTCTCTCTGTATGTGCTACCTCTCTCTATGTATGTGCTATCTCTCTCTGTTGGTGCTATCTCTCTCTCTCTCTCTCTGTATGTGCTATCTCTCTCTCTCTCTGTATGTGCTATCTCTCTCTCTGTATGTGCTACCTCTCTCTATGTATGTGCTATCTCTCTATGTATGTGCTCTCTCTCTCTGTATGTGCTATCTCTCTCTCTCTCTCTCTCTCTCTCTCTATGTATGTGCTATCGCTCTATGTATGTGCTCTCTCTCTCTGTATGTGCTATCTCTCTCTCTCTCTGTGCTATCTCTCTCTTTGTATGTGCTATCTCTCTCTCTCTCTCTCTATGTATGTGCTATTGCTCTCTGTATGTGCTATCTCTCTCTCTATGTATGTGCTCTCTCTCTATGTATGTGCTATCTCTCTCTGTATGTGCTATCTCTCTCTCTCTGTATGTGGTATCTCTCTCTCTCTCTCTGTATGTGCTATCTCTCTCTCTGTATGTGCTATCTCTCTCTATGTGCTATCTCTCTATGTATGTGCTATCTCTCTCTATGTATGTGCTATCTCTCTCTCTATGTATGTGCTATCTCTCTCTGTGTATGTGCTATCTCTCTGTGTACATGCTATCTCTCTCTGTATGTGCTAACTCTCTCTCTGTATGTGCTACCTCTCTCTATGTATGTGCTCTCTCTCTATGTTTGTGCTATCTCTCTCTCTGTTTGTGCTATCTCTCTCTCTCTGTATGTGCTATCTCTCTCTCTCTCTGTATGTGCTCTCTCTCTCTATGTATGTGCTATCTCTCTCTGTATGTGCTACCTCTCTCTATGTATGTGCTATCTCTCTATGTATGTGCTCTCTCTCTCTGTATGTGCTATCTCTCTATGTATGTGCTCTCTCTCTGTATGTGCTATCTCTCTCTATGTATGTGCTATCTCTCTATGTATGTGCTCTCTCTCTCTGTATGTGCTATCTCTCTCTCTCTCTCTCTCTCTCTCTCTCTCTATGTATGTGCTATCGCTCTATGTATGTGCTCTCTCTCTCTGTATGTGCTATCTCTCTCTCTCTCTGTGCTATCTCTCTCTTTGTATGTGCTATCTCTCTCTCTCTCTCTCTATGTATGTGCTATCGCTCTCTGTATGTGCTATCTCTCTCTCTATGTATGTGCTCTCTCTCTATGTATGTGCTATCTCTCTCTGTATGTGCTATCTCTCTCTCTCTGTATGTGGTATCTCTCTCTCTCTCTCTGTATGTGCTATCTCTCTCTCTGTATGTGCTATCTCTCTCTATGTGCTATCTCTCTATGTATGTGCTATCTCTCTTTATGTATGTGCTATCTCTCTCTCTATGTATGTGCTATCTCTCTCTGTGTATGTGCTATCTCTCTGTGTACATGCTATCTCTCTCTGTATGTGCTAACTCTCTCTCTGTATGTGCTACCTCTCTCTATGTATGTGCTCTCTCTCTATGTTTGTGCTATCTCTCTCTCTGTTTGTGCTATCTCTCTCTCTCTGTATGTGCTATCTCTCTCTCTCTCTGTATGTGCTCTCTCTCTCTATGTATGTGCTATCTCTCTCTGTATGTGCTACCTCTCTCTATGTATGTGCTATCTCTCTATGTATGTGCTCTCTCTCTCTGTATGTGCTATCTCTCTATGTATGTGCTCTCTCTCTGTATGTGCTATCTCTCTCTCTGTTTGTGCTATCTCTCTCTCTCTCTCTGTGCTATCTCTCTCTCTGTATGTGCTATCTCTCTCTCTCTCTCTCTATATGTATGTGCTATCTCTCTCTCTCTCTCTATGTATGTGCTATCTCTCTCTATGTATGTGCCATCGCTCTCTGTATGTGCTATCTCTCTCTCTCTGTATGTGCTATCTCTCTCTCTCTATGTATGTGCTATCGCTCTCTGTATGTGCTATCTCTCTCTCTCTCTGTATGTGGTATCTCTCTATGTATGTGCCATCTCGCTCCTCTTCCTCTGTCTCTATGTGTGTCTCTCTGTAAGCTGTCTCTCTCCCCTTCGTGTGGTCTCTCAGTACTTTTCCACTCTTTTCTTCCCTCCCCCTATATCTGTTGTCTCTCCTTTCTCGCTCTCTTCCTCTCAGGTTTTTCCTGTGCCTCTCTCTGTTCTCTCTTCTGTTCTCTCAGTCTTTTCCTGGGCTCCCCCCTCTTTCTCTCCCATGACTCTGTGTGTGTGTGTCTCCCCCTCTCTCTCCCCCTATCCCTCTCATACTTTCTTTCTCCCCGTTTTCTCCTACTCCTAGTCTCCTCTTTGAAATAGTAACCCTTAAGATACCACATAATATAGATTACACGTAATGTCTCACTGCTTTCTTTAAACCAGAGGTGCTTCAGTCAGCGTACAAGAAGCATTTAACCATTTAAATTCCAGAGGGCGTTGGATACCCCTCTGGCACTCAAATAGTTAATATGGTACAACCTAGATGTCTTGCTACCTGAACACACACACACCTTCGGGTCTGGTTCAAAACACAGAGATTGAGGAGCAAACCCTGAGAATCCCCTGTCTCTGCCCACGCTCCCTCTCTCTCCATTCTTATATGCTCTCACTCCTTCCCTCCCCCATTCTCTCCCCACGCTCCCTCTCTCCATTCCTATGAACTCTCGCTCCCTCCCTCTCCCATTCTTTCTCCACGATCCCTCTCTCTCCATTACTGTGCTCTATCACTCCCTCCCTTCCCCATTATTTCCCCATGCTCCCTCTCTCTCATATGCTCTCCCTCCCTTCCCCATTCTCTCCCCACTCTCCCTCCTTCCTCCTCCATTCTCTTTCCATTCCTGCACTCTCTAACTCCCTCCGTCATTCTCTCCCCACGCTCCCTCTCTCTATTTCTGTGCTCTCTTACTCCCTTCCTTCCCCATTCTTTCCCCACGCTCCCTCTTTCCATTCCTGTGTTCTATCACTCCCTCCCTTACGGTCCCATTCTCTCCTCACGCTCCCTCTCTCTCCATTCCTGTATTCTGTCACTCCCATTCACTCCCCATTCTCTCCTCATGCTCCCTCTCTCTCTCCATTCCTGTGCTCTGTCACTCCCATTCTCTCCCCATGCTCTCTCTCTCCATATGCTCTCTCTCTCTCTCTCTCTCACTCCCTTCCTCATTCTCTCCCCACTCTCCCTCCCACCTTCTCCATTCTCTTTCCATGCTCCCTCTCTCTCCATTCCTGCTCTCTCTAACTCCCTCTCCCACTCTCTCCCCACTCTCCTTCTCTCTCCATTCCTGTCCTCTCTCTCTCTCCTCTTCTTTCATTCTCTCCACAGGCCCCCTCCCTCTCTCCCCTTTCTCTGTCTCTTCTTTCCTCCTCTCTCTCTCTCTCCCTCCCTCCCCACTCTCTGTCTCTTCTTTCCTCTCCTCTCTCTCTCTCTCTCCCTCCCTCCCTCCCCACTCTCTGTCTCTTCTTTCCTCCCCTCTCTCTCTTTCTCCCTCCCTCCCTCTTATGTTCTTTCACATCGATATCACTCTCTGTGTTCTGCCTCTCACCCTGTTTTCTCTTCTGTCTCTCCCCATGCACTGTCTCCCTCTCTTTGTATTCTCCCCCTCTCACTCTCCTTTAGTCTCTCCCCATGTCCTCTCAGTCCTCCCCCTCACTCTCCTTTAGTGTCTCCCCATGCTCTCGCTGTCCTCCCCCTCACTCTCCTTTAGTCTCTCCCTTTGCTCCTTTTATCTCCCCATGCTCTGTATCTTTCCCCATAATCCCAATCTCTCCCCATATTCACACTTTCTCCCTTTGTTCTCCCTTTCTTTGTGCTCCCTCTCTCCATCAGTCACTCTTCATACTCCCTCTGTTCCCTTGTGTGCCCTCTCCCCTGTCCTACGCTCCCTCTTGTTCTCTCATTCTCACCCCCATGATCATTCTGTCTCCCTGTGCCCATTTGGGTTACCACCTTTTCTTGAAAGAAAAATACAGTTCTTCCTTCAGTTGCCCTTGTTGTATCATTGCCAGTCAGACAGACACATTTTTACCAAACCACCAGTGTTTTGGTGGCTAGATGGAAACCCTAATGTACCCACCCCCATCTTCTCTATTGTTCACTGTGGCCCCTCTCTCCTTACACCCTCTCTCACTCGTTATTCTTTTCCTCTGCCTCCCCATGTCCCTTCTCTCTTTATCCTCTCATCCTTTGTCTCCCTGCTCTCTCATCATTTCTCTGTCTCCCCTGCTCTCATCCATTCTCTCCATGTCTCCCTATTCTCATGCTTTCTTTCCTTCTCTTCCTGCTCCCATCCTTTTTGTCTCTCCCTGCTCTCTCTCCATTTTCCCCCAATCACTCCCTGCTCTCTCACCATTTTTCTCAATCACTTCCCTGCTCTCTCATCCTTTCTCTCAGTCACTCCCTGCTGTCTCACCATTTCTCTCAATCACTCCCTGTTCTCTCATCCTTTCTCTCAATCACTCCCTGCTCTCTCATCCTTTCTCTCAATCTCTCCCTGTTCTATCATCCTTTCCTCTCAATCATTTCCTGCTCTATCATCCTTTCTCTCAATCACTCCCTGCTCTCTCATCCTTTCTCTCAATATCTCCCTGCTCTGTCATACTTTCTCTCAATCTTTCCCTGCTCTCTCATCCTTTCTCTCAATCACTTCCTGCTCTATCATCCTTTCTCTCAATCTCTCCCTGCTCTATCATCCTTTCTCTCAATCTCTCCCTGCTCTCTCATCCTTTTTCTGAATCTCTCCCTGCTGTCTCATCCTTTCTCTCAGTCTCTCCCTGCTCTCTCCTCCTTTCTCTAAAGCTCTCCCTGCTCTCGCATCCTTTCTCTCTCACTTCCTGCTCTCTCACCATTTCTCTAAATCACTCCCTGCTCTCTCATCCTTTCTCACAATCACTCCCTGCTCTATCATCCTTTCTCTCAATCTCTCCCTGCTCTCTCACCTTCTCTCTCAATCACTCCCTGCTCTATCATCCTTTCGCTCAATCTCTCCCTGCTCTCTCATCTTCTCTCTCAATCACTCCCTGCTGTCTCACCATTTCTCTAAATCACTCCCTGCTCTCTCATCCTTTCTCTCAATCTCTCCCTGCTCTCTCATCTTCTCTCTCAATCACTCCCTGCTCTATCATCCTTTCTCTCAATCACTCCCTGCTCTCTCATCCTTTCTCTCAATCTCTCCCTGCTCTCTCATCCTCTCTCTCAATCACTCCCTGCTCTATCATCCTTTCTCTCAATCACTCCCTGCTCTCTCATCCTCTCTCTCAATCACTCCCTGCTCTATCATCCTTTCTCTCAATCACTCTCTGCTCTATAATCTTTTCTCTCAATCACTCCCTGCTCTCTCATCCTTTTTCTGAATCTCTCCCTGCTCTCTCATCCTCTCTCTCAATCACTCCCTGCTCTATCATCCTTTCTCTCAATCACTCCCTGCTCTATCATCCTTTCTCTCAATCTCTCCCTGCTCTCTCATCCTCTCTCTCAATCACTCCCTGCTCTATCATCCTTTCTCTCAATCACTCTCTGCTCTATAATCTTTTCTCTCAATCACTCCCTGCTCTCTCATCCTTTTTCTGAATCTCTCCCTGCTCTCTCATCCTTTCTCTCAGTCTCTCCCTGCTCTCTCATCCTTTCTCTCAAGCTCTCCCTTCTCTCTCTTCCTTTCTCTCAATCACCTCCTGCTCTCTCAGTGAGGCGGATGAATTAAGAAATAGAGGTTAAATTCTGGTGCATAAGGAATAAATAAAATCCCCAAAATGCCCAATGATTTAACCCGTTAAATGCTTTGTAATGCACTGGAGACATCTCTGGCATCCAAGTCCTTTTTAAATGAGCGGGAATATTAAGAAAGTGTATTTTTTCCCCCTCGGTACAGATGGTTTGTCCCAGAATTGCTCCGCTTTGTGTATATGGACATTAGTGCCAATATTTTCCAAGCAATAAGAAAGAGACCACATTGTATTTAAAGGAACACTAATCGGAGACTCAGTCATATAATTAACCTTCCTGCGTACAACCATTTGGCTGGGAATGATGGGAATTGTAGTTCTGAACAGCTGGGTGGCCTTGGGTTGCCCTTACCTGGTACAGAGCAGTGGTTCCCAGCCGTCTCCTCAGGGACCCCAAAAAGGCCAAGTCTTTAGGGTTCCCCTACTTGTGCACAGGTGAGTTAAAGGGATAGTAATACTTCGTTTTAACTTTATTTTATTTTGTAGGCATTAAAAAAACATGAAGAACGATATAAGTCTTATCTCTCAAACCTTCATGGTTTATGAGATAATCACAAGCAAAGTTTCCCCCTCCCGCCCCTTTTACCTAGTGTAAGCCATCTCTTCTCAGATGTGGAATGCAGTCCATAGACTGGACAGATAACAGCAGGGGACAATCTTCTTCCTATGAGAACAATGAAATCCCTGCCCCCCTTGACAAGCTTTTCAGGTTTTTCCCTTATCTTAATTGAAGGTTGTCCCTCTCTGCAATCTACCTGGGCACCTCCCTTCTGCTCTGGCTGAGCAGTGTTACATCAGTAAAAGGGGCGGGAGGGGCACACTTTGTCATTGAATTACTCCTGAACTACAACTCTGACAGAATTGAAATAACACTCTCCAAAGTCCAAATACTATGATGATTAATTAGAGCTGTTTTTATTATGAAACATTACTATCCCTTTAATCAGGGTCTCGGTCATGTAATTATCTCACCTGTGCACAAGTAGGGAAATCCTACACACCTGTCCTGTTAGGGGTCCCTGGAGAGAGGACTGAGGAACCACTGTGTTAGTCCATCAGCCTCACTTACCATTGCTGTAACAACAGCGCCACCATAAAAGTTCATGCTGTGGAGGTACTGCACCCAAAAAAGTTTGAGCGGCAATAACTTTTGAATAAACTACCTCTTAGCATCAGGAGTGCCCTTGTTTTATTCAGCATATACATTTTTTTCCGTATTACACTGTTTTATACCGAAATGCCTATATTTAGCATTTATTTTAGTGTCATTTATGCCCTTTTCCCAGGCGCATAATGCTGGCAGTTAAAGCCTAGAAAACATTGTTGATAGTGAACCGTTGCTGTAACAGTGACGGAATTTAGGGACCAGAATTTGATGAGAATGAAAGTCTGTAAAATTCCCAAGAAAAGTTTGTGTTAAAGGGAGCAGAGGCTTGTGACTGAGCTGCAAGTCTTAGCAGGAAGTGGCTTAGACATTCACTCTGTGGAACAAGATCACATGCAATCCAGCATCACATGATACGCCTGAGCTGTAAACAGGCTGTCCTGTTCCAAGGACTCACATTAACCCACTGCTTCGTCTCCTGATTCACTCTTATTAAAGGGACAGTGTCTCCTAAAAAGAAAGAGAGAACATTTTCTTTAAGGAACAGTGACACCTAAAAATGATATGAGCTTATACATACGTGACCTTGAAAGCCATACTATCATTTGTAAAAAAAAACAAACTCTATTTGTATTCTGAGACCTAAACCCTAGTCTTACGTTTTCCCTCTGGAGGCCCCCATTCCTAATTTTTTCCACGGTCCAGCCACTGGCGATGAAGGGAGTTGTACTTTCCAACATCTGGAGTACCAGAGGTTACCTACTCCTGCTGTAAGGCTTTACACACTGACTGTTAAGAAATGCTACATAGCCGCTCAGTTTATTTTTAATTAAACTATTAGTAACATTGCCACCTGCTGTCTGTATAGCATTCTAGGTCCCTATGGTACAGCTTTTGCATTAGCCTCCATAGAAGGCGATATTAGCAGCTCCATCTAGTGACAACTGTAATAACTTTTGATTAACTCGTCTCCCAACAGTGGGCTCTCATTTTTTTTTCTCAGCAGGGAAAGCTATACTTAATTTATGAAACGTTACAGATCTTTTAAAGGGAAAATGATATTTCTTTTTCAGTCCTCTTTATAAATGTTTAACCGTCTGAGTGCCAGTGTATTGCATTGCTTAAACTTCTAGCAAACAAAGTTTAAAGTCCTTTATTTGTTGTCTTTTTTTTCTGTTTCACAACCGTGCCCGTATGTGTAAAACTCCATGTGTTCGAAAACTGTATTCTTGCTTGATTTGCTTCGGTTTTCTACGGCATCTCTCCCCCACCCTGCTATGTAAACAGAGCCACCCTGCTATATAAACATCTCCAGGGTTTATCTTACTTCACGGCTGTAAACTTTAGGGGCTGTTAAGCAGGAACTGTTCCTGTTGGGATAAGTGATTCTCATCACCCTATGGAGCAATTCCGGAGCATTGCGGAGGGAGGCACCAGACACCTTTCTAGTAGTGTTCCAGAGTGTAACAGCCCCATTTAAATCCATGTTTATTCCCATACCTCGGGACTCTCCTGATCTGACCCAGAGACTCTGTGCTTTAAGCAGGGCTCAAAATTTCCACTCTCCACTAGCCAATGGCGAGTGAAAATTTAGCCCTGGCGAGTAGAAATTCAGCCCTGGTGGGTATGTAATGGCTTGTAGTGGCGAGTAACCTTTCAGGTCTGGCTAGTAGCAAAGGACTTCAAATTTTAAGCCCTGCTTTAAGTATACATTTATAATTTATACTTACTGTGTGCTCTAAGTATAAATTTATAATTTATACTTAAATTTGAAGGCTCGTTTAGTGACTAGATCTGTATTATTTTTTAAAATGAAGTAGAAGCTGGAAAAGCGTATTTTAATGCCATCGCAGTGTTCCTCTGTGCGGCAGTAGTTGTGCCACACGGTTTGTTATTACCTCCCCTTAGTCATGCGTCATGATTTCCAGCCAACAGTGTAGCGTTCTTGGAGGGGGAGCGCTGCCAATCAAACAGAAAGTCATGAACATGTCATTCCCTGCAAAGAACTTACTGGCCAAATCATTAGTGGTAATATTACATTAAGTTTGATTTATAAAATAAAGTGTGTCGTATCAAGATGGGGGGGAAATGTTTTAGGTGAAAGTACCACTTTAATTATCAGGTCTCTGGGAACAGCGCTCAGTGAGTTCTCTTGTAACTCCGCCCAGTTCTGGTCACTCCGCCCTGTTCTTCCTATTCTCTGCCCGTTTTAAGGGCAAATCCTGTCTCCCAACCCCACCCACTCCAATCAAGCAACACCCACTATATGACACAAATCATATGGACACTTCCATTCTCAGACCTTCGTGGAACTCCAGAGGCTTGGGACAAGAAAGTTCCCACTAATGTTTATCATACCCTCCCCTGCCATAGCGCAGTTAGTTTGCTCCAGAATTGCTCATCTTTTGCTGTTTACATAAATATCAAAGCAATAAGCGAAAGAAGTGTAATTTTGGAGCAAACCAACAGCGCCATATGGAATATATAAACGTTCCCATTAATTTAAATTGTGATTTTAACCCCATGAATGTGTTGGAGACCTCTCTAGCATCCTAGGGTTTAAAAGCCCTAATTATATCAATTGGAATTTGAAGAGCTTCCATTTGTCACGCATGGTGCAGTTGGTTTGAACCAAAACTGCGCCTCTTTTATGTCCTGCATATCGCACAAAGTGTTGTGAAAGCCTTTCCATCAGCGATCTCAGGATTCTCCCATGATTCCAAGCGTTCTATTGATGTCCTGCCTAGTTCTAACCAGTCATGAACATCAGAGTACCGCCTAGGTCTAATTGGGAAATGGTAACAATTTTACATAGGCTGCCAGTACACCAGAGTATTGAGTTGATGGAAATAACACTCATATTTAATTCCCATTCATATCAACGCCATTATTCTAGCTGGAATTAGTTATGCAAAAATAAAACCCTCATATTTTTTGCCATCTGCCTTCAATGACATGTGGTGAAGGACATTAAGGACATTTTCGGTGTATAGGTTAATGCTTATTGTACACTTTGTGAGTGAATATGTTGTAATGATGTTAGTGAGGGGTTAGAAATTTTGCTGTCATTGATAAAACACATGTACAGACACACACATTCACACGTGTACATACACACATTCATTCGTACATAAACATATTTATAACACACACACACACACACATACATATAATAATACATATAATACACATACACAAACACATATAATACACACACATACGTATAATACACGCACACGCACTCACATAATACACACAAACAATCATACAAACTCTCATACACACATTATCCTTTTTATTTATTTATTTTTTGCTCAAAACCCCCCCCCCCCCATACACTGTTTTTTTCAGAGCACCTTTACATGTTGTTTACCAAAGCTGTAATGAAAGGCGGAAACATATAGTTATTTTTAGGTTTCACAATCAGAATGACAAATCAAACATACTGTGCATAAATATACATTCGAAACTCAACTGTCAAATTTGTGTCAAACCTTTTATAACTAAAAACAGGGACCCTAAGTGGATGTCTACAGCACCTGGTTGAGAACCACTGAATTAGTCTATTTGTGCTCACCAGTTTATCAATCAGTAGGTATTAAACAAACCACAGAAATACATTTTCATACCTCCCAAGTGTCCCTCTTTAGGAGGGACGGCACACTCTTTTAGACCCGAATCCCTCTGTCCAACTTTCCCATTCTGTTGCCTCTCTTTCTAGGAAATCAGAAATGCAAATTATCCTTTGGATTATTCACCCCAAGGGTAACAGAGGGAATCCAGTGCTTAGAGAAACCAGCTGCACCTCACTGATGAGGCCCAGCAAGGCCGAAACGTACGTCTGGGGTTGGCTGCTTCTCTTGTTCAGAGATTAATTTCTACACTATTTATTGACTACAGCACTTCACGAACACAGAGCACTTCGAACACTTAAAATCACCATAGTGGGGCCAGTTCGAAGACTTGGCTTTGGCGGGAGAGCTGGTTGGGTTTGCCACCTCCCCTTTACGACTTCGATGCTCCTCTCCTCGGAGGGAGCCGAAGATGGATGCCCTAGGGCTGGAAGCCATATGGCGGTACGCCCTGGGGTGAAGACCCTTCTCTCCCTCCTGGGGGAGGAGGAGAAGCTAAAGGGCTCCCCAAGCCTGTAAGGTGAGGGGGGTTGAAGGCTGACCTGGCCCCACGACTGCACTGGACCCACAAGTGGACACAGAGGACAACGGGATCAGGAAACATGAGTAGGGCACCAAGATTGCACAGCACCTCGGGCTATACTTCGATAACATCTTGTTCAGAGATGAATTACCTGACATTTTGTGGCTGGACTGCTGTTTTGGCAGGATCAGTATGATGTGCTTTAGGATATTTTCTCTCTGTGAAAGGCACTAGTGAGCTAAAATAGACTGCACCCTGGGTAGGACACCATTCCTAGAGAGCCTTCAAATTTATCTTGCAGGCTCATTCCTAGTTGAGCGTCTCTGACTCTTAATATACACGTTTGTATATAAGTGCATCACATTGCTCCACAGCAATAAATCTTACATTAACGTTTGTTTAAACTTCAGTATATGTGTATATATGAGTCTGTGTAAATAAAATAATTTGGTTTTGCTCTAACTTATTTATTCTGTTACACAAACAGGTGCCAATAGGTCATGAAATAACCAAAAAACCTATTGGTAATACCACCCCCCAAACCAGCCACACACCCAAAAACACCATCTAAAACGTAAGTGTCCCTCTTTGGCCATTTGAAATGTTGGGAGGTATGCACGTTTCCCTACGCCATATTCTACTGACGTCTAACAGCCAGCCAGCAAATGCCTATACACAGTAGGCCAAGTGTGTCCAAAATTTTTCATTTGTGGACCACAGGATCAGAAAGCCATATTTGTGAGGGCTGCATTGTTTTCTTTCTTTTTTTTTCCTTTTTTTTTTTTTTTTTTTAATTATTGATAATGATGGTGAACCACAGCTTGTCAGCTATGCAAAAATCCAGATTTATTTATTGATCAAGTCAATGACAATACTAATATGTAACAGAAATCTGTTTTTGAACTCTGTGGTACTGGCAGGAAGAGGTTTAGGTCTTATTGGCATACTAGTTACTTAGGTAAAAATACTTTAATAAAAAAAATCTGAGGAGGACCACTCCCTGGGGTCACGCAAGCCAAATTTGACACATGGGCTGGACATTGCACGCCCATGCAGTAGGGCATACACACAAAGAAATGCGTAACACTGGGGCAAGTCAACATCGACAACACTAGGGAGAAAAACAATTTCCCACTGATGTAACTTGGGTACCAGAGGGATGTCCAGCTCATTGCCCCGCAATGCGTTAGACACCCCTCTAGCATTCAAAGGGTAAAGTGGGACCTCTAAGGTCTGTAGCACATTGCAAAACATTTCTAACACTCAAGGGGTTAAAAGCCCCATTTAAATTGCATAAGTCTCAACAAAGTGAAACTGCCATTTTGTAATAAAGATGTGATTTTGCAAAGAGAATCTCAAATCACCTACATTTATGTTAGTCATTTTTAATTTCAAACAGTAGTTTCTGAGACAGCTTTATTTATGCGTTTGTGTAGTGCAGCTGAGCTAGTACTTCCTGGAAGGAAGTGACTGTTGGTAACGCAGAGCAGTGTGGAATATTTGAGTGATTTGCACTAACAGGCAAGTAACTAATGCTAAATATCTTATAAACTATTATTTTAAATAAAAAATGCCTAACATAAATATTGTTTGTTTTTGAAAGCTCTATCAAAATAATCTAGTTGTTACAAAGTGACAGTTCAACTATTCCATATTATTGTGCATCAAAAGGTATGTCATACATTTGTGTGTAATAATAATGTACCATGTCTGCACGTTCATTAGAATTCAAAACACACACTCCTCCTGTCGTATTAGATGAGTACTGGGAAACTATTTCCCTTGTCACTAACAGGATGAATTCCGTGGATGAGTGCTACATTTTTGAAGGAGGTCACATTGGAATTTTTACCCAGTTTTTTCCTGGAAATATCTGTGCATGTTGTATCAGTTTTCCTGATCTGCATGTGAGATGTGATAAATGCTCAAAGGGTAAATTAATGTGTTTCTAATCCGACTAGAGTTCTGAGTGATGGCTAGGTTTAAAAGCAACCTGTCTTGTGTGCTAAATGCTTTATTTTATTTTTTAAGTCAGTAAGGACAAAAGGGGTGCGTAAAGCATACCACTCTGGTCTTTGTAGGGTAGTGTTTACATATCTGGGAACCCCCCAGACCTGACGAATGTTTTCTATACTTAATTAAATGTCTCTGGGGACTGAGGCTGATTCTCAGGGTTCATTGAGTTCCCATGTAACTTCATGCACTTCGCTACCAGTTCCAGTCACTCTACGCCCCGGTCCTTCCCACCCATTTTAAGAGCAAGCTCCTCCTTCCAAACCTATCCACCCAATCAAGACCCACCCACTTTATGACATGAATCACCTAATTTGGAAACTAGTGGACCTCTGCCAGGTATGAGTGATACTCAATATTAGCACAGCAACAGCACATACTTTCAAGATATCCAAGCCTAAGCACAAGTTAGGGTGACCACGTTTACTTTCTTCCATTCTGGGACACTGTTAAAGGGATAGTATTACTTAAAAATTACTATCCCTCATATTGTAGCCCTTAATAAACTGAGTTAAATGACACCAGCGGCATCTCTCAGACCTTTATGGTTTAAGAGATAGCCACTTTCAAAGTTTCCTCTCCCCTGCTGTCAGCGTTCTGCTGCCAGCAGGGGAATCCGGTCTCTGAATCAAGAGGAGGCTCTTCAGCAGAGCCGCTATCTCGTTATGGAAGGAAAAATGATTAATTAAAACAGTCTTCTACGTGTGCTTGGTAACCAAGCACAAGTAGAAGACTGTTTTGATGAATCATTTTTCCTTCCATAATGAGATATCGGCTCTGTTTAAGAGCCTCCGCCTGTCCCGGGACCGGATTCCCCTTCTGGCAGCAGAACTCTGACAGCAGGGGAGAGGTAACTTTGAAAGCGGCTATCTCTTAAATCATAAAGGTCTGAGAGATGCCGCTGGTGTCATTTAACTCAGTTTATTAAGGGCTACAATATGAGGGATAGTAATTTTGAAGTAATACTATCCCTTTAAAACAGCAGTGTACTCATGTTACGTCACATGTTCCGAACGGGGGGTCGGCTCCGGCGGGACTCAGCCTCACTTCCTGGAGACGGAGTTTACTTGTGCTGCTGTTCCAATCCCCCTATTCCGTTCCGCCTGTTCATTGCTACTCAGCAGCCAGCCATTGAGAAAAGGACCATTGTGCAAGTACTCTCCTCTTTCATTGGCTGGTGGTGGTGCCTAAAACGTGTGTGTTACTGTGTTGCTTGCTGTAAGTAGGCTGTGACTGGGCTGGCACTGTCAGAATACGGCCGACTCGGCTGAGTGAAAGCATTCGGTGACTCATTTCCGTTATTCTGGGACTCTTTATTGTCCCGGTGGGGGACGACCCAGGACGCGGGACACAGACCACAATTAAGGGACAGTCCCGGGCGATCTGGGACACGTAGTCACCCTACCACAAGTAGGTAATCGGTAGCTCGCTGATTGTGATGAATCTACCTGTGCTTAAGAGCAGATATCCTAAAAACATGACCCAGAGGACTGGAGCTGAGAATCATTCTAATAATTAGAATATTCTTGTAATAATAGACTCTTAGATAGATCTGGTGTATCTATTTACATTTGTGTTTTTTTGCATTACAAACTCTTCTGTTGTCTCTAACTGACTGCGGACATTTTACTACCTTGAAAACACATACCAGGCCCTTCAGATTCATAAACGAATTAATTAATATCTTTATTTATATAGCTCCACCAGTGTACACATAGCCTTACAATTTAAAATGTTAGTAATGCCCCAACATAATTTGTAATAGATTTGTAGAGTCTAAAAAAAAATCCCATAGCCATAAACCCCATCTATGGTTTGAGAGATATTGGCAATCAAAGTTCCCCCTTCCTTTGATGTCAGCTGTAAAGCTGACAGAAGGGGATCCGTGTCGGCTGACACGATGAGGCTCTGCAGCAGAGCCGAAATCCCGTTATTGCAAAAGAAATACTTAATTGGAAAGGTCTACAAAGTGTGCTTGCAAACCAGGCACACTTTGTATATCTTACCAATGAAATAATTATTTCGCAGTAACAGGATTTCAGCTCTGCTGCAGAGCCGCAGGCTGATCCCCGGACTGGGATCTCCTGCTGTCAGATAGACTCTGAAGTCAGGAGAAGGGAGGGAAGGGGGAACTTTCATTGCCAATATCTCTCAAACCATAGCGGTTTGAGAGATTGGGTTTGTGGCAATGAGATTCTTTTTTTAGACTCTACAAATCTATTACAAATTATGTTGGGGCATTACTAACCATTTAAGGGTTAGTAGAATACAGGGTGGCAAGTGCTTAGTATAGTGAAACACTGGAAGTGGGGTCCCTGCTCAGAAGCTTACAGTCTAATGTAATCATGGGCAAGGATCTCTTTATACGGCTCTAGTTAGCCCTGCCTCCTTATTCTAAAGGGTGCGTCACTCCAGCCCCGCCCATGATTCTAAATGGTGAGGCTCTCTCTATGGCCACTCCCATGATTCTAAAGGGTAAGTCACTCTCACTGTGACCATAGCCAGCCCCGCCCATGATTCTAAATGGTGGGGCTCTCTCTGTGGCTCTAGCCAGCCCCACCCATGATTCTAAATGGTGAGGCTCTCTCTGTGGCCATGCCCATGATTCTAAAGGGTAGTTCACTCTGTCTGTGGCTCTAGCCATCCCCACCCATGATTCTAAATAGTGAGGCTCTCTCTGTGGCCTTGCCAATGACTCTAACGGGTAGGTCACTCTCTCTGTGGCTGTAGCCAGTCCTGCCTATGATTCTAAAGTAAGGTGACCACATATCCCTTTAAATCAAGGACACTTATAAAATACACACATTGCAGGGTTGCTTTGATTCCTGTGCTGTCCTGCATTGTGTGTATTTTATAAGTGTCCCTGATTTAAAGGGATATGTGGTCACCTTATTCTAAAGGGTGGGTCTCTCTCTGTGGCTCTAGCAAGCCCCACCCATTATTATAAATGGTGAGGCTCTCTCTATGGCCACACCCATGATTCTAAAGGGTTGGTCTCTCTCTGTGGCGCTAGCCGGCCCAGCCCATGATTCTAAATGGTGAGGCTTTCTCTATGGCTTTAGCCAGCCCCGCTCATGATTCTAAAGTACTTTGTACAGATTTTTAAGTTAGTAAAATGTCACTGTTCAGCTACAGACTACAGAAGCTTTGGACTTCAAAACAAACAAACAGCAAATAGATATGCCTGCCTGCTGCATAATGGACACCTGCCCAGGTAAGTCTTTGTTAATCAAATTCAGAGTCATTTATTACAAGTCTGTATTTCCCATTTAAAGGACTAAATCATAAATAACTCTACTTTATGTTTTTTTTTTTTTAATCTTCTTAGTTTTAAAGGGATATGTGGTCATTTTATCAGGTCCAGCCGCCTTCCTCATGAAAAGATGGCTTGCCTGTCATCTACTTATCTCCAAGATCTGATCGCCCACTCATCAGATTGCCTGTGGAGGGCTGGAGGTGAAGGCTCAGCTCAGCAGAACCACATACACGACCAGCACAGGAGGCAAAGAGAAGGGTTATTGTGAGGATGGGAGAGCAGCTGTCACACACAAGGTAAAAGGTCAGCCAGAGATGGGATCAGACACAGGGGGGAGGACAGGGGTTAGACAAAAGGAAATGCACTCCTTATGCTATCAGCTGGGAACACAATTACATGAAATGACCAGATATCCCTTTAAATAGTGTGACCAGACCTCAGGGCTGCTTTGATTGCACTATAGCCCTGAAATATGTATGTTTCTTATTTATGTATATATGTGTGTAACCCCACCCCTTTATGGCACAAATTGTGTCATTTACATCCCTCTGGTCACAGCTAATGAGCCTTGTCTGGGTGCTCAAGGGGAGGACGTTCCCAGGTGTGATTTAACAGTAGGACTCACCTGAGAAGGTGTCCTTCACACAGCGGTCAGATACAGGTGTCCCTCACACAGCAGTCAGAGACAGGTGTCCCTCACACAGCAGTCAGAAATAGGTGTCCCTCACACAGCAGTCAGAGATAGGTGTCCCTCACACAGCAGTCAGAGATAGGTGTCCTTCACACAGCAGTCAGAGACAGGTGTCCCTCACACAGCAGTCAGAAATAGGTGTCCTTCACACAGCAGTCAGAGATAGGTGACTCTTACACAGCAGTCAGAGATAGGTGTCCCTCACACAGCAGTCAGAGATAGGTGTCCCTCACACAGCAGTCAGAGATAGGTGTCCTTCACACAGCAGTCAGAGATAGGTGTACTTCACACAGCAGTCACATATATATATGCAAAATCCCTAGATCTCCTTAGAAAAGCTAAACTGGTAGGGGTGTCAGAAGTAATGGTGCAGTGTTTACTGTAAACTGCCAAATATAAGATAACAGTATTACTAAATAGAAACAGGATGAGTACTTGTTTCATTAAATGAGATGCCTTAGTTATTGTCTGATATCCCAAGTGGCATTAACGTAAATTAACCAAATGGTTTCTGTGTAGATCGGGGTAGTTAGCTGTTGGACCTCCATCTGATAGCTGTTTGGGGTGGCGGGAGCTGTAGTCCAAAACAGATGGACTTCCAGCAACTGACTCCCCTTGTTATAGGCCTACCAGGGAAGTCTTAAGGCCCAGTCCCACCTGATTCCACCCATTTCATGGTAAACTCCTCCATTCAACTACCCACCCATGCTCACTCGCTTAAGCCACAACCAAAATATGACACAAAGCACATAATTTAAACACCACCCAATTCTCAGCTGTACAGAACTAAATGTCACCGGGCCCTGGTGCAAGAATTGCCATGGGCCCCCCCTGACCACATTGCCCTGATTGGGTATCTCCACATTGCCCCACAACTCTCCACATTGCCCCCAATGTCCTCCTCTCCACATTGCCCCCAATATCCTCCTCTGCACATTGCTCCCAACTCTCCACATTGCCCGCAGTGTCCATCTCCTACCTCCCTGGTGGTCCAGTGGCATGGCAGTAGAGTTCTGTGCTTCCTTCAGCACAGACCGCTATACAGATGGAGCTCCCGCGTGGTCCTCTCCAGTAATGCAGAACGCTAGAAGATGATGTCATCTCTCAGCGCTCTGCATTACTAGAGTGCCGACAAGGGAGAGCTCAGAAGCTAGAGGTTCGTGGCGCCGTGCGGAGGGGTTGCAGGGGGCGGCAGGGCCCCTGGAGTGAAGGTCCTGGTCACAGGTGCGACCCCTATTATTACTCCACTGATGTTTCTGCAGGAACTTGGAACAAGAAGGTTCCTGGATATGATCACGTTTATTCAGTCTCCTGCTGCATGGAGATTTACAGCTCCCATAACCCAGTATATCCGTCAAGGACAATTCCATAATGTCAATCCCATTAATGAAATCCTGTGTAAAATAAGGAAAAGAATAAATTTCATGCAAAGAATTAACCAACAAAATCTACAACCTGAAAAAAGAAAAACTTTTTTCCCAGGCCTGACGTGTGAACTCTTGTGATTAATGATCTGGATCCTATATAAGACACGTAATTAGCCAGTTTTGTTCATTTGAGACAGAATGGTGGAGAAATACATGTGCCGGGCATCTAGATTTGCATTTCGGTACTATAAAATATACCCACTTTCTACAATGTTTAAATAAGTAATTAATTTGAGCATGAGGTGAAATTCACCTATGCTCACTTTGCATTTGTAGTCGCAAGACTGACCTTTTAATTACTGCTGCCAAGGAGCTTTGCGAAGCAGGGGAATTTTAGTACATGGGCTTACCTGGCTTTCACAGGGTGGCCTCCTGTTTTAGGGGGCCCTCACCTTGGGTTCTCAACAGTCCCCGTTTTACAGAAAGGAACCAGTTTGCTCTTGAGGTCAGATGGTCAGGGAGGAGTGAAGGTGTTCTGGGTGTATATCACATCCATGTGGCTGCTTTTCTTACTAACATACCTGGGAACTCTATGAATCTGCCCCAGAGAATCCAGGTTTTAGAGTTTGTTTCTGGAGACCCGGTAACTGAAGCTGATTCTCAGGCAGTTTCCCGGATAACGCATCCCATTTTATGATGCGGTTCACGTCATTTTGACAAGCCCATAACCAGCTCACGAGCGTTGTCTGGGGGCTCTAACAAAGAAAATCACAAGGTATGTCTTTTGCCCGCTCTCTGAATTCACCTTCTCCTTTGTCTTGTGTTCCCCCAGCAATCCTGTTGTGTGTGGAGGGTTGGGAGTGTCTGACGTCTGGGGGAAGATATGCACTAAGGTGTGATAAAGCAAAAATAACTTCTCCAGTTTGATAAACTCTCCAGTTCCTGTGCAGGCAAACTCTCCAGTTCCTGTGCAGTAAGATCCTTAAAGGGATAGTAACACTTCGTTTTAACTTTATTTTATTTTGTAGGCATTAAAAAAACATGAAGAATGATATAAGTCTTATCGCTCAAACCTTTATGGTTTATGAGATATTCACAAGCAAAGTTCCCCTCCCCGCCCCTTTTACCTAGTGTAAACAATCTCTTCTCAGATGTGAGTCTGGTTGTATGACAGTACAGATAACAGAAGGGGACAATTTTCTTTGTATGAAAACAATGAAAGCCCTTCCCCCCTTGATAAGTTTTTCAGCTTTTTCCATTATCTTAATTGAAGATTGTCCCTCTCTGCAGTCTACCTGGGCATCTCCCTTCTGATTTGGTTGAACAGGGGGGGGATACTTTGTTTGTGAATATCTCTTAAACCATAAAGGTTTCAGAGATAAGACTTATATCATTCTTCATGTTTTTTTAATGCCTACAAAATAAAATAAAGTTAAAATGAAGTATTACTATCCCTTTAAAGTCTGAGAGATTTTAGTGAATTGCATACATGCCAAGTATCTTTCTTTAGGAGGGACAGTCCTTTTTTGAGACCTAAATCCCTCTGTTCCTCTTTCTCACCTTGGTGTCCCTCTTTCTAGGAGATCAGACTGTGTGGTGTATATATAAGTGTATCACCCTGGTGTCCCTGTGTTTAGGAGATCAGACTGTGTGGTGTGTATAGAAGTGTATCACCCTGGTGTCCCTGTGTTTAGGAGATCAGACTGTGTGGTGTGTATAGAAGTGTATCACCCTGGTGTCCCTGTGTGTAGGAGATCAGACTGTGTGGTGTGTATATAAGTGTATCACCCTGGTGTCCCTGTGTGTAGGAGATCAGACTGTGTGGTGTGTGTATAAGTGTATCACCCTGGTGTCCCTGTGTTTAGGAGATCAGACTGTGTGGTGTGTGTATAAGTGTATCACCCTGGTGTCCCTGTGTTTAGGAGATCAGACTGTGTGGTGTGTGTATAAGTGTATCACCCTGGGGTCCCTGTGTTTAGGAGATCAGACTGTGTGGTGTGTGTATAAGTGTATCACCCTGGGGTCCCTGTGTGTAGGAGATCAGACTGTGTGGTGTGTATAGAAGTGTATCACCCTGGTGCCCCTGTGTGTAGGAGATCAGACTGTGTGGTGTGTATAGAAGTGTATCACCCTGGTGCCCCTGTGTTTAGGAGATCAGACTGTGTGGTGTGTGTATATAAGTGTATCACCCTGATGTCCCTGTGTTTAGGAGCTCAGACTGTGTGGTGTGTACATAAGTGTATCACCCTGATGTCCCTGTGTGTAGGAGATCAGACTGTGTGGTGTGTATAGAAGTGTATCACCCTGGTGCCCCTGTGTATAGGAGATCTTTAGCAATGCTTTATCACACCTTAAAGCATCTCCCGACTGGTCCATGTGAGCCTTAGCCAAACACGATTGGCTGATTCACATAGAGGTAACCATTCAGTTCAGAGGATGCAGTGCACATCTGAACATCCAGCATAGATTGTGTGAAGATCTGCCGATGGCTCATTAGCTGTCAATGCAGACCTGTCCTGCTGTAACTGTATTGCATTCCTGTATGAGCAGAATAAAGTTGCATGCTGGACTGCTGCTGATGTCTCCAATGTATTGCTCCATAATGTGACATCGATATCTCTAGCATCCAAGGGGTTAAGGTAAAAAGTGTACTCCTCCCTGCTGCTCCACATCTTTATTTGTGTTTATGTTCCCCACTAAAAAGTCTCCCTACCTTTTTCATGTTTGGTTCATCAAATCTGATTGAGTAGACGAAGCAGCCTTTTTACTACCTGACATCAAACCTGAAACCCATCTGTTGAAAGGATCTGCGGTTGGATCTAGGAGTGATGCAAGTTTCTGCAGATTTCCTTTTATCCCTGGAACTCTTTGACGTGCAAAGTATCCCCAGGGGCCTTCCTGAATTGAAGCAGAGGCTTTAAAAGGCAGGGATCACTGGCCACTGCACATGAAAAGGCTGCCCCAACGTGTTTTAACACAACCATGATTTTTAAGCTTTACGTTAAAACCTTTTTCTTTTATTTTTTTTTTTTTTGTTTAGTGGTCTAAAACTGGGTAGGAAAGACACAATCACAACTGACTTGCTTGTGAAATTAACATCATGTGGACTGGTCAGTGTTCATTCAGATACTAACTAAGAAGACTTAAAAAGTTGAGTTTTGGTATAATATTATGATTATTATCAGGGATGTTGCGTACAGGCTGAGGGTGCTGTCTCCCTATCTCTCATGCTTAAAGGGATAGTAATATTTCACAAAAACAGGAGCTCCAATTAATCTTCATATTATTTGAGCCATAGAGAGCGTTATTTCAGTACTGTCAGTACTGTCAGAGTTGTAGTACAAGAGTAATTGAATGATAAAGTATCCCCCTCCCGCCCCTTTTACCTAGTGTAACACTGCTCACCTCAGATGTGGTATCTGGTTGCTTGACCAGACAGATAGCAGCAGGGGACAATCTTCTAACTGTGAGAACAATGAAAACCCTGCCCCCCTTGACAGGTTTTTCCCTTATCTTAATTGAAGATTGTCCCCCTCTGCAATCTACCTGGGCACCTCCCTTCTGCTCTGAGGTGAGCAGTGTTACATCAGTAAAACGGGCGGGAGGGGGATACTTTATCATTCAATTACTCTTATACTACAACTCTAACAGAATTGAAATAACACTCTCCATGGCCCAAATACTATGATGATTAATTAGAGCTGCTTTTATTATGAAACATTACTATCCCTTTAAAGCGGAACTACCACATTAAGTAAAGTCGCCCTGCAATACTTAGTTATTTTACCTCTCAAAAGTAATCCCTTGTATAGTAATCATTAATCTTCAGAGACTGACGGCCAGGTTAGTGCAGTCTGCGTGCCTGAGCCGTCAGTCCATTCCGGTGACGATCGGGCCAGTGCAATGCTTCTTTAGGGAGACCGGGATTGACAGCGCAGGTGTGCAGACAAGATGTCTGTGCTGATGCTTGGCTTCCGGTCTCGGAAGCTTAAGGATTACTTTACAAGCGGCTACTTTTGAGAGGTAAAATAACTATTTTCTCTGTCGTTCAATACAGGTTACTGGCAACTTTGGGTAGGTGATCTGCTCCTTTAACTAGGCGGGAACAATTCTAGAAGTGAATGCAGGGGGTGGAGCCTACCTTCCCTCCTTGGCTGCAGATAGCCATTAAGATTTGTTCCTTGTTGAAGACACAGGCAAGAGAACAGTTCTGCTATAGTTTTAGCTAATTTTTTATTTTTCTGCTAGATATGGAATACCACCATTAGGCGGATTACCATAACCAGCAATGCCCTAGCTCAGTATCCAGGTGCTTTTTGTGGACCTTAAGCCCTGGGGGGGAAATCTTGGGTTCAAGTTCTTTCCTCAGAAGTTTGCCCACTGAGGCTTCTTCTTAATACATGGTAATCTGAAGACAGAAGATCTGCAGGAAAGGTGAGCAACCCTTTGAGTGCTGCAGGTCCACATGTCCCACAGTGCCCCTCCGCACAGGGGTTTTTCCTTTGGCGTTCCTATTGCACACTCCTGTACTCATTGGGTTTATCTGTATGTCTGTTGGGTGTTTTGGAGCAAGTTTCTGTGGTAACTTAACCCTTTAGCTGCTGGTTAAAGGTTTATTGGCACTTTCCCTACTGGGTTCAGTGTTTTTTTTTTTTGTCTACTAACATGTTCTAGTGATGTTTCATGTAGTTTTAACTCACAGTTTCAACTTAGCAAAATTTGTGTAAAGGCGCACTTTACCACATAGACGCCATTGCTCCATTCACTTCTATGGGACTGTACATTTTGGGATATATCTCTGCAACAGCTCAACTTAGCGACTTCAGAGATGACTCATTTTAATTGTCTGCCCTTGCTCTGTGATCCGGTTAATGTTTTATGTGTGTTGGGGGGCTCAGGGGGCTTCAGGCACTGTTGGGGTACTTTTTCTGGGAAAACTACATTTCCCATGAGAGCTTGCATCGAGCGCTCATTTATGATTGGCTCCCGCCGTGGCAGCCATTTTGTGCCTTTTCCTGAATGAGTATCCTGTGCAGGGCTTTGACTCTCCTTCTCTCCTATGCAGATTAACCCTTCTCCTGCCAGATAAATGTATTTTAGCAATTTCTGGGGTGAAATTTTAATCTTACACACTGTATTTGGGGATTCCTTATACTTTAAACATTTTGACACTGTGAGAATGTCTAATCCGTTAGAGCTTGGGGCCAGGCCTAAGACTAAGGATGCTGGGGTCTCTGTGTCTCCTATTGCGCATTGCTCCTCATTCAGGGTTACCTATAGAATTGTCAGGTCACTTATGCCCAGCATGTTCTGATGTCCCTGAGTCTCTCCCAGGGACCTCCAGTCATGCATTAGAGCCAGTCTGGGTGCAAGAGTTCAAGGCTGCTACTAGAGACCTCCGGTCTACATTGCAACTCTTTCCATCCCAGTTACAGGGGGTCTTCCACTCTGGCAGACCCCTTCTTCCGTCACATCTTCCCTGCCGAAACCGCAGTGAGTACCTGACGTATCAGATTCCTCTGAGGAGGAACTGTTGGTGGATTCAGATGTTTAGGAATGTTCTGCTTTGGGCTCCTCTCAGTTTTTTTGGGGACCCCCTTTGAGGCCGATCCTGAGCCCTCGGCTGAGGGCCTGATCAAGGCCGTCTTAACTACTCTAACCATTCCCTTAGTTCAGGAGGTTTCTTTGGATCCTTCTGATGTATTTCAGGAGCCTAAGAGGCCCCATACTTGTTTTCCTCCTAACCCCACCCTTGACCACCTTGTGTCTGAGTGGACGTTTCCAGACAGGAAACATTCTGTTTCCAAGAAATTTGCCATACTTTACCCCTTATCGGTGATGGCACTTGCTCAGTGGGTTCATCCTCCCCAAAGTGGATGCTCCTGTCTACAGGCTAAGTCCACTGTCTTGCCAATTGCTGATGTGTCTGCTCTGAAAGACTGGACTGACAAAAACTTGAGGTCTCCCTCAAGTCCGTTTTTGCCACTGCTGGTACTGCCATGCACCCAGCTTTCGCAGCGGCATGGGTGAACCAGGCCATTGCGGTCTGGACTGAACAGCTCACCCTGGCTGTCTGTCAGGGTATTCCTACTTTGTATATGTTGTGGCACCTTGCCAACATTTCTGAGGCCCAGCACTATGTTTCTGCTGCTTATTTGATGCCATCCGTTTGGTGGCAAGGGTTTCCACCATGTCTGTGGTTGCCAGACGAGCTCTTTGGCTCAGGATCTGGTCTGCTGACACTGCTTCCAAGAAAGCTTTGCTCTCATTGCCTTTTCAAGGCACTTTTTTGTTTGGGTCAGATCTTAAGGATCTGATTAGTAAGGCCACAGAGGGCAAGAGTACCCTCCTGTCTATGGTCGCCAGGAAGAAGACGCCTATCAAGAGTAATCTGCTTTTTCGTTCCTTCCAGACTGAGACATGTCCACATTCCTCCTCCAAGCCCAAACAACAATGGAAGCCCAAGGTCCCCACGCAGCTGTGGTTGGCCATCTGCAGCACTGCCACAGCGTCTGGGAGGATTCAGTGGCAGATCCGTGGATTTTACATGTGGTGGTGGAATGGTGCAGGATCTCTTTCGCTTCTCTTCCTCCTTTTCGTTTTTTCCCCTCTCATACGCCCCAGGGTGTAGAGAATCGCCGTCTGTTCAGTGGTGCTATCCAGGCCCTTCTGGAAAAGGATGTTCTGGAAACTGTTCTAGTTTGGGACAGAGGTATGGGTTTTTACTCAAATCTCTTTATGGTCTCCAAGAAGGATGGTGGCTGTCGTCCCATTTTGGATTTGAAGGATCTCAATTCCTTTGTGATCAAGACTCATTATCACCAGGAGTCCGTAAGGATGGTGATTGCTGCTATATTCTGGGGGAATTCCTTGCCTCTCTGGATCTTCAGGAGGCGTATCTACACGTCTCCATTCACCTAGAGAGTCGGCAGTATCTCAGATTTGCCTGCGACCAAGGGCACTTTCAGTTTTCAGCTCTTCCCTTTGGTCTGACTACAGCTCCTCAAGTCTTCAACCGTGTCCTAGGAGCCTTAGTGTCCATCCTCCATTGGGATGGCATCAGAGTTACTCCATACATGGATGACCTGCTTCTGAAAGCCCCTTCTGCGGAACTTCTTCATCAGCAGGTTCAGGACTGCATTCATGCTCTCACCCATCACAGGTGGATCGTCAAGTCAGCAGAGCATGGTGTTTCTCACGGACAAGGTGGCTCACCAGATAGCCCACAGGGTTTCTGCTGTTCTGGCTCACAATACAGTTCCAGCCAACAAGCTGTGCTGTCTATTGGGGAAATCCATCTCCACTATAGAAGCGGTCCCATTTGACATGGCTCACACCAGGGAACTCCACATTTGTGACCCAGGTGTGCAGGGGTCAGCCGGACCTTCTGAAGACATCAGTATCCCTCCCTCTTCATTTGGAACTGAGTTTGTTGTGGTGGCTTGACCTCTCCAATCTGCAGAAGGGCAAGTTCTTCCTGGTATCCTTCTGGACCACTGTGACAACGGATGCCGGCCTGTCCGGCTGGGGAGCTGTCCTGGGTCGCCTGAGTGCTCAGGGTTGGTGGTCTCCAGAGGAATCTCCTTCCCATCAATGTGTTGGAGCTTTGGGCGACATTTCATGCCCTTCGTCATTAGACACCCCAGCTGGAAGAATGCCCGGTCCGAGTCCAGTCCGACAACACCACGGCCGTGGCTTACATCAACAAGCAGGGCGGAACAAGAAGTCTCGCCCTTGATTAGATGTCAAGGCTATTTTGTCCTGGGCAGAAGAATATGTTCCTGCCATATCCGCAGTGCACATTCCTTTAACTCCAGAGAAAGGCGCAGTTTAGCGCCGAAACATGTAAGCGACACGAGTTGGGAAGGAGACGCCAAGGAATACATTGTTCGAGTTGAGACTATCAAAACAAGTACAAAGTTGGAATCAGAACCAGAGGATAGGAGAAGTGAACTACGAGTCCGGTGGTAGAATCGGCACTGGAGGAGACAGGAGGAGTGAACATCGGGTCAGCAGCGCGGCTACCCATTGCTACAAGAGACAAGTGATTAAAGGAATCATGGACTGAGATCTGATGAACGCTCTATACCATCGGAGGTCCAGTAAGCATACAGCTATTAAGTTTGAGGATATTGTGATACACCTTACTTATATTGCGATCTAGTAAGCCTCCACTTTACCTAAACATATGTATGCAGAGTGGATACTAGACCTAGTCTATATCTTATCTCTATTTCCAATTAATATAGATATTACACATAATTCCACACTTAGTATTTGGCATAAGACTGTGTGGTATATCTCACTAATATACCATAATATATAGCCATATGAGAGTGAACTATTCTACACAGCCTTTTCTTCAGCAGTGACAAGAGGTTTTTCGATAGTTGTTATCTCCACAATTCCAACTCTGTATTTACCTGTTTTATATTATTAAATGTTTTGCTTTTTAACTGCATAACTTTAGTATATGGTTTATCATCCTTAGCATTAGTATACAAATATCTGGTTATCACATAAAATCGTTTATACATTGATTTAATATACACTTACCAATTCATCTGAATAGGATAAAGGGAGACTTTATCCTAATCCAGATATAAATTATACATTGTGACTTTATACCTTGAGTCAATTAGAAGGACTATTATCACCCATACTATTTATTAGGATCAATTACCTCTCTTATCCCACCAATGGGGTTGCCTGAATCCCCTTGGGCGCTGTGTCACAATCCTTTCTATTTTAATGTAGGGATAAGACAGAAAGTTCCTGCATGGCATGCCGTAATTAGCATAGTCTATACATCTAAATCGCTCACGCTGGTTTTCTAAATAAAAAATGTCTAATACCAGTAGTGTCACTATAGGGTGTGCAGAAGGTACGGTTGCACCAAAGCCTAGCATCCAGGGGAAGCCCATCTATCATAGGGTCCAAAATGTCTGAATGATACCTTTTTGAAAATATTTTTTGGATTGGGGCCCTAAAAAATGCTTGCACCGGGACACTCCAATGACTAGTTACACCAGTGGCTAATACAACAAATACATGATTTTGAAAATCACCAAAGTAGTTTGTAGGTGATAGTGTCCCTTTAAATTAATATCAATTTATGGATTGTTATTGGTCCTGTATGGTGCATTTGGTCTGACCCACTGCTATGCAAATTGTTGGTGATCTCTTTAACATTTAAGGGGTTAAAAACCCTATTTAAATAAATCAGAATTTGCTGAATGTTCATGTTAACCATCTGAGTGCCAAGAAAGTTATTCAACGCGTTGCGTTGCAAGGCGTCTGATACCTCTCTGTCACTGAAAGGGTGTAAACTTATGATGCCAATGGTACTCTCCAGAATTGCACCACTTTTACTTGATGAATATGGCCCCACGTGTTTCCCTATGGCTGTCCTAATCTGCATTCCAATTCTAGATTGGAGTCACGGACTAGAACGGTGATCACAGAGCATGGAGAGGAGGTAGTGGATCCATTCTCCATGAAGCCTCCTGAAAGCAGCCTGGCAGCTGTCCAGCCATTAGAAATGGTAATGTAGCCTTCCCGGAATGTACTGGGGCCGCAGAGCTTATTTTATCTGACTCTCTCCATTATGACTGTGAATGCAGAGCTGGGCTGCAGCGTTTCACAGGACTCTTTGCCTGGCACCAAAGTCAGTGTAATACTCAGCACATTATATACAACAAATGGCTTTTCAAACCTCCACCAAAGACAAGGTGCCATATGTACAAAGAAAAGTGTTTAAAAAAAAAAGTGACAAAAAATTTTGTTAGGTAATTACTGAAAAGAAAAAAAGGAAAGGAGGCATAATAAGTTTAAAGTTAGAAAAAGGTAGATATATGGAGGAGATAATTATTTTCGACAGTCAACTATTTGCTTATTTCTGCTAGGTCTTTACACATTGTGTGAAGAAGGCATAGTCCTATTAAGTAGAAATGTTAATGTTAAACCAGTGGACACTAGTCTGTTTACACAGGATGAGGTGTTACTGATGTTATCAAAATTAAAAGTGGATAAACCACTTGATCCAGAGTTTAGGTATGTGCTTGCAGCACCTTTAGATGAGTTTTTCTAACCAGTTTGTGTTGACATGGGTAGGTTCTGCATATCTAGAAAATTGCTAATGTAGTGCCACTACACAGAAAAGGGCAGTAGGGAGGATTCTGGCAATTACATGCCCGTGAGTCTGACATCAATAGTTTGAAAATAATGGAGGCACTATATTAAAAAGGACGAATTGTTGCATATCTGGAGCCAAATGACATGCAAAATCCATGGCAGCACGGCTTTATGGCAGGAAAATCGTATCAAACAAATTTAGTTTATTTTTTCAATTATTTTACTCAAGTGTAGACAATGGCAGAGCTAAAGATCTAGCCTAGTTGTATTTTAGTAAAGCTTTTGACACTCTACCATATAAGGTTTTGATTCATAAGTTGCATAGCTTAGAACTGGACTCAAACGCAGGTGATAAGTAATTGACTAAAGGACAGGAAAAAAGCATGTCATGATAAAGTTTATTCATTTTGAAGAAGGATGGACTAATATGCATACCTGGGAACGCTCAGGGTTTGACCCTGAGACTCAGGGTTTTGACTCCAATCTCAGGGTCTCAGGGTGAAGAGCCAAATTCTCAGGGTGAGACAGTCCAGTTCTACCTATTATCAAATCTGCTCCAATTAACTGCTTCATAGGGCCCTAAACTGGTACCAATTATACTAGGAAGGCAGAGGGATGAGTGCTGTTTGTCTTGTGTGTGTCCAAGCAGTGATACATCTAATTTGTTGCATGACAGCGGTTCCTTGAGGACCAGGTGGAGCCCCTCTCCATTAGAGCGAGTAGGAGTATTTCACCAAGAACCTATGTTGAGGGTAACTTTGAGGGTTAATATCTATAAACTCTCAGGGTCAGCTAATTTTGAAAGTTCCCAGGTTTGCTAATATGGAATTCTAAAGAGGTCAGTCCTAGGGCCTTTTCTCGTCAGTATATTTTTGGTGACATTACTGGTGGTATTGAAGGTAAGGTGTTCATTTTTCAGATTATATAAAACATCTTAAACAGGCTATCCAAATGTATGAGGATTTAGGAAAAGTGGAGGAATGAACAAGAGACTGGGATCTAAAGTGTAATGCTTAAAAGTATAAGATAATGCATTTAGGACACAGGAATCCAGAGGAGGAATAAAGGCTTAACTGTACTTTGCTGACAAAAACAGCAGAGATAAGAGACTTGGGAGTTATTATTAGAGATGAATTGAAGTTAGGTAAGCAATGCAGTAAAGCAATGGGAAAAGAAAACATGCATACTAGGTTGTATAGGAAGAGGCGCAAGCAGCAGGAAGAGAGAAGTACTAATGATATGACAGAAACCTTTTTATGTATTAAGGGCATTAACATGGTTCACGTGGGATCCCAGGTATGCAGATCATGTGGTAGAAGGTACACCCTGTAGCACTTACACCTTCTGTATCCAAGTCTTCCCTCCTCCAGACTGTAAGTGCTCACCAGTTGGGCCCTTCAGTCCTTTTGTTTACTATGTTCTGTCTCTATGGATTTACATCTCTATATGTCTATTTGCTATTGTACAGCGCTGCAGAATACATTGGTGCTTTATAAATAATGCTATAATAGTGATAACAATAAGAAAAATAACCCCTTGAATGCTAAATGTAGACCAACTGTACTATGGAGCGCACACAATAATTCCCATCGATTTAAATGAGGCTTTGAACTCCTTGAATGCTAAGGTCTCCTTCCATATCTTGCCATTCGTTTACAATTGGGTCAAAGCACATTTTAAAGGTCAGGGGTGGTCGTCTCTCTGCTGGTGGGGACCGCAGCCATTGGCTGGTTGGAGATGATGGCAGCTGTAGTATCCAATAGCTGGAGTGCTTACCCTAGGCTAGATGGCAACCTTACCAGAGAGGGGAGCAACACACAGGGAAACATTATATTGAAGGCCCTCAAAGGCTTGAAGGGATAGTAATGTTTCACAAGAACTGCAGCTCCAATTAATCTTCATAGTATTTGGGCCATGGAGAGTGTTGTAGTTCAAGAGTAATTGAATGATAAAGTATCCCCCTCCCACCCCTTTTATCTAGTGTACGCCACCTTCCCTCAGATGTGGAATCTGGTCCTGGAACCGGACAGGTCACAGCAAGGGACAATCTTCTTACTGTGATCATAAGGAAAACCCTGCCCCCCTTGACATGATTTTCAGGTTTTTCCTTATACTTACTGAAGATTGTCCATCTCTGCGATCCATCCAGACAGTCTTGCTGCTCTGAGGTGAGCAGTGTTACATCAGTAAAAGGGGCAGGAGTGAGATACTTTATCATTCAATTACTCTTGTACTACAACTCTTACAGTATTGAAATAACACTCTCCATGACCCAGATAATAAGAAGGTTAATTGGAACTGCTTTTATTGTGAAACATAACTATCCCTTTAAGTGGTGAAAGATACAGGAAGAACTGTTCCTTGTCTCTTTGAGGCTAGGGGACTCTGGGCTTGCAACTCTCATTATTTTCTTATTCTTTTATTATATTTTTATATCTATTTTATATTGCTTGTGAGCATAATTGGTTTCCCTGGATCTCCCTTAAGCAATAACATTTGATGTGCTTATTAATTTTGCTTGGTGTACCCACATATCTGAGGGGGATCTCCTCCCAGACATGTAACCTAGCACTGCCAATAACCCAATGCATGCTTTCCACTCCCTCAGGATGACTGCACACACCCAGAGTCACACAATGCTCAGTAGTCACTCCAAACTGCTATCAATGCCTAGTGCTCATACCTAGATTCACTCAATGCTGAGCACTCACACCTAGCTTCACATAAAGCACTTGCAACAAGCCTTACAATGTATTGGAGGCCTCACTTGCATCCAAAGGATTAATCTGCTTTTTCAACCACCATTGACGGTCTTAAATCATTTGCTGCTTGTGAGTCAAACAAAAGATGAAACAGTGTGTGGCCCTTTAGATCACTGGTGGGCAGAATGTGTGAGCCTTGGAAGAAATCTTGCTGCTTATCATGGACTTGCTTTATAACAGAAGCCTTGAGACGCAACACTGCCATTTATCCAGCTGGCTTGTATTATGAAGACTTCATTGTAGTCTGTAAAGAGGAAAATACTGCATATGGAATTGGGGTTTGGGATGTTTTCCTAAATCAAAACCCCTCCCTATCTCCTTAGGTGCTTATTGCGTTGTAATGCATTGGAGACTTCTTGTATCTAAGGGTTAAAGGGATAGTAATGTTTCATAATAAAAGCAGCTCTAATTAATCATCATAGTGTTTGGACTTTGGAGAGTGTTATTTCAATTCTGTCAGAGTTGTAGTTCAAGAGTAATTCAATGACAAAGTATCCCCCTCCTGTCCCTTTTACTGATATAACACTGCTCAGCCAGAGCAGAAGGGAGGTGCCCAGGTAGACTGCAGAGAGGGACAATCTTCAATTAAGATAAGGGAAAAATCTGAAAAACTTGTTAAGTGGGGCAGGGCTTTCATTGTTCTCATAGGAAGAAGATTGTCCCCTGCTGTTATCTGTCTGGTCTATGGACTGCATTCCACATATGAGAAGAGATGGCTTACACTAGGTAAAAGGGGCGGGAGGGGAAACTTTGCTTGTGAATATCTCGCAAACCATAACGGTTTGAGAGATAAGACATATCTTTCTTCATGTTTTTTTAATGCCTACAAAATAAAATAAAGATAAAACGAAGTATTACTATCTCTTTAAACGTCACATTCAGCTAAAAGGATAGTAACACTTAATATATAGTAAGATTTATAGTGTAAGGTTTATCTTCCTGAGTACAGTAAAGCTAATCCCATTGCTTATAGGTGTTTTATTCAAAAGCAGCTCAAACTTGAATTCTTTAGGCGCAATATCGCAATGGCCTGAAATTTTACAGTGGTGCTGTTTCTACATCATCCTATGTAAAGTTCTGGTTAATTGACCATAAACTTCAGTAGGATGATGTAGCAACAGTGCCACTGTAAATTTTCAGGCCATTGCGATACTGCACCCAAAAAATTCACATTTGAGCTGCTATAACTTTTTAATAAAACATATCTCAGCAGTGGGATTGCCTTTACTGTACTCAGGAGTATAAACCTTACAATATAAAACTTACTATATATTAAGTGTTACTATTCCTTTAAAGGAAAAGTACACATTAGGGGAAAACTGTAACGGAAGCTAAGAAGGGACCGCATCGCCTTACGCCGTCGTTCCCAGGTCTCTCCTTCTCGACGCCAGACTGGCGCCGTTGGATGCACTGGTTGAGCAGATCAACAGTCCGGTGGTTGACTCAAAGTGGCGTTGAACCCCAGAGTAGCCGACTCTACGTCAAAGGAGACTGATCGAGAAGGGGTCGACAGGGCTCCTGAGCCGTCGAACATTGTAGAACTGGAACACCGGGCAGTAGAGAGTGAGGCCTCTACTCCCGGGCTACGACAAACAGGTAAAGTGTAGCAGGAACAAAGGTAGTGGTCGCTAAGCAGTTCGAGCGCTCCGCAGCTCGAATCGAAGGTTCGCAGGAACTGGAAGAAGCAGGGAAGAGTCCACGTTGCCGCCTGACAGCATCCGAAGTTGGGTAGCAAGATGCTGGCAGCAGACGGTCGAACGATGCAGGACCTGGGCTCAGATGGGCGTCAGAGTGGCTGCTTTAATACCATAAGAACACACAAGACTCCAAGACTCTTGTTCACTCCAAACATAACTCTGTTTATTGACATAAACCGTTCGACATATATTAACCAAAGTCCATGAACATAAGTCTTTTCTCTAAGGTAATGGCTGGCCAGTTCGTACGGCAGGGCCCAAAGCAAAATCTAAGTAGTAAAAAATGTCCACAGTCTTTGGCTAAACCATTGGAGGGCCAGACAAGGGCTCAAGTAACGGGTAGGATCCGTTACAAAAACCCTATCTGAAAGGGCTTATACATATATATCCCCAGAGTTGGATTAATATCCGAGGAGCCCAAGGCAAGGCACACTGTATGTGCCTTTAGCTCCACACATGACCAAACACACCCCAGTCCACACATGACCCCGCCCCTGGTCCAATCCACTGTTTCCTGGCACAGAAAATACCATTGGCCTGTAACAAGCAAAGACAAATAGGAATTAACCCCTTGGCTTCCAGAGGGATTCCAACACTCTACAATGCCTTCAAGGTCACTCTAGCATCCAAGGGGTTAAATAATAGCCTTTAAAGGGATATAGAATTGGCGCAGGGACATGGCGATTGCTCTGGCCACACCCACAATTTAGAATGTGGGTGTGGATAACACAACTTGGGCACTGCCCCTCAAGATTTAAAGCTGTAGGCAGTTGCCTGTTATGTCTATTGTGAAATGCAGCCCTGTACAGCCCCGGTCTTAGCCATGCTCGTCTTTTTGTCCAAACTATGAACTCACGCCGCCCCCTTGAGATTGCACTGGCCACACCTTCAACCCAGATTGTGGGAGCGGCTATCATAGGATCCTCCCTTCAAAATTTGAAGCCCTAGGATGGCAGTTGCTTTTTCAATGAGCTCATCTGTACACTGCACACAATCGGGTGAGGAACGCAAGGTCCTCCAGTTGCTGCTCAGTTACTCCTCCCATCATCTTGAGCATTTCATTTTACATTTCCTACATACTGAGGGTGCTACAATTTCTCTCTCTATGTATATGTATGTATGTATATTACATATATATATATATATATTTTTTTTTTCTATATACAATCTCCCTCTCTCAAGTGAAGATAAAGTTTCACTTCAACTGAAGTTTTGACCTTCAACTGATCAATTTTAACCTCCAAAATAAATACAACACTGCCATCAAGTGGTATATTTTGATAATGCATGTTACTGATGCTCAAACCAGAACCACATGTTTAAACTAGGAGTGAGCAAAAAAAACAAAACAAAAAAAAACAGGTCCAGCGCTCCAGCATCAAACAGACTCTTATATAAAGGCAGTTCCAATAAGTCAAGTACCTATATAATAATAATAATAATAATAATAATAGTAATAATAATAAAATAGTCGTCAGCAGAAGTGCACTAAACAAATCCTTGGCACTTGATGAAAATCCAACCTGTCTCTTGCTGTGTTTTGAGGCAATTGGATTCAATAGGAAACATACATATACGAATAGTAAGCTATTAATGTGTTTAACCCTTAGAGTGCCAGAGAGGTATCCAGCGCATTGCAACACAATGTATTACATACCTCTCTGGCAAACTTTTTTTGAGGACCCGATTGATGTGCAGTGCTTTGCTTCTCAATGTATTGGATCTTATTTTGGTTCTCAAGAGGTTAAAATAAGCACTTGTCCAGTGCTGATTTTCAGCTAGATCAATGATCCCGTTACCATTTCTTTACCTGTATGATATGAAACCAACAGAGCACTATACCATTATATGTTATCAGTAATGCGATTGAGGTGACCTGGTATCTTTCTTTTTACAGATTCACTACTGTACTTGTCAAGAAAGGAGTCTTTCACAATGCAGTCCAATAAATCTATATGGTATACACAGGGCTCAAAATTTCCACTCGCCACTAGCCAATGGCGAGTGAAAATTTAGCCCTGGCGAGTAGAAATTCAATCCTGGTGGGTATGTTATGGCTTGCAGTGGCGAGTAACTTTTCAGGTCTGGCTAGTAGCAAAGGACTTCAAATTATAAGCCCTGGTATACATATATTTCTTAGTTGTATTGGAAGGCTTTGTCTGCCTGTAGCTGGGGACTTTTATTTAAAATTATTATTATTGTTATCCTTTATTTATATTGTGTCATCTTATGACGCAGAGCTGTACAACAGGGATTAGACATACAGAGATATTAAATAGTACAAATGGAACATGGAAAACACAAGGCTCGGAGGACTCCTGCTGGTGAGAGCTTATAGTGTAGAGGAAGGTAGGTGGGACACAGAAGGTGCCTCCTGCCATATGAACTGCTGGTCAGTGGGTGAGAGAAAGAAGTGCTATCGAGTACAGTGGTCCAGGGAAGTAGTGAGTCTGTTCTGGAGAACAAGAGGTCATGATGGGGGTGTAGGTGGAAGAGTGATTGTAGAAGGAACGACAGTGAGTAGAAGTTGGACAGGCTGTTGATCTGGCCTTAGTCATAACTGGTATGGGGGGTAGTTGATGGGCTTCCCTGAAGAGGGTAATTTTCATGGACTGTCTCAAGCTTTGAAAGCTGGGGGAGAGTTACGATGGGATGGGGGAAGACATTCCAGAGCTCAGACGCAGCACGGGAGAAGTTCTGTAGGCGGGAATGGGAGGATATAATGAGTATTCGGAATTTAATATGATCCTCCTCTTGCATAATTCTGCAGAGTATAGTGCCTGCTTTGAATTTAGTATCCAGAATTATGTCAGTGAGCAAGAAACAAACAACCCTGCGCTACTTGTGTATTGCACACTTTACTACCCATTGTTATATCAGTGGTATATTGTTAGGAAGCTTTAACGATACACCAAAGCCAACAAACTTATGAAAGAGGCTCACTGTGAATGGACAGATCTAAAGTGTCCTGTTCTCAGGCTAGTCACAACTCAGGAGCTGTCATTTTCACCTTTTGCTCTCTTGAACTGTTAAATAGTAAATACATAGTAACATAGTAAATTAGGTTGAAAAAAGACACAAGTCCATCAAGTTCGACCTTCGCCTCATACCCCAGTAACTGAGAATTTTATAGCTTGCCTGCTACCAATTAAATTAGTCTTTATCAGACCTTCCTGATCAGCCTATTGATAAACAGTATAACTCTGTATGTTCCCTTTTGAAAGAAATGTATCTAATCTTCTCTTAAATGTATCCATTGTATCTGCCATAACCACCTCCCTGGGCAATGAATTCCACAATTTAACAGACCTTACCGTAAAAAAACCCTTCCTCTGCTGAAGTTTAAACCTCCTTTCCCCTAATCTCAAGGGGTGTTCCCTGGTCACCTGATCAGGCCTTGGAATAAATAGCTCACCTCAGAGATCCTTGTATTGACCTCTCATATACTTGTACAATGTGATAAGGTCTCCTCTTAGTCGTCTTTTCTCTAGAGTAAATAAACCAAGTTTGTCTAGTCGTTCCTCATATGTCAAGTCCTCCATTCCCTTAATTAATTTTGTTGCTCTCCGCTGTGCCCTCTCTAGTTCTAGTATATCCTTTTTCAGAACCGGTGCCCAAAATTGCACTGCATACTCAAGGTGAGGTCTTACCAATGATTTGTATAATGGCAAAATAATGTTATCCACTCTTGCTTCGATACCTCTTTTTATGCAAGACAGGATTTTGTTTGCCTTTGCTACTGCTGTTTGACACTGGTCACTGTTTCCAAGTTTGTAGTTGACAAGGAAACCCAGGTCTTTCTCTAGCAATGAGTCCCCTAAAATTCCATTAAGTTCATAAGTAGCCGTGGGATTGTTTCCTCCCAAATGCATGACTTTACACTTCCCCACATTAAACTTCATATTACACGTTTTCCCAATCTGACATATACATTTTCATATCACGTTTATGCATCCACCAGGTTAGTGCAGCCCCTAAATGTCAGGCAAGTTTCCACTGTAGGTGAGAACCTTCAAACCATAGATGTGTATGTCCGTTTCCTGTGAACTTCATCAGTGATGAAAGTACGATGCCTCGGGTGCTCTGTGGTATATTGTGATCAAGCAAAACTGTCATTGGTTCTCTATATTATCGTGACTTGCTTAGCCACCGGACTTGCAACCAAACTGATGCTAATGAAATGCAGACACGTGAAAATATGCCTTTAAAGGGACAGGAATTTTTGACAGTGCCAAAAACTATATATTGTCGACTTTATCCTGCTGAATAAAACATTGGTACTATTACTGCTGAGAGATGTTTTATTAAAAAATAGAGCTGTTCAAACTTGCAATTTATGACTGTAGTACCTCCATGGCCTGACATTTTATTGTGTTGATGTTGTTGTAGCAAGCTATAGACAGCTCTGGTCAGTTGACCATAAACATCCATAGGAGTCTGTAGCAACAGCACCACTGGAACATTTCAGGCCACAGTGGTATTACACATAAAAATGCACTTCTATCCTGCAATAACTATTAAATACAATAGCAGCAGGAGAACCTTTGTTTTACTCAGTGGGATAAACTCTGCAATATATATTTTTTATTATCCCTTTATAGCATCAGTTTACGATTCACTGAAGGTATAAACTAAAGGTCAGTAAATCTGATGCCTGAAAAGTATATTTCCTTGTGCCTGCATTTCATCGTTATGTAAGGGTGCAACAAAAGTGTGTTGCAAACCAACTACACCATCAGGGACAACACAAAAATCCTAATTGATTTGAATGGGGATTTAAAGCCCATGATTGCTAGAAAGGTCTCTAACACATTGTCATCAAGGCAGTGGGAAACAGATTGTCTCCGCTGTTCTCCAGAATTATTCAATGAGACCAGGTGGGAGAGAGGCTTCTCACAAAGAGGATAAATAATATTCTAAGGGCAAAGTCCTCTGACTGAGCCACCACACTTCTGAAACTAGACTTCCAGAGGCTATTCAGTTCTGTCTCAGTATTAGGGGTGTTCAGGTTCAGGGAAAATTATCTGTCCGTCTTAGGCACCCTGCGTGACACAACCAATACCTCTACCAAACGAATTGGTGCTTGATCATGGAGTTTATTAATCCACAAGGATATTATGTGGGGTTGTCCTCTCTTAACACTCCTCTTTGTTGTGACCATTGAACAGCTTATTTTATTAATATGGCAGATTGAGAACATTCATTGAGTAGCCTGGCCCTCAGAAGAAGACAAATTCAGCTTATTTGTGGATGACTTCATTCTCAGCCTAGTGCAGCATTACTTTTCCAATTTGCTCAAACTACACAGGTTATATCCATTTACAGGACTGCGGGTAAATGAACATAAGTCAGTTGCACTAGCCCTCAATCAAATTTCAACTTTGTTTGGAATGAAGAGTACCTGGAATATTTTTGGATGAATATCTTGAAAGACTTTGTTAAAGGGATAGTAATACTTCGTTTTATCTTTATTTTATTTTGTAATCATTAAAAAAACATGAAGAACGATATAAGTCTTATCTCTCAAACCTTTATAGTTTGAGAGATATTCACAAGCAAAGTTTCCCCTCCCGCCCCTTTTACCTAGTGTAAGCCATCTCTTCTCAGATGTGGAATCCAGTCCATAGACCAGACAGATAACAGCAGGGGACAATCTTCTTCCTATGAGAACTATGAAAGCCCTGCCCCCCTTGACAAGTTTTTCAGGTTTTTCCCTTATCTTAATTGAAGATTGTCCCTCTCTGCAATCTACCTGGGCACCTCCCTTCTGATCTGGCTGAGCAGTGTTACATCAGTAAAAGGGACGGGAGGGGGATACATTGTCATTGAATTACTCTTGTACTACAGTTCTGACAGAACTGAAATAACACTCTCCAACGTCCAAATACTATGATGATTAATTAGAGCTGATTTTATTATGAAACATTATTATCCCTTCAAGGAGGTAAAGCTCATATATATAAACCTCTCTATGATGAGTATAAACCACTGCTCAACTCCTGGGAGCTGATATACCAAATCATGGATGGGTAGTTTGACAACAATTAAGATTATCCTCTTTCTGAAGATTATTTATTGTTTAGCACTCTTCTGCTTGAGGTGCCATTATACCTACTTAAATATAAGCTGTCCACTATTATGTGAAAGCTATGAAAGAATATGAGGGTCCAGATTTGGGAGTCTGTACTCCTGTAGGTCAATGGAGATGCAAAGGGTTTCAGAGTTCTATTTGAAACTATACAGAAGAGCAGTCAGATAAGAGCAGATGGTGGAACTCTTGCAATCCAGTCCCCAGAAATGGACATTTCTGGAGGTTTCACTATTAAGTCTTCTTTACAATCTGTTCTGGCCGCAATCTGCTCCCTGACCTGAACAAACGAATAAAGATGACGAGTAAACTGTAGCACTGCTTAAAAGGGGGTTACCACTTCTCATTCTTCCAAAGTTTGTTGGTGTCCTTGAATTACAACCCAGCCCTTGGAATGGAAGAAGTTGGGAGGCTGACAAGCACTCCCCTTACAGTTGCCCATCTTTTTTAGGGGGGCCAAACTGATCCCTTGAGATCAGGCTAAAGTGAGGTTCTGCTGGTCAGATACAGAGATGCATCAATATAAGCATCTGAGACAGTGCATTATCTAGGTCAGCAACTGACTGAGTTTTGAACACCTGCTCCTTAGGAGGTTTGACCCTGTCAGGAGATGGGAGAAGGGGGCAATCTCAGCCATCTTTAAGATACTTCTCCAAGACTCCAAATCTTCTACACCGGATTGTACCTGATTTATTTTGACTATTCTATCAGTTAAATATTGATACTTGAAACATGGAGCCAAATGTTTAACTCTGTCCATAGGGGCTCATTGACAGTCATCTTAAGAGAGCAAGCGTACAAAGTGCTGTACATGACCTATCTGTCTCCAGTCCACATGCACGTAAATAATTCCGTTAACAGAGGTTTTTGCTTTCTAGTTTGTCAGGGGAAAGGAGGACTTCCTACACATCTAGTAGGAAGTTCCTCTTTCCCATCTACACATTTAGCAGGAAGTCTCTCCCTTCCTATCTACACATCTAGTAGGAAGTCCCTCCTTTCCCATCTGCACATCTAGTAGGAAGTTCCTCCCTTCCCATCTACACATCTAGTAGGAAGTCCCTCCTTTCCCATCTACACATCTAGTAGGAAGTCCCTCCTTTCCCATCTACACATCTAGTAGGAAGTCCCTCCTTTCCCATCTACACATCTAATAAGAAGTCCCTCCTTTACTGTCTACACATCTAGTAGGAAGTTCCTCCCTTCCCATCTACACATCTAGTAGGAAGTTCCTCCCTTCCCATCTACACATCTAATAGGAAGTATCTCCTTTCCCATCTACACATCTAGTAGGAAGTATCTCCTTTCCCATCTATACATCTAGTAAGAAGTCCCTCCTTTCCCATCTACACATCTAGTAAGTAGTCCCTCCTTTACTGTCTACACATCTAGTAGGAAGTTCCTCCCTTCCCATCTATAGGAAGTATCTCCTTTCCCATCTACACATCTAGTAGGAAGTCCCTCCTTTCCAATCTACACATCTAGTAGGACGTCCCTCCTTTCCCTTCTACACATCTAGTAGGACGTCCCTCCTTTCCCATCTACACATCTAGTAGGAAGTTCCTCCTTTCCCATCTACACATCTGCTGTAGCAGGAAGTCTCTCCCTTCCCATCTACACATCTAGTATGAAGTCTCTCCTTTCCTATCTACACATCTATTAGGAAGTCCCTCCCTTCCCATTTACACATCTAATAGGAAGTCCCTCCCTTCCCATCTACGCCTCTAGTAGAAAGTCTTTCCTTTCCCATCTACACATCTAATAGAAAGTCCCTCCTTTCCTATCTACACATCTAGTAGGTAGTCCCTCCTTTCCCATATACACATCTAGTAGAAAGTCCCTCTTTTTCCCATCTAGTAGACACATGGGATTGTGTTTGATGGGTAAAATGCCTGATAGATGAGCAAAGATGAGAATTCACCCTTTGCCCATGGGCAGCTCTCCTGGGAATATAGACACAACACCTCAAAAATACCAATCAATGCTTAGTCAATTATGTATGTATGGCCACATGGCTGACTACATCTATCAGATATATTGGCTCAATGTCATCTCAAATGACAGTTCAGAAAGGTTGGTCTGCCATCCATGGTTCACTTACCTACAAGCTCTGGACCTGTAGCTGGTGTTGATTCCTTAAGGCCCCCTCTATTCTCTCTCTTCTGGTCCTCTTTCAATAATTATTACAGTGGGTTATACTTATGTATATTTCATATACTTATGTTACTCTGATACACAATTGCTGATCTGTTTATCTTCACCTTAGATGTGTTTATCTGTACCTAATATATATTGTTGTGTCTTTTCTCTGGAATAGAAATGTATAAGTCACATTTGGGAAATGTTTGCTTGTTCCAAGGTGCATTTTGTTTGTTGCAGAATTTCACCATGTTACCGTGTGCGTACTGCCCTAAGCACTGTAGCATTCATCCTTTGTCACTAGATTCTTGCCTGATGTTTATTTTTAATTCTACCGATAACCGTTGCTTTGACTAAACTACATTGTGGTTAATAATGAGAGAATTCACCAGTTCCAATTGTCTGAAGAGGGAGTTTTACATACTCTACGATGCATGTATTTAGGCATAATTTTGAAATAGTAGTTAAGAGGATTCTAACATAAATGAAAATAGGAAATGGTAACATCACAGTTTTACAAATAGCTCCTAATTTGCTCTTTAGTATATAGACTCATCTGTGTTAATATTCCTACTGGATCTATTGTACTGTAAAAGATCTTGGGTAATGAATTTGATATATATATATATAAGATGGAAGAATATTGACAAACTCATTATGCATTGTCTTTTAACTATGCCTTGATTTAAAAATTCCCTAGAGGTAATTAATTAAAAAGACTTGCACAGCAGTTTGACTTGGTTCACCAGGCATTCAAAGTTAAAGCCTTTATCCCAGAGGTTTATAACCTTGGAGGGTTATCGTAAGCAATTTGCTAGGCTGTCTTTTTTCCCCAGACCATATATTCTGGTAAATAATTATTATGTATAAATGAATTTTAAAAAATAATGCATTTTTTTTCTCCCACAGGACAAAGAACATCTCAGATGTTAACCCATTAAGGACCAGAAGAGTGTGCATTACTATACTCACACGTGTCTGCCCGGTCTGTAAGCGTGTGCCTCCCTGCCATCGGGATCCAAAGACTCCAGGTATGGTGTGTTCTCATAAATACAGGCATTGTAGGGATTTTCCATATGAGAAAAACAAGGTTATTCCATTGCTGGCAGATTCTTTATTGCAGAGATCTTACATTTCTTTTCTTAAATTAAAATTAATTTTATGAACAGTCACTGCTAGGTGGTACTGTTCTTGTTGTTTTATAAGAAGAACTGCAGTCAGAGAGGAAAGGCTCTGCAAAGACATTAAAACAATGCATTTCTTAGTAGGGTATGAGTTGTAATAACGTTTGAATGAGATATATGGCAGTAACGTTGGAGTGCTTGTTTTATAAGGCAACAAAAGCACTACAATGTGTATGTTTTCGTGAAAAAAATAAGACTTTTCCTTTAAAGCGATAGTAATGTCTGCAATAAAGCAGATTGCAGTGTCTTCTCTGTTGGAAATGTAACACGTTGCGCTATGTTTAACAACTTACTTTTATGTAGTTCAAAGATATTACATGTAAAAGGATCTCCCCCGCCCCTTCTGGCCATGTCACACTGTATCTCATGCAGGTCCAGATGGAGAATGGCAAGGGACAAACTTCAGTAAGCAAAGGAAAATCCTGCCCTCCTTGGTCAAAGGGGTCAGGGTTTTCCTCATACTTACTGACTTAAGTTTGTCCCTCGTTGAATCCGTCCGGTCCTGGGACCTGATTGCAGATTCAGTGGGAGGTGGCCAGAGGAGGTGGGAGGTGGATCTTTCTACATTTAATATCTTTTGAACTACATCAAAATAAATCGTTACAACTCTTTACCATAGAGAAGACTCGGCGATCTACTTTATTGCAGACATTTCTATCCTTTTAAGATAACCATCAGCAGGACAGGAGTAATGCATTTTAGAAAGCTAAATGGAGGCCACTGGAAGGTGGACCAGATTTAAATCCTAAATGCTCCTAATCAGACAGACAGACACACACACCATCATCATCATCATGCTATATTAACTGCCCACAAGATTACATTATCTGACCAAAAGAGGCATGATCAGTGTGCAGTTTATATAATCCTGTGGTATGGTTTTATATCCGTCTTAGGCAGGTTTTATAGCAAGGTAATCAAATGGGATGATGGGAGTTGTAGTCCCCAACTGCTAGAAGGCCAAGAATTGAATCTCCCCGTTTATAGTCTTCTAGAAGCAGATGAGTTTCCTCTGAAACAAATTATCTTTCTTTCTATGTTTGTTTTGTTTATTTTTTTAAGGGAAGCATTCTTTTTTTTATAGATTTTTGTTGGCACAAAAATAGAAACTTGACTCGACTTTACTGGAGCACACAGCGTTCTCAATTAAACACACATTAAGAACCTTGTATAAAAGGGGATCCTGTGCACGTGGTTCCTCCTAATATATTTATTACTAGTAAACGTCCCGTCATTTGAAATGACAGCTGGAGGAGTTGGAAAGAAGGCACAGTCTAAAGCAGGGTAGGTAACCTTTTGCACTCAGTCTGCTGGGTACTACAGCTCCCATCATCCCCAGTCAGCTGTTGGGATGATGAGAATTGAGGTTCCAACAGCCTGAGTGTCATAGGTTGCCTACCCATGGTCTAAATTAAAATGCTCAGCCTGCCATCCAGTCAGAATACACAGACCACCGCCCAATCAGCATGCCATAGTAAATATCATCTGTTTTGCTGGCCCATGCTGATTGGGCAGTTGGACAGACATGGTTTTTTTGATGGCTTGCCCCATATCTTGATTGAATAATGGGCCGCATGGGTAAATTCAGTCAGAAGCTGTAGTTTACTATATCTTCTATATCTGCTGTTTAAAATGAAGGGCTTTTTAGCTCTCTTTATTTCCCCATCTCTCCCTGCTTATGCCCCATCTTTGACCCCCATCTTAACCTCTGTTGTTCTTCCTTCCTCTGTCTTCCAAGTATATTACTGTAGTTTAAATAGAAGAAAAAATAGAAGCACACAAGGGGGCACCTTAGTGAAATCAGTCCTTGGGATATTCACTCCACCACCAAAATGATACCCTCAGAAACGGATATGCTACCAGTTACACATGTAATAGATCGCAATAAAGCCACACTGGGTATATACCCTGACCCAGATACAGGACTTCAGCAACTCAGGCCAGTCCTCCTCGATATGTTCTCTCCAAACCGATAAATATAAACATCCCAAAAAACAAAGAAAAAAGAGAGAGGAGAGCCCAGTAGCATAATCCAGTTGAGAAACATTGATCAAATAATTATAAAAATGTGTACTCACATGTAAACTTGGTCAGCCACTGGAGTACTCCAAAGTGGACTATCAGAGCGTGTGGGGAACTCTCATCATCTCCACTCCGTGTCCTCTTAAGATCAGTGATGTTGCTCTACTGTGTAGTGAACAAAAAACTACTCCAAAGCTCCACATAGATCTCAATATTACATATATCTAATGATAAAGATCACTCTACAAATACAATAAAAACAACAAGTGCAGAAAAATATATAAAAATATATATTGGCTAATGCTTTTCGTGGGACACACCTGCTTTTTCAATCCTGAAGACGTGTGTGTGATGGCCATGCGGTGTGTATGTATTTTATCAAGTGATCTTTATCATTAAATATCCTATATCAGGGCTTAAAACTTGAAGTCCTTTGCTACTAGCCAGACCTGAAAAGTTACTCGCCACTGCAAGCCATAGCATACCCACCAGGGCTGAATTTTATACTCGCCAGGGCTAAATTTTCACTTGCCATTGGCTAGTGGGGAGTGGAAATTTTGAGCCCTGCTATATATATAATAATAATTTGCTAAAACGTGTGTAACGACGCAATCATGCGCAGTAGAGACTGCCCGCTCCGTGGAACGTCCAGCTCCGTATCAGCCGTGGAGCGGGCAGTCTCTACTGCGCATGACTGTCCTGCGACTGGCTGGCAGTGGCACTGTGGCCTGTGTAACGGGCTCTTCAACTACTATGTAACATTTCAATCTATTTGGAGTTTTTTGTTTGTTACAGAGTGGTGCAGCTTCTTTGTGTACAATTTTTTTTTTCTTTTCAAAAGCTTTATTGAAAAGCATAGAACAAATACAAAGTGAAGTGTACAAATTTTTATTTGATCATTGCTCATCAACTGGATAACGCTATTGGGCTCACCCATCTCTTTTTCTTTGTTTCTTGGGATGTTTGTAGTTTAATTAATCCCTGTCTTTATCACCCCCTCATCATTCCCACTCTTCCTGACCTATTTCCGCATCTCTCCCGTGTGTCCACCTCATATATTCTCTCTCTTTCTTTCCCCATCTCTCTTACAGTGCCTACCCCAAAACCCTATTGTCCATCTCTTCCATGCCTGCTTCACACTACTCTCTGACTGTAATCTATATGCAACAACCATCTCTCCCACTTTATATGACCCCTGTCTCTCCTCAGTAAGCCTCCTACTTTACCTACCCAGGTCTCCCCAATATGTACTCACCCACCTCTTCCCCATAGATGTCCCCAGATCTCTCCCATTGTCCCTGCTTATCTCATCTTCCTTACAGTCTGTCACCCCCTCATCATCTCTAACTCCTTTTCCCCTGTGACTTGGTCCTTGTTTCCCTAACACAAAGGGTGTCAACCTATAGATATCTAGCTTCTCTTGAACTCCTGTCATCCCTAGCCACTATTTGCCAGCTGGAAATTATGGAAATTATTGTCTAATGACTCCAGGAGAGACAAAGGGTCCCACCACTACCCTTCCATAAGCTCAACTCTCTACAGTGGCTGGTGCTGCCATCCAATCTGGAGGTCCACGTTCCACATTGCTCTCTTTCCCACCTGCAAGATACTAACATCCCGCACTGTTCTGCCTCCTACCTGCCTGTTCTTGCCGGTAGATACTTACATTCCACATTGCTCTCCCTTCTACCTGCCTGTTCTTGCCGGTAGATACTTACATTCCACATTCCTCTCCCTTCTACCTGTCTTTCCATTCCAGCTAGATACATTCCCCACTGTTCTCTCTCCCACCTGCTACTCCCTGGTGGCCAATACTAGGTCATTTGCATAAACAGGAAAACTGACAATCATGCATACTTCCACTGAGGTGAGAATGCGGACAGGTGACAGCTCCACTTCAAATCAATGATGTTCAACCTTTTTTTCCTGATGTTGCAGATTCTTTTTTTCTTGGACGCACTGAATTATTTATAATTGTAAGAAAAGTGATCAGCAATATGCAGTTTCCTAGATATTGTTGGACTACAACTCCCATCATGCTCAGCCAGCCTCTGGCTGGCTAAGCATGATGGGAGTTGTAGTCAAACAACAGAGTGATGCACATTGTCCAGACCTAAATTAATATATTAGATATGACCTCTGGCCTCTTGTGGACCCCCACTAGGACAGCTTGGTGAGCTGCCAGGCCATGCCATTACCGATCCTGACATCTTACTATTGTAAACCCAGTAGAGAACGTGGAAGAAGTATGAACCTGGCATTTCTATGCAGATAGTGGACCATTTTCCTACATGCAAACAACCTTTTTTTTAAGCTTTAGTTCCCCTTTTTAGAGTGACATTTTAAATATCATCTTCTTTTACTGAAGTATATCATCATACCCACAGCAAGCAACTGAATGAGAACTTTCCTTCAGTGTCCTTCACCTCCATGTCTGCCTCGGTACCCAGATTCCATTACAGTTGCTAAGCAACTAGAGGCTGCTGTCACGGTAACAGCATGCTGAGGATACAGTTCTGGGTATAATTCAGTCCCTGGTTAGACTCTGTTTCTGAAAGAGAAAAGAAAAAAGAGAAAAAAAAATCTACTTGGGAGGAAAGTGACAAACTTCTGCCGTAGCCTGCTTCATTTGCGTCCCGATTTAACTCTTTGGATACTACATATATCCCCAAGGTGTTAGAGACTTTTCTATCATCCAAGGGGTTAAACAATTTGCACCATTCTGTGCTGAACCATAGAATAATGCATGTTCCTTCCATCCCCAAAACATGTAGACTTCCTCCTTGAGTTTGGGGCCATACAGACAAAGAACGAGGAGCAACTCCATTGCAAGACCACTCTAGCATTCATGGGATTAACCCTTTGAGTGCCAGAGAGGTAGCCAACGCATTGCTTTGCAAAGCGTTGGCTACCTCTCTGGCTCTCAAAGGGTTAATAGTAACATTTATTTTCTCCATCCTGTACGATGCAGTTGATCAGGGGAGGGCTGGCAACTTGTGACCCGGGGGGCAAATACAATCAAGCGGCCCATTTCTCGTTTGAGCCCACTCTAAAAAACCAACCTCCTTTTGTTAATTTTAAATGTGGCATTAATATCGCAAAGTAAAGTGATACCACATAGCTCACATTAAAGTGGGCTAAACTACTGATGTTACAGAGCTTACAATTTAAGTGTAGCTACACTAGTGATACTATAGAGCTTACAGTGGAAATGGGTTATGTAACTAGTATAGCCTCAATTGGACTGTAGCTTTGTGGTATAATTTGTATAGCACCATTTCAGTTGTAAGCTCTGTGGTATCACTAGTGTTGCTCCATTTATAGCCAGAAGATGGAGATTAAATGAGACAGTGGCCCACTGGCCCAGACATATGACCGGCCCAGGGGGCAATTGCCCCCCTGCCCCCCAGGCCAGCCCTCCCCTGCAGTTGATTTGCCCCAGAATCGCTTTAGTTATTCTTATTAAATCCACCTCCTTGTGTAAAAGTGCAACGCATTGTAACTCGTTGGAGATCTTTCTAACTTTCAAGCGCATTAAATCTCCCAGTTAGGTTAACGGTATGATAAGATTGGGTTGTGTAGGAAGACGTGTGAGGAGAGAGAGGGGGGGTGTGGGATAGAGGGCATACAAGGATTGATGGGTGGGAGAGGGAGAGAGTGTGGGTGGGGGTGTGAAACTGAGCAAGTGAGGATGTGGGAGAGTGTCGAGGGTAGGACAACGAGTGTGAGGAGAAAGAGAGAGGGTGTGGAAGAGGGAGTGTGAGGAGAGAGAAGTTATGGGAGATGGAGTGTGAGGAGAGATCAGGTGTGTGGGAGAGTGGATGTAAGAGAGGGAGTTGGCGGAGAGAGAGAGAGTGTGTGGAGGAGTAGGTGTGTGAGGTGTTATGGGAAGGGTAAGGGGAGGAGTGTGGGAGAGGGAGTGAGAAGAGAGGATATGGGAGAGGGTTGAGTGGAGGAGCGTGTGAGGAGAGAGAGGTTGTGGGAGAAAGGGTGTGCGAGCAGAAGGATGTAGGATAGTGGATGTGGGAGAGTGAGAAGAGAGAAGGTATGGGTGAGGGAGTTTGAGGAGAGAGATGGTGTTGGAAAGAGGGTGTGGAAGAGGGAGTGGGAGGAGAGAAAAGTTATGGGAGACGGAGTGTGAGGAGAGATAAGGTGTTGGAGAGAAGGTATGTGAGCATTAGGTTGTGGGAGAGTGGGTGTGGAAGAGGGAGTTGGAGGAGAAAGAGAGAGGGTGTGGAGGAGTAGGTGTGCGAGGAGTTGTGGGAAGGGTAAGGGGAGGAGTGTGGGAGAGGGAGTGAGAAGAGAAGATGTGGGAGGTCAAGTGTGAGGAGAAAGAGGGTGTGGGAGAGAGGGTGTGTGAGCAGAAGGTTGTGGGAGAGTGGGTGTTGAAGAGGGAGTGAGAGAAGAGAGATGTGTGGGGGAGAGAGAGAGAGGGGTTGTGGGGGGATCTGTGGGAAAGGGAATTTGAGTATCTGTTTGTGCCTCAGCACACGGTACAATATCCATCTCCTTACTGTGCCAACCAGTGCCTAGTACACTTTCACCTGGCAAATCACATTGGCCAACGTGGAGCTAGTGGCACCATCTGGATGGGATTTTCTGTCAGACGCCACTTTTTCTTGCCTGGAAAATGCAGTGGCGGCGGGAGCTGAGCCCTGATACTGAACTGATATATGGAAATTGAATGAGAATCAGCAAAATCCCTCTGTATCATGAATCATATTACAGGGATATATCTTTATTCCACAAAGGAATACGACAGAGGAAATAAAGCAGAGAGACAATGTAGCGGCTCTCTCTGGGAGATGATTAAAGCCTTCATACTGAGCTTGTTAGCTGCCCCTAGCGCTAAGCAAGAATTTGGTTAACTTCACATAATCCCCTTTGAAAAGCTTCTTAAAGCCCAGGGCTGGAAAAAAAAAGTGCTCATTGAGATCCCACCTCAATGACGCTGATTTAATAAGATCTAGGACAATTGTGGGGCATACAAACTGCACTTAGTGGACAAATAAAAATTCCCAAATTCCCCACTGAAATAAACGGAGCTTTTAACCCCTTGAATGTTAGAGAGGTATCCAAGGCATTGACTTTCAATGCCTTGGATGCATTTAAGGGTTTGGAAGTTTAATTTGTATCAATGGAAATTGTATTCATCCCCTATAGTGCAGTTGGTTAGCTGCAGAACTGTCCTAGATCTTATTAAAGGGATAATAATGTTCCACAAGAAAAGCAGCTCTGGATAATCTTCATAGTATTTGGTCCATGGAGAGCATCATATCAATACTGTCAGAGTTGTAGTTCAAGAGTAATTGAATGATAAAGTATCCACATTGCTCCTTTTACTGATGTAACACTGCTCACCTCACAGCAGGAAGACTGTCCGGATGGATCACAAAGAGTGACAAACTTCAGTGATCATAAGGAAAAACCTGTCAAGGAGGGCAGGGTTTTCCTTATGATCACAGTAAGAAGATTGTCCCTTGTTGTGATCTGTCCGGTCCAGGGAACAGATTCCACATCTGAGGGGAGGAGGCTTACCCTAGGTAAAAGGGGCAGGAGGGTGATACTTTTCCTGAACTACAACTCTGATAGCATTGATATAACACACTCCATGGCCCAAATACTATGAAGATTAATTGGAGCTGCCTTTATTGTGAAACATTTCTATCCCTTTAATTCAATCTCTATATGCATTGTGCAGGAGATCACTTTAAAATGGACTGTCCAAGCTTTACTCATCACGGGCCAGACTGAGAAAAGAACAATGAACGGCAGACCATATTCTACAGAATTATTTAATGGCAATTAAAACAAACATACCAAATAAGTTTAGACAGACTCATACCTACCAAGTGTGACTTTTTAGGAGGGACAATCCCTCTCAAAGACCCAAATCCCTCTGTCCCTCTTTCTCATCCTGGTGTTCCTCTTTTTAGGAGATCAGACTCGTATCTCCCAAGTGTCCCTCTTTGAGACTCAAATCCCTTTGTCCCTCCTTTCTCATCCTGGCGTCCCTCTTTTTAGGAGATCAGACTCATATCTCAAAAGTGTCCCTCTTTGAGACTCAAACCTCTTTGTCCCTCCTTTCTCATCCTGGCGTCCCTCTTTATAGGAGATCAGACTCATATCTCCCAAGTGTCCCTCTTTGAGACACAAATCCCTTTGTCCCTCCTTTCTCATCCTGGCGTCCCTCTTTTTAGGAGATCAGACTTGTATCTCCCAACTGTCCCTCTTTAAGACTCAAACCCCTTTGTCCCTCCTTTCTCATCCTGGCATCCCTCTTTTTAGGAGATCAGACTCATATCTCCCAAGTGTCCCTCTCTGAGACTCAAATCCCTTTGTCCCTCCTTTCTCATCCTGGCGTCCCTCTTTTTAGGAGATCAGACTCGCTAACACCTCACCCCCTATATCTCTTCTCTCATTTCCAAATACACTCCCACTCGCCATCTTCGTTCTGCACAGGACCTTCTCCTCTCCACATCTCTCATTACAACCTCCCACTCCCGCCTACAGGATTTCTCCCGTGCTGCACCCAAGCTCTGGAATTCCCTCCCCCGCCCCATCAGACTCTCCCCTAGCCTTCAGATCTTCAGACGCTCCCTGAAAACTCACCTCTTCAGGGAAGCCTATCAACTACCTCCATAAATATTATCACCAAGAACCAACCATTCCCTGGACCACTGCACTCACTAGCACTTCTCACTCCCACCCACTGACTGGCAGCTCATGTGGCAGGAGGCACTTACACCCAATAGCACTTACACCTTCTGTGTCCTACCCACCTTCCTCTAGACTGTAAGCTCTCACGAGCAGGGCCCTCTGATCCTTCTGTTCTCCACATATGATTTGTACTCTTTAATATCCCTGTATGTCTATCCCCTATTGTAAAGCGCTGCGGAATAAGTTGGCGCTATATAAATAAAGATTATTATTATTATTATTATTATTTCCCAACTGTCCCTCTTTGAGACTCAAATCCCTTTGTCCCTCCTTTCTCATCCTGGTGTTCCTCCTTTTAGGAGATCAGACTCATACCTCTCATCATTTCAGATGGCCAAAGAGGGACACATTTATTTTTTTACTTGGTGTTGCTGGGGGCTTGGCAGGTGGACAAGGCATTATTGAGATTTGTTAGGTTATTTCATGACCTATTTATACCTCTTTGTGTAACTGAATCAATGATTTGGAGGAAGACCAAAGTATTTTATTTGCACATACTCTTTTATAAACACATATACTAAATGTTCAACAAACATTAAAGGGATAGTAATACTTAATTTTAAAGGGATAGTAATACTTACAAATTACATGCCAAAAAGAAATATATTGCCCCCGGTGTCATCTCTGAAACCCTTATGGTTTGAGAGATAATAGCTCACAAATTTCCCCCTCCTTCCACTTTCCCTGAAGTCAGCGTTGTAGCTGACTGCAGGGGAAGCCTGTCGTACGACAGTCAGGTGGCTCTGCAGCAGAGCCGAGATTGCGTTAATAAAAATTAATGCTTTCACTGAAACGGTCTTCTATTTGTGCTTGGTTTGCAAGCACACGTAGAAGACCATTTCAGTGAAAGATTTCTTTTTTACTAACGCGATCTCAGCTCTGCTGCAGAGCCGCCTGATGCACGTAAGACCGGATATCTCTGCAGTCAGCTAGAACGCTGACTTCAGGGAAGGGGGAACTTTGCGAGCTATTATCTGTCAAACCATAAGGGTTTGAGAGATGACACGGGGGCAATGCATTTCTTTTTAGCATGCCTACAATATGGGGATTAGTAATTTGTAAGTATTACTATCCCTTTAAGTATATTTCATATTGTAGGCATAAAATACTATGAAAAACGATGTAAGGCTTATCTCTCAGACCTTTATGGTGTGAGAGATATGCCTCAGTTAAGTTACCTCTCCTTGGCTGTCTGAACGAAATCAGCGCTGTAGCTGACAGCTGCAGAATCCGGTCATTTGTCCGGATGGAAGCTCTTCAGCAGAGCAGAAAACTCGTGATCGGAACATTAATACTTCATTGGAACAATCTACAAAGTATACTTGCAAACCAGGCACACTTTGTACACCGTTCCATTGAAGTATTAATGTTCAGATCACATGTTTTTGGCTCTACTGAAGAGCTTCCATCAGGTCAAATGACCGGATTCTGCAGCTGTCAGCTAAAGCGCTGACTTTGTTCAGACAGCCAAGAAGAGGTAATTTTAGTGAGGTATATCTCTCACACCATAAAGGTCTGAGAGATAAGCCTTACATCGCTTTTCGTAGTTTGTTTTTATGCCTACAATATGAAATACACTTAAAATTAAGTATTACTATCCATTTAATGTGAGTTGTATTCCTGTGGAGCAATGTGATACACTTATGTACACACCACACAGCCTGATCTCTTAAAAAGTAGGACAGAGGGATTTGGGTCTAAAACAGGGACTGTCCCTCCTAAAGAGAGACAATTTGGAGTTATGCGGATTGTGTAGTGTGTATATAAGTGTATCACATTGCTCCACAGCAATAAAACTCACATTAATGTGTGTTTAAACATCAGTATATGTGTTTATAAATTAGTATGTGTAAATAGAATACTTAAGTCTTTTTCTGACTATTCGATTATATAAAGATCTGTCGCAAAGTAACCTAAAAGTTCTCGGTAATGCCACGTGCCCCAGTTGACACTCCATCAACATTATCTAAAACAAAAGTGTCCCTCTTTAGCCATTTGCATTGCTGGGTGGTATGCATGGACAGACTATAACATAGTTCCCAACATTTCAAATGCCCAAAAAGGGACACTTGTGTTTTAGGTGGTGTTGCTGGGGATGTGGCTGGTGGGAGGGGCATTACTGATAATATTTAGGTTATTTCATGATATATTGACACCTCTTTGTGTAACTGAATAAAAGATTTAGAGCAAGACCAAAGTATTTTATTTACACAGACTAATTAATAAACACATACAGTGAATTTTACACAAACATTAATGTGAGTTTTATTGCTGTGGAGCAATGTGATACACTTATATACACCACACAGTATGATCTCTTAGAAAGAGGGGCAGAGGGATTTCAGTCTCAAAGAGGGACCGTCCTTCCTAAAGAGACACACTTGAAGTATGCTGTTATATGTAACCCACAGATAAGTTAATAAGATACCCTATATTCTGTTTGTTAAACTTAGAGATACTCCTAATTAAATATCTGTCTCATTGCTTAAGATCAGTAAAGGACAGCCAACATTTTATTATTATTGATCTACATACTAGGGAAGTGGGCAGAACAGAGAGGGAAGGAGAAGAAGTGGGAAGTGGGCAGAACAGGGTGGGAAGGAGAAGAAGTGGGAAGTGGGCAGAACAGGGTGGGAAGGAGAAGAAGTGGGCAGTACAGGGTGGGAGGAGAAGTGGGCAGCACAGGGTGAGAAGGAAAAGTGGGAGGGAAATTAGCAGAACAGGGCGGGAAGGAGAAGAAGTGGGCAGAACAGGGTGGGAAGGAGAAGAAGTGGGCAGCACAGGGTGGGAGGAGAAGAGGTGGGCAGCACAGGGTGGGAAGTAGAAGAAGTGGGCAGAACAGGGTGGGAAGGAGAAGTGGGAGGGAAATTGGCAGAACAGGGTGGGAAGTAGAAGAAGTGGGCAGCACAGGGTGGGAAGGAGAAGTGGCAGGGAAGTGGGCAGAACAGGGTGGGAAGTAGAAGAAATGGGCAGAACAGGGTGGGGAGGAGAAGAAGTGGGCAGAACAGGGTGGGAAGGAGAAGTGGGAGGCGAAGAAGTGGGCAGCACAGGGTGGGAAGGAGAAGTGGGAGGAGAAGAAGTGGGCAGCCCAGGGTGGGAAGGAGAAGTGGGAGGAGAAGAAGTGGGCAGCACAGGGTGGGAAGGAGAAGAAGTGGGCAGCACAGGGTGGGAAGGAGAAGTGGGAAGGAAGTTGGCAGAACAGGGTGGGAGGAGAAGAAGTGGGAGGAACAGGGTGGGGAGGAGAAGAAGTGGGCAGTACAGGATGGGGAGGAGAAGAAGTTGGCAGCACAGGGTGGGGAGGAGGAGAAGTGGGCAGTACAGGGTGGGGAGGAGAAGAAGTGGGCAGTACAGGGTGGGAGGAGAAGAAGTTGGCAGTACAGGGTGGGGAGGAGAAGAAGTGGGCAGTACAGGGTGGGAAGGAGAAGTGGGAGGAGAAGAAGTGGGCAGCCCAGGGTGGGAAGGAGAAGTGGGAGGAGAAGAAGTGGGCAACACAGGGTGGGAAGGAGAAGTGGGAGGAGAAGAAGTGGGCAGCACAGGGTGGGAAGGAGAAGTGGGAGGAGAAGAAGTGGGCAACACAGGGTGGGGAGGAGAAGAAGTGGGCAGCACAAGGTGGGGAGGAGAAGAAGTGGGCAGTACAGGGTGGGGAGGAGAAGAAGTTGGCAGCACAGGGTGGGGAGGAGGAGAAGTGGGCAGTACAGGGTGGGGAGGAGAAGAAGTGGGCAGTACAGGGTGGGGAGGAGAAGAAGTTGGCAGTACAGGGTGGGGAGGAGAAGAAGTGGGCAGCACAGGGTGGTAAGGAGAAGTGGGAGGAGAAGAAGTGGGCAACACAGGGTGGGAAGGAGAAGTGGGAGGAGAAGAAGTGGGCAACACAGGGTGGGAAGGAGAAGTGGGAGGAGAAGAAGTGGGCAGCACAGGGTGGGAAGGAGAAGTGGGAGGAGAAGAAGTGGGCAACACAGGGTGGGGAGGAGAAGAAGTGGGCAGCACAAGGTGGGGAGGAGAAGAAGTGGGCAGTACAGGGTGGGGAGGAGAAGAAGTTGGCAGTACAGGGTGGGGAGGAGAAGAAGTGGGCAGTACAGGGTGGGGAGGAGGGAAGGATAAGCAGAGAGTTCCCTGGTATGGCTATGTGGCCACCTTACATACATGTGTCTTTTTTGTTAGTTTTTTCCCCCATAATGCTTCTGTACAAACAGCAGAATATACAACAAACAAGACAACATGACATACATGTACACACAGAAACAGATGGACTTGGGTTCTTCCCCTATATCTACTGCACTCTAGTGTATGTTATACAGCCTTATGCCCAAAAGAGGGGCAATTCTGGAGCAAACCAGCTGCACTGTAGGAGAAAAATAAAAATGTACAAAATTCTCACATATTTAAATAGGGCGTTATTAGGTGACCACATGCCCTATTAACAGAGCCGGATCATCCATTATGGCACCCTAGGCTACTGCCTAAGGCCCAAGGCAATATGAGGGGCCCTGGCTGCAAGGATGGGTCACAGACAGTGGCAATGCTGCTGCTGCAACTATCACCTTCTGTCAGATGCCCTTTTATTTGAAAGAAACCAGCATCCTCTAGTTGTTCCCACTTACATTAGAGTCACAATGTTAGTATCTGCTATCAGCACTCTGTGTCAGATGCACCAGATCAAGAGATGTGGGGCCCCAAATTAGTACTTTGCCTAGGGCCCTATAGAGCCTTAATCTTTATCTGCCTATTTACCCTTTGAGTGCCAGAGGTATCAAAACTTGAATGCCTCTCTAGCACTCCAAGTGTTAAATCAGGGACACTTATAAAATATAACTGGACTGTACAGAAATCAGTGCAGCCTTACAGTGTCTGTTTTTGGTCTCTGATTTAAAGGTATACGTGGTCACAGTTTTTACCCCTTGTGCATCTAGAACTGTCAGCTCCTCCTATCCCACTGACAGCCTCATCTCCACATGACACATACCACAGCCTGTCAGTTAATACTCTGCCGGTTTACTGCCTATTGGATAACTTGTTTGTCCATCAGGAATCAGCAAAAGTCAAGCATTGTTGTCGATTGGTCTATCGGTCTACTCCACACTATGCTGCGATTGGTTAGCAAACTGAAGCGCAATCCGGTTGGTTGAGTCAGTGAGAAACCGGAAGTCTTTTTAGACGTGGAGTTTACACGCGCCCCCTCAGGAGTCAGTTGGTGTTGCACTGAGGTGGGTGGCTTGTTCGGGACCGGCCCGGGGACTAGCAGTGAGTATCGGGGAGCCGGCAAGTGTTGGGGGGCATGCTCACCTTAGCTCTTTAAAGTGTTCTGCTTATTTGGAGAATAATATCGGGTTATTATTTGATGATATACTGGTTATATATTTAATTTCTGGTTATTATTGCACTTCCCAAAGAAATTATATTTGTGGATCCCACTCAGGAGTGTTATTAATCTAGAATAATGAATGTATAATCCTGCTCTGTACAGTAAGCATAATTACAGTACAGCACAATGCCTTCCCAATTACATGCAGAATAAAGATCTAGTTACTGTTGCACTGCTGCCACAGTTACCTACAGCTTGTCCCTGGTTAACCTATTAAGGACCAGAGAGGTGTGCAATGCACACCTCTCTGGTCTTTAAAGGGTTAAGTTTAAACACACTAGGAGCAGCGCAAACATAGTCCCCCTTATTGTACAGTAATACATATCAGAATCCCATATAGTGAAAGTAAGACATTATCTTCCATCTTCAGTACAGTCTTAGACTAACCCTGGCCCCATACTGTACAATCACCCCATGCCTGTAATAGTATGGCCCTGATCCTTTGACTGCCAGAGGGGTACGCAATGCATTGCGTACCCCTCTGGCAGTCAAAGGCTTAAATGTCAGATGGCTGAGCAATTCATTGCGGAGCAATGTTTTTCTCACCACTCTCATATTCAAGGGGTTAATTAAGATCACAGACTAATCAAACAAACACCTATTATGCTCCTGGTCCAGTCTAGTTTATTCAACTTTAGTACATTAACTCTTTGAAGACCACAGGGATTCTCAATAAACCACACACCCCTCTGTTTCTTTAGGACCGGAGTACCACCCAAGTCATGCCAGTCCCACTGCATTATACGGTAATTGGCCACCCCCCCCCTCCAAAAGAAGAGCTGTACCCTAAATATAACTTGGCTTGACTTTCTAGGTATTTGTCCTTCAAACCGCATTCATTTATTTGTATTTACATTTTATGTTTGCATTTGATGCCTGTTTTAGTCTTCTGCTACGCAGCTATGGCCCCTTATGAATCACTCAGTTCATCGTTGTGTGGAGTGACCCACTGAGTCCCAGGGAGGTATTGAGTGTATTGCTGTGCAATGCATTGGATAATCCACTGCCACTCAAAGGGTTATGTAAGATTTCAACAGATCACTATACAGGAAACTGATTTAATGCACAAATAGATGGATACCTCTGACTGTTGTATGAAGGGCACCTATCTTGGAAAGTCACATTAACCATTTGAATGCCAGGGGGTATGCAACGCATTGCAAAGCAATGCGTTGCGTACCCCTCTGGCACTCAAAGGGTCAAACAGATTGATAGCAGTGTATTCTTCAGGTACAGTCCCCCATTAACACAAGTTGAATATTGAGGGGGGGAAAAAAAGCCCACCATATTGTGCTTTGCTTCCCTGGAGTCAAATCAGAACTGAGTATGCCTTCGTCATACTTGTGCTGCATCGGCCCTTTGCAAATCAATGTGTTGGGCACCACTTTGGCACTCAAAGTAGCTGGCTGAATGCCACTTATTGCTTGTCCACTCAGTAACACTTACAACGCCACCCTCCCAGCGTCTATGAAATCTTGAATAGCACTTCACCCCATACCCACACCTCTCGTTTCTGTACAATTAGACCAACACATGATGCCTGACTGTTTCACGTGAGTATCAAAATGGATTTACTTTTTTTATTCCTCTGTCTAATGTGTGTGTTTTTTCCTGGACGTGTAATATGGAAGGTATGTGTGAGCACGGCAATCTAAGGGAATCACTATATTTAGCAAGCTTTGCTGGCTGTTCTGACCATTTGGTGTTTTAACAGATGGGGCCTGCATTCCCTGCCTAACCTCAGTGAGGTCACACAGGGGGCTGCTTCCAACACTTTGTAGGAGCCTGACAAGTGATAAAGTGAACTGCATTGTTTTCTCTCCCAGCATTGTGGACAGGGGGTTTGCTAAATAATGGCTATGGGGGGAGTGCTAAAGCTTCAGGTCTCATTCTTAAAGGGATAGTAATGTTTCATAATAAAAGCAGCTCCAATTAATCTTCATAGTATTTGGGCCATGAAGAGTGTTATTTCAGTACTGTCAGAGTTGTAGTACAAGTGTAATTGAATGATAAAGTATCCCCCTCCCGTCCCTTTTACTGATGTAACACTGTTCACCTCAGAGCAGCAAGACTTCTGGATGGATCACAGAGAGGGGCAATCTTCAGTTATCATAAGGGAAAACCGGTCAAGGGGGGCAGGGTTTTCCTTATGATCACAGTAAGAAGATTGTCCCTTGCTGTGATCTGTCCAGTCAAGCGATCAGATTCCACATCTGAGGGGAGGAGGCTTACACTAGGTAAAAGAGGCGGGAGGGAGATACTTTATCATTCAATTACTCTTGTACTACAACTCTGACAGTATTAAAATAACACTCTCCATGGCCCAAATACTATGAAGATTAATTGGAGCTGCTTTTATTTTTAAACATTACTATCCCTTTAAAGCCTCCGGTCTTGTTGCCAGCTTGGGTCTAATCTCCCTACTAATAATGGTGCATTTGTGCTACACAGTGCAATAATAATGCACTGGATTGGACCAAACCCCAGGTTTTCAGGGAGCCTACCCCTGATTGTGGGCCATGTGGAAAGGAAAAAAATTGAAGTTGTGGAGCATACCAACTGGATCTAGGGGACAAATCAAAATTACCCAAATTTCCATTGAGTTAAATGGGTCTTTTAACATCTTGAATGCTAGGAATGCATTGGAGACATCTCTAGCGTTCAAAGGGTTAAAATATCAATTGAGCTCAATGGGAATTTTTATCTCCATACCCCCATGGTAAAAGTGTAGTATGGTCCAGAATGTCATAGCTTTAAATATCTGCATTTTAGATTTCATTTTTTTCCCTTGATCTTGCTCTACATAGCAGTTAGTTGAGGGACCTTTCTGGAAGCAGTGGGGTTAATTCCTTGAACTGTAAAAATAGAGTTGGAGTAAAGGGGGGGTCTTTCCCAGGCAAAGCTGATGGTCTCTGTAATCACTGTCTGTGTTAATTCTCTGCATTGCAGGCTTGGAATACTCAGTGTGGTGAAACCTAATTCTCTGTATAGTGTTCTATGGAATGCTTCATCTAGAAAGCAGGCCCCAGTGCACTGATATTAGTGCAAATCAAACTGTATCTGCTGGACAAATAACCACTTAGATGCTAGAATTGTCTGCAGTGCATCAAAGGCAGAGATGGGCAACCTAAAACCTCACTTTTTAGGACTACAATTCCAGTCATCCCCAGCCAGCCAACAGCTAACTCGGAAGTGGGGCTACCACTGGTCAGATTGTGGAAGATAGAGGGGTCCAGTGAATGATGAAAAAAGAATACAAAGTATTTTGTCTAGACAGTAAGCTCTCATGAGTAGGGCCATCTTATCCTTTTGTTTTCTATGATTCATTTGTACTGTACGTCCCTTCCCTATTGTATAGCACTGCTGAATAAGTTGTTATATATAATGAATAATAGTGGTCAGACATTCTCATCTAGGAACGAGCCTGCCAGGGTGTGTAGCAGGCTCTAAATGTATGTGCCTTGTTAGTGTTGTGCAGCTTTTCTCTCTAGGGATCCATGAGCAAGGGGTCCAAGTCTGGTTTCCCCCCTATTACCCTTAGGGTGATCAAGCCTAAGGGTAATTTGAATATGCAAAGTACCACTCAGAGATCCTCAGCTAGGTATGAGCCTGGCGGGGTATTCAGCAGGCTCTGTAGAACTGGTATCCTACCCATGGTGCAATCTAACATGCTCAAAAGTGCCGTGCACAGACAGGGCCAGATTTATAAATAGGCAGACGAGGCACTTGCCTAGGGTGCCCAAATTTCAGGGGCGCCTGGCAAACGCCCCGTCATGCCCACAGGCCCACCCTCTTTAGGGCAGAATGCTCAGACCCCCATCAAATGTAATACTATGGAGCTCTTCAAAAGGCGCTTGGTTTCTGTACCGATGCGCCTCCCCACTGACATTCTGCTCACCTGACCTCCTGCAACGTGACCATCACAGTGTCACATGGTGAAATGCAGGCAGCCGGCACTACGCTTTTTGTTACAGCGTAGTTTGAGCGGCTGGATACAGCAGACACCAGCTACACACATGGATTATGCAGTGTGTAGCTGGCGGTGCAGGGGGAGCACAGCACATTTTATTAGTGGAGGTGGTGGCGGCGATAGCAGCCATAAACAGGTAATTTTAGCAGCAACATCCACATATATGTTGCTCCAGCTATTGCAAGGACACTGTTAGAAAATACCTTTCTCCCCAATAGATGCCAACGAAGACAGTGCACCACCATAGACCAGCACACTCTGATACTTCCCATGCATCCAGATTAAGTACAGATTTACATTTACTTTTTCCTTATTTACTGGTGTGACTGTGAGCCACATTTATTTTGTTTATCATTTATTAATGCGCCAGGATTGCCCCAAAAGTGCTTGTGTCGGTACTCATTGTCTGCTACATAAATACACATCTATATACTGACATCCATAGTCACCCTGTTTTTTTGACAGAATTGTGTTTACAGATGGTGGAAATAGTATGGGGTAAAAATGTGTAAAAGGAAGCTAACAGGGCCCTGTACCACATTTTAAGACTGACATCCACACACACACACACTACTAACCCTTTGAGTTCCAGAAGTATGGGCAGCACAACACATTGCTGATGTACTAAGAACTGGAGCAATTTTGTTGCAAATCAGCTGCACCAAAGGGAACAAATTAAAATTGTAATTTGTTTAAATGAAGCTTTTAAGATCTTGAATGCTAGTGAGGTCTCCAACAAATTGAAAAGCCATGTACTGGAGATCTTGCTAGTATTCAAAGGCTTAAAATCTTAAACCAATGGGCATTCTGGTAATTTTCCTATGTTCCCTGTGATGCAGTTGGTTTGCCCCAGTTCTTCTTCGTACCGGCTGCAAGTTTTCCTTCTTGTATATTCACACATGACATTCAGTATTTAAATCAGTGGGAAGCAATAAGCAACTCTCAGAGGTGTGGCTAAATGAAGGGGTGTGGTTAGGGGTTGGACAAAGGCAGAGCTAAGGGCGCCAGAGGGTGTTGTGCCTAGGGGAGCTTGAGATGTAAATCCGGCCCTGTGCACAGAGAAAAAATGTCCTGAAACACATCATACTGGTTATTCCCAGATGATAGAGAAGCCATGAAGTGCCAGGGTGATAGATGCAGCCTACCCCAGACATATGTTTTGGCCTTCTTGGGCTTCGTCAGTGAGGTGCAGTTCCCTCTAGGCACTTGTGAGCAAGGGGTAATGTTTAGGGTTTTCAGTCATTAGTCGATAGCTTCTAGAAGGGTGTGAAATGGATTGCTTTGGTCCTTAAAGAGATAGTGATTTTTTTCAATGAAGTAGATTGCCAAGTCTTCTTTATTTTAAATCTAACACTTTGCACTATATTTAGCAACTTACTTGTATGTAATTCTCAAGATATTAAATGGAGAAGGATCCCCCTCCCACCCCTTCTGACCATGTCATGTAGCCTCTCTGTCTGGTCTGGACGGGTGCAGCAAGGGACAATCTTCAGTAAGCAAAGGAAAATCCTGCCCTCCTTCCTCAAGGGGGCAGGATTTTCCATATACTTTCTGACTGAAGTTTGTCCCTCACTGCGTCTGTCCGGTCCCGGGACCGGATTGCAGATTCAGTGGGAGGCGGCCAGAAGTGGTGGGTGGGGGATCCTTCTCCATTTAATATCTCGAGAACTACATACAAGTAAGTTGGTAAATATAGTGCAAAGTGTTAGATTTAAAATAAAGAAGACTCAGAGATCTACTTAATTGAAAACATTACTATCCCTTTAAGCCTTGGTTAATCTCTTTTCTGCCATAAGGGAAAGCTGTGCCTTGCTGACTTGTTGACAGCAAATAATTTTAGCTACAAACCTGTTCTTTATATCAACAGCTGATTATATCTTTGTTTATTTCAGTTTTTTTCCATCATGTCGACTGAACTGGTGGAAGATGAGACCCAGTTCTATTGTAAAGCAAAAAAGTACTGGAAGAATGTCCCTCCCACTGTAGATGGGATGCTAGGAGGATACGGCCATATATCCAGTATTGATATCAACGGCTCCAAAAAGTTTCTGCAAAGGTTCATCCGAGTGAGTATACCTTGGGGAGATGTATAAACGTGGACTCAAACAATCTGCAAAAGAATTCACCTAGGTAGTTAGAGCGAGTGTGACAAAGTGACTGTATAAGTGAGACTGTTATTTTTATACAACTAGTTTTGTGTTGTAGCAAACTTTACACGGTGTTGTAGTGGCATACAATGTGGGCACAATCACATTATAAATTACTAGTGTAAAAGCCCGTGTACACGGGCCAAGGTCTGGGCGATGTTAACCCTTTGAGTGCCAGAGGGGTACGCAACGCATTGCTGTGCAATGTGTTGCTTACCCCTCTGGCACTCAAACGGTTAAGAGGCCGGTCCTGTTTTGCGTTCTACCGCCGACCCAGTCATGCACTGTAGAGACTGGCCGAAAGCACAGAATGCTCCCAGCATTCCTACACCTCCCAGCATTCCGTGCTCCCTGCATAGCATTCCGTACTCCCTAGCATTCTGTGGTTCCTAGCATTCCTGCACCTCCCAGCATTCCGTGCTACCAGCATTCCTACACCTCCCAGCATTCTGTGCGCATGGGCAGTCTCTACTGCGCAGGACGGCTTCTAACAAACATCTTAGAGAATTATTATATACGATGGTGCAGTTGCAACCTATTTTTCTTCTGTGTCCCTATCCACGGCGATAGAGACAAGCGGGTTATGTCACTTCCTCCCAGCTGGCGTAGGACCAATGAAAGTTTAAGAGGAAGTCCCGGACTCCCCAGGGCAGTCTTTTGGTCCTACGCAGCTGGAGTAGGTCGCGGGCAGCAGCACTTACCGGGACCTAGATTTGCTAGAGGCCGCATTCTTGCCGCCCGTCCGGACGAAACTCCGAAGCCTTGACTACGCTTCTCAGCCGGTCAAGGATGGGAACGCTGCAGCATGGCCGTCGGGACTCCCCCTTCAAGGGGGTAGCAGTCAGGCGGTGAAGAGAATGTTTAATTCTTCACGAAATCAGCACCGCCAAGGTGAACTCTGAATCTGCAGCACCCAGGAATCAGATCAGCGCAGGAAAAGGGTAAGAGCGTTCTGGCTTTGTTTTTATTATCTCCCATACTGTTTGTTTCCGGCGGGCCTCTGTGTTCCAGCATGGAATGCACGCCTGAGGCCTAACACTATATATTTCAGCCATGCCATCCTTTCTGGTGTCCATTTCTATGTTTTACTTCCCTGGCTCTTATTTTAATATATATTTAAATAAAGTAAAACCTTTTAAATTCATCATGCTAAGGATAAGGAGAAGGCAGATGTTATTGAGGAAAAGTCTGCACAGAAAATGAAGACATGTCTGGGGTGTGATAACAAGATTTCAGCATCAGATTCCTCTAAACTATTCCCTGACTGCCTTAAAAAGGCTGCCAATCCTGAAGTACCAGTGCAGTTCCAGGATTTCCTATCCTGGATGAAGACGTCAATTCAAGACACCTTTTCATCATTACGGGGACCCTCAAGCAGAAAGCGCCCCAGAATTGAGGATCCAGAGGAAGGTACTTCATCCGGACCTTTGGATGTAGAAGACAGCAGTTTTTTTAGACAATCTATCAGATTATACGTCAGAAGAAGGAGAGATTATAGAAGAAGAGGAAGGAGCCTTTAATGTTGATAAAATGGAATCTTTCCTGAAGAATTTACGCAAGACCTTAGGCTTGACTGAAGAATTAAAAGAACAAGGTATCCTGGATACAGCGTCCTTAGGTAATAAAAGGGAAATGCCTGTTTATCCAGTACATCACTCTGTATCAGAACTGATTAATGGCAAATGGAAAAAAGGAGATAAGAGAAGCACCATCACAAAGAGGTTCCAGAGGATGTATCTTTTTAAAGAAGAAGATGCTTCTGTTTGGATGACATCACCAAAGATTGACGCTCCCATCGCTCAACTGACAAAGAAGACCACTATTCCTATGGAGGATGGGTCTTCACTCAGAGATCCCATGGATAGAAGAATGGAAAGTGCTCTTAAAAAGCAGTTCTCTATCCTAGGTCAGAATTTAAAGGCAGCCACGGCCCTGGCCTGCGTATCCAGGACCGTCAGAATTTGTCTGTCTCAGCTTGAGGAAAAAATAGAATCTTCTGTCTCAAGATCAAAGTTGATGAAAGAAGTAGCCACCATCAAAGAAGCTGTCACCTTTTCTAGTGACGCCTCTTGGGATCTAATTAGACTCGGCGTAAGATCTTCATCTCTTTCAGTGACCACCAGGAGAGCCTTATGGCTAAGAAATTGGGGAGTGGATTCATCTTCCAAGAGTAAGCTGGTATCTCTTCCTTTCGCTGGTTCCATGTTATTTGGGAATCAACTAGATGAAATCATCAAGAAGATCACTGGAGGAAAAAGCTCCTTTCTTCCCCAAGATAGAAGAGGAAGAAGCTCGCCGCAGAGGTTTTCCTCAAGAGGCAAGAGACCTTTTCGTGAATCCAGGCAATTTCAGTCTTCCCATCCATATGATCAAAGAAAATAGGCCTTTACACAGCCCTCTAGGGGATCATTCAAGAAGAACATCTCCAGAGGCGGTCAATTCAAGCGAGAAACTTCATGAGATTCAGCGGGCTCTGCTTCCAGCTCCAGTGGGTGGACGACTGGTACTATTCATCCAGGGCTGGATACAAAATACCACCCTGGACAGATGGGTACTACAAATTCTGGAAGCAAGGTGTCCGCTAGAGTTCATCAGTCTACCCAGAAAAAAATCACTTCAGGTCCTCAGAAACACCCCAAGATGTAATAAAGGCTGTGGAGTTGAGAAAATCCATCAAGAATCTTCTCGCAGACCAGGTAATAGAACCAGACTTGCAGAATCCAAGAGTAGGTTTTTGTTCAACAATTTTCACTGTTCCAAAATCGTCAGGAGGCTTCAGGACCATTCTAGACCTGAAACTTCTCAACAAACGCATAAAGAAGAAGCCATTCAAGATGGAGACGGTATCATCAGTTCTACAAGCAGTACGACCGCACTCCTTTCTCACGACAATAGATTTAAGGGATGCCTACTATCATATCCCGATAATGCCATCTCACAGGAAGTACCTCAGATTCTTCTTCGAGGGGCATCACTGGCAATTCAGAGCTCTGCCATTTGGGCTCTCTTCAGCCCCAAGGATTTTTTCAAAAATCCTAGCAGCAGCTTTGGAACCCCTGAGGAGAAAGGGAATCTTAATCATTCCATACCTAGACGATATCCTGCTGGTAGCAGACACAGAAAATCAATCAATTCATCAAACGCGCTTAACTCTGTCTCATCTTCAGAGTCTAGGATGGCTGATAAATTATCAGAGAGTCAGCTCATTCTATTTCGGCTTCTGACCTTCCTGGGACTAGTAATAAATACAACAAACAACTTAGTAACCCTTTCACCTCCAAGAATACAGGGGATCATCTCCAAGGTGAAACAATTCAGAGAAATGAATATATGAACGGCTCAGGACTACATGGAGCTGTTAGGAATCCTGACATCGTCTCTTCAAATTCTGCCCTGGTCAAGATTTCACATGAGACCTCTTCAGTCTCTCTTTTTGTCCCAATGGAACAAGAACACCAGCAACACATCCCAGAGGATCCCCTTAACCGCGAAGGTGAAAAGGGAACTACTTTGGTGGACAGATCTACAAAATCTAAGGAAGGGTGTCTCTCTCCTAGATTTCCAGTGGCACAGAATTTCAACAGATGCGAGTCTAACGGGTTGGGGAGGAACTGACAACACCAACTTGATTCAAGGAGTATGGTCTTCCCAGGAGAGGAAATTACATATCAATCTTCTGGAGTTAAGGGCAATCTGGCTTTGTCTACAAGGCTTCAGCAGATTTCTGAAGAACCAACCAGTTCAAATAATATCAGACAGCATGACAGCAGTCTTATATATAAAGAACCAAGGCGGAACACGGAGTCAGGCCTTGAGTGCAGAAGTAAAAAGAATTCTGTCTTGGGCAGAAAACAATCTGGTCATGTTGTCTGCCCTTCACATTCCAGGAAACCTGAATTGTCAGGTAGATTACTTAAGCAGAAATCAGCTGAACCCAGGAGAATGTTCTCTAAATCCAGAGGTGTTCAAACAAGTGGCCAGGAAATTCAGAAAACCAGAGATAGACCTGATGGCCTCAGAGAGCAACAGGAAGACAGAAAACTTCTTCTCCAGATCAAAGAACCAAAATTCACTGGGCTTGGATGCCATGGCCCTAACATGGAATTTTTCACTAGCCTACCTTTTTCCTCCAATTCCAATGATCCCAAGAGTCATCAGAAATATCAGAAGGGACAGGGCTCTGGTGATTCTTATTGCCCCCAACTGGCCAAGGAGGATCTGGTTCTCGGAGCTGATCAACCTGTCAGTGCAAGAACAATGGGAGCTTCCAGTCACAGCCGATCTATCCCAGGGACCAGTGCTTCATCACAATCCAGGGTTTTTGAGACTAACGGCTTGGAAGCTGAAAGGAATTCCTTGAGATCTAGGGGACTTTCAGATAAGGTCATAGATACCATCTTATCTGGCAGGAAATCTTCTACTTCCAGTATATACTGCAGGATTTGGTCAATTTTCAGAAACTGGTGCAGGAAAACCAATCTTCACAGGGAATCTATATCATCATCCAATATTTTGGATTTTCTACAGAGGGGCTACGAATCAGGCCTCAGCTCTTCTTCATTGAGAGTTCAGTTATCGGCTCTTTCTGCTATATTGGCCAAACAATATGCTGATGAATATATAGTTAAAAAATACATGAAAGCAGTGACTAAGGCTAGACCCAGACTAAGACAGGTGGTTCCGCCCTGGGACCTGAACCTAGTTTTGAACCAACTGTCTTCATCTTCTAGGTTCGAACCCCTTGATTTGGTCCCTCTAAAATTTCTTACTTTAAAGGTTGTTTTCCTAACGGCTATCACCTCTGCAAGGAGAGTTTCAGAGCTCCAAGCTCTATCCGCTAAATCACCTAACATCATTTTTCACCAGGACAAAGTAGTTTTGAGAACTAGCATGGAATTCAGATCTAAAGTTGTTTCACAATTTCACTTAAACCAAGATATCATATTACCATCTTTTTTCCCAATCCTAAAGGGAAAAAAGAAGAAGAGTTGCATAATTTAGACCTGTTCCGATGCATGTCCATCTATCTTGATAGGACCAAGATTTTCAGAACTACTGAGTCCCTATTTGTCCATTTTTCAGGAAAATTCAAAGGCTCCGCAGCCTCTAAAGCCTCTGTTTCTAGATGGATCACCCAATGTATATCATCAGCCTACCTAGAAGCAGGCAAAGAACCACCAAAAGAACTTAAGGCCCATTTTACTAGAGCGGTTTCCACCTCTTGGGCCTCAAAGGCTTCAGTTTCAGCGGAAGACATCTGCAAAGCCGCAACCTGGACATCCATCTCTACCTTCATCAGGCATTACCAACTAGATGTCAGGGATTCTGCGGAAGCAAAATTTGGCAGGAAGGTGTTACATGCGGCCTTGCACACAGGAAAGGTAACTTTTTTTTGCTAACCCTTTCACTTACATCAGGAGGCTCTCTCCTTTATTCTCTATTTGTATATCACGTAGTTAGGGCAGCTACGCGGTTAATGGGAGGTTCTTTACTTTACTTTCTTCCCACCATTTAAGACACTGCTTTGGTATATCTCGCTTGTCTCTATCGCCGTGGATAGGGACACAAAAGAAAGGGAGAAATTTTTCTTTACCGATATTTCCTTTTCTTCTGTGTCCCTCCACGGCGCTCCCTGCCCATTAATATTGTTATGTTTTCTCAGCTATAGCAAAGGATGACTGCCCTGGGGAGTCCGGGACTTCCTCTTAAACTTTCATTGGTCCTACGCCAGCTGGGAGGAAGTGACATAACCTGCTTGTCTCTATTGCCATGGAGGGACACAGAAGAAAAGAAAATATCAGTAAGAAAAATGTCTCCCTTTTTTTTTTTTATCTCTTTGGGTGCCTTGAAATGTGTTGTGTATCCCTCTGGCATTCAAAGGGTTATACATCGTTTGTGACTTCTTAAAGTTTTCTCTCTCATTTGTTACTGTGTTGCAAATTGAGCACATTATAGAAAAAAGGGTGCAAATGTGGTTATATATTGCATAGCAGGCATTTGAACCATTTTATGCTCTAACTTTGTCCTACTGCCACTTTTATACCTACCCTTCTTTATGCCCAGAGGTGGGCAAACAAAGGGCTTTGAGTTCAGAAGAAAAGCGGGTTAAACCAACTGCTTCATAGGGGAGAAATTGACAAAAAATATCCTCTTTACTTAAAGTGGAACTTTCATGCCTTTTAATACTGAGCCCCAAAATATAAGTACAATAGAGATATGTATAGACTTGTAGTTTTAAGTATAATTGTGAAATAGACCTTTCTAGGCAGACAGGCACCGGGAACAGCGCAGATATCTTACAGAGCTGGCACCTCTGAGTCTGCGCTATCCGTCCCATTCAACTCCACGATTGCTGATTACGAATGCCATTGTGCCTTAAGGCACTGGAAGGGACTGATAGCGCAGGCGCAGAAAGCACCTTCTGGAAGGTCCCAGGCTGTGCATGCCTGCCTAGACAGGTCTATTTCTCACTTGAAAGTAAGTCTATACGTATTGCTATTTTACTTATACTTTGGGGCTCAGTATTAATGGCACGAAAGTTCTGCTTTAAATGGGGATTTTAACCCCATGAGCTAGCGAACACTCCAATGCATTACATCCATATACTTATATTTGGGTGTCTTAGCTGACACCAGAACTAGCAATCAAAATAAGTAGTGAAGTGGTATGTCTTGCATATTCTTGCTTTCTGTTGGTGCTTACTTCTATGAATCTTCTTTATACAGATCAATTGTGCCACACCGAATTCTGCTTTCTAACCAGTGATTCTCAATTTAGGATGGATCTTCTAAGACGGGCACTTCATGCGCTTTGGACTGTGGGGCTGGAATTGGTAGGATCACAAAGCGACTTTTGCTGCCTATCTTTAAAACTGTAGACATGGTGGATGTGACGGATGAATTTCTAAGCAAGGCCAAGAGTTACCTCGGGGAGGAAGGCAAGCGAGTTGGGAACTATTACTGCTGTGGCCTGCAAGAGTTTATTCCGGAGCCAAACCGATACGATGTCATCTGGATTCAGTGGGTAATAGGTGAGAGCCATATGATAATTACTGTTCCCAGCATGTAATCAAGGGTCATATGTATGAAGCCTGAAATGGCACTTCCTGCTGAATAAAGCTGGGGCATCCATTGCTGGTAGACGGTTCATTCAAAAGTTATAAAAGCACAGAATTGGCATTTTTGTTTTTTATTTTAGTAAAACGTTTGTGTAATAATTTTTTGGCTATTTCTTAAAGGGATATTAATGTTCCACAATAAAAGCAGCTCCAGTTAATCTTCATAGTATTTGGGCCACGGAGAGTGTTATTTCAATTCTGTCAGAGTTGTAGTACAAGAGTAATTGAACGATAAAGTATCCCCCTCCCTCCTCTTTTACTGATGTAACACTGTTCACCGGATGGATCGCAGAGAGGGACAATCTTCAGTGAGCATAAGAAAAAACCTGTCGGGGGGGCAGGGTTTTCCTTATGTTCACAGTAAGAAAATTGTCCCTTGCTGCGAGCTGTCTAGTCTCAAGACCAGATTCCACATCTGAGGGGAGGTAAAAGGGGAGGGAGAGGGATTACTTTGTCATTCAGTTGCTCTTGAACTACAACTCTGACAGTATTGAAAAACACTGTCCATGCCCCAAATACTATGAAGATTAATTAGAGCTGCTGTTTTTTTGAAACATTACTATCCCTTTAAGAGCTGAGTTTCTGTGAACAGGAACAGTGACGCTCTAAAATAGACTGGCCACAAAAATATTAATGGTCTGCTATCATGTAGATTAGGGCTAGTCAATCGCTGAACCTCTAGCTGTTGGGAACTACAAATCTGGAGGAGGATGATGGGAGTTGTAGTCCCCAACAGTGTGAGGTCCAGCAATTGATCATCACCTCATGTGGATTGTTTGCCCTCTGGGAAGATCTGCTGTTTTTGGTGCAGACATTCCAGCGTAGCTGTGCTGTATTGTGAATCTGGGCAGATCAGTGGGAAAGCAGAATGAGGATCTCAGAAGTGACCCGCTTCTGCTTTCTGCCTGATCATGTGATAACGACTTGGCTGGGAAATTATGAATCTTAAAGTTTGGTCTTCAGGGGCTGCAAACACAGCTTCCATAGTTAGGTAGGGTCTGGATTTCTAACCCGACTTCGGCAGCCTATGGCTCTACATGCACAGTCCGTGAAGCTTGTGGCTTTGTCACAGTGTACCTGGTTGTATCCAGCCTTCTCCTGCCAGCCAAGTAGTTCCACTTTCTGGCACCCCATACAGTTGCTATGGGACTGCACAGCACAGATTGAGGCTGGTTATTAAAGGGGATGTATCACCAAAAAAAAAAAAAAAATTGCCCATAGGTTTGGTTACTAAAGCATTACTAGGTAAGCTGTTTATTTTTTTAATGTAATTAGTTTTGCAGATATTCTACTTTTAAGTCAGAGCTCTGCCAAAGAATCAGGGTACTGCATTATGCATACCGGCACAGCTCTATCTGACAGCCTAATCCTCCTCCCTCCCAGCTGCCCCAGGGAGCACATTCACACTTCCCTTTGGTGTGCTGTGAATGTCTGCTATCGTTATAGCAAGCTCTGGTAAGCATTATACTGAGGTTGCAACTTCAGTATAATGCTTACCGGAGCTTGCTATAACAATAGCAGACACTTACAGCAAACTGAAGGGAAGCGTGGGCGCGCTCCCTGGGGCAACTGGAAGGGGAGGTGGGAGGAAAAGACAAGCTGTGCTGTGCACGTTATGTGTAAATGCAAAACCAGTTACATTAAAACAAACAAACAAACAGCTTCCCTAGTAATACTTTAGTAACCAAACCTATGGGCATTTTTTTTTAGGTGATAATCCCCTTTAATTCTAGCAGAAATTGTAAAACATGACAGTTTTCCTTTACAACTCAAAAAAATATTTGATCTGAATGAAGTGTCTCACTGTAGTGGGAGCTTTTGTTTTACTAGGGAATAAAATATAAATATAAAATTAAATATGCTTTTAGGGGTGGAAAATCCCAATATCCTGGGCTCCTCAATTTTCTGTATATTGTATGTAGGTTTATGTACTTGCACTGCTTCAGGGGCACCTAGAACTCCTAGTTGGCTTCATTATCTGTTTAAAGGGATAGTAATGTTTCATAATAAAAGCAGCTCTAATTAATCATCATAGTATTTGGACTTTGGAGATTGTTATTTCAATTCTGTCAGAGCTGTAGTTCAAGAGTAATTCAATGACAAAGTATCCCCCTCCCGCCCCTTTTACTGATGTAACACTGTTCAGCCAGATCAGAAGGGAGGTGCCCAGGTAGATTGCAGAGAGGGACAATCTTCAATTAAGATAAGGGAAAAACCTGTCAAGGGGGGCATGGCTTTCATTGTTCTCATAGGAAGAAGATTGTCCCCTTCTGTTATCTGTCTGGTCTATGGACTGCATTCCACATCTGAGAAGAGATGGCTTACACTAGGTAAAAGGGGCAGGAGGGGAACTTTGCTTGTGAATATCTCTCAAACCATAAAGGTTTGAGAGATAAGACATATAGTTCTTCATCTTTTTTTAATGCCTACAAAATAAAATAAAGTATTACTATCCCTTTAAGGACCAGGTACTGTGCAAAACAATGAATTATACACCCCTCTAGGCTTTTGAAAGGGTTTAACCCTTTTGAGTGCTTGAGGGGTACACAGAGATTTGCAATGCATTAAGTACCCTTCTTGCATTCAAAGGGTTGAAAAAATTGCAAATTTTTATACATTTATTAATTCCTGTTTGCTAGACGTTTCTGTTTTGTCTATTGCCATATGCATTGACTCTGTCTTTCACGGCAGGACATTTGACAGACGATCACTTAGTTGAGTTCTTGAAAAGATGCAAGACTGGCCTGCGACCAAATGGCATCGTCGTCATAAAAGATAACATGTCACAAGAAGGAGCCATCATGGATGATGTAGACAGTAGCATATGTAGGGACATGGATTTAGTCCGAAGACTCATCAAGCAGGCCGGCCTCGCCGTTGTAGCCCAGGAGAAGCAAGAGAATTTCCCAGAGGAAATCTATCATGTGTTCTCCATCGCTATGAGATAAGCTTTGGCACAGAAACATTTTTTTTTTTTTTTTTTTTTTTTTTTAAACAGGACTTGCCTGTTGATCTGAGAATGTTGACTGTTCGGCTTTGCCAAAAGTAAGATGTCCAACATATGCTGAGTTGCAGGAACATGTTTAAATGAGCAATGAAAGTGGCAATCGCTATCTAAAGAAACACTTATACCTCCTAATAATGACCCCAACTTACCTTCATCTGGACAGAAAATATCAATGTCCATAATAAATGAATTGCACACGAATTGGTCTCCAGAATGAATTTATAACCATTTGAGTGCAAGAGGAGTACGCAACACATTGCTCGGCAATGCGTTGTGTACCCCTCTGGCACCCAAAGGGTTAATTAGTACTGGAAATTGTGTCCACGGAGGTAGACCTGATTCTCGGTCCTTGTGTGTGCAAAAAGCAAGTGGAGCAGATCGGCTGCATTTTGGGGGACAACTAGAAATGCACAGTTTCAATTAGTTTAAACAATGCATTGTGTTCTAGGCTTGTTTAAATCGGTGGAAGTGTTTACCTGTCTCTTATAGTGCAGCTCCTTTGCTACAAAATTGTTCCGCGTTTATAGGGAAGACACTTTTTGGCAGGACCCCAACCTCCTCCCAGTGCCATGTTCTTAAAGAGGAATGTTCACCTTAGTTCAAGTTTGTATATTTGAAAACCGCATTAAAAACTGCGTATGTGTCATGTTAGCCAAAAGTCCAGCAGATGTACAGTTCAGGAGATGATATTCACACTTTTTTATTTCTGAGCAAAGTGAAAGTGACAATGTCCTGGTACTGCAGAGGGCTTAATTAGCATATTAAACATTTCTTAGCATATAATGTCAATGAAAATACTCAATTAGCATATTGTAGCAAGTGTGGCTATCTCCTTAGCTATACATTTACTGCTAGACTTTTAGATAACATGAGACATAGGCAGTTTTTAATTCAGTTTTCAAATATGTAAACTTAAATTAAGTTGAAAGTTCGACTTTAAGATTGGAATACTGTGGTAGGAGGAGCTTGAAGTTGTGCATTGTGCTTACAATAAATGTCTGCCTCAATGGACGTGATAAAGTACTAATGAAGGATTAATTTGAAGGGAACTAATGCATGTAGAATTGGTTCATAGACTGTTAGGCTCCTCTCATCAGATTAAGGTAAGCGGGGAAGGGGGTGTTATTAATTGGAGGTGTGCATTTTCTTTTAAGCCCCTCTTGAGTGTCAGTAGAGTGTGCAGTGCACTGCAAAGTGTTGGCTGCTCCTTTGGCACTCAAAGGCTTAAAGTGGACCTATTACCCTAAATAAAGTCTCCCCCCTCTCCCCATAATTAGCCATATAGCGATAAGCTTACAAATAGTACTGTTATTCAGCATAAATAATGCATTATTCAGGAATCCTATTCTGAGATGGACGGCCAGGGGGCAGCGCAGACATATTGCCTTAGAGACAGCTGCGCACCTGCAATGTCCATCCCAGTCTCCTCAAGGAGGTGCTGCATTGTACCTTTAAGGGATAGTAATACTTCATTTTAACTTTATTTTATTTTGTAGGCATTAAAAAAAACATGAAGAACGATATGTCTTATCTCTCAAACCTTTATGGTTTAAGAGATATTCACAAGCAAAGTTTCCCCTCCCGCCCCTTTTACCTAGTGTAAGCCATCTCTTCTCAGATGTGGAATCCAGTCCATAGACCAGACAGATAACAGAAGAGAACAATGAAGGCCCTGCCCCCTTGACAAGTTTTTCAGGTTTTTCGCTTATCTTAATTGAAGATTGTCCCTCTCTGCAGTCTACCTGGGCAGCTCCCTTCTGATCTGGTTGAACAGGGCGGGATACTTTGTTTGTGAATATCTCTTAAACCATAAAGGTTTGAGATATAAGACTTATATCATTCTTCATGTTTTTTTAATGCCTACAAAATAAAATAAAGATAAAATGAAGTATTACTATCCCTTTAAGGTAACAGTAAGGGGCTGACGGCGCAGGCACGCAGATGCCTCTAAAGCATGAAGCCTGGCCATCAGTGTACTATTTATAAGCTTATCGCTATATGACTAATTATTGAGAGGGGCTTTATTTTGGGAGATAGTTTCCCCTTTAAAGAGATAACACATCCTGGTACACAACACACACACACACACACACTTGCTTTATAATGTCTAAAACAAAATCCTGATGGTCTCTCTGCAAATTCACTTTTGCCTCAGTTCAGGAAATAACATCTTCAGTTCGTCCTGAATCTCATGCCCATAGGAGGCGGACATGACAGTTGCTAGCAGTACCACAGGACAAACTCTATTCCCTGCACACAGTAATCTTAACCCTTTAAAGACCAGAGGGTTTGCGTTGCACACCCCTCTGGTCCTTAAAGGGTTAATTAGACTCCCGCACCCAGAACGGATTTAAAAAGTTCTTTCTTTAACAAGGGCAAATTCTTTAGGGACCATTAGAATTTCCTGACCATAGTAATGTAAGTGGGGTGATAGTGGAGTTGTTACTTCCCCTTTTTCAAAATAAGTAAGAATTTGAACAGAAAACCTGTAGTAGGCAATTTTCATTTTTGACACAATTGTCATTAGTTTTAGCATATTTTAGGAAACACTGACAATTTGAAGCCTCAAATGTGTCCCTGCAGTGCAATACTTCGCAGAAAATAACTAAGGAAACTTATTCGAGTTTGACATGGGTGGCATGTTAATGAATTTCATCTGGTTTTTTGCCAAAAAGGTGGGTGTCATAATTTATTATTTCTTGAAAAAGTAAGTAATTGCTTAGTCTGGTCCTCCTAGAAGGAATGTTAGCTAATCTAGGAAAAGACTGAAATGAATGTTAAAGTAATGGGTTGCATATCTTCAGATCCTGAAATGACTCATGACCCTCCTGTTCCCCCACAAAAAAATGATAACTAATAAGACCTATTTTAATATAATAAATTATTTTTTCTTTTTCTAAAACCCAACACCGTATGGACTGGTTTGTTGAATGTTTACATGCACTCAAAGGGTTAAAGCAGAACTTTACATTTAAATTAGTTTCATTACTTTTAAAAGGGTGTACATATATATATATATTGATACTAGCAGTGTGGGACAGTAATGCCAGTCTATTTAAAACATTATTGTACAGAAAATGCCTCGTACAACATATAGGCAGATAATAACTCTTAGAGTATCAAGGGGGTAGCAGGGTGTCGGGAAGTGGTGTGGGTGAAGGGGCTGGGCTAGCAATGTGTTTGGCAGGGAAAGGGTGTAGGGGCTAGGGTAGCAGGGTATCTGGCAGTGAAAGAGTGTAGGAACTGAGGCAACAATGTGTTTGGCAGGGAATCTGGCAGTGAAAGGGTGTAGGGGATAAGGCAGTAGTGTGTTTGGCAGTGATAGGGTGTAGTAGCTGAGGTGGTAGTTTATGGCAGTGAAAGGGTGTAGGTGCTGGGGGTAAAGTGTCTGGCAGTGAAAGGGTGTAGGGACTGAGGCGGTAGTGTGTTTTTGGCAGTGAAAGGGTGTAGGGGCTAAGGCGTTAGTGTGTCTGGCAGGGAAAGGGTGTAGGGGCTGAGGCGGCATTCTGTGTGTGGCAGGGAAGTGGTGTGGGTGAAGGGGCTGGGGTAGCAGGGTATCTGGCAGTGAAAGGGTGTAGGGGCTGAGGTGGTAGTGTGTTTGGCAGGGAATCTGGCAGTGAAAGGGTGTAGGTGCTGAGGCGGTAGTGTGTTTGGCAGGGAAAGGGTGTAGGAGCTGAGGTGGTAGTGTGTGGAAGTGAAAGGGTGTAGGGGATAAGGCGGTAGTGTGTTTGGCAGGGAAAGGGTGTAGGAGCTGAGGTGGTAGTGTGTGGAAGTGAAAGGGTGTAGGAGCTGAGGTGGTTGTTTGGCAGGGAATCTGGCAGTGAAAGGGTGTAGGGGCTAAAGCGTTAGTGTGTCTGGCAGGGAAAGGGTGTAGGGGCTGAGGCGGCATTCTGTGTTTGGCAGGGAAGTGGTGTGGGTGAAGGGGCTGGGGTAGCAGGGTATCTGGCAGTGAAAGGGTGTAGGGGCTGAGGTGGTAGTGTGTTTGGCAGGGAATCTGGCAGTGAAAGGGTGTAGGTGCTGAGGCGGTAGTGTGTTTGGCAGGGAAAGGGTGTAGGAGCTGAGGTGGTAGTGTGTGGAAGTGAAAGGGTGTAGGAGCTGAGGTGGTTGTTTGGCAGGGAATCTGGCAGTGAAAGGGTGTAGGGGCTAAAGCGTTAGTGTGTCTGGCAGGGAAAGGGTGTAGGGGCTGAGGCGGCATTCTGTGTTTGGCAGGGAAGTGGTGTGGGTGAAGGGGCTGGGGTAGCAGGGTATCTGGCAGTGAAAGGGTGTAGGGGCTGAGGAGGCAGTGCGTTTGGCAGGGAATCTGGCAGTGAAAGGGTGTAGGAGCTGAGGTGGTAGTGTCTGGCAGTGAAAGGGTGTAGGGGCTGAGGCGGCAGTGTGTTTGTTTGGTAGTGAAAAGGTGTAGGAGCTGAGGTGGTAGTGTCTGGCAGTGAAAGGGTTTAGGGGATGAGGCGGCAGTGTGTTTGGTAGTGATAGGGTGTAGTAGCTGAGGTGGTAGTTTATGGCAGTGAAAGGGTGTAGGTGCTGGGGGTTAAGTGTTTGGCAGGGAAGTGGTGTGGGCGAAGGGGCTGGGGTAGCAGGGTATCTGGCAGTGAAAGGGTGTAGGAGCTGAGGTGGTAGTTTGGCAGGGAATCTGGCAGTGAAAGGGTGTAGGAGCTGAGGTGGTAGTTTGGCAGGGAATCTGGCAGTGAAAGGGTGTAGGAGCTGAGGTGGTAGTTTGGCAGGGAATCTGGCAGTGAAAGGGTGTAGGGGCTGAGGTGGTAGTGGGTTTGTCAGTTAAAGGGTTTAGGAGCTGAGGCGGTAGTGTGGCAGGGAAGTGGTGTGGGTGAAGGGGCTGGGGTAGCAGGGTATCTGGCAGTGAAAGGGTGTAGGGGCTGAGGAGGCAGTGCGTTTGGCAGGGAATCTGGCAGTGAAAGGGTGTAGGAGCTGAGGTGGTAGTGTCTGGCAGTGAAAGGGTGTAGGGGCTGAGGCGGCAGTGTGTTTGTTTGGTAGTGAAAAGGTGTAGGAGCTGAGGTGGTAGTGTCTGGCAGTGAAAGGGTGTAGGAGCTGAGGCGGTAGTGTGTTTGTTTGGCAGTGAAAGGGTGTAGGGGCTGAGGCGGTAGTTTGTTTGGAAGGGAATCTGGCAGTGAAAGGGTGTAGGAGCTGAGGCGGTAGTGCGTTTGGCAGTGAAAGGGTGTAGGAGCTGAGGTGGTAGTGTCTGGCAGTGAAAGGGTGTAGGGGCTGAGGCGGTAGTGTGTTTGTTTGGCAGTGAAAGGGTGTAGGGGCTGAGGCGGTAGTTTGTTTGGCAGGGAATCTGGCAATGAAAAGGTGTAGGGGATAAGGCGTTAGTGTGTCTGTTTGGCAGTTGTAGGGGCTGAGGCGGCAGTGTGTTTGGCAGTTATAGGGTGTAGGGGCTAAGGTGGTTGTTTGTTTGGCAGGGAATCTGGCAGTGAAAGGGTGTAGGGGCTGAGGCGGTAGTGTGTTTGTTTGGCAGGGAAAGGGTGTAGGGGCTGAGGTGGTAGTGTGTTTGGCAATTAAAGGGTGTAGGGGCTGAGGCGGCAGTGTGTTTGGCAGTTATAGGGTGTAGGGGCTGAGGTGGTTGTTTGTTTGGCAGGGAATCTGGCAGTGAAAGGGTGTAGGGCTGAGGCGGTAGTTTGTTTGGCAGGGAATCTGGCAGTGAAAGGGTGTAGGGGCTGAGGCGGTAGTGTGTTTGTTTGGCAGGGAAAGGGTGTAGGGGCTGAGGTGGTAGTGTGTTTGGCAATTAAAGGGTGTAGGAGCTGAGGTGGTAGTGTTTGGCAGGGAAAGGGCATAGGTGCTGGGGGTAAAGTGTCTGGCAGTGAAAGGGTGTAGGAGCTGAGGTGGTAGTGTCTGGCAGTGAAAGGGTGTAGGGGCTGAGGCGGCAGTGTGTTTGGAAGGGAATCTGGCAGTGAAAGGGTGTAGGGGTTAAGGCGTTTGTGTGTTTGGCAGGGAAAGGGTGTAGGGACTGAGGCGGCATTGTGTGGGGCAGGGAAGTGGTGTGGGTGAAGGGTCTGGGGTAGCAGGGTATCTGGCAGGGAATGGGCGTAGGTGCTGGGGGTAAAGTGTCTGGCAGTGAAAGGGTGTAGTGGCTGCGATAGTATGGTGTGTGGCAGTGAAAGGCTGTAGGAGCTAAGGCGGTAGTTTGGCAGGAAATCTGGCAGTGAAAGGGTGTAGGGGCTGAGGCGTTAGTGTGTTTGGCAGTGAAAGGGTGTAGGGACTGAGGAAATGGTGTGGGTGAAGGGCTGGGATAGTAGGGTGTCTGGCAGTGAAAGGGTGTAGGGGATAAGGCGGTAGTGTGTTTGGCAGTTAAAGGGTGTAGGGGCTGAGGTGGTTATTTGTTTGGCAGGGAATCTGGCAGTGAAAGGGTGTAGGGGCTGAGGCGGTAGTGTGTTTGGCAGTGAAAGGGTGTAGGAGCTGAGGAGGGAGTGTGTTTGGCAGTTAAAGGGTGTAAGGGGTGAGGCGGCAGTGTGTTTGGCAGGGAATCTGGCAGTGAAAGGGTGTAGGGGATAAGGCGGTAGTGTGTTTGGCAGTTAAAGGGTGTAGGGGCTGAGGTGGTTATTTGTTTGGCAGGGAATCTGGCAGTGAAAGGGTGTAGGGGCTGAGGCGGTAGTGTGTTTGGCAGTGAAAGGGTGTAGGAGCTGAGGAGGGAGTGTGTTTGGCAGTTAAAGGGTGTAAGGGGTGAGGCGGCAGTGTGTTTGGCAGGGAATCTGGCAGTGAAAGGGTGTAGGGGATAAGGCGGTAGTGTGTTTGGCAGGGAAAGGGTGTAGGAGCTGAGGTGGTAGTGTATGGCAGTGAAAGGGTGTAGGTGCTGGGGGTAAAGTGTCTGGCAGTGAAAGGGTGTAGGGACTGAGGTGGTAGTGTGTTTGTTTGGCAGGGAAAGGGTGTAGGAGCTGAGGTGGTAGTGTGTTTGGCAGTTAAAGGGTGTAAGGGGTGAGGCGGCAGTGTGTTTGGCAGGGAATCTGGCAGTGAAAGGGTGTAGGAGCTGAGGTGGTAGTGTTGGCGGCAGTGTGTTTGGTAGGGAATCTGGCAGTGAAAGGGTGTAGGAGCTGAGGCGGTAGTGTCTGGCAGTGAAAGGGTGTAGGGGCTGAGGTGGTTTTGTGTTTGGCAGGGAATCTGGCAGTGAAAGGGTGTAGGAGCTGAGGCGGTAGTTTGTTTGGGAGGGAATCTGGCAGTGAAAAGGTGTAGGGGCTGAGGAGGGAGTGTGTTTGGCAGGGAATCTGGCAGTGAAAGGGTGTAGGGGCTGAGGAGGGAGTGTGTTTGGGAGGGAATCTGGCAGTGAAAAGGTGTAGGGGCTGAGGAGGGAGTGTGTTTGGCAGGGAAGTGGTGTGGGTGAAGGGGCTGGGATAGTAGGGTGTCTGGCAGGGACACTGTGTAGGGGCTGAGGCGGCAGTGTGTGTGGCAGGGAAAGGGTGTAGGAGCTGAGGCGGTAGTTTGGCAGGGAATCTGGCAGTGAAAGGGTGTAGGAGCTGAGGTGGTAGTGTGTCTGGCAGGGAAAGGGTGTAGGGGCTGAGGCGGTAGTTTTTTTGGGAGGGAATCTGGCAGTGAAAAGGTGTAGGAGCTGAGGTGGTAGTGTCTGGCAGTTAAAGGGTGTAGGGACTGAGGTGGTAGTGTGTTTTTGGCAGGGAAAGGGTGTAGGGGCTGAGGCGGCAGTGTGTTTGGCAGGGAATCTGGCAGTGAAAGGGTGTAGGGGCTGAGGTGGTAGTGTCTGGCAGTAAAAGGGTGTAGGGACTGAGGCGGTAGTGTGTTTTTGGCAGTGAAAGGGTGTAGGGGCTGAGGCGGTAGTTTGTTTGGGAGGGAATCTGGCAGTGAAAAGGTGTAGGAGCTGAGGTGGTAGTGTCTGGCAGTGAAAGGGCGTAGGTGCTGGGGGTAAAGTGTATGGCAGGGAAACGGTGTAGGGGCTTAGGCGGCAGTGTGTTTGACAAGGAATCTGGGAGTGAAAGGGTGTAGGGGCTGAGGAAATGGTGTGGGTGAAGGGGCTGGGATAGTAGGGTGTACGGGCTGAGGCAGCAGTGTGTTTGGCAGGGAATCTGGCAGTGAAAGGTTGTAGGAGCTGAGGTGGTAGTGTGCTTGGCAGGGAAGTGGTGTGGGTGAAGGGGCTGGGGTAGCAGGGTATCTGGCAGTGAAAGGGTGTAGGGGCTGAGGTGGTTGTGTCTGGCAGTGAAAGCGTGTAGGGGCTGGGACTGAGGCGGTAGTTTGTTTGGGAGGGAATCTGGCAGTGAAAAGGTGTAGGAGCTGAGGTGGTAGTGTCTGGCAGTGAAAGGGTATAGGGACTGAGGCGGTAGTGTGTTTTTGGCAGTGAAAGGGTGTAGGGGCTGAGGTGGTAGTGTGTTTGGCAGGGAAAGGGTGTAGGGGCTGAGGCGGCAGTGTGTTTGGCAGGGAATCTGGCAGTGAAAGGGTGTAGGAGCTGAGGTGGTAGTGTGTGGAAGTGAAAGGGTGTAGGAGCTGAGGTGGTAGTGTCTGGCAGTGAAAGGGTGTAGGGGCTGAGGCGGCAGTGAAAGGGTGTAGGGGCTGAGTTGGTAGTGTCTGGCAGTGAAAGGGTTTAGGGGATGAGGCGGCAGTGTGTTTGGTAGTGATAGGGTGTAGTAGCTGAGGTGGTAGTTTATGGCAGTGAAAGGGTGTAGGTGCTGGGGGTAAAGTGTCTGGCAGGGAAAGGGTGTAGGAGCTGAGGTGGTAGTGTGTTTTTGGCAGTGAAAGGGTGTAGGGGCTGAGGCGGTAGTTTGTTTGGGAGGGAATCTGGCAGTGAAAAGGTGTAGGAGCTGAGGTGGTAGTGTCTGGCAGTGAAAGGGCGTAGGTGCTGGGGGTAAAGTGTATGGCAGGGAAACGGTGTAGGGGCTTAGGCGGCAGTGTGTTTGACAAGGAATCTGGGAGTGAAAGGGTGTAGGGGCTGAGGAAATGGTGTGGGTGAAGGGGCTGGGATAGTAGGGTGTACGGGCTGAGGCAGCAGTGTGTTTGGCAGGGAATCTGGCAGTGAAAGGTTGTAGGAGCTGAGGTGGTAGTGTGCTTGGCAGGGAAGTGGTGTGGGTGAAGGGGCTGGGGTAGCAGGGTATCTGGCAGTGAAAGGGTGTAGGGGCTGAGGTGGTTGTGTCTGGCAGTGAAAGCGTGTAGGGGCTGGGACTGAGGCGGTAGTTTGTTTGGGAGGGAATCTGGCAGTGAAAAGGTGTAGGAGCTGAGGTGGTAGTGTCTGGCAGTGAAAGGGTATAGGGACTGAGGCGGTAGTGTGTTTTTGGCAGTGAAAGGGTGTAGGGGCTGAGGTGGTAGTGTTTTTGGCAGGGAAAGGGTGTAGGGGCTGAGGCGGCAGTGTGTTTGGCAGGGAATCTGGCAGTGAAAGGGTGTAGGAGCTGAGGTGGTAGTGTGTGGAAGTGAAAGGGTGTAGGGGCTGAGGCGGCAGTGAAAGGGTGTAGGGGATGAGTTGGTAGTGTCTGGCAGTGAAAGGGTTTAGGGGATGAGGCGGCAGTGTGTTTGGTAGTGATAGGGTGTAGTAGCTGAGGTGGTAGTTCATGGCAGTGAAAGGGTGTAGGTGCTGGGGGTAAAGTGTCTGGCAGGGAAAGGGTGTAGGAGCTGAGGTGGTAGTGTGTTTGGAAGGGGCTGGGGTAGCAGGGTATCTGGCAGTGAAAGGGTGTAGGAGCTGAGGTGGTAGTTTGGCAGGGAATCTGGCAGTGAAAGGGTGTAGGAGCTGAGGTGGTAGTTTGGCAGGGAATCTGGCAGTGAAAGGGTGTAGGAGCTGAGGTGGTAGTTTGCCAGGAATCTGGCAGTGAAAGGGTGTAGGAGCTGAGGTGGTAGTTTGGCAGGGAATCTGGCAGTGAAAGGGTGTAGGGGCTGAGGTGGTAGTGGGTTTGTCAGTTAAAGGGTTTAGGAGCTGAGGCGGTAGTGTGGCAGGGAAGTGGTGTGGGTGAAGGGGCAGGGGTAGCAGGGTATCTGGCAGTGAAAGGGTGTAGGAGCTGAGGCGGCAGTGTGTTTGGCAGGGAATCTGGCAGTGAAAGGGTGTAGGGGATAAGGCGGTAGTGTGTTTGGCAGGGAAAGGGTGTAGGAGCTGAGGTGGTAGTGTATGGCAGGGAAAGGGTGTAGGGACTGAGGAGGTAGTGTGTTTTTGGCAGGGAAAGGGTGTAGGAGCTGAGGTGGTAGTGTATGGCAGTGAAAGGGTGTAGGGACTGAGGAGGTAGTGTGTCTGGCAGGGAAAGGGTGTAGGAGCTGAGGTGGCAGTGTGTAGTGGCAGTTATAGGGTGTAGGGGCTGAGGTGGTTGTTTGGCAGGGAATCTGGCAGTGAAAGGGTGTACGGGCTGGGGTGGCTGTTTGTTTGGCAGGGAATCTGGCAGTGAAAGGGTGTAGGGGCTGGGGTGGCTGTTTGTTTGGCAGGGTATCTGGCAGTGAAAGGGTGTAGGGGCTGAGGTGGCAGTGTGTTTGGCAGGGAATCTGGCAGTGAAAGGGTGTTGGAGCTGAGGTGGTAGTGTGTTTGGCAGGGAAGTGGTGTGGGTGAAGGGCCTGGGGTAGCAGGGTATCTGGCACTGAAATGGTGTAGGGGCTGAGGCAGCAGTGTGTTTGGAAGGGAATCTGGCAGTGAAAGGGTGTAGGTGCTGAGGCTGTAGTGTGTTTGGCAGGGAAAGGGTGTAGGGGCTGAGGAAATGGTGTGGCTGAAGGGGCTGGGATAGTAGGGTGTCTGGCAGGGAAAGGGTGTAGGGGATAAGGCGGTTAAGGCGGTAGTGTGTTTGGCAGTTATAGGGTGTAGGGGCTGAGGCGGTAGTTTGTTTGGCAGGGAATCTGGCAGTGAAAGGGTGTAGGGACTGAGGAGGGAGTGTGTTTGGCAGTTAAAGGGTTTAGGAGCTGAGGTGGTAGTGTCTGGCAGTGAAAGGGTGTAGGGACTGAGGAGGGAGTGTTTTTGGCAGTTAAAGGGTTTAGGAGCTGAGGTGGTAGTGTCTGGCAGTGAAAGGGTGTAGGGACTGAGGAGGGAGTGTGTCTGTCAGGGAAAGGGTGTAGTGGCAGGGAAAGGGTGTAGGAGCTGCGGTGGCAGTGTGTTTGGCAGGGAATCTGGCAGTGAAAGGGTGTAGGAGCTGCGGTGGCAGGGAATCTGGCAGTGAAAGGGTGTAGGAGCTGCGGTGGCAGTGTGTTTGGCAGGGAATCTGGCAGTGAAAGGGTGTAGGAGCTGAGGCGGTAGTTTGGCAGGGAATCTGGCAGTGAAAGGGTGTAGGGGCTGAGGCGGTAGAGTCTGGCAGTGAAAGGGTGTAGGGGCTGAGGTGGTTTTGTGTTTGGCAGGGAATCTGGCAGTGAAAGGGTGTAGTGGCTGCGATAGTATTGTGTGTGGCAGTGAAAGGGTGTAGGAGCTGAGGCGGTAGTGTGTCTGGCAGGGAAAGGGTGTAGGGGCTGAGACGGTAGTTTGTTTGGCAGGGAATCTGGCAGTGAAAGGGTGTAGGGACTGAGGAGGGAGTGTGTTTGGCAGTTAAAGGGTTTAGGAGCTGAGGAGGGAGTGTGTTTGGCAGGGAAGTGGTGTGGGTGAAGGGGCTGGGATAGTAGGGTGTCTGGCAGGGACACGGTGTAGGGGCTGAGGCGGCAGTGTGTTTGGCAGTGAAAGGGTGTAGGGGCTGAGGCGGTAGTTTGTTTGGCAGGGAATCTGGCAGTGAAAGGGTGTAGGAGCTGAGGAGGGAGTGTGTTTGGCAAGGAATCTGGCAGTGAAAGGGTGTTGGAGCTGAGGTGGTAGTGTCTGGCAGTGAAAGGGTGTAGGGGCTGAGGCGTTAGTGTGTTTGGCAGTTAAAGGGTGTAGGGGCTGAGGCGGTAGTTTGTTTGGCAGGGAATCTGGCAGTGAAAGGGTGTAGGGGCTGAGGCAGTAGTGTGTCTGGCAGGGAAAGGGTGTAGGAGCTGAGGTGGTAGTTTGTTTGGCAGAGAATCTGGCAGTGAAAGGGTGTTGGAGCTGAGGTGGTAGTGTGTTTGGCAGGGAAGTGGTGTGGGTGAAAGGGCTGGGGTAGCAGGGTATTTGGCACTGAAATGGTGTAGGGGCTGAGGCAGCAGTGTGTTTGGAAGGGAATCTGGCAGTGAAAGGGTGTAGGGGCTGAGGCGGTAGTGTCTGGCAGTGAAAGAGTGTAGGGGCTGAGGCGGCAGTGTGTTTGGCAGGGAAAGGGTGTAGGGGCTGGGGGTACAGTGACTGGCAGTGAAAAGGCTTAGTGGCTGGGATAGTAGGGTGTCTGGTAGTGAAAGGGGTGAAGGGGCTGGGGTAGCAGTGAGGGGTGTGGAAAATGAAGTGGCTGTGTGTATGTTGTATTGAGGCAGTGTGGAGGACATATGCAAATCTCCTGCGAGCTGCCTCCCTAGAGTGTGTGCAGCACGGATGTCGAATTTGTGGTCACATTCGACTACTTCTTTTATAGTTTAGATTACCCCTGAGTAAAACAAGGTACTGACACTGCTGAAAGGTGTTTTATTCAAAAGTTAATACAGCTCAAACTTGAATTTTTTTTTAGGTGCAATATCACAGTGGTCTGAAATTATGCAGTGGCGCTGTTGCTACACCATCCAATTGGTATTTATGATCTACTGCCCAGAGCTCTCTACAGGATGGTGTACAATTTCAGACCACTGTGATATTGCGCCCAAAAAATTCAAGTTTGAGCTGTAATAACTTTTGAATAAAACACCTTTAATCAATGGGAGTATCCTTGTTTTACTCGGGGGGATAAATGCATAATGTTGTTACTATATTAACCCCTTGAGTGACAGAGGTACGCAATGCATTGCATACCTCTCTGGCACTCAAAGGGTTAAGTATTACTATCCAAGTGTTAAAGAGAAAACCTATTCAGTAAACAGAGACACATTTTAAAGAGATTTATTGAGTAATAAGGATGTTGTGTCTTACAGGCACTATGCTGGCACATACAGTGGGACCTTTACAGTAACAACTTAATGTAAAGGAACCAGATGAACAGACTTCACCTGAAATAAAAACACAATGCTGAGTGTGCACAAAGTAAAGGCAACTGCAACATACGTTACGCATAGAAACTCCCATTGATTTTCTTTATATAATCATTTGAATGCTACTCAGAGTGTTGAAGACCTAGGCTTCAAGGGGTTAAACAATGATTTTAAAGGGATACGTGAACTGGTAACTTAAAGGGATAGTATTACTTCAAAATTACTATCCCTCATATTGTAGCCCTTAATAAACTGAGTTAAATGACACCAGCGGCATCTCTCAAACCTTTATGGTGTAAGAGATAGCCGCTTTCAAAGTTTCCTCTCCCCTGCTGTCAGCATTCTGCTGCCAGAAGGGGAATCCGGTCCCGGGACAGGCGGAGGCTCTTAAAAAGAGCCGATATCTCGTTATGGAAGGAAAAATTATTCATTGAAACAGTCTTCTACGTGTGCTTGGTAACCAAGCACACGTAGAACACTGTTTCAATGAATCATTTTTCCTTCCATAACGAGATATCTGCTCTGCTGAAGAGCCTCCGCTTGATTCAGAGACCGGATTCTTCTGCTGGCAGCAGAACGCTGACAGCAGGGGAGAGGAAACTTTGAAAGCAGCTATCTTACACCATAAAGGTTTGAGAGATGCCGCTGGTGTCATTTAACTCAGTTTATTAACGACTACAATATGACGGATAGTAATTTTGAAGTAATACTATCCCTTTAAACCTTTCAGCACCAGAGGGGGTATCGAAACCTTGGATATCCCTCTGGCACTGAAAGGATTAAAACAGGAGCAGGTATCTAATCAGAGGTGCGACTGTAGAACAAACAGACTGCATCATAAGGGACATCGAAATTCCTGTTTATTTTTAAAAGGAAGTTTTAACCCTTTGAATACTTGATGTATACATTATTCAAAGGTTTAATCCCCCCATTTAAATAACTGGAAATGTAAGTTTTCACTTGGGTGCAGCTAATTTGTTAGTCTTTTGTCTCAGTACCTTGCGTTCCCATGAATTGTGTGTACGTTCAATACACTGGGGAAGATGCATGAAGGCGTGCGATAAAGAGGTGACGTCTCCAATTCTTATGCTAGTCTATGGAGCCAATGCACTATGGTCTCTCAGACTTTAGGTATCTTAGTACGTTGGCTCTATAGAATAACATAGGAACTGGAGAAGATATCTACATGTTATCACCACTTTATCTCACGCCTTTGTGCATAACCCCCCAGTATCTTAACTTTACAAGGCATTGGGCACCCCTCGCACTCAAACAGTTTAGAATGGTTACCAGAGGGAGCGAGCCACTGCTCCTCAGAAACAAAATTATCTATTAAGAGAGAAAGAAAAGGCTAAAAAATAAAAATGTGCCAAAGATTTACATATCCTGTACACCCAGTTATCAGCTGTAAATGGTAGACCGTGCAGGAACACTGAAATCCGTTTTTAAATGGTTTTCTGATGTGTTTGGCCAGGCATGGTTATCACTAATGGCTTTAATACCGATAAGATGTAATGCAGGTAGTTTAAGATCTGCACTACACTTCATCATCTCTACCAATTTCATATTAAACGGGTAGTAATGTCTGATTTTAATAACATGTAATATTGTAGACTAATGTAAAAGCCCAGGTACACAGGCCAATATCCAGGGAGGTAAAGAGGCCGGCTCTGCTCTGCGTACTGCCTCCTCCTCACTGGTGGCGCTCCCAGCATTCTGTGCATTCTTGCAGTCTCTACTGCGCATGACTGCATCGGACAAACACTCTGGCCTTTTATATTATAGGATATTAAAAAAAAAAATTAACTGGTGCAAGTACCGTCTCGCAAACATTTATAGTTTGAGAGATATAAGGTTTTAAAGTCCCCCCCTCCCCTTTCATGGACGTCAGCTATCCGAAGGAGATTTAGTCATGGGACCTGATGGCGACTCTTCAGCAAAGCCGAAATAGCGCTATCTAGAAATAAATACTTAACTGGAACGGTTTACAAAGTGTGCCTGGTTTGCAAGCACACTCTGTAGACCATTCCAATGAAGAATTTTTTTAGATATCATGGTCCCGGGACCGGAAATAGTGCTATCTTTTTGTCAGCTAGAGCTCTTATGTCCGTGAAAGGGGAGGAAGGGGGGAACTTTAAAACCTTACATTTCTCAAACTATAAATATTTGGGAGACGGGACTTGCACCAGTTAATTTGTTTGTTTTTTTAATATCCTAGAATATAAAAGACCAGAATGTTTGCTCGATGCAGTCTTGCGCAGTAGAGACTGCACGAATGCGGATAGCTCCATCAGGGAGGAGGAGGCAGTACGCAGAGCAGGACCGGCCTCTTTACCTCCCCGGATATTGGCCTGTGTACCTAGGCTTCTACATTAGTCTACAATATTACATGTTATTAAAATCAGACATTACTAACCCTATAAGGACTGCATACAATTCTGCTCATTACCCTTTCTGACAGCCAAACCAGGGGACACCTTTACAAGTCACACTTAATGGGATGGTAATGTGTGCATATGAAGTTAGTCCATTATTCTATTTTTTATTATTAAAACAAATTATACCTTTAACTGTATTCTTAGATTTTAAAACGTCCCCCCTCCCACCCCTTTTTCCTACGTCACACTGGCTTCCCTTAAAGTAAAAATCCGGTCCGGACAGATCGCAATGATGGACAATCTTGTATCTGCATAAAGGATACTGATGGGCAGAACATAGTCCCTTGTTGTGATCTGTCCAGTTAAGGGACCGGCTTTCAGATCTGAGGGAAGTCAGCATAACGTAGGGAAAACAGGTGGGGGCACATTAAAACGAAGCACACAACATTACGGACACACAGAAAGGCACAGTTTTTTATAATGAATAATTGAACATAACATCATATGCACACACTCCTAGACTCCTGAACCAGAGGGAACATGTTTTTCAGATGTTAATTAGGAGTACACGCCTAATTGTATATATGCAGAAATGGAGCCATTTTGTGTTATTAAGCCCTTGGATTCTAAAGATCTCCCTATTTTCTTTTATTTGTTTCTATGGTGCGATTTCCGCTCTCTCCATAATATGGTCCAAAACACAACGTTTTCAGGGGATGATCTCTCTCTCTGCATATAACACATCGCACACTCCCATTTAGGGAATCTGCATTTTAAAAAAGCAATAAACTTTGTTTTATAATGGTTAAAAAAAAAAAATAAATGATATGCCACAAATCCCCTCTCTCAAACCCTCCCTCCCCTTCTCTAGACATCAGCGCTGTGCTGACAACAGGAGATCCCAGACCGGGGACCAGCCGGCAGCAGAGCCGAAATTGCATTATTTCAAAAGAATTATTTCACTGGAAAGGTCTACAAAGTGTGTCTGGTTTACAAGCACACTTTGTAGACCATTCCAATGAAGTAGTTTTAAAAAAAAAAAAAAAATGCGATTTCGGCTCTGCTGAAGAGCCTCCTCGTGTCAGCCGACACGGATCTCCTTCTGTCGGCTTTACAGCTGACATCAGGAGAAGGGGAACTTGAAAATTTCTGTCATATCGTTTATTTTGTTAACCTCTACAAAACTATAAGCATTTTTATGGGACAAAACCTATATGTTATAGGGCTTTTCATGCTGAGTGAAACAACAGTATACTCCCATTACCCTCAGTTGTTTTATTCAGGAAGTGACTGCAGTTTCTATTATATTCTATGTAGAACTGTATGTCAGTGACTCCACTCAAACTGTAATAACTCAAGATAAGCATCTCTTACTCAACAGGAAAAGCCCTACAATATATAGTTTCATACTGCTCCTTTAAATGGAGCAGTATAGGATGCTTTTAAATCTCTGGCTGTCTCAAGAGCAATGCAACATAGTTCTCCTAGCTGTAAACGCCTCCCCAATGCTCTGGTTTGTCTTGTAGGTCATAGTGATGTCAGGCTGGATGATATCAGCACCTCACTGCACACTTGTGGACGCTGGTTTTGCTCATTGACAGCAGATTCCTCAGCAAAGAGCTTCCACAGAGAGGACAGTAATTTCCAGTGAGTACAGAGTGAGGTGCTAACGTCACCCATCCTTGTAACTCACTGTGCTCTGTAGGACAAACTGGAGCACAAGGGAGGAGTTTAGGGCAAGGGGATTTAACGTGCTCGTGCATGGACCCTCTAAGGATGCTTATGTTCAATTCTGGTGTAAACCAACTGCACCATAGAGGTCAGATTAAAATCCCCACCAACTTCAATGGTGCTTTTACCCCCATTGAATGCTACAGCTGTGTCTAACATATTGCACTGCAATGCATCGTAGACCACTCAAGCATTCAATGGGGTTAACCCTTTGATTGCCAGAGGGGTACGGAACGCATTGCAGAGCAATGTGTTCCGTACCCATCTGGCACTCAAAGGGTTAAACGTTTCATTTCCCCCATGGAGCCGTGTGTTCAAAAATTCTCCATTGAATGCTAGATAAGAGACATCTCTACCATTTAAGGGCTTAAAATCCCATGTAAATGAATGGGAAATTTTAGTTCACTTCCCCAATAGTGCAAATGGGTTGCCCCAGAACTACTCCACTTCCTTTTTGAACATACAGCCCCATATGGTGCGGTTGGTTTATTCCAGAATTGTTCCTCTATAGCTTACTGAATGTTGGCTCATAGCTCTTCTTCGTTAGAAATGGAACCAGTATGAGTCAGCAGGAGATACCATTTCAGCCTGTCAGGAAGGGGAAGGGCTTTTACTTTTATATCCACCGGCCAAGGCCTGAGACTCTGGCGAATGAAAACCCTGCATAAGTGCTTCAGTGTAGGAGGCGACTGCTCCAGTTGCTTCAGAGACTGGTGCAACGCAGTCACTTTCTCTGCATGGATGCTGCAACTTCCTGTGTTTATTTCAAAGTTCCTTGGCAGTACGATTTGAGGCGAGTGGGCGACCATGAGTTCTAGAGCACACTCTGCCTTCTGCAGCAGATCCAGGGAATCGGAGTCATTGCAGCTGCCGATGTGAGTGCACAACCTGTCGAAGACTATGTGGAAACCAGACCAGCAGGAAGGCCCGTGTTGGGAACAGTTGTAAGAGGCGCCAGATTCCAGTAGAAAGCGAAGTAGAGGGAAGTGTAGCCTGAAGCTCTTGAGGCAAGTGTGAGTGAGAGACTCGTGTGAGGGGCACTCGCTGGGATCAGCTCCATGAGCCATCAGGAGCTGGCTGACACGGAAACAGAACTGATTAATTAGTTTTGCTTCCTCTGGATCAGAGCCCACGGTCTCCCCCAGTAGGAAAATGATGCACGAGAAGACAGTGTCATAGTCCTTAGTGGTGGCTTTTACATCCGCACCTCAAAAAGAAGAGAAGAATAAACGTTACAACTGTTCTCAAAATAGACGCAATGTAATTCTGCAGCTGAGCAACTGCACCATACAGGACAAACAGAAAAAGACCATTGATTTAAAGGGGAACTACCACCCCACAAAGTTTTCCCCAAAGAATTACCCATCTGGCAACTAGCTGCTCAATAGTTCTAGTCGCCAGAATTATAGTATCCTTTTGAAATGGTGCACTTAAAATGTTGCATTTCTTTGGCCGCATCATTCCGAATGGAGCATTCACCATATCGCGCCCTAAAGAGTCGCAAATTCACAGAGATTTATTTATTTATTTATTTTAATCTGATTCCAGACTCCCTGAATGGTGTGCAGCCGCGTGGGGAGCCAGGAATTCCACAACGGCCCTGGTATGTCATCGGTCCTTCAAGCAAATCCAGCCATGACGTACCAGGACCATCAAGGGTCCTTAAGGGGTTAAGGACGCAATATGGGTGCAATAAGGGTTGGGTTTTAGTGTGTTTTGGGTTGGTTTTAGTTTGTTTAGGGTTGGTTTTGGGTTGGATTTAGTGTGTTTAGGGTTGGTTTTAACGTCCTTAATGCACCCATATTGTGTCCTGATGCAACTCTTTAACACGCTATGTGGTGAATGCTCCATTCAGAATGACGCAACGTGCAGAATTTGCGACTCTTTAAGGTGCAACATACTAGATGCGCCATTCGGAATGACGCGTCCAAACAAATGCAACACTAAGTTGCGACATTTTAAGTGCGCCATTTCAAAAATAAACCCAGAATTATTACCTCCTTATAGAGAAATTCTACTGCTCCCGGGACTGACAGCCAGGAAACGGCGCAGACAACTTTACATAGTGACGCCTGCACTGTCAGTCCCTTCTGCACCTTAAGGTCCCAAGTAACGCCTCTTACAGCAGGCGTCACTATGCAAACGATGTCTGCGCTGTTTCCTGGCTGTCAAGTCCTGGGAGCAGTAGGAATTCTCTATAACAAGGTAATAATTCTGGCGACTAGTACTACTGAGAAGCTAGTCGCCAGATGGGTAATTATTTGGGGCATACTTTAGGTGGGGGTGTAGTTCAGCTTTAAAGTGGAACTATCATCAGATTAACATAGCAGCGCAAATGAGGATTTTAGTCTTACCTGTTAAAGGGATAGTAATACTTAAAATGTAAAAAAAAATATGTTGTAGGGTTTATCCCCCTGAGTAAAACAAGGGTACTCCCACTGCTGAAAGGTGTTTCATTCAAAAGTTATTAATTTTCAAAGTTTAATTTTTTAGGTGCAATATCACAGTGGCCTGAAATTGTACAGTGGCGCTGTTGCTACACCATCCTATGGACAGCTCTGGTCAGTTGACCATAAATCTCCATAGGATGGTGTAGCAACAGCGCCACTGTACAATTTCAGGCCACTGTTATATTGCACCTAAAAAATTCAACTTTGAAAATTAATAACTTTTAAATGAAACACCTTTCAGCAGTGGGAGTACTCTTGTTTTACTCAGGGGGATAAACCCTACAACATATTTTTTTTTACATTTTAAGTATTACTATCCCTTTAAATCCTTTTCTCTTAGTCCATACAGGTTACTGGTAACTTTGGGTAGGTGATCCTCCCCCTTTAAGTAGGTTGGAACAATTTTAGAAGTGAATGCAGGGGGTGGAGCCTACCTTCCCTCCTTGGCTGCAGCTAGCCAATCAGCTCCAGTAAGATTTGAGACACTATGACTGGATAGAAGGGAAAGAAGACTCCTGTGAGAGTGACCCAGAAGGACCCCCACCGTCTGCCGCAGGAGCGCCAAGCATGGTCTCTTGACAGGGTGGGAGACCAGTAACCTAAAACCACACCAAATCTGCTCTCCTCCATATGGGTTTTTGATTAGACTTCGTCCTAATCTTGGGGAGCTTGGAGAACTCCCACATTTCTTGCTGCTATCTGTATTTATTCACTTAGGTTCTCTACTTGTAATATGTAGATTAAATGTATAAATTAATGTGAATTAGCGCTGTGAATTTTGTTTTTTCTTTGACCAGTAACCTGTATGGACTAAGAGAAAAGGATTTAACAGGTAAGACTAAAATCCTCTTTTCTCTGTAGTCCAGTACAGGTTACTGGTAACTCTGGGATGTCCAACCAGTGAGTTTCCCAGAGGCAGGAAGTAAGGCAAGGACCAGGCGCAAAGCCCCCAAAGTCACCAGAGTAGATATGAACCAACAGATCAGAGACAGCCCAAAAACAATGAAGTGTCAACAGACACTAACCAGGGGTAACAACATCCCAACTGTTACACAGCACACTGAACTAGAGCCAACAGGGCTCAAAAGTGAGGGAAGCACCAAGAACCGAAGAAGATCCTAGACAGGCAAGACCTTCCTCCCAAAACTGGCGTCAGACGATTCAAGCACATCAACACAGTGGTGCTTCGAAAAGGTGTGCACAGATGACCAAGTGGCAGCCTTGCACAACTGACCAGCGGAGGCCTGATTCTTGTAAGCCCAAGAAGCCCCAATAGATCTAGTAGAATGAGCCATGACCCGAAAGGGAGCAGGCTTCCTCCTTAGCTCGTAGGCCTTACGAATAGTGGACTTGATACAAGAAGCAATAGTCACTTTGGATGCAGGTCTCCCTGCCCTGGGGCCCTCAGGAATGACGAACAACGTGTCAGACTGTCTAATGGACTCAGTGCGATGTACATAAAACTTGAGACCACGCACCACATCTAACAAGTGGAGATCCCTCTCCTCGTCAGAGGTAGGGTCAGGGCAGAAAGAAGGCACCACAATCTCCTGATTAATGTGGAACTCTTCAGGAGAAACTCCTGAGAAGTACGAAGCACTGCCTTGTCCTTGTGAAACACCAAAAAGGGTGGTCTACAAGACAGAGCATGTAACTCTGCAACACGCCGAAAAAACATTATCGCCAGGAGAAAGGCCATTTTCCATGTCAGCAGGCGTAGAGAAACAGTAACAAAAGAATAGAAAACAGTGCAACGAAGTGCACTTCTAAGGGTAGTATTTAATCACAACAAAATTAGTCCCTTGACCCCCTATAGAAAACTACTCACTTGTCTGAGAGGTTTCCCCTGCCTCTCAGTTTGTAGATCTGCTCTGGATTTTTAGGGGGGTCACACCAGACTACTGACACTTCAGATGGAAAGTTCCCCTGGATGAGTAAATGAATGTGGATCTTGTATGTTAACCCATATACATATAATTATAGAGTATAGGGTCCCCCACAGGTGGTACTGGGGATACAAGAACCAGATATACTGAGTAGTAAACACGTGGTGGGGTCTAATTAAAAAATATAGTATTTATTAGGAATATTCTAAAACACTCAGATATATGTGTTTGAATAAAAGCTGTAGTGTACTCAAATACAAGTGTAAAATCAACAATAAAAAATAGTGAAATAGAATCAAAATAAAACGGAATACTTAACTTATATAGACTAGTCTTAATTGGATCTAGAATATATGTCTTGAATGGCTCAATGCATTTCGTGAATGGTTTCACTTCCTCAGGAGCAGTGATAGTTTATTGTGTGTCACACTCACCTTTTATGGGGCTCCAGGGCTTTCTACCTGGCGATCCTGCCTCCCCCCCTCCCCCCAGGAAAACAGCGCCGGCTCGCTCCCACAGCAGTGGAACGCACGCCGGCAGAACAAGCCAACCGGCCCGCGCTCCACTCCCGGAACGCCGCGCCCCACGTGGCCACCAGCGCACGCGTTGGTGGACCGCAAGCCGGAAGGAGAAAACATCTCCTCTGCGTTCCACCCCAATAGCGCAATGCCCCACGTGTGCACGGCAAAAAGAGACATCGCCTGTCGGCGCCTCTAGAAGGAGGGATGGCCGCCCAACCGGGACGCATTGCACATACGATCATTTGATCGCATGCTCACCCCCCGGTTGATGCACGCCAGGGACCACCAGGCATAGCAACCAGGGCGCCACCACTTAGGATGGAGTGACACAAAAAAATAAATAGATAAATAAATACCAATATAAGTTATTTCACTTGTGTACTGCAATACAATTGAAAGTACAAGAACTAAAATTGATGTAAAATTGATAATAAGGGAAGGTGTAATAAAATGGTGAATTAACCAATGAGGAGCAATATAATAAAGTAGAATAAAGTGATAAATTATCCAATGAAGGGTAAAAGTGAATATTAATTAATATTCCAAATATTTAGATTTTAATGATAAGTGGCAGATATTGGAAGCAAGGATATAAAATTAAATACAAATATAAAATCACAGTTATGTGTATAGACTTGGAAAATCCTTTGGTATGTTTTCATACAAAATAAATAATTCAAATAAAAAATAGTAATAAGTGATAAATAAATAAATGAATATGTAAATACATAAATAAATAAATAAATAGACAAAAAAAAAAAAATAAAAAATAAGTACACATGGGAAAGAAAGAGAAGAGATGAATAAGGGATATAATAGGTGGAAGAATGGGGTCGAACGTGGACCCCATAATCACACGCGCCCACTTAAGTGGGCCCATATGTTAAGAACAGAAGGCCACATCCATCTCCATATTGAGTCCCCCACATCCCATTGTGCCCAAAGTATATATCCAAAAACCCTCCCTAGTACAGAGAGTTCTAAACCTGGCATTTGTTCCTTCAGGTATATGTTCCAAGCCTATTATTTGGAAATTCTCTAATCCTCCTAAAGGTACATCAACCGGGGGGTGAGCATGCGATCATATGATCGTATGTGCAATGCATCCCGGTTGGGCGGCCATCCCGCCTTCTAGAGGCGCCGACGGGCGATGTCTCTTTTTGCCGTGCACACGTGGGGCATTGCGCTATTGGGGTGGAACGCAGAGGAGATGTTTTCTCCTTCCGGCTTGTGGTCCACCAACGCGTGCGCTGGCGGCCACGTGGGGCGCGGCATTCCGGGAGTGGAGCGCGGGCCGGTTGGCTTGTTCTGCCGGCGTGCGTTCCACTGCTGTGGGAGCGAGCCGGCGCCATTTTCCTTGGGGGAGGGGGGGGGGAGGCGGGATCGCCAGGTAGAAAGCCCTGGAGCCCCATAAAAGGTGAGTGTGACACACAATAAATTATCACTGCTCCTGAGGAAGTGAAACCATTCACGAAACGTGTTGAGCCATTCAAGACATATATTCTAGATCCAATTAAGACTAGTCTATATAAGTTAAGTATTCTGTTTTATTTTGATTCTATTTCACTATTTTTTATTGTTTTTTGCTGGAGATTTTACACTTGAATTTGAGTACACTACAGCTTTTATTCAAACACATATATCTGAGTGTTTTAGAATATTCCTAATAAATACTATATTTTTTAATTAGACCCCACCACGTGTTTACTACTCAGTATATCTGGTTCTTGTATCCCCAGTACCACCTGTGGGGGACCCTATACTCTATAATTATATGTATATGGGTTAACATACAAGATCCACATTCATTTACTCATCCAGGGGAACTTTCCATCTGAAGTGTCAGTAGTCTGGTGTGACCCCCCTAAAAATCCAGAGCAGATCTACAAACTGAGAGGCAGGGGAAACCTCTCAGACAAGTGAGTAGTTTTCTATAGGGGGTCAAGGGACTAATTTTGTTGTGATTAAATACTACCCTTAGAAGTGCACTTCGTTGCGCTGTTTTCTATTCTTTTCAGAGACGTGGGGAGAGGAATGTGATAACCCACACAGTACAGCGGCACGAATTTAATTGCACTTTGTTCATATTTCACCTTATCACTCATGGAATAAGCGCATCACCATTATTTATTTTTTCGTAGAGAAACAGTAGCCAAGGACTCAAAGGGAGGGTGCTGAAGGATGCCCAAAACCAAGTTAAGATCCCACGGAGAAGCGGGAGTCTTGAAAACAGGACGAGTATGAGCAACGCCCTGGAAGAAAACCTTGACATCAGGAAAAATAGCAATGCGCTTCTGAAAGAAAAGAGAGAGAGCAGAAGTCTGAACCTTAAGGGAGCTCAAATTGAAGCCCTTATCCACACCATGCTCAGATCAAAATCCTGAGAAAGGTCCCTATCGGCACACAAAGAGAGAAAGGTCGACCAGACATGATGGTAGGCCTTAGAAGAAACAGGTTTGCGGGCACTAAGTATAGCAGCCACCATACCAGAAGAAAAACATTTCTTCTTCAATATTGAGGATTCAATTTCCAAGCTGTCAAGCTAGACAATGAACATCTTCCTTCCACAGGTAACCCTGTAGAAGAAGATCTGGACAGCACCACTGACAGATCCAGAAGCTCTGAAAACCAAGCCTGTTGAGGCCAATAAGAAGCAATAAGAATGACTGCACAGTGCTCCAGTCTCAATTTCCGTAACACCCTGTGCCACATGGGGAGGGGAGGAAAAATGTAAGCCAGAGGAAATAACCAAGGAATGGACATGGCATCCACTGCCAGAGCTTGAGGATCCCTCCAGCGAGAGCAGAACATTGGAACCCTCCGGTTGTGTCTTGTCGCCATCAGGTCGATGCAAGGAAGACCCCACTTCTGAACAATGAGGGTGAACACCTCTGGGTACAGTTCCCACTCTCCACTGTCAGTGTGTTGACTGAGGATGTCTGCCGTGACGTTGTCTACACCAGGAATGTGCACTGCTAATATGGCAAGAACATGTTCTTCTGCCCAGGACAAAATAGCATTGACCTCTAACCAAGTGGCGAGACTTCTTGTTCCGCCCTGCTTGCTGATGTAAGCCATGGCCATGTCGTTGTCGAACTGGACCTGGACTGGGCATTCTTCCAGCTGGGGTGTCCAATGGCGAAGGACATGAAATATCGGCCGAAGCTCCAACACATTGATTGGAAGGAGGCCACCGACCTTGAGCACTCAGGCGACCCAGTAATGCTCCCCAGCCGGAGAGGCTGGCATCTGTCTTCACCGTGGTCGAGAAGGACACCAGGAAGGAGGGACACTGACATCTTCAGAAGGTCCAGCTGACCCCTGCACACCTGGATCATAAACCTCTGGAGTTCCCCATTGTGAGCCATGGCAAATGGGACTGGTTATATGGTGGAGATGAGCTGCTTCGCTGGAACTGGATCTTGAGCCAGAAGAGCAGAAACCCTGTGTGCGATCTGGTGAGCCACCTCATTCATGAGAAACGCCATGCTCTGCTGAGTGTCGAAGAGAAGGCCCAGGAAGACCAGACGTTGGGATGGGACAAGATCTGACTTTTCCATGTTGATGATCCACCCATGATGGGTGAGAGCATGAATGCAGTCCTGAACCTGCTGATGAAGAAGTTCCGCAGACGGGGCTTTCAAAAGCAGGTCATCCATGTATGGAGTAACTCTGATGCCGTCCCAATGGAGGATGGATACTAATGCTCCCAGGACACGGTTGAAGACTTGAGGAGCTGTAGTCAGACCAAAGGGAAGAGCTGAAAACTGAAAGTGCCCTTGGTCGCAGGCAAATCTGAGATACTGCCGACTCTCTAGGTGAATGGAGACGTGTAGATACGCCTCCTGAAGATCCAGAGAGGCAAGGAATTCCCCCAGAATATAGCAGCAATCACCATCCTTACGGACTCCTGGTGATAATGAGTCTTGATCACAAAGGAATTGAGATCCTTCAAATCCAAAATGGGACGACAGCCACCATCCTTCTTGGAGACCATAAAGAGATTTGAGTAAAAACCCATACCTCTGTCCCAAACTAGAACAGTTTCCAGAACATCCTTTTCCAGAAGGGCCTGGATAGCACCACTGAACAGACGGCGATTCTCTACACCCTGGGGCGTATGAGAGGGAAAAAAACGAAAAGGAGGAAGAGAAGCGAAAGAGATCCTGCACCATTCCACCACCACATGTAAAATCCACGGATCTGCCACTGAATCCTCCCAGACGCTGTGGCAGTGCCGCAGATGGCAAACCACAGCTGCGTGGGGACCTTGGGCTTCCATTGTTGTTTGGGCTTGGAGGAGGAATGTGGACATGTCTCAGTCTGGAAGGAACAAAAAAGCAGATTACTCTTGATAGGCGTCTTCTTCCTGGCGACCATAGACAGGAGGGTACTCTTGCCCTCTGTGGCCTTACTAATCAGATCCTTAAGATCTGACCCAAACAAAAAAGTGCCTTGAAAAGGCAATGAGAGCAAAGCTTTCTTGGAAGCAGTGTCAGCAGACCAGATCCTGAGCCAAAGAGCTCGTCTGGCAACCACAGACATGGTGGAAACCCTTGCCACCAAACGGATGGCATCAAATAAGCAGCAGAAACATAGTGCTGGGCCTCAGAAATGTTGGCACCTTCAGAAATGTTGGCAAGGTGCCACAACATATACAAAGTAGGAATACCCTGACAGACAGCCAGGGTGAGCTGTTCAGTCCAGACCGCAATGGCCAGGTTCACCCATGCCGCTGCGAAAGCTGGGTGCATGGCAGTACCAGCAGTGGCAAAAACGGACTTGAGGGAGACCTCAAGTTTTTGTCAGTCCAGTCTTTCAGAGCAGACACATCAGCAATTGGCAAGGCAGTGGACTTAGCCTGTAGACAGGAGCATCCACTTTGGGGGGGATGAACCCACTGAGCAAGTGCCATCACCGAGAAGGGGTAAAGCATGGCAAATTTCTTGGAAACAGAATGTTTCCTGTCCGGAAACGTCCACTCAGACACAAGGTGGTCAAGGGTGGGGTTAGGAGGAAAACAAGTATGGGGCCTCTTAGGCTCCTGAAATACATCAGAAGGATCCAAAGAAACCTCCTGAACTAAGGGAATGGTTAGGATAGTTAAGACGGCCTTGATCAGGCCCTCAGCCGAGGGATCAGGATCAGCCTCAAAGGGGATCCCCAAAAAAACAGAGAGGAGCCCATAGCAGAACATTCCTCAACATCCGAATACACCAACAGTTCCTCCTCAGAGGAATCTGATACGTCAGGTACACCCTGTGGTTTCAGCAGGGAAGATCTGACGGAAGAAGGGGTCTGCCAGGAGTGGAAGACCCCCTGTAACGGGGATGGAAAGAGTTGCAATGTAGACCGGATGTCTCTAGTAGCAGCCTTGAACTCTTGCACCCAAACTGGCTCTAATGCATGGCTGCAGGTCCCTGGGAGAGACTCAGGGACATCAGAACAAGCTGGGCATAAATGACCTGAGAATTCTCTAGGTAACCCTGAATGACATGAGGAGCAATGCGCAATAGGGGACACAGAGGCCCCAGCGTCTTTAGTCTTATGCCTGGCCCCAAGCTCTAACAGATTAGACATTCTCAACAATGTTTGAACACAGTGGCTCAGTGGTTAGCACTGTTGCCTTGCAGTGCTGGGGTCCTGGGTTCAAATCCCACCAAGGACAACATCTGCAATGAGTTTGTATGTTCTCACTGTGTTTGCGTGGGTTTCCTCCGGGTACTCCGGTTTCCTCCCACACTCCAAAAACATACTGATAGGTGAATTTAGATTGTGAGCCCCAATGGGGACAGGAACCAATATGAGTGTAAAGCGCTGCAGAATCTGTGTGCGCTATATAAAGGATTATTATTATTATTATTATTATTAAAGTATAAGGAATCATCCAGATACAGTGTGTGAGATTAAAATTTCACCCCAGAAATAGCTAAAATGCACTTATCTGGCAGTCGAAGGGTTAATCTGCAGAGGAGAGAAGGAGAGTCCAAGCCCTGCGTAGGATACTCGTTCAGGGAAAGCACAAACTGGCTGCTGCGGTGGGAGCCAATCAGAAACGAGTGTGTGAAGCAAGGACTCATGGGAAATGTTTTTGCAGAAAAAGTACCCCAACAGTGCCTGAAGCCCCCTGAGCCCCCCAACACACATAGAGCAAGGGCAGACAATTCGAATGAGCCATCTCTGAAGTCGCTACGTTGACTGGTTGCAGAGATATGTCCCAAACTGTACAGTCCCATAGAAGTGAATGGAGCAATGGCATCTATGTGGTAAAGAGCGCCTTTACTGAAATTTTTCCAAAGTTGAAACAGTAAAATAAAAGTACATGACACATCACTAGTTAGGAGACCCAAAAAACACTGAACCCAGTAAGGAAAGTGTCAATAACTCCCCAAAAATGCTAAAGGGTTAAGTACTACATAAACGTGCTCCAAAACACCCAACAGACATACAGATAGACCCAATGAGTACAGGAGTGTGCAATAGGAATTCCAAAGGAAAACCCCTGTACGGAGGGGCACTGTGGGACATGTGGACCTGCAGCACTCAAAGGGTTGCTCACCTTTCGTGCAGATCTTCTGTCTTCCGACTACTATGTATTAAGAAGCCGCCTCAGTGGGCAACTCCTGAGGAAAGAACTTGTAGCCAAGAATTTCCCCTCAGGGCTTAAGGTCCATAAAAGCACCTATTCACTGAGCTAGCCACATCTAAAGGCATTGTCATTTATGGTAATCCTTATAGTAGTGGTATTCCATTTCTAACAGAAAAATAAAAAAATTAGCTAAAACTATAGCAGAACTGTTCTCCTGCCTGTATCTTCACCAAGGAACAAATCTTACTGGAGCTGAATGGCTAGCTGCTGCCAAGGAGGGAAGGTAAGCTCCACCCCCTGCATTCACTTCTAGAATTGTTCCTGCCTATTTAAAGGGGCGGATCGCCTACCCAAAGTTACCAGTAACCTGTATTGGATGACAGAGAAATGATAATTACATTAGCGATATGCACATACATAGTTTTATTTTCAATAATAAATGCTGCATCAAACAAAAACAGAACCTTCTATGCAGACAGGTAGCAGTGCAGACATCTTGCAGAGCCAGCATGTCTGCGCTGTCCGTCCCCTTCAACTCCATGATTGGTGAGTTGAATGCCTTTGTGCCGAAAGGGACTGACATCGCAGAGAGAGCCTACAGCAAGATCCCCGCCGGTGCCTGCCTGCATGAAAGGTTCTATTTTTGTTTAATGCAGCAATTATTCCTGAAAATAAAGCTATGTATGTGCATATCACTAAAGTAATCATCATTTATGGCGCTATGTTAATCTGATGAAAATTCCGCTTTAAGTGGGACTTGTAGCCTTTTGAGTGCAGGATTTGGTCTCCAATGCATTAGAGACCTCTACCATTCAAGGTTTAACTGTCCCATGTAAATGAATTAGAATCAATTAAATTGTAAAGCTCTGCTACAGTTGTATTGCTATACAAATAAATACATTATTTCATTCAGAAAACGTCTGTTTCCTTCACTTAGATAATATTGCAAATGCAATGAAAAGGTATCTGCGTTACAGAGATCACTCCTCCTACCCCTTTAGTGCAGAGAGAGAAAGAGAAATAGGTTTTGTTTTTCTCCATAAATGTTATGAAGTAAAGGGGAGGTCTGGTCACAATCTGTGGTTGCCAAGTTTCCTTGAATGGCCATTCGCTCATACATTCAGTCAATAGAGGATTTTAGAGAACGTACCGTTAAAGTATTTTCTCTTAGCCCATGCGGAACACAGGAACCATGGGATAAAGTTCCCTCCTCCAGAGGTCAGGGCCTTTGAGCCAGAGTTCCCTCCAGCTTTACCCCCTGCCTCTCAAATTACAGAAAAATAAATGTCCTTACTAGAGACCCCACGAGGACCCATCTGCCCGAGGACTCAAACCACATGTTTTTTTCTTGGGGTGGGAGTCCTTGTGTTCTATATAGACTAAGAGAAAGGGAATTAACAGTAAGTTCATCAAAATCCCCTTTTCTCTTTTGTCTGATGTGGGACACAGGAACCAATGGGCTACACTAAAGCATCCACCAATATTCCTGAAGGGAAAAATAAAAATCTCTCAACTGTAGACCAGTATTCCACAGGAAGAACTGGCACAAAAGATGTCTACAAACACTGAATTGGCACAAACAACTGAAGAACCAACAGGGTTCAAAATTCTATGATAAAAGACATGAAAGATAGCTTAACAGGCATGGCCATTTGAAGTAACCTCTGGCCAAGGCCAGAAAGTTTATCCAGTAGTGTTTGGTGAAGGTTTGCAGGAACGACCACGTTGCCACCTTGCACAGCATCTTGTTTAGCAGTGGCCTGTTCTTACTTGCCCAATAGGCACCCATTGATTTGGCGGAATGACTCGAAAAACCACAGGTCACTTTGATCCAGGAAGCAATGGTAACCTTAGACACAACCTTGCCTGCACATACACGCTCTCTGGATTACAATCCTATTTCTGAAACTGCTGCGTACAGTCAACAATGCTTCAAGCAACATACCAAATCCAACAGATGAAGGTCTTGCTCCTGTTTGTTGGAAAGAGCCAGACGGAAGGAAGAACATTTTCCTGGTTGAGGTGAAACTCAAAAACACTGAGCAAGAAACCCCTGGGAGTACACAAGCCTACCTTATCCTAGAGAAAAAACAGGAAGAGAGGGTTTATAGGACAAAGCTTGGAGTTCGGCTACCTGAGAACAGACACAATTGCCAGAAGGAAGGCCATCTTGAGAGTCAGGTGATTCCAGGAATCAGCTGAGAGATGTTCAGATGGAGACTTCTGAAGAATAAATACTAAACTTCAAATCCCTCAGAGGAGTGGGATCTCTGAAGATGGAATATATGCATGAGCCACCCCTTGAACAAAGCTCTTCACATGGAAAAAAAGAACAGAGCTGAAATCTGACCCTTGATAACGTTAATGCTGAGACCGTTGTTGATACCACCTTGAAGATAGGTCAGAACCAGCGGAAGCCTGACAGGCCTTGGGACAATAACAGTTTCCTAGTGTGGATAACAGAAAACCCCTTCTTCAAGATGTCCGCTTCAATAGCCAGGCTATCAAAGCCAATCTCTCCATCTGAGGATGATAAACCAGGCTTTGGGTTAGAAGATCCTGTTTCAGGGGAAGGCGAAAGGGCTCAGCAATGGTCAGATGAGACTATGCAAGAATCAAGCCCGATGGGGCCAGAAGGGAGCAATCAGGATGACATAATCACTCTTGACATTTCTTAACACCCAGGGAATCTGGGAGATTGGAGGAAAAACATAACCTAGGTGAAAGTTTCATGGAATGGATATCACCTCCATTGGAAACACAAGAGGTTCCTTTGCTCCAGCACAGAATAAGGGGTCTTTGCATTTCTTGTAGGAAGCCACGAGATCCACTTATGGTATCCTCCAACAGAGGACAATCAGGTCAAACATGCTCAGGTTGAGTTACAAATTTCCAGGATCCAGGTGCTGGTGACTTAAAAGTCTGTGACCACATCTTCCACACCTGGGATGTGAACTGTACAGAGGGCCATAACATGAGTCTTGGCCCACTGGAGGATCTCCTAAACCTCTGTCCAAGATGACGTGCTTCTGGTTAATACCTGATTTTTGATGACTGCAACTGCTGTAGTGTTGACTGATTTGGACCCTCACTGGTGTCACCATCAGCATATGAGACCAGTAGAGAAACAGTAAGCAAATAGCCCATATCTCCACAACATTGATTGGAAGAAGACTCTTCTTCCAGTCCAGAGACCCTGAGCCATCTGTGGTGATCCCCACCCACTCCAAGATGGCAAAAGGATATCAAGTGTCATGTGGGAACATTGGAGCCACTAGCAAAGATCAACCTTTGTCTGTGAAGACAGAGACAGGAGCATTTTGTCTTGACCAACTCTGGAGTATGTCCAAGTGCAACTCCCTTGTGTGGGATTGAGTGTAGGGGTTTACTTCCAAAGCAGAAACCAAGAGGCCTAGCACTCATGTATTCCTGTACAGTCACTGACAAAAACTAGTGTTGTCACCTGAAAGGACAGAGACTGTAACTTGTCCTCTGGCAGTAACACCTTCCCTTGGAGGGAATCAAATCTCATGCCTAAGAAATTCAGAACATGGGAAGGTTCTAATGAGGATTTCTTGGGGTGGAGCACAACAGTGTAGCTCCAGGATGTGGACAAACTCCTGAATGTGTAAGTGTACTATCGCCTCCGAAGGAGCTTTGAGTAAAAGGTGGTCTGGGTAGGGAATCAAAGAGATTCCTTAAGCAAAGATGTGAGCTGCCAAGGCAAACATGATCTTTGTAAAGCTCCTTGGAGCGGACATCAACCCAAAGGTACGGGCAGTAAACTGGTAGTAACTGCCCTAAAAGGTGAAGAGTAAGAAATGCTGATTGTCCGGATGAATGATGCAGGTAAGCCTCTTGAAGGCCTAGGGAGGCAAGGAAATATCCTTGACACATAGTCGCTCTGACAGCACACAGAGACTTCATTTTGAAGGGTGGAGCTAACAAAAAGTGGTTGAGGCACTTCAAGTCCAGAATGGGGTGGCAGCTGCTGTTCTTCTGGGGAAGTATAAAAAGACTGGAGTAGAATTCGGTAAAGCATTCCTGGACAGGAAAAGAAACCAACACCGGCTCTTCTAGCAGGGAGGATACTGTGTCTATAAATAGACATCCCAGAGCCGCAGCCTGAGGAACTCTGTATAGAAAAGAAACGGTGAGGAGGAAGGGATTTGAAGTACATGTGGTACCCTTCAGTAATAACCCACTGATCCGTCACTGAATTCTCCTGTGTCTTCTCTAGTTTCTCTGCCCAATGGGCAGAGAAACTAGAACCCTGTGAGTCACGCGGAAGTGGGCTTGTTAGCCTTAAGCTTTTGGCTTGACTTCTTGTTTTGCCAAGCCAAAGTGTGGTGCTGGCTTGAAAAGCATGAGGTGGTTTAACCCTAGGCTCTTCATAGTGGCAGGTGAAACAAAACCACGTGTCTTCTTCTGGAAAAATGCAGACCAAGGAGGAATCTGAGGCAACAGGATACTCTTACCTTCAGCAGTGTTACTCATGATCTTGTCTAGGTCAGAGTCAAAAGTAGTTTCCCCACAAAGGGAAGGGATGCCAAAGAGATTTTGGAAGATTAATCTTGAGCCACAAAGTGCAATGTACAGCTACAAAGAAGGCTGAGGCTTTCCCAAAAAATCTAGGGACAAAGGCATGCATTTCCCTCCAGGGTTTCAGCAAGCATTACCAGTAGTTTTTCTTTAGTAACATCTCCTTGGATAGCATCTGAAAGATCTTTACCCCATATAGCATAGGTCTATTGACCCAAGCTTTAGTAAAAATGGGTCGCAACATTCTCCTTCATCGAGAAATCTAAGCGTTTATCTGCCTGATTCCCAAGAGCTGCAGCATCTGCCAGAGGCAATGCAGTATTCCTTAACCCCTTAAGTACCAGCGGTCCAGGAAAGTTACCTTCCCTTAAGGACCGCTTTGATCTTTGCCGACGCGCCGGTACACGTGACCTGTTACGCGTACCAGCGCGCCGCTTGGAGGCCTAAGAGAGATCGTTCCGGTCTTGGAGCGATCAATTTTAGGCCCCCTTTTTACTTACAGCGCTCCCGGTAGAGTGCTGTAAGTACAAAGTACGTGACGTGCTATAACCGTCACTGGTCCTTAAGGGTATAAGGACCGTGACTGTCATACCACGTCACGTAGTCCTTAAGGGGTTAAAAGGGCGACATTGTGTGTGTTTTGGGGAAGGTTTCCACAACAGGTGGAAACGTGACAAGGCCTCAGCTGGAAAACAGCTAGAGACTGGACATGTGTGTGTTAAAGGGATAGTAATACTTCATTTTAACTTTATTTTATTTTGTAGGCATAAAAAAAAAACATGAAGAATGATATAAGTCTTATCTCTGAAACCTTTATGGTTTAAGAGATATTCACAAACAAAGTATCCCCCCCCTGTTCAACCAGATCAGAAGGGAGATGCCCAGGTAGACTGCAGAGAGGGACAATCTTCAATTAAGATAATGGAAAAAGCTGAAAAACTTGTCAAGGGGGGAAGGGCTTTCATTGTTTTCATACAAAGAAGATTGTCCCCTTCTGTTATCTGTCCTGTCATACAACCAGACTCACATCTGAGAAGAGATGGCTTACACTAGGAAAAAGGGGCGGGGAGGGGAATTTTGCTTGTGAATATCTCATAAACCATAAAGGTTTGAGAGATAAGACATATCATTCTTCATGTTTTTTTAATGCCTACAAAATAAAATAAAGTTAAAACGAAGTATTACTATCCCTTTAAGGAACAGCCATCTACCAGGAGAAACAGCTCCCCCAACTCCCCAAGGTAGGACAAAAGTAGACTAAATTGCAGAATGCGTATGAGAAAGTACTTAGAAAACCAAAAAAAAACAGTTAACTGACAGGAAGAGAGGAGAGACCAGTCTCTGTGCAGCATGTACAATGAGTGCAGAAAATGGCTGCCAAAGAAATACCCATGTCCAAACCGGAAAGCCCAGGAAACAGGGGACTCTGGGGGATGTAGTTTTCTAATGTACCTATTCAGCAAACAGTGGTTCTTCAGCTGTTCAAAGAAACGGCACTCTCCTATGTTCTGAACAACGGTCCCAAGATAATTATGTGACAAAGGAGTTAATCAGATTCAATTTGATCCATCTCTGACCCCCAGGAAGAAGACAGGAGCAGATACAGGTCTCTGTGTACATTTGTTTGAAACAAAGATGGCCGCCCCCTTGCAGACAACAGTTCTTAAAGGATCAGCATCAATATTACCGAAGTACACGAATGAGAGAAGAAATCTAGTTGGAAACTGTATAATACAAAAGTGAAACAGTTTAAAGGAATCTAGACAACTGCTCTAAAACAGGAGACGGTGAGAAACATTTATATTAAATGCAGCCACCGCTGCAGCACACAATTTAAAATAAATACAAAAAAATTGGGTGCATTGCAAGCAAAGAAGAACACACAAAACAGGATGCCATAAAAGCAGGGACACACAAAAAAAAAAAAAAAAAGGACCATAGCACTCAGCGGGTTAATGTGCCAAGCTTCAATCTTCAGACTCCCATTGCATTAAAGTAGATGTATCACCTCTACACAACATCCTCTAAATAGTTAGGTGACACCTCCAATAGCATTAAAATGTTATTATTTGTTTTTAAGCTTCCGTTTGGTGTAAATGTAACTTCTAAAAGTTTGGGCTGCAGCCACGTCCATATAGACTGCAGCCTGACACTCTGCCTCTGCTCTCCCGAAGTGGCTGCAGCAGATAGTTTTGTAAGTCACATTTAAACCAAACGGAAGCTTAAAAAAAATTATAACGTTTTAATGCTATTGGATGTGTCATCTAACTATTTAGAGGATGTTGTGCATTGGTGATACATCCACTTTAAATGATGACTTCAGACAGGTTCCACACTTATACTTGTATAACACCCTCCACAGGGAAATGGTCCAGAAATACACCCGGAAATTGGGCAATCCATATCCAAGGAAACAAGTGGGGGCCCACCTAATGGGGGATTATGCAGCCCCAAATAACTAGACGTAAAAATAAAACTAAGGCAGCAACATTCAAACAGCTTTTTCTGAGGCCAGGTCACTTGAAATGGAGTAAGTGGGGGTATAGCTAGAGGGGAGTCTCCACAAAAGGAAAGGCCCTTCTGGTGAAGTGCCCTGCTCTCTGGAAGAGGGGAATATTACCCAAAGGTTCCTGTGTTCCACACCGGACGAAAGAAAGTACTGAATACATTTCTCACAAGTACAACATAGGTCCTCCATCATTATATTTTGTAACCTTTTTACTTTATGTATGTTTGCACAATATGTACGTTCAAATTGCCTGTATTATAATGATTTATGTTCCTTTTTTTTGTCACACATTCCTGACAATCAGCTCCCTGGATCGGTTTCCAGAAACCTTTTTTGCAGTTATTATGAAAGTAGGGATAGTGATACAATGTAACAATGATACAGTAAATAAAAAAAAAAAAAAATACCATACAGAGAACTATGATGTTATAATGTATCACTATCCTACTTTGAAGGTCAACTGACCAGAAAGTTCTAGCCATCCGTGCATTCTAATTTATTATTTTTACATAAAATACACACACATTATATATATATATATATATATATATATATATACACACATATATATATATATATATATATATATATATATATATATATACACACACACATATACATAACATACACTATACACACACAGTTTGACTTTACATACTCTGCAAATTCGTGGACCTTCGGTCCGAACCGCGTTAGGTGGTGAACGTGTGTTTTTTTGTTTGTTGCCTACACCCGTTGAGACAAGTTTTTACCATGTTTCAATAAACTTCAACGATTTTGACCTTATCCATGGACTGAGCTGTGCTGCTGTTTCTGTATAGTTTAGTCTTTACATACTCTGAAAGCCCATGTAAAGTCATAAAGGAGATTGTGACTGTAGGACGCAGACTTACCTCCCTCCAGCAGGAGGCGGATGTTTTCAGTGTTGTGGATCTGAACGCCATCACTGCTGGCCAGCGCATGCAATAATGCTGTCTTCCCTATCAAAATAAAAACATGTTTAGGATCAACAATCATTGTTTGTGCCAGTACATATCCAGTTTATTGTTTGTGACAATATCCATGTAGACTTGTTCTACTGACCGTTTTTGTCAGCTGCGTTTATATCGGCTCCGAGGACCAGTAGACGCTGCAAACATGGAAGACGTTCTGGTTCCTCACTAGCCAAGTCCAAGGGGCTGCTTTCATGGATCTATATAGCAGGAAAAAAATTGCTTTAAGGCATAGATTAATATTTTGGCAGCTATACAATTTATTTAGAAAGGCAAAATTGCAGCAATTCTATTGGCAGCGACTGGTCACTATGAAACCTGCCACTACATCTTGGTTTAAAGGGATAGTAATGTTTTAGTTAGACTGCAGCCAGGATCCCTCCTTATCATGTGTACAATCGCTCTGTTCTGTTGGTACTGGTGAAAGCGCTATATTTCCAGAGTTATATTATTAATTCTCCCCCTTTCACCCTTATGCTGACATTCTTCATGCTTCATCACTGGAGGAGGATCATGACAAGGGACAATTTTCATTCAGTATAAGGAAAAACCTGCCTTTATCAAGGAGGGAAGGGTTTCCCTTATAGTGAATTAAAGGGATAGTAATACTTCGTTTTAACTTTATTTTATTTTGTAGGCATTAAAAAACCATGAAGAATGATATAAGTCTTATCTCTCAAACCTTTATGGTTTAAGAGATATTCACAAGCAAAGTGTCCCCCTCCCTCCCCTTTTACTGATGTAACACTGCTCAGCCAGATCAGAAGGGAGCTGCCCAGGTAGACTGCAGAGAGGGACAATCTTCAATTAAGATAAGGGAAAAACCTGAAAAGCTTGTCAAGGGGGGCAGGGCTTTCATTGTTCTCATAGGAAGAAGATTGTCCCCTTCTGTTATCTGTCTGGTCTATGGACTGGATTCCACATCTGAGAAGAGATGGCTTACACTAGGTAAAAGGGGAGGGAGGGGAAACTTTGCTTGTGAATATCTCATAAACCATAAAGGTTTGAGAGATAAGACTTATATCATTCTTCATGTTTTTTTAATGCCTACAAAATAAAATAAAGTTAAAACGAAGTATTACTATCCCTTTAAGGAAGATTGTCCTGCGCTGCAATCTGTCCGGTCAAGTGACTGGAATTCAGATCTCAGGGCAGGTGGCTTCCTTGCTGTGAAGGGGCAGGAGGGGGGCAATGAATAATATAATAACTTCAGAAATATATCTCTTTCACCATTACCAACATAACACAGAAACTGTACACATAATAAAGAAGGATCCTAGCTGCGGACTAACTGAAACATTACTATCCTGTTAAGAGAGGATATCTTCAGTCCTGGATGTCATAACAATGGAGCTGCTCATGACAATTGCTGGACATTTCTCAAACTGAAGCAGAGCACAGGCACCTGCTAAACAGAAACTATAAAAGGAGAATTTCTTACCCGGTCCCTTTTGTTAATATCAGCTCCACTCTGCACTAAAAGCTCCACCATGTCTGGTTGGTTTCGAAGGACTGCAATATGTAGAGCTGTGTAATATGTCACAGGATCTGCAGAGGGCGCCAAAGATTAGCAAGAGAACATAGAGCTGTAACATAGCTTATAGAACAGGGAGGTCAACCCTGTCAAGAGCTACTAATAGTGCACGTTTTCACGATATGCCTGAATGAGGCCCTCCAATAGTCTAATTAAATTGATGGAGTAACTAATTAGTCCACCTCTGCTTCATCTGCACTGGTGGTAGCACTTAACTAGGGTTGGCTACCTCTGATATAGAGGTTCTAACAATTTATCTATCCAATGCACTGAAACAGTTTGTCCCCATAATTTTCAGTTTTGACAAAAAGGTATAACTGTACCAATACCGAGTGTCAAATTGCAATTCTGGTCTAAACAAAAGTTCCCACGTATGTAAATGTGGCTTTTAACCCTTTGAATGCCAGAGGGGGTATGGCATTGTGTGGTTTACTTTTAAAAGGTCGCACATAACAGAGCGTGCGACCTAATGAGTCAGTTACCATATCCATATCGCACTGCGCAAGATTGTCATGCCGCGTATACAAAGATCGATTCACCACTATTAGAAGAGGGTTTGATGCCCAGCTTTACTGTACATTCTCATAATTTTAAAGACGTACCCAACCTGAGCTACAGCCAGTACAAAGCAAGATGGCAGTGCTGGAGTGATCTATTTTGCACAACAGAGCGCTCCCTGTGCAAACTCCCTGGTAGTAACATTTTAACCCTTTAAAGCCAATACTTATGGGAGTTCGCTCAGGGAGCGCTGTATCATATGACCTGCCATCCACTTGCAATTCATTCTTGGAAGCAGCAACCATGGCGCACAGGGACACTCCAGCCTCAGTGATAAGCTGACCAGGGTCACTACATATTACTCCTCCTCCCGTGGAGTGGACAGCGGTCCCTCATTCCCAGTAAACTTGCCCCAGCCACGAGATCCAACATCTTGGAGTCAGCGGACAGCACCCCCTCCCCCCTTGCATCACCCTGGAGAACACCTTGTTTGACAGCTAGGGGAGCAGGCATGCTGATCTTACTGAACAGCACAGTGAGGAGCTCCAGCTGCACTAACGACAAGTATTATCTGCATGACAGAATCAAGTAATGCATAGGAAGACTGAATTCTGTCATGCAGTTACTACTTGTCATTAGCGCAGCTGGAGCACCTCCGTGCGCTGTGCTGCAGATAAGCGTGAGATAGAGGCGACCATTAAGTAGGAGACATGACAAGCTCTCACTGTCATGCAGTGCGAGACTGTCATGTCCCCATTTTGACCATGGCAACATGGTAAATTACTTAAAAGGTTGTACGCTCTTAAGCGTGCGACATTCCAAGCCGATACCGCATTGCGTACCCCCCTGGCAGTCAAAAGGGATTTATATATAATATATATAGTTTTCCATAAAAGCTCAATATTGCTAGTGCCGAACAAATATACTTATGAACCTCAATTTACCATTTAAAATAATTTACTTGTACAAAACCTTTTATTTTTTCATATGCAATAAAAGTTAGGCTTTATGTGTCTTGTTTTCTCTGAGCAGCGTTGTTATTATTTCCCTGGTTTCTTTAGAAAGGAGGGTCTGGTGCTGCAATTGGGGTATTTCTCTTTACTTGGTTCACTCATAGGGTTAACCCCTTGAATGCAGAGATGTCTCCAACACATTAAGACCCGATACTAAAGGGTTAGTAATGTTTCACAATAAAAGCAGCTCCAATTAATCTTCATAGTATTTGGGCCATGGAGAGTGTTATTTCAATACTGTCCCAGTTGTAGTTCAAGAGTAATTGAATGATAAAGTGCCTTCCCTCCTGCCACTTTTACCTAGTGTAACACTGCTCACCTCAGATGTGGAATCTGGTCCTGGGACTGGACAGGTCACAACAAGGGACAATCTTCTTACTGTGATCATAAGGAAAACCCTGCCCCCCTTGACAGGTTTTTCCCTTATGATCACTGAAGATTGTCTCTCTCTGCGATCCATCCGGACAGTCTTGCTGCTCTGAGGTGAGCAGTGTTACATCAGTAAAAGGGGCAGGAGGGGGATACCTTATCATTCAATTGCTCTTGTACTACAACTCTGACAGTATTGATATAACACTCTCCATGGCTCAAATACTACGAAGATTAAATGGAGTTGCTTTTATTATGAAATTTATTATGAGCCAGTATCTAATAGACTCCTCTTCAAGGAATAGCAATGTTTGACAAAAAACGCAGATCCAATTAATCTTCATAGTATTTGGACTATGGAGAGAGTTATTAGAGAGTCATAGTTCAAGAGTAATTGAATGATAAAGTATCCCCCTCCTGCCCCTTTTACCTAGTGTAAGCCACCTCCCCTCACATCTGGAATCTGGTCTCTTGACTGGACAGGTAGCAGCAAAGGACAATCTTCTTACTGGAATATAAGAAAAACCCTGCCCCCCTTGACAGTTTTGTCAGGTTTTTCCTTATGATCACTGAAAATTGTCCCTCTCTGCGATCCATCCGGACAGTCTTGGTGCTCTGAGGTGAGCAGTGTTACATCAGTAAAAGGGGTGGGAGGGGGATACTTTATCATTCAATTACTCCTGTATTACAACTCTGACAGTATTGAAATAACACTCTCCATGGCCCAAATACTATGAAGATTAATTAAGCTGCTTTTATTGTGAATTATTACTATTCCTCTAAGAACCGATGTCTTAGCACGACATGGAATTTTATCATCACATAGCACCTACGTGGTGGACGGTCCTTAACTCTCTGAGTGCCAGAGGGGTACAGAAAGCATTTGCATAAAAGCCACATTTTCATAAACAGAAATAGGAATAGACAGTCAGTCCCAGAATTACCCCACTTGTTTTGCACCAATGCAGTTACCTTCAAAGCAGAGATCTGCTCCATAATGTAGAAGTATTTTGGCTGCGGGCAACAGTCCCAGTTCCGCCACCTTCAGCAATGAGTAGCTCACTCCCTCCTTGTAAAATGCAGCTTGTGAATGTCTCTCCAGCACTTCATTCAGAGGCATGTACTTTTCACTGTCACCCACCAGGTAACTGAAACAAACAAGAACAGAGATTTTTAATTGAGTCAGGCTTTTGAGTTATGTGTTCCCTTACTGTCCCTTGCCTGACCCTAAAGCAGTGGTTCTCAACCTGTGGGTCGGGACCCCTTTGGGGGTCGAATGATGTTTTGCCAGGGGTCGCCTAAAACCATCAGATATTTATATTTCGAATCATAACAGTTGGAAAATTACAGCGATGAAGGAGCAACAAAAATAATTTTACTGTTAGGGGTCTCCACAACTTGGGAAATTTTATCAAAGGGTCGCGGCACTAGAGAGGTTGAGAACCGCAGCCCTAAAGCGACACGCATAATACACTCCAATCTAAATCTGCATTGAATGTTGACTTGAACACCCCAAGTTTTATTTATTTATTTTAAACAGGGAATTTAACTCTGACTACATGTTGTACTGTAATTTTTCTGTAAAACAGTTTGAGAAATTAACCTTTTTTTTTACTGGCTGGATCGATAGTCATCCTGCTGAAGTTGCTTCCCAATTTTCCACTCCTGTGACATAGATGGCTGATAGAGCTGGAACATTATTTTTGCCCACTTAAAAAAAAAAACCCAAAAAAACAAAACCTTAAGCTCTCCATACAGGCATCTTTGCTTTTCGTCTCTCCTTGGTATTTATGTAAACGACTGCAAAGGTATTTTCCAATTCAGCCAGACTGAGATGGTCCTTCAATAGAGTCTTCCAAATGGCGAGAACTTTATATACTACCATCAGCTCTAACATCCTGCTGGTGAGAGCTCTTTCCTGTTTTGACCACAGTCCTTGGGTAGAGAGATGGTTGTAGACTGCTTCCAATCATGAAAGATTAAAGTTGGTGGGGACATTACACTCCATGACGGATAAGGGTTTCTAAATCTTGATGTTTTACTAGTTGTACCACCAAATTCAGGAACCGGCGATCTCTGTCCCATTTTGCAGTTCTGTAATGTTTGTCTCTGGTTCTGGATTAGAGCCTGAACTGTGTTTTGAATGCCGAAATCTTTCCTGGGAGCAAAAATATACACTGCCAAAAAGTATTGAGCTGCTGCCCTAGAAGGGACTGGAATCATTCTAGAAGAATCATTGTTATAGAAAGCTCTGGGAGCCCTGGTAAATTATAAACAGTGATCAGTGTCAAACTGCAGCAAATAAAGCAAACAAAGTATTGTCTTGTATAACAAAGGGGGATTGAAGCAAAAATAGATAATGTTTCCACTGTACAAGTTGTTGGTAAGCACACACCTCACCAGGGCAGTTTTGGGCACCTGTTCTCAAAACGGATATTCTAGGACAGGAGAACGTACAGAGAAGAGTAACTCAATTAATCAAGGGAATGGAGGATTTGAAATATGAAGAATGCCTAGCCAAACTTGGTTTATTTAGTATAAAGAAAAGAGGCCTAAGGGGACTGTAACAGAAGCTAAGGAGACTGGGTTGTCCTTAGCCATTGTTCCAGGCTTCCTTCTTCTTGGAGCGGCTACAGGAGAGTAGCAGTGCCGGTCCTGTAGCTTGGAGTTCCAAGGAAAGGGAGTCGAAGGGGACCCTTTAACCCCTTTGCGTCCTGTGACATACCTGGACCGTCACGCTGGGCCAGCACTTAAGGACCAGTGACGGTCCTGGTACGTCACGTACTTTTACTCACCTCACTCCTGCAGAAGCGCGGTGAGTAATACCGGGGACTGAACTTGATCGCTCCAAGACCAGAGCGATCTCTCTCAGTCCCTCGTTCGACGTGCCGGAACACGTGATCAGTCACATGGGACGGCACGTCGAACTCGCCTATCTGGTCCTTAAAGGACCAGACACCCTGGGACTGCTGGTCCTTAAGGGGTTAAACCATTCCTGCAGTAAAGACCCAACACAGGATTCTAGTCCAAAACAAATACCGACTTTTATTGGAAGTGGCCAGGGTTTATAAAGCCACATTTCAGAGGAAGTGGGATGTGACATGGAATAAGATTGATACTATCAACACACAACACAATGGAAGCAAGTTTTACAGACAATCATGACACCAGACGACAATCGTGAATACACAACAGAGGTGAAGGGATTAGAAAAGTGACACCTAATCAAATCTGGACCCAACAGCGAGACATACAATTTGGAGAGCATTGAAAAAAATACATCCATTTAACCCCTGCAGGCCCATGTAATATTACAGACCAAACAATATCTTAAAACAGAGGTCCAGCATCTGTCACGTGTATTACAGTCCGTGACAACAAATTTAAACATTTGCACTTCATTTAACATAGAACACTAGGCAGCCAATCAGAAAGCCTCCTACTTTTCAACATGGGTGGTGGAGAATTCTGAACACCTGGCTGCATTTGGGTACCGCATCCAGGCCTTCCACATACAGGGATGGCCAGTTCCTTTTGTCCCCAACTTTAGACTGTAGTAACAGCAGCAGGTCCGTTACATTTCCCCCCTTCCAAGCCAGCGGCAATTTCTCAGAGAAGGGGTGTCCAGGTCTGCAGTAGCCAGTGCTGGCTTCCCGAAAATGACAGTCCTCGTCCCCAGGGCAAGTGAAACACTGCCTCCTGCCAGGTCCGAAGCCATGGGTTCAGTGTCCCGTCGTAGTTGGTACTTGGTGTAGAAAGTAGGATTCAGGGGCATTTGGTTACTTCCCCCACGAAAAGACTACCCTGGTGGGAGACCTCTAAAAGGTCTGCAAGCAAGGGAGCTGGGAACCAGACCTGTGAAAGTATTTTGGTAACTACTGTGTTTGGTGTTGGTCTCCCGATCACCAGGGCAGGGCACTCTAGGGGAGTGGCAAGGATCTCGGTCTCACCCCCCCCACTCAGGCGAACCAAGGGGCTCGGTGAAGACGGCGGTCTCACCCACCGGGTCAAGGGTAACAAAGTGGATGGTGAGGACTTTGGTCACACTCAACGGGGTAGGTACAGTAAGAGGGTCGTTGAGTTTTGTGAGGTACTGCTGCTGTACTGCCATCTGAAGCTGAGATACAGTCTCCTCAGACTGACTGGGTCCCAGAATGGCCAGTAGTCTCTGCACTCTCCTCACCACTGGGTCAAAGGTCTCATCAGCTGCAAGAGGAATTGTCCATTTGTCCACGTAGTCTCTTGCATATGGGTAATTCTATGCGAATTTCTTTGGAATAACCAGTTTGCATTTTGGATATTTCCATTTGCTGATCATAATTTATTCAAACTGTTCTTTTACCAGAAAACACAGAGAAGGATTTTTTGTAGAGCTTAAACCAGTTTTTATTACAATCTTTCATTTCTTGCTCGTCATAAAGAGGATGACTCAGGAATTGCTCAGATTAGAAACTCAACTTTGTGTGTTATTTTCTTCTGGAGTATCTGATACCGTGACAGATGGCAGAATTTTCAGAATCTTCAAGCGCTCGGCCCTATTTTTAACAATTTTATTGAACATGTTCAATAAGTATATTTATATAACACCATACATGTACACAGCACTTTAGAGAAACAGCAATCTTTCCTTATATAATAAACAAATAATAATTTGTTTGTCAGAACGCGTCAAGCTCAGTAGAGATTGCGCTCGTTTGGGCAGTCTCCACTGCGCATAATTGCATCGCGCAAAACAGTGAGGTAGTGTCCTCTTAACCCTTTGAGTGCCAGAGGGGTACACAACGCATTGCTTTGCAGTGCGTTGCATACCCCTCTGGACCTCAAAAGGTTAACACGGCTTTTACACTAGTAATAATAATAAAAAAATAAAAAAAAATAAAAAAACCACAACACGGATAAGAGCATCAGGCTTAAGTGTAATCACTACATAATTAGCAGGGGATGACTGCAACCAAGTAAATCATACACTGGGAATAGGACCTTGCCCCAATGAGCTTACAGTCTATCCACCATTCTGACTACTTCAAGTTCACCTCACAGATGTATGAAGAAGCTTCTTGCAGTTAGTAGCCAATGTTCGGTGGTCTTCCTTTAGAGTGTCTCTTAAATGGCATAAATCAGACTCTCCAACCAGGCCTCCACAGACAGACACACCCATAGAGATGCCAGTAATGGTCTTTAAATAGCACCAGCCTCTGTAAAGATCATTTTCAAGCAAGATACAAGTTTCTTTTCAAATGGATCTTTAAAAAAATGCTGCATCCTCAACCTGTATTGTAGAATGCTTAGAAATATGCAAGACAGGATCATCCATTGCAGGTGAACAAGACCATTTTATATGCAAACATTGGGGGGAGGAGGATTTTGGTCTTACCTGTCAGCTCTTTGAGTGCCAGAGGGGTACAAAAGACATTGTAGAGCAATGCATTGTGCACTCATCTCGCATTCAAAGGGTTAAATCCTTTTCTCTTGGTCCGTTCCTTTAAGTAGGCAGGAACAATTCTAGAAGTGAATGCAGGGGGTGGAGCCTACCTTCCCTCCTTGGCTGCAGCTAGCCAACCAGCTCCAGAAAGATTTGAGACCCTAACTATTGACTAGATAGTAGAAGGGAAAGACGACTCCTGTGAGCATGACCCCGAAGGATCCCCACGTTCTGCTACAGGAGAGCCAAACATGGTACCTTGACAGGAAGGGAGAACAGTAACCTGTATGGACTAAAATCACAGGTAAGACTAAAATCCTCTTTTCTCTGTCGTCCAAAACAGGTTACTGGTAACTCAGGGATGTCCAACCATTAAAGAGATAGTAATACTTAATTATTACTAATCCCTATATTGAAGTCCTATTAAAAATAAATGTATTGCCCCCAGTGCCATCTCTCAAACCTTTATGGTTTGAGAGATAATCGCTCCTAAAGTTGCCCTCTCCTTCCCCCGTAGTCAGCGTTCTAGCAGACTGCAGGGAAGCCAGTCGTACGACTTTCAGGCGGCTCTCCAGCACAGCCGTGATCCCTTTAATAAAAAAGAAAACTTTCACTGAAATGGTCTTCTACTTGTGCACGGTTTGCAAAAACACGTAGAAGACAGTTTTAGTGAATTTTTTTTTTTTTATTATTAACACGATTGCGGTCTGATGATCTAAGACCGGATTTCCCTTCAGTCAGCTACAACGCTGACTTCGGGGAAGGGGGAGGGCAACTTTAGGAGAGATCATCTCTCAAACCATAAAGGTTTGAGAAATGACACTGGGGGCAATACATTTATTTTTAATAGGACTTTAATATAGGGATTAGTAATAATTAAGTATTACTATCCCTTTAAGTTTCCCAGAGGCGGCAAGAACCAGGCACAAGGCCCCCAAAGCCACCAGTGCAGATATGAACCATCAGATCAGAGATAGCCCAACAAAACAACGAAGTGTCAAGGGACACTAAACAGGGGTAAAAAAGCCCCGCAAACTGTCACACAGCACACAGAACTAGAGACAACAGGGCTCAAAAGTGAAGGAAGCACCAAGAACCAAGGAAAAACTGCCACCAGGATTTTCCTCCCAAAGCTGGGATCAGCTGATGCAAACACATCAACATGGTAGTGCTTCAAAAAGGTGTGCACAGACGACCAAGTGGCCGCCTTGCATAACTGATCAGCGGAGGCCTGATTCTTGTAAGCCCAAGAGGCCCAGATAGATCGAGTAGAATGAGCCGTGATCCTGAAAGGGACAGGCTTCTCTTCCTCAGCTCATAAGCCTTACGAATAGTGGACTTGGCTTGGTGGAAGATTTAGGCTTCCATTGTTTGGGATTGGAGGAGGAATGTGGAGCCTGGAGAGCGCCTGGTTCGCAGGGTGTGTCGCAGTCTGAAAGGAACTAAAAATCCGATTACGTTTGGTAGGCGTCTTCTTTCTGGAGACCATAGGCAGGAGGGTACTCTTGCCCCCTGTGGCCTCACTAATCAGATCCTTAAGTTCTGGCCCAAACAGAGAAGTGCCCTGAAAGTTCAACGAGAGCTTTCTTAGAAGCAGTGTCAGCAGACCAGATCTTGAGCCAAAGAGCCCGTCTGGCAACCACAGACATGGTGGAAACCCTTGCCACCAAACTGATGGCATCAAACAAAGCAGTAGATACATAGTGCTGGGCTTCAGAAATGTTGGCGAGGAGCTGCAACATTTCAGGAGTAGGAGCACCCGACGAACAGCAAGTGTGAACTGTTCAGTCCAAACCGCATTCACCCTATTTACGCAGGCCGCAGGGAACGCCGGGTGTAGGGAAGTACCAGCGGTGGCAAAAATGGATTTGAGGGAGGTCTCAAGCTTCTTGTCAGTCCAGTATTTTAGAGCAGAAGCGGCAGCAACTGGCGAAGCAGTGGACTTAGAAAGTCTAGAAACAGGAGCATCCACCTTGGGGGGGGGGGGGGGGGATGAACCCACTGAGCTAGCGCCGCATCAGAAAAGGGGTAAAGCTTAGCAAATTTCTTAGAAACAGAAGGTTTCTTGTCTGGAGACTTCCACTCATCAGACTAAACTGTCAATAGTGGGGTTAGGTGGAAAACAAGTATGGGGCCTCTTAGGCTCCACAAACACATCAGAGGGTTCTGAATGTTTAGGGTGTTCAATACAGCTCTGATCAGGCCCCTCACCAGAGGGATCAGGATCATCCTCAAAGGGGTCCCCAAACAACTGTGAGGAGACCACCACAGAACATTCCTCATAGTCAGAATTCACCAACAGTTCCTCATCAGAGGAGTCTGAGACATCAGGTACTCCCTGCGGTTTAGGTAGGGAAGACCTGATAGAAGTAGGGGTCTTCCAGGAGGGGAAGACCCCCCCCTGTAACTGGGATGGAAAGAGTTGCAATGTAGACCGCAGGTCTCTAGTAGCAGCCTTGAACTCTTGCACCCAAACTGGCTCTAGTGCATGGCTGGAGGTCCCTGGGGGAGACTCAGGGACAGCAGAACATGCTGGGCATAAATGACCTGAGAATTCTCTAGTTAACCCTGATTGACATGAGGATCAATGTGCAATGGGGGACACAGGCACCCCAGTATCTTAGTCTTAAGTCTAACTCCAAGCGAATAGACATTCCCACAGTGTCAAAATGTTCAAAGTATAAAGAAACCTTAAATACAGTGTGTATGATTAAAATTTCACCCCATAAATAGCTAAAATACATTTATCTGGCAGGAGAAGGGTTAATCTGCTGAGGAGGAGAGTCCAAGCCCTGCGTAGGATACTCGTCCAGGGAAAGCACAAAATGGCTGCCGCAACGGGAACCAATCAGGAAAGAGTGCGACGTAGGCGTTCATGGGAAATGTAGTTTTCCCAGACAAAGTACACCAACAGTGCCCCCCAACACACACCAAACATTGACCTGATAGTAGAGCAAGGGCAGACAAACAAAATGATCCATCTCTGAAGTCGCTATGATAAGCGGTTGCAGAGATATTTCCCAACTGTAAAGTCCCATAGAAGTGAATGGAGCAATGGTGTCTATGCAGTAAAAGTGGAACACAAATTTTGTAAGGTTGTAACTATGAATTAATTTTGCATCAAACATCACTAGAACATATCAGACCCAATAAACACTGTACCCAATAGGGAAAGTGCCAGCAACTCCCCAAAATATGCTAAACCAGCAACCAAAGGGTTAAGTTACCACAGAAACTTGCTCCAAAACACCCAACAGACATACAGATTAAACCCAATGAGTGCAGGAGTGTGCAATAGGAACTCCAAAGGAAAAACCCCTGTGCGGAGGGGCACTGTGGGACATGTGGACCTGCAGCACTCAAAGGGTTGCTCACCTTTCCTGCAGATCTTCTGTCTTCAGATTACCAGGTTTACAGAAGAAGCCTAGGTGGGCAACTCCGGAGGAAAGAACTTGTAGCCAAGATTTTCCCCCTAGGGCTTAAGGTCCACAAAAAGCACCTGGTCACTGAGCTAGCCACATATAAGGGCATTGTCAATTATGGTAATCCGCCTAATGGTGGTATTCCATATCTAACAGAAAAATAAAAAAATAGCTAAAACTATAGCAGAACTGTTCTCTTGCCTGTATCTTCATCCAAGGAACAAATCTTACTGGAGCGGATTGGCTAGCTGCAGCCAAGGTGGGAAGGTAGGCTCCACCCAGCATTCACTTCTAGAATTGTTCCTGCCTACTTAAAGAGGAGGATCGCCTACCCAAAGTTACTAGTAACCTATAATGGACAACAGAGAAAGTGTGATAAAACTTCTTAAAGGGATAGAAATGTTTCAAAATAAAAGCAGCTCTAATTAATCTTCATAGTATTTGGGCCATGGAGAGTGTTATTTCAATACTGTCGGAGCGGTTGTTGAAGAGTAATTGAATGATAAAGTATCCCCCTCCTGCTCCTTTTACCGATACAACACTGTTCACCTCAGAACTGAAAGCTGGTGTTTCATACGGCTTGTATAGAGGGACAATCTTCAATTAGCATAACGGAAAAACCTGGGGACAGAGTTTTCATTGCTCTCACAGTAAGAAGATTGTCCCTTGCTGTGACCTGACCGGTCATGAGACTAGATTCTATATCTGAGGGGAGGTGGCTTACACTAGGTAAAAGGGACGGGAGGGGGATACGTTATCATTCAATTACTCTTGAACTACAACTCTGACAGTACTGAAATAACACTCTCCATGACCCAAACACTATGAAGATTAATTGGACCTGCTTTTATTATGAAGCATTACTATCCCTTTAAGATCACTTATTTTACACTCTGGTGTCTTACATTATTCAGACAGCAGCTCCTCCATCTGAGCATAAGCCAGTTGATGATTTGCTGGTGCATTTATTCAGGTGGAAGGAGAGATCCCGAGAGTGCATCAGAATTCTGTAGGGTTGATAACAGTACTCTAATTAGTACTCGACAGAAGTAGAACCCTCATCTTGCACATTATTATGTATTGATATAAATGTAAGGGAGAGGCCATCGTCTTCAGTCTGCCAGCTTCATCTTGCTCTTCAGAGAAAGTCAGGTTAGTAACCATGGAAGAGCTAGTCAGGAGCTGGGGAAAAAGGTCTCTTCTTAGACAGATTTTGAAGGCAGCAAGGATGTCTTTCTAGAGCCACTGCGTGATTCAGTAAACCAGTTGGCCAGCAATTCCAGAGAATTTAGAAGGTTTGTAACGGGCAGAGAGTCTTCTGACTTAGACTGGTTCTGGTGTTTGTAAAGTTGCAGTGTCATCCACTAATGAAGTTGCCGATGCAGGTGCTATGTTGGATCATACACATCGAGTGCAATGTTTTCAATGATGATTTATTAATGTAGCTTTGCACCATATACAATTAGAAGTGGCACAGACCATGTAGTGGCAGAACTCCCTCCCTGGGCTCTGACATGGCAACTTAACCTTTTGAGTGCCAAAGGGGTAGGCAACGCATTGCAAAGCACTCAAAGGGTTAATAAGAACAGAAACAAAAGGAAGCAAGGGAAACAACCTGTAACAAAGTGACTACTCCTGTAACATTTATTTAATATGAATTGTGATACAGATTACCCCTGTAACTGGCACCAGGAATATAAGAGAGATCAATGGAACTTAAAATCTTAGAGAGAAATTACTCAAAGTAAGGGAATGCTCCTTAACCCCTTAAAGACTCATGACGTGCCAGGCATGTGGTCCCGGCCTGTCACGGAAATTCTGTGATGGAAACACGGCTTCACGCTGCTCTGCCACCCCAGAATTAATTACACAAAAAAAAAAAAAAAAAAAAAAAAAAAAAAAAAAAAGGTCCGTGGTCCTTAATGGCCACCCACGCGCTAGATCGGACAGATGTTAAAGGGTTAATCTACAAAACAAGAAGAGAAAGGAAAAAAGGGAGAGAACAGACACTACTGGTCTGTCACTGGAAGGTGTCCAGAGGTACGGGCTACCCACTCTGATGTAAAGCAAGGACGGATTTTATTTAGAATGAAGATGCCATAAAATCTCAGGTATAATATGTACCTGTGTATAATAAACAGGTATATATTATACCCAAGATTTTAGGGGAAAACAAGAGTGCCTATGTATAATACGCACCCTTGTTTTCCCCTGTCATACAAAAACAAAAAACATCCCATTCCTGCACTGCATCCCTCCCTCCCCGTTTACCCCATAGCCTCCTGCTCTGTAAGCCGTGCAGTTTGCCTGAGCCTGACAGGGTCCCAGTGCACGGCATGCTTGCATCTGCCGCTCATTCCAGCATGGCCCTGTCAGGGCCTCTTCTCTGCAGCCAATGGTAAAGTCTTGCGAGGACCTTACGGTCCTCGCAGGACAATAGCACAGATCCAATTCGCATAGTGGTGTCAGCACACTAAACTAGAGACAACCCTACTACAAGACCTAAAAATAATAAAGTGCTTATCAAGATCACAGAAAGTCTTATATTCAAAAAAGCAAAAAATACAAAAAATATATTTATATAACTGAAAACAATATCATGACAATCAAAGAACATAAAATACACTTCTGCCCTGCTACATCATGTGTTAATAAATGTCATCCAAACACAATACACATGTACCTTAATCTTGATGTACCACAGCGTTGAACAAAACCCTTGAATCCTCTCTGCACTCCCCCCAAAGAAACAGGGCTCCTAAAAATAAATACATCTGCCATCAGTCACTGCAAAAAAAAAAAAAGAATAAAACACGAAGCAGAACAAGACGAAAGCGAAGAGGAACAAGGAGAAAATAAATGATCAGTGTATCATCTGATCGATCACCCCTCCCGCTAGATAAGTTAATATATGGAAGCGGAGAGGAACTGGAGGAATTCCATATGCAAGAAGCTAAATAGGTGTAATCCTGGATCAAACCATCTGCACCATAGGGATTAAAGGGATATTCATGTTTCATAATAAAAGCAGCTCTAATTAATCATCATAGTATTTGGACTTTGGAGAGTGTTATTTCAGTTCTGTCAAAGTTGTAGTACAAGAGTAATTCAATGATAAAGTATCCTCCTCACACCCTTTTTACTGATGTAACACTGCTCAGCCAAATCAGAAGGGAGGTGCCCAGGTAGATTGCAGAGAGGGACAATCTTCAATTAAGATAAGGGAAAAACCTGAAAAACTTGTCAAGGGGGGCAGGGCTTTCATTGTTCTCATAGGAATAAGATTGTCCCCTGCTGTTATCTGTCTGGTCTATGGACTGGATTCCACATCTGAGAAGAGATGGCTTACACTAGGTAAAAGGGGCGGGAGGGGAAACTTTGCTTGTGAATATCTCTCAAACCATAAAGGTTTGAGAGATAAGACTTATATCGTTCTTCATGTTTTTTTAATCCTTACAAAATAAAATAAAGACAAAACAAAGTATTACTATTCCTTTAAGTAAGTATTCCCACTGATGTAAATGGAGCTTTTAGCCCCTTGAATGGTGGTGGAGGTGGTGGCCTATCAATGCACTGAAGACCCCTCTGGCATTCATGGCATTAGTCCCATTTACATCAATGGAAATATTTACTTTTCTCCTATGGTACAGTACGTTTGCCCCATTTCTACTTATTATATCAAAGGAAAGGTCAGAGATGATCAGCTAGCATGTGAGCCTGCAAGGAGCTCACTAGGACAGTGTCCTGCACCCAGGGTGAAATCTCTTTTAGCTCACAAGTGACATACACACACAGAGAGAACATCTTCTGTAGCACAGCATACAGGTCCTGCCCAAATGACATTCCAGCAACGGAATGCCAGATAATTCCTCTCTGAACAAGATAAAACAGCTAACCTCAGACATACGTTTCGGCCTTCTTGGGCCTCGTCGGTGAGGTGCAGCTGATCCCTCTGAACACTTGTGAGCAAGGGGTCCACGTCTGGATTCCCCCATTATCCTTAGGATGACCAACCCTAACAGCAATTTACATATAGATAGAGGAAGTCAGAGATGCTCAGCTAGGCTCATGAGCTAGCAAATACATGCAAGAAGCTCACTAGGACTGAGCCCAGCGCCCAGGGTGCAATCTCTTTTAGCTCACCAGTGCCATACACACAGAAGAAGTATTCTGAAGCATATCATACAGGTCCTGCCAAATTGATAGTCCAGCCACGAAATGCCAGACAATTCTTCTCTGAACAAGAGAAATAGCTAACCCCAGATGTATGTTTCGGCCTTCTCGGGCCTCGTCGGTGAGGTGCAGCTGATCCCTCTAAACACTTGTGAGCAAGGGGTCCACGTCTGGATTCCCCCATTACTCTTAGGGTGACCAACCCCATGAGCAAACTGAATATATAAAAGAAAGGTCAGACATGCTCAACTAGGTTAATAAGCATGCAAGGGGCACACCAGGACGGTGTTCTGCGCCCAGGGTGCAATCTCATTTAGCTCACAAGTGCCGTTTCATGGCTGGACTGTCATTTGGGCAGGACCAGTATGATATGCTTCAGAAGATTTCCTCACTGTGAATGGCACTTGTGAACTAAAAGAGACTGCACCCTGGGCACAGGACACAGTCCTAGTGAGCTCCTTGCATCCCCTTTCAGACTCATGAGCAAAGTCAAGTATCTCTGACCTTTCTTTTGTACTTAGTACATCATCCTCTTTCTCTTAGGCCAGTGGTTCTCAGATTCAGTCCTTGGGATGCACCCAAAGATCAGGTTTTCAGGATACCCCTAATTAACCCTTTGAGCGCCAGGGGAGTACACAATGCAATGCATATCATACCCTTCTGGAACTCATAGGGTTAAGAATAGGCATTTGAGTCATAATATCTGAGCCGCTGAACTTACTATCGATTAAAGAGATAGTGATACCACCATTAAAAGAGGCTTTTAGTCTTACCTGTTAAATCATTTTCTCTTAGTCCATACAGGTTACTGGTAACTTTGGGTAGGTGCTCCGCCACTTTAAGTAGCCAGGAACAATTCTGAGAAGTGAGTGCAGGGGTGGAGCCTACGCTCTAACCTTAGCTGCAGCTTCCTGTTAGCTTCAGTAAGTTTTAGAACAACCTACAACAAGTAGTCCGCGAGGAAAGAGAAGACTTCTGTGAGCATGAACCCAAAAGTGGTCCCCCAAATTCTGTCACAGGAGAGCCAAGCAAGGTCTTTTGACAGAGTGGGAGACCAGTAACCTGTATGGACAAGAGAAAAGGATTTAACAGGAAAGACTAAAATCCTATTTTCTCTGTTTTCCAATACAGGTTACTGGTAACTCTGGGATGTCCAACCATCGAGTTCCCCAGGGTGGGAAGAAAGGCAAGGACCAGGCGAAGCCCCCAAAGTTACCAGAGCACTAATGAACCTACAGATCATGAATACCTCAACACTAACTGCAACGTCTCAACGGACACTGAACAGGGGTAAATCAAACCCCATGAACTGAAGCACAGAACAATGAACTAGAGCAAACAGGGCTCAAAAGTGAAAGAGTACTGAGAGACTAAAGAGATCTTAGACAGGCAAGGCTACCTCCAGGATCTTCCTCCCAAAACTGGTATCAGCCGATGCCAGCACATCCACACGATAGTGTTTAGAAAAAGTGTGCACAGACGACCAAGTCACCACTTTGCACAACTGATCAGCTGAGGCCTGGTTCTTGTAGGCCCAAGAAGCCCCAAAAGACCTTGCAGAATGAGAAGTGACCCTGAAGAGAACAGGCTTCTTCCGAAGTTCGTAAGCCTTACGAATCGTGGACTTGATTCAAGAAGCAATGGTTACCTTGGAAGCAGGCATCCCTGCCCTAGGACACTCAGGAATGACAAAAAGTGTCCGACTGCCTCAAGGACTCAGTGCGATGCACATAGAACTTGAGACAATGCACAACATCCAACAGATGAAGATCACTCTCTTTGTCAGAAGACAGAAAAGTAGACCAAACTCGATGGTAGGCGTTAGAGGAAACAGGCTGTCACTAAGCATAGTAGCCACCACGCCAGAAGAAAATCCTTTCTTCTTCAAAATTGAGGATTCAGTCTTCATGTCGTCAAAGCCAGACTATGAACGTCTTCCTTGCAGAGGTAACCCTGTAGAAGAAGGTCCGGATTGGGGGGGGGGGGGTTTGGGGATGTTGAAGAGCTTCCGCCACTGAGAGGTCCAGAAGCTCCGGAAACCAAGCCTGTCTGGGCCAGTACGGAGCAATCAGAATGACCGGGCAGTGCTCCAGTCTCATCTTCTGAAGTACCCCGTTCAATAACAGGAGGAAAGATGTATGCCAGAGGAAATGTCTACGGGATCGACTAGGCATCCACAGCCAGAGCCAAGGGACCCACCCAGCGAGAGCAGAACATTGGAAACTTACGGTTGTGCCTGGTTGCCATCAGGTGGATGCAAGGAAGACCCTACTGCTGGATGATGAGGATGAACACCCCTGGATGTAGCTCCCACTCTCTGCCGACTGAGGAAGAGTGTCAGAACGTTGTCTACGCCAGGAATATGAACTGTGGAAATGGCAGGGACATGCTCCTCTGCCCATGATAAAATAGCTTTGATCTCTAGCCAAGCTGCGAGACTTCTTGTTCCTACTTGTTTGTTGATGTAGGCTACCGCTGTGGAGTTGTCAGACTGTACCCTGACTGGGCAATCCTCCAGTTGCTGTGTCCAGAGATGCAGGGCATGAAATATCGCCCGAAGCCCCAAGACATTAATGGGAAGGAGAGATTCCTCTTGGGACCACCGGCCCTGAACACTCAAGCGCCCCAGCACAGCTCCCCATCTGGAGAGGCTGGCATCCGTTGTCACTGTGGTCCAGAAGGGCACCAGGAAGGGTCTACCATTCAGGAGATTGTTCAGGTTGAACCACCACGTAGGCTCTGCTCCACTTGAAGAGGGAGAGAGAGAGATCTCTCCAGGAGATCTGGATGCCCCCTGCATGCCAGGATTAGAAACCTCTGAAGTTCCCTGGTGTAAGCCATGGCAAACTGGACTTCTTCTGTGGTTGAAATGAACTTCCCCACCAAGGTTGACATCTTCTTGGCTGGAACTGGATCCAGAGACAGGAAAGCCTGGACCTTCAGTGCTATCTGATGCGCCACTTCGTCCCGGAGAAACACCATCCCCCTCGAGTGTCGAAGAGGAGGCCCAGAAAGACCATCCTCTGACAAGGAACAAGGTCTGACTTGTCCAGGTTGATGATCCACCCGTGATGGGAGACAGCATGAATGCAGTCCTGCCCTCAGTCGCAGGCAAAGCGGAGATACTGCCGACTATTTGGATGAATGGTGATGTACAGATAGGCATCTTGAAGATCCAGAGAGGCTAGAAATTTCCCAGGAGACATGGCTGCTGTCACTGTGCGCAGAGACTCCTGGCAATACTGGGACCTAACCACAAAGGAGTTGAGATCCTTCAGATCCAAAATGGGATAACAGCCCCCATCCTTCTTGGAAAACACAAAGAGGTTGGAGTAGAATCCCAAGCCCCTTTCCTGAGAGGGAACTGGCTCCAGGACCGCCTTGTCCAGAAAGGCCTGTATAGCTTCCTCGAAAAGGCGTATCTTTCTGCTCCCAAGGGAGAACGAGAAACAAAGGCCTTGGAGGAGGAAGAGAGGTGAAGGGAATCCTGAGGCCACCACTTGTAAAACCCATGGGTCCGCCACAGAGGCCTGCCAAGCCGAAGGTAGTGGCGTAGGCGGCCACCTACCTGCAGGTGGGGACCCGGGTTCGGGGAGTCATGCAGAAGAAGGTTTGAAAGCCTTGGGTGTCGTGGAAGACTTGGATCTCAATTGCTGCTTAGGCTTGGATGAGAAGCGCGGAGCCTGAGGGACCGCCTGGGTTGCCTGGTGCAAATCTGCCTGAAAGGGACGAAAAAGCTGATGGGTGATGGGAATTGTCAATGATGGTAATCCGTCTAATGGTGGTATTCCATATCTAGCAGAAAATAATAAAACAGAACTGTTTTCTTGCCTTGTTGCTTGCAACAAGGAACAAAACTTACTGAAGCTAACAGGAAGCTGCAGCTAAGGTTAGAGGGTAGGCTCCACCCCTGCACTCACTTCTCAGAATTGTTCCTGCCTACTTAAAGGGGCAGAACACCTACCCAAAGTTACCAGTAACCTGTATTGGGCGACAGAGAAAAAGTCTTATTTGATTAATCTTTTTTTACTTTAGAATGCACTGTACCTTTGGAATTTTCCATATCAGTGCAGTATTCTTGTGATTTTATTCTAAAGTTTCCCCCTCTGGCCCCTTTTCCTTGTCACTCAGACTGCCGTCAGATCTGAAATCTGGTCACTTGACCGGACTGATCACAACAAGGGACAATATTATCTGTCAGTATAAGGAAAACCACAGATCCATTCACAAAGGAGGGCAGAGTGTTCCTTATACTGACACAATATTGTCCCACGTCAAAATCGGCTTTCAGATCGGAGAGAAGAAGAGTGGCGTAAGGAAAAGAGGCGGGTGGAAGAGGGGGTAAACTTTACAATAAAATGACCAGACAACTGCACTGATACAGACAATTTCAAAGGTACAGAGCATTATAAAAAAAAACAAAAAAAACTATAATGATTAACCAGATATGACTTTTTATCGTACCATTACATCTCTTTAAGCAAGGATATCTTAACAAGCCGATATGTTAGCGAGTCCCATGGACTAACATCGAAAAACCCTACTGTAGCTGAAGGACAGATGGAAAGACCCATCCATTGGCCGTTTAAAAACAACATGGGGGTCTCTGGACCACTTAATTCTCTCCATCCAGACACTACTGAGGTGGAGAGAAAGGGGAGAATCTTGAGCTCCAGTCCCAGTATAAATTATATATATATAATAATCTCCTGAAATATAAAAGGCCAGATGTCCAGTGCAGTCATGTGCAGTAGAGACTGCCCGAACGCACAGAATGTTCCCAGCATTCTGTGCGTTCGGGCAGTCTCTACAGCGCATGACTGCATCGCGTGCTCCGCCAGTGAGGTGGCAGCAGTATGCAGATCAAGACCAGTCTCTTAACATCACCCAGACCTTGGCTCGTGTACACAGGCTTTTACACTAGTTAATAATAAAAGGCCAGATGTATGTTTGTCCAGTGCAGTCATGCGCAGTAGACACTGCCCGAACGCACAGAATGCTGAGAGGTGTAGTTCTGCGTGACACACTTTGGCCCGTGTACATGGGCTTTTACACTAGTATTTTATATATATATACCTATATCTATTTGAAATAATTTAAAACTGCCTGGGTGTCTGCAAAAGGTCCAGCAGATGTATAGGAAATATTTACATTTGTTCTATTTCTGGGAAAAGTGACAGTCTCCTGGTGCAGCACAGAGCTTAATTAGCATTTGAAAGATCACCGACAACCTTCATTAGCATATGAAACAGAAAAAACAAATGGGGCGTCAATAGTGCCTTAACACTAAGGTATGGAGAGCAATGAATAAATGTAACAAATCTCACATTAAATAAATGCTATGTAATAGTTATATGCATACACATAGCTTTAAAGGGATAGTAACGTCAGAATGGTAGATACCATTAAAAGAGAGTACTTGCACTTATTCGTATCTCTCAAACCATTATGGTTTGAGAGATATAGGAAAATAAAGTTCTCTGGTCCCTCCCCTTTCTGCTTGACGAGCTGTAAAGCTGTCAGAAGCAGAATCTGGGCGCTTGACCAGACACGGCTCTTCAGCAGCACCAATATAACGATATCTAAAGATTAATACTTCATTGGAATGGTCTACAGCGTGTGCTTGCAAACCAGGCCACGTCGTAGACTGTTCCGATTAAGTATTTCGTTTTAGGTATTGCTATGTCGGTGCTGCTGAAGAGCCGTCATCTGATCCAGGAACCTGAAACTGCTTCTGACAGCTTTTTTCTGACATTACTATCCCTTTAAAGGCATAGAGATAATTTCTCACCGTCTCTGTTCGGTTTGCTTCCTATGGATAAGGTCCCAGCTCTTGGTCCGCTGATAGCTTGATCCAGGGGTGTATCGGGCCTCGTGAGTGGGGCATAGGGGAGAGCTGCCAGAGGATATCGATTGGCATCGTACTGTGGCTGTCGTAGGGGAGCAGCTGATATATCCCCGAAGCTTGAATCGCTAATGTTGCATATGTACCACTCTAGCACACGCTATCAGTGAGTTTAACTGATGACAGTGTGGTGATTTTTGTATCAGAGGATACTGCACAAGGAGACCCTTTTTCTTTTGTGTATTAGCATATGAAACGTCACTGAAAAGACTCCACTAGCATACGAAAGCTTAATTAGCATATGAAATGTCACTGGTACCGCACAGGTAACACAATTCGTATACATTAACATATGGTACCAAGTATGAATAACTCCTTAAAGGGATAGTAACGTTTCAGAATAAAAGCTGTTCCAATTAATCTTCATAGTATTTAGGCCATGGAGAATGTTATTTAAATACTGTCAGAGTTGTAGTTCAAGAGTAATTGAATGATAAAGTATCCCTCTCCCACCCCTTTTACTAATGTAACACTGCTCTCCTCAGAGCAGCAAGACTGTCCGGATGGATCTCAGAGAGGGACAATCTTTAGTGATCATAAGGGAAAACCTGTCAAGGGGGGCAGGGTTTTCCTTATGATCACAGTAAGAAGATTGTCCCTTGCTGTGATCTGTCCGGTCAAGGGACCATATTCCACATCAGAAGGGAGGTGGCTTACACTAGATAAAAGGGGCTGGAGGGGATACTTTATCATTCAATTACTCTTGAACTACAACTTTGACGGTATAGAAAGAACACTCTACATGGCCCAAGTACTGTGAAGATTAATTGGAGCTGCCATTTTAGTGAAACATTACTATCCCTTAAACTGTACATTTGCTGATATTTTGGCAAGCATGACACATAGGCAATTTTAATGAAGTTTTCAAATATACACACTTGAGTCAAGGTGACAGGTCAACTTTGAGCCAATATGGCCTGGTCTACTTATTTTCTCCTTTGGTAACAAAGGGTAGAACAAACACTTTAAAACTCAAGTCATTAAAATATAAACAGCTTTCAAAAAACACCTATATGTATGCTAGTCATTATTTTATTTCAGACCATACTTTATTAGATATTTGTCAGCATATGCAACTGGGCCAGCACTGGCCAACAGGAAGTGGCAGTTGGGATAGGGAACAGTGTGAAATGGTAGTATTTGCCAGGCACGTCTGTCAGATTTGCATTATCTGACACATACATAAAACTAGATATATCAAACGATTGTTTTAAATAAAAAAAAAGCCATCAAAGTCAGTGACATACAGTTCTGTATAGAATGTGATAGAAACTGCTGAGTCACTTCCTGTCAGTTAGAACTAACCAGGAAGTAAACACACAGTAAACTCACTTCCTGATTATTTGAACAGTTATAAAATGTTGACAAAAACAAAAGACAGCAGAGAGAGTAGCCTTGTTTTGCGCAGCAGGAAAAGCTCTGCAACATATAACTATTAATTAATAAAAAAAATAATATAAAGGTTTACTGCTCCTTTACAATAGCAAATAGCTGGTGCAGTATAGATGAGAGTCTACAGATGAAACTGGACAACCGGATATTGCACATTTCCCCAGATATAGATCTATTACCTGCCGCTGGTGTTGGCTGCCTCCAGCTGCTCAGGGTCCTGTATACCGACAGCGCCAAGGATCTCATCTACCAGGGGCTGGTATTCAAATATAATCCTCCGAAAACCATGGAGGAATGGCATAGTGGCGGTTTAATTCTCAGTCCTCCTCCCACAGAACAGCGCTTATCTGGTCAATCCAAAAGAGAAGACAAGAGCGTGTTGAAGAATAGACTCAGCAGGAACAAACTACATGAGTTCAAACTGAATATTTTGGTTTGGATAGTAATACAGGCTTAACCGTTTAAGTGCCAGAGGGGTGTGAAATGCATTACAAAGCAATGTGTTGCTCACCCCTATGCAGTGGCGACTCTAGGAATTCTATTTGGGGTATGGGGGGGCACTTAATGAGCAATGTCAACGTCCTACAGTGACATTGAAGCCTGTGGGTATGTGTACACACATTTCAATGGAAAACATTGGGAGACTGGTAAAATATTGATTTGGTTGTCCTAGCAAGTGTTAAAGCTCTAGCATGGTGCATCTCCTCACTGGCCATCTGTATGCCTGTCTTATTCAGCTTCAGATACGTCACTCTTCATGTACATATCTAATGGAAGCAAATAAACGTCTTGAGATTTTATTTTTTATTACATTAACCCCTTAACAACCCTTGATGGTCATAGTACGTCATGGGTCAATCTGAGTTAACGACCCATGACGTACTATGACCGTCATGGAATTCTGGGCTCCCCCGCGGCTGCATGCCATTCGGGGAGTCCAGAATCCAAAAAAAAAGCAAAAAGCTCTGTGGTCCTTTAGTGACCGCCGTGTGCCTGTGCTGTCGGTCGTTAAGAGGTTAAAGGGATAGTATAGTCCCATAAGAAGTATGTCCTAAATTGTAGCTGCAGTAAAAAAACATTTAATGTGCTTAACCCTTTCTCTCAAACTGTTATGGCTTAAGAGAAATAAGAAAATAAAGACCTCCGCTCCCTCCCCTTCTTATGCATCCGCTGTACAGCGGACATCATGAAATCCTGCATCCGGGACCAGATGGAGGCTCTTCAGGAGCGCTGTCATCTAGATATCTAACTATAATTACTTCATCGGAATGGTCCACAACGTGTGCTTGCAAGCCAGGCACACATAGACCATACCGATGAAGTAATTATAGTTAGATATCTAGATGACAGCGCTCCTGCAGAGCCGCCTACAGTCGGGCGACCGGATTCTGCCTCTGACAGCTTTACAGCTCTCCAGGCAGAAAGGGAGGGAATGGAGACCTTTATTTTATTATCTCTCAAACCATAACGGTTTGAGAGAAAGGAGTAAGCACACTGAATGTTTTTTTACTGCAGCTACCATTTAGGACATACTTTTTATGGGACTATACTATCCCTTTAATATATATAACTGAACAGGCAATTACATGATTGAGCCATAGGTTACAACATTACTTATCTGAAATACTAGTAGCTGTGCTACGCTTGAGAAAGGTACATGCTTTGCTTAAAGCGGAACTTTCAGATAATAGCCAGTCGCCATGCATTCATTAAATGCATGGCGACTAGCTTGAAAATAGATGTCTTACCTTAAAAAAATACTTGTGTCTAAAGGAATCCATCCTGTTTCGGGACTGACAGGCAGGTTAGCTCGGTCTGTGAGCTTGCGCTGTCAGTTCCTTCCGGTGACCAGATGGTGCAAAGCAGTCTACTCTATGGAGACCGGGACTGACAGCGCAGGCGTACAGACAAGATGTCTGCACTCTAGCCTCAGTTCCAGTCTCCAAACGGGACGGATTCCTTTAGACACAAGTATTTTTTTAAGGTAAGACATCTATTTTCAAGCTAGTCGCCATGCATTTAATGAATGCATGGTTGACTTGCTATTATCTGAAAGTTCTGCTTTAATTTACCATTAGAGTTTTAGAAAATATGTGAACTAATCCAGCTTACTTGTATGAACACGTCTTACATCTAGATGGTGTTGCTATAAGGGTACCATGAGGGAGTCTTGAACAGAATAAATAAGACGTGTACCTTACAAAAGCTATTTTACTGGGAAAATAATTACTACTTGACTAGTGGAAGCACATTTAAACAATACAATGAATCTGTAGTCCATTAAGGTCAATATAGTCAACTAAAAATAATACTACAGAGTTGTGCCATTACAGCAATACACAGATGCCACCACCAGAGCAATACAGAGTTAGATGCCACCAGAGTAATACAGTTAGATTCCACCACCAGAAAAATAAAATTATATGTCACCACAGCAATAGTTATATGCCTCCACCTCCAGAGGAATACAGAGCAGCGTTAGATGCTGCCACCACCAGAGTAATACAGAGTTATTTGCCACCAGTGCAATATGTCACCTGCAGAACAATACAGAGTTAGACCCCACCAGCAGAGCAATACAGAATTATATGCTGCCACCACCACCAGAGCAATAGTTATGTCACCAGTACACCAATGCAGAATTATATGCCGCTGCCACCACCACCACTAGATCAATACAGTTATATGCCACCAGCACAGCAATACAGAGTTATATGCCACCACCACCACAGCAATACAGAATTATATGCCGCTGCCACCAGCACATCAATACAGTTATGTCACCACCACCAGAGCAGTACAGAAGTATATGCCACCAGCAGAGCAACACAGTTATATGCTACTACCAGAGCAATACAGAGTTACATTCCACCAGCACAGCAATACAGTTACATGCCACCACCACCACAGCAATACAGAGTTATATGCCACCACCAGGGCAAAACAGTTACATGACACCAGCACAGAAATGCAAAATTATAAGCCACCACCATCAGAGAAATACAGTTATGTTACCACCAGAGCAATACAGAATTATATGCCACCACCACCACCAGAGCAAGCAATAAAGAATTATGACACCAGCACAGCAATAGTTAGATGCCACCACCACCAGAGCAATACAGTTGTGTTACCATCAGAGCAATACAGAATTATATGCCGCAGCCACCACCGCCAGAGCAAGCAATAAAGAATTATGACACCAGTACAGTTAGATGCCACCACCACCAAGCAATACAGTTATATGCCACCAGCACAGCAATACAGAATTATATGCAACCGCCACCAGAGCAATACAGAGTTATATGCTACCACCCGAACAGAATTATATGCCCCAACCACTAGACCAATACAGTTATGTCACCAGCGCAGAAATACAGAATTATATGCCACCACCACCAGAGCACTACAGTTATGTCACCAGCACAGCAATACAGTTATATGCTACCACCACAGCAATATAGAATTATACTACACCAGCACATCAATAGTTATAAGCCACCACCACCAACACACAAACAGTTATATGTCACCACCAGAGTAATACAGTTATATGTCACCACCATTGCAATAAAGAGTTATGTGCCACCACCATTAGATCAATAGTTATATGACAGCATAGCAATACAGAATTATATGCAACCACCACCAGAGCAATACAGAATTATATGCCCCGACCACCAGAGCAATACAGTTGTGTCACCAGCACTGCAATACAGATATATGCTACCAGCACACCACCAATACAGCAACAGTTATATGTCACCACCACTGGATCAGTAGTTCTATGCCACCACCAGAGCAATACAGAGATATATGGCACCACCAGGGCAAAACAGTTACATGAGACCAGCACAGAAATGCAGAATTATAAGCCACCACCATCAGAGAAATACAGTTATGTTACCACCAGAGCAATACAGAATTATATGCCACCACCACCACCAGAGCAAGCAATAAAGAATTATGACACCAGCAGAGCAATAGTTAGATGCCACCACCAAGCAATACAAAGTTACATGCCACCACCACAAGCAATAGAGTTAAATGCTACCAGGGCAATGTCATCACCAATACAGAGTTAGATGCCACCAGCAGCAGAGCAATACAGTTATATGCCACCACCACTAGATCAATACAGTTATATGCCACTAGCACAGCAATACAGAATTATTTGCCACCACCACCAGAGCAAAACAGAGTTATATGCTACCACCCGAACAATACAGAATTATATGCCCCAACCACTAGAGCAATACAGTTATATCACCAGCACAGCAAGACAGAATTGTATGCCCCCACCACAGCAATACAGTTATATGCTACCACCAGAACAATACAGTTATGTCACCAGCACAGCAATACAGTTATATGCCACCACCAGAGCAATACAGAATTATATTACACCAGCACATCAATAGTTATATGCCACCACCACTAACACAGCAACAGTTATATGTCACCAGAGTAATACAGTTATATGTCACCACCAGAGCAATACAGTAATATGACACCAGCACAGCAATACAGAATTATATGACACCACCACCAGTGCAATACAGTTATGTCACCAGCACAGCAATACAGAATTATATGTCACCACAACCAGAGCAATACAGAATTATATGCCCCAACCACTACAGCAATACAGTTATATCACCAGCACAGCAAGACAGAATTGTATGCCCCCACCACAGCAATACAGTTATATGCTACCACCAGAACAATACAGTTATGTCATCAGCACAGCAATACAGTTATATGCCACCACCAGAGCAATACAGAATTATATTACACCAGCACATCAATAGTTATATGCCACCACCACTAACACAGCAACAGTTATATGTCACCAGAGTAATACAGTTATATGTCACCACCACCAGAGCAATACAGTTATATGACACCAGCACAGCAATACAGAATTATATGCCACCACCACCAGTGCAATACAGTTATGTCTCCAGCACAGCAATACAAAATTATATGTCACCACAACCAGAGCAATACAGAATTATATGCCGCTGCCACCAGAGCAAGCAATAAAGAATTATGACACCAGCACAGCAATACAGTTATATGCCACCACCACCAAGCAAATACAGAATTATATGCCGCCACCACTAAGCAATACAGAGTTATATGCAACCACCAGCAGAGAATAGTTATATGTCACCAGCACAACAATACAGAATTATATGCTTCCACCGCCAGAGCAAAACAGTTATGTCACCAGCACAGCAATACATTTACATGATACCAGCACAGCAATGCAGAATGATATGCCACCACCAGAGCAACAGTTGTGTTACCACCAGAGCAATACAGAATTATATGCCGCCTCCACCACAGCAATCCAGAGTTATATGCTGCCGCCACCACCAGAGCAAGCAATAAACAATTATGACACCAGCAGAGCAATACAGAATTATATGCCACAACCACCACCAGCGCAATACAGTTATGTCACCAGCACAGCAAGACAGTTATGTGCCACCACCACCAGAGCAATAAAAAGAGTTATATGCCACCACTAGATCAATAGTTATATGCCGCCACCACCACCACCACCACCAGAGCAACACAGTTATATGCCGCCACCACCACTAGAGCAAGCAATAAACAATTATGACACCAGCAGAGCAATACAGAATTATATGCCGCCGCCGCCACCAGAGCAACACAGTTATATGCCGCCGCCACCATCACTAGAGCAAGCAATAAACAATTATGACACCAGCAGAGCAATACAGAATTATATGCTACCACCACAATACAGAATTATATGCCACCACCACCAGCGCAATACAGTTATGTCACCAGCACAGCAATAGTTATATGCTACCACCACCAGAGCAATAAAGAGTTATATGCCACCACCACTAGATCAATACAGTAATATGACACCAGCACAGCAATACAGAATTATATGCCACCACCACCACCAGAGCAACACAGTTATATGCCCCACCACCACTAGAGCAAGCAATAAACAATTATGACACCAGCAGAGCAATACAGAATTATATGCTAACACCCGAACAATACAGAATTATATGCCCCAACCACTAGAGCAATACAGTTATGTCACCAGCACAGCAATACAGTTATATGCCACCACCTCCAGAGCAATAAAGTTATATACCACCACCACTAGATCAATACAGTTATATGACACCAGCACAGCAATACAGAATTATATGCCACCACCAGAGCAATATACAGTTATATGCTACCATCCGAATACAGAATTATATACCCCAACCACTAGAGCAATACAGTTATGTCACCAGCACAGCAATACAGTTATATGCTACCAACACATCAATAGTTATATGCCACCACCAACACAGAAACAGTTATGTCACCAGAGTAATACAGTTATATGTCACCACCATTGCAATAAAGGGTTTTGTGCCACCACCACTAGATCAATACAGTTATATGACACCAGCACAGCAATACAGAATTATATGCCCCGACCACCAGAGCAATACAGTTATGTCACCAGTGCAGCAATACAGAATGATATGCCCCCACCAAAGCAATACAGTTTTATGCTACCACCAGGACAATACAGTTATGTCTCCAGCACAGCAATAGTTATATGCCACCACCAACAACAGTTATATGTCACCAGAGTAATACAGTTATATGCTACCACCACAGCAATACAAAATTATATTACACCAGCACAGCAATAGTTATTTGCCACCACCAGAGCAATACAGTTATATGACACCAGCACATCAATACAGATATATGTCACCACCACCAGAGCAATACAGTTATACGACACCAGCACAGCAATACAGAATTATATGCCGCCACCACCACCACAGCAATACAGTTATATGTCACCAGCACAGCAATACAGAATTATATGCCCCGACCACCAGACCAATGCAGTTATATGCCCCCACCAGAGCAATGCAGTTATATGTCACCAGCACAGCAATGCTGCGATATACGTCACCACCAGGGCAATACAGAGTTATGTCATCAGCACAGCAATAGAGTGTATTGCTTTTGTGGTGGCATATATCTTTGTATTACTGGGTTGGTGGTATATATGTAGTCCTCTGATGGAGACATATAACTCTGTACTGCTGTTCTGGTGACATACCACTTTATGTTATGTTGGTAGCATATAAGAGTTACGTCTCCAACACAGCCTTATATGCAACTAACTCAGTAATACAGAGGTATATGTCACCACCAGATCAATAAATACATGCCACCAGTACAACAATTAAGTTATATGTAACACCAGAGGGTTACATATATGCCACCAGCCAAGTAGCAGATGTATATGTCATCAACAGAGCAAAAGAGTTATAATTCAACAGAGAAATACAGAATTTTATGCCACCAGCAGAGCAATACAGCATGATATGCCACCACAGTGCCTCACTGCCTCACACAAAAGCATTATAAAACTCACAATATATGCCAAAGTGGGATATTTTACACACATCCTATATAATAATTCACTAAGGATGTCTGTCAGAAGCAGTCATGCGCAGTAGAGATGGCAGCAGTCATGCTCGGTAGAGACTGCCCGCACTGTGGCTGATAAGGAGCAGGGTGATCCAAATTCAGACCGAAGTCCTCTCTGCGCACCTTCCTGGGACCGCTTGGTCCCAGGAAGGTGCGCAGAAAGAACCACGGTCTGAATTCGGAGCGCCCCGCTCCGTGTCAACCACAATGCGGGCAGGCTCTGCTGCGCATGACTGCAGCATGGCCAATGACAAAAGGATCCGGCCACTAGCCGAGGTTGCTGGGTGGCACTGTGGCCTGTGTACACGGGCTTTTCAAATAGTATTGGTATATTTGGCAACAGCAGTGGGTCACATTGTGTAACTGATTTGCCACGCCACTTGTGTGTGTGCCCATTTGGTGCCTCGATTTATGCAATGTGGTGTGTGGATGATTATATTTAGAATAATTTTGCCTAAATTATTCTAAATATCAACATCCATACAACATTGTATTAATCCGGACTGGGCACCAAATTGGAACACAACATGCAAATATAGTAACAAATTAGTTATACAATGTGACCAACAGATGTTGCCAAATGTACCCTTATGAACTTAAAATGCTCCACTTTAGCATATATCGCGAGCTAGAATACTTTTATGGAGGAGTGTAAGAAGAGGAGTTAGCTGCTTCACATTCATTTTAATGCCACAGTTTCAAACAGCATTTTAGACAGAAATACATAAAGAGAATTTTTAAAACAAATTCAATATTGTATTTTTCCTGTTATCTTCTATTTAAAAAAGAACCACACGTTCTCAGTGAAGAACTTCAGCGAACTTGCTCTTGCCATCTCACTGAAATGGTTAATATAGGATATACTCTATATCACGTATGAACCCCTGGATTGCAATGACAAGAGCATGATGTTTTATGAATGTCTTCAATAAGTAAGTGGCTCTGTTTTAAACTGAAGATGATATTAACCCTTACGTCAATGACAAGAACATGTTATATGAATTTATAAGTTCATTTCACCACACTGCGAATATATGATTACATTTTAAACGCAAGTTAATATTAATTAACCCTTAAATTCAACGATAGAAGCATGTTTTATGAATGTCTTCTTCAACCAGATAACGATTAGCTAAATTCTACAGTCATGCTCAGAAATTTAAAAAAAAAAAAAAAAAAAAAAAAAAAAGTGCTTGCGTCACTGATTAAGAACATTAAAGGTTAATATTAACTTCTGTTTAAAACATAATGTGTGCTAAATGAATTTAGAATCTAAAAAATTATGAAATTCTAATTTCAGTGAGCACATATGGTTCTATTTGAAATAGAAGTTATTACCCATCTGCTAATTTTTTTTCTGATTTACATCATGAGGCTTAAAATACTAATATTACAGTCTTGACACTGTCCACATCCTGTCCACCTCCACACCCTGTCCACAATTTCCACCACCTCCACACTGCCCACCCTGTCTACCTCCACACAATGCCCACATTGTCCCCCTCCACATGGATTGGCCCCGCCACTGTCAGTGACTTAAAGTTCTCCACAGACTGTGGTAGAAACTGCTGAGTCACTTCCTGTTAGTTAGAACTTTCAGGAAGTAAACATGCAGTAAAGTCCCTCCCTCCTTATTATATCATATCACTTGAATAAAACAACTGACAGCGGTGGGAGTGACCTTGTTTTACTCAGCAGGAAAACTTCTATAACATAACTGTTTTCATAAAAAAAGAAAGTTTACTGCTCCTTTAATGTTGGACAGCTGAGCGGGGTGGCACACAAGTGGGGCCACAAACTACAGCGACGCTACTGACCCTATGGCATTTAACTTTTACAAGTTTGTTTTTGCTTCTTATGACAAGTTAGCATGTTTATTTTATTACCCGTTTGAGTGAGAGGAGTGTGCAATGCATTGTGAAGCAATGCACTGACAACTCTCTGGCACTCAAAGAGTTAATGCAGTAAACAAAATACTGAGTCCTGAGCACTGTTTGAATAAGTGCTCAGTACACAACAAAATGACACACACACACACACACATCTCCTTTATATGAGCACAAAGGTGGGCAGCAGAGCATCGTCTATATAGTTTCTTTGGGCAGCTGATCGCTTGTCTTACCCACTGCCGTTTCAGTTTATTATCTGATAAAAGACAACTGACCCATACGAGCCACTCCATTCTACTGCAGTCTATTATTTGTTGTGAGGCATGTCCTAGAGTCAGACTACAAAATAGACTGCTATACACAGGAACCCGCAGGTATAATGCAAATATAAGCGGACACAGCGGACTGCCATATTAAGGACTCCTTCATACGCTTACTCATTGGGTATAGTAGCATTTAACCCTGTAAGGGCTTCCTCTCTGTCATTTGAAGGGTTAAGCATCCTAAAGCACATATGCATACAGGCCAAGCCAACTAAACAGTAGGCGACAAATAAAAGCCCCAAAACATTCCAGGATGTGAAGAAGACTTTTAACCCCTTAAATGCTAGCAAGGTCTCCAACAACCCTTCAAGTCCCAATTTACATTATTGGAAAATTTAATTTGTCTTATGGCACTGTCTGTTTGCCTCAGAATTGTCACACGTTTCTATTTGCATATGGCCCTTAACCTCTTGAGTACCAGTCACCTCCCAGGCACTCAAAGAGTTAACCATCTGGGTTTAAAATGGGTATTACTGGATCACCCTCTGGCACTCAGAGGGTAAAATGATTCTATTACTCTCTTAACCCTTTCACTCTACAAAGAAGCCAGCGGTGCCACTTCCAGTCAACTGGAACCAGCCAACATTCATCGCTCACCTGGCACTCAGAGGGTTGTTTGTTACTCTCTTAACCCTTGCATTTCCATAAAGAAGCTAGCGGTGCCTACCGGACAGTGCCATTTCCAGTCACCTGGAACCAGCCAACATTCATCACTCACCTGGCACTCGGAGGGTTGTTTGTTACTCTCTTAACCCTTGCATTTCCATAAAGAAGCTAGCGGTGCCTACCGGACAGTGCCATTTCCAGTCACCTGGAACCAGCCAACATTCATCACTCACCTGGCACTCAGAGGGTTAATTGTTTCTGTTAATCTCTTAACCATTTCACTTCCACAAAGAAGCCAGCGGTGCCTATCACACAGTGACACTTCACATCACCTGGAACCAGCCAACACTCGTCACTCACCGGCACCTGAAGGGTCCTAGACACCAAACCGAAAGCGGAACTGGGCAGCAGATAAAACCAAGTAGGCGGACCTGGAGGTCTTACCATAGAGAGAAACGGCAGATAGATAGGCAGTGAAAATCTACGGTCTGTCCGGTAGAGGGCGAGCAAGGTGTGATGTGTTGTAAGGAGCGATGTAAACGGTGGGAGCTTTATAAGTGGTAGGCAACATATGGCTCTCCAGCCGAGGTTGACAAAAATTCCCAGTATCATGTGTATAGACGGGTTGGACAACCGTTCCCATCATTATATTCTGTCACTAGCTGGATGAGGATGATTGCAATTGTAGTCCAACAACAGCTATAGAGACTTGGGTTGCCCACCCCATGGTCTATATGTATTGTATCTCCTACAGAGGGACACTTGGGAGGTATGGACCCCTAATAGCTCAGAAAGAGGGACACTTGGGAAATACAGACCTCTTAATATCTCCTAAAGAGGGACACTTGGGAGGTACAGACCACTAATATCTCCTAAAGAGGGATACTTGGGAGGTACGGACCCTTAATATCTCAGAAAGAGGGACACTTGGGAAATACAGACCCCTAATATCCCCTAAAGAGGGATGCTTGGGAGGTACGGATCCCTAATATTTCCTAAAGAGGGACACTTGGGAGGTACAGACCCCTAATATATCCTAAAGTGGGACATTTGGGCAGTATGGGCATCTAATATCTCCTAAAGAGGGACACCTGGGAGGTACAGACCCCTAATATCTCCTAAAGAGGGACACTTGGGAGGTATAGACCCGTAATATCTCCTAAAGAGGGGCACTTGGGAGGTATGGATCCCTAATATCTCCTAAAGAGGAACACTTGGGAGGTACGGACCCCTAATATCTCCTATAGAGTAACACTTGGGAGGTACAGACCACTAATATCTCCTATAGAGTAACACTTGGGAGGTACAGACCCCTAATATCTCCTAAAGAGGAACACTTGGGAGGTATAGACCCCTAATATCTCCTATAGAGTAACACTTGGGAGGTACAGACCACTAATATCTCCTATAGAGTAACACTTGGGAGGTATGCTTCTTGTGAACAAGTGAGTCTACATTTTCTCTCTAAGTGGTGCAGCATCTTAAATTGACAGCTCTGAACTATAAATGCGTTGCACATAAAGTTGCTACCTCATCCATTTAAAACAAAATACATATAAAGAATGCACGCTTCTGGGCTTCAAATTGCATTATTCACATGTATTCAGAAAGTCCGGAATCAAATGCAAGAAAAAAAAAAAAAAAAAAGCTCCGTGGTCCTTAAGTGACGTCCACTTGCATGCGCAGCCGGTCCTTAAAGGGTTAAAAACCCCATTTCAATCAGAATCCTAACACTAGTAAGCCATTAACCCTTTGGGTGCCTGAGGGGTACGCAACGCATTGCTCCGCATCCAAGAGGTTAAACTATACTTACTGACATTCAAATAATAATAATGATAATACATATTGGATTGGCGGTATCATCTTATTGTATTTACAGCATTTATGTATCTCTCATGAAAGAAATGTTATGTGGATATTTAGTTGACATTTCCCTTGTACTCTACATGGGACTTGTTCTTGAACCAATTTCCACTCTGCAGATGCTGATATCTTAACCTCTTAAGGACTGGCACGCAAGCACGCGGCAAGCACTTAAGGACCATATAGCATTTTTTTTAAATCCGATTCAGGGCTCCCCGAATGGCGTGCAGCTGCGCAAGGAGCCCTGAAATCAATGACGTACATGTACGTCATGGATCCTTTAGGGACATCCACCTGTGACGTATGTGTACGCCCTGCGTCGTTAAGGTGTTAAATCCAGCGTCTGTTTTTTCTCCAAACCATCACTGTACTTGTCATGACAACGAGCCTGATGCACATATCTAGCTGCCTTTGGAGTAACAGGTAGGATTGGAGGGGGCAGTGTCCAATGACGTGAGTCACGTCACAGTGTGGGTGAGCTTAATAAGAGCGGGAGGGATTGGAAGGGAGAAGGCAGTGTTTACCCCAAAATGCTTATTGAATACAACACTTTGCCCTGTGTTCAAAAGTGGAGAAATTCCAGGGCAATCCAACTGCACCATGGGTGCACAAATGCAAATTCCCTAAATTTCCATTGATCTCAATGGGTCTTTTAACCTCTTGAATGCTAGAGGTCTCCAATGTGGGACCTCTCTAGCATTCAAGGGGTTAAATGCCCCCATTTAAATCAATGAGGATTTTAATTTGTCCCCTATAGTGCAAATGGTTTGCCCCAGAATGATGGCACTTTCCTTTTTGAACACAGGGCCCCTAGTTTAGAAGTAAAGGTCTGTGCCGTGGGCCTCTGGCATTCTGATTGCCTCCCCTAGGGACGGTCCATTCCACTGCTCTTTCATGAGCTGATGACTAAAATAGTTCCTTCCTGCAGCATATGCTGAGCACGCAGCTCCTGAGATCCGGGTCTCTGCCTCTGATGCTTGACAACTCTTGCTCGGCTCCTGCCACCTCTCCGATGGTCCAGAGCCAAAGAATGAGGGGGGATGGGGGTGTTCTGGGTTAGTACTTTGAAACGAAAACAAAATAGGAGAAAGGGGTCGCAAAAACAGGAAAGCCACAGGGGGTCTCTGCCAGGCGGATATCAACTGAATAGATGCTCTGCATGGTCCTTTTTCCCATAGACAAACAAAGTACAGGGACTCTTTGTCATTCATAGATGAGCAAGTGTGGGCAGTCTGTGGCCCTCCAGCTGTTGCTGGACTACGGTTCCCGTCTTCAGTCGGATGGGGGTGATGGACATTGCATCCAACAACACCTGGAGATATGTAGCTTTTTGATAGTTTTGTTAGAATAAAAGACAACATACCACACAAGTGTCCCTCTTTAGGAGATATTAGGGCTTCATAAGTCCCAGGTGTCCCTCTTTAGGAAATATTAGGGCTCCATACCTCCCAAGTGTCACTCTTTAGGAGATATTAGGGGTACATACCTCCTAAGGGTTCCACTTTAGGAGATATTAGGGGTCTGTACCTCCCAAGTGTCCCTCTTTAGAAGATATTATGGCTCCATACCTCCCAAGTGTCCCTGTTTTGGAGATATTAGGGCTCCATACCTCCCAAGTGTCCCTCTTTAGGAGATATTAGGGGTGCATTCCTCCCAGGTGTCCCTCTTTAGGAGATATTAGGGCTCCATACATCCCAAGTGTCTCTCTTTAGGAGATATTAGGGGTGCATACCTCCCAAGTGTCCTTCTTTAGGAGATATTAGGGGTACATACCTCCCAAGTGTCCCTCTTTAGGAGATATAAGGGGTTCACACCTACCAAGTGTCCCTCTTTAGGAGATATCAGGGCTCCATACATCACAAGTGTCTCTCTTCAGGAGATATTAGGGGTATATACCTCCCAAGTGTCCCTCTTTAGGAGATATTAGGGGTACATACCTCCCAAGTGTCCCTCTTTAGGAGATATTAGGGGTCTGTACCTCCCAAGTGTCCTCTTTAGGAGATATTAGGGCTCCATACAGCCCAAGTGTTCCTCTTTAGAAGATATTAGGGTCCATACCTCCCAAGTGTCCCTCTTTAGGAGATATTAGGGATCCGTACATCCCAAGTGTCCCTCTTTAGGAGATATTGGGGGTCCATACCTCCCAAGTGTCCCTCTTTAGGATATATTAGGGGTTCATACCTACCTAGTGTCCCTCTTTAGGAGATATTAGGGGTCCGTACCTCCCAAGGGTCCCTCTTTAGGAGATATTAGGGCTCCATACATCCCAAGTGTTCCTATTTAGAAGATATTAGGGGTACATACCTCCCAAGTGTCCCTCTTTAGGAGATATTAGGGATCCGTACATCCCAAGTGTTCTTTAGGAGATGTTAGGGGTACAAACCTCCCAAGTGTCCCTCTTTAAGAGATATTAGGGGTACATACCTCCCAATTGTCCCTCTTTAGGATATATTAGGGGTTCATACCTACCAAGTATCCCTCTTTAGGAAATATTAGAGGTCCATTCCCCCATGTATCCCTCTTTAGGAGATATTAGGGCTCAATACTTCCCAAGTGTCCCTCTTTAGGAGATATTAGGGTTCCATACATCCCAAATGTCCCTCTTTAGGAGATATTAGGGCTCCATACATCCCAAGTGTCCCTCTGTAGGAGATATTAGGGGTACATACCTCCCAAGTGTCAATCTTTAGGAGATATTAGGGATCCATACATCCCAAGTGTCCCTCTTTAGGAGATATTAGGGCTCCATACATCCCAAGTGTCCCTCTTTAGGAGATATTAGGGGTACATACCTCCCAAGTGTCAATCTTTAGGAGATATTAGGGATCCATACCTACCAAGTGTCTCTCTTTAAAAGATATTAGGGGTACAGTTGTGATCATGAAACACATTGGGATGTTATTCTTCTTTATGTATATATTTTCATGTGTTAATTGTTTAATTAAATTATTTTAATTCATCCTTTCTCCATTTGCTAAATCCTAGTACTCTAACTACACAGAACCCAAGTGGGAAGGGTTAAAGAGATAGTAATAGATGCAAATAAACGGCTCTCCGATTAATGTGCATAGTTGGAAGTCCATGTTGAACAGTGTATTAATACTAGCCGATTTGTAGTTTATCAGTAATTTAATTATAAAGTATCCCCCTCCCGACCCTTGTACCTCTTTTTAGCCGTTTCCCGTCAGATGTGGAATGTGGTCATCGGACCGGACAGCAAGGGACAATCTTCATGCAGTGAGTATAAGCAAACTCTGTCCCCCTTGATGAAGTACGGCAGGATTTTCCTTATGCTTAGTGAAGATTGTCCCTCGCTGTGCTCCATCCAGAAAAGCATGAGAGGCAGCGTGACGTAGGTGAAAAGGGCAGGAGGGGGATACTTTATAATGAAATTACTGATGTACTATAAATTGGCTAGTACTGATACGCCGCTGTATATGGACTACAAACTAAGCACATTAATCGGAGTACTGTTTATTTGCATCTATTACTATCTCTTTAAAGGGATAGTAATACTTCGTTTTATCTTTATTTTATTTTGTAGGCATTAAAAAAACATGAAGAACGATATAAGTCTTATCTCTCAAACCATTATGGTTTGAGAGATATTCACAAGCAAAGTTTCCCCTCCCGCCTCTTTTACCTAGTGTAAGCCACCTCTTCTCAGATGTGGAATGCAGTCCATAGACCAGACAGATAACAGCAGGGGACAGTCTTCTTCCTATGAGAACAATGAAAGCCCTGCCCCCCTTGACAAGTTTTTCAGGTTTTTCCCTTATCTTAAATGAAGATTGTCCCTCTCTGCAGTCTACCTGGGCACCTCCCTTCTGCTCTGGCTGAGCAGTGTTACATCAGTAAAAGGGGCGGAAGGGGGATACTTTGTCATTGAATTACTGTTGAACTACAACTCTGATAGAATTGAAATAACACTCTCCAAAGTCCAAATACTATGATGATTAATTAGAGCTGCTTTGATTATGAAACATTACTATCCCTTTAACACAAAATCCCAGCTGGATTATAGATGTGATTCCTTTTGATCACCAGGCTATTTAGCAGATCACATGCTCCATGGTGTTTCCGACCGATACGTAATTACGGACCTTATTGATCAAGCGAAGGAGGTGCAGTTCTGAAGCAAACCAAGTGCATCATAGGGTTGAAATGAAATTCTGCAAATTCCTGGAGACCCCTCTAGCATTTAAGGAGTTAAAAACATCACTTAAATCGGCAGGAAAGATTGTCACCTATGATGTAGCTGGTTTGCTCCTCTTTTTTCCTGCGAATAAGGGTCCCATAAGTGCAATTCACAAAGCTAATGTGGTGCAGTTCTGGATCAAATCAACAGCACCACATTGGAAAAAGGAAAATTCTCAATCATTTAAATGGGGCTTTTAACCCCTTAAATGCCACACACACACACACCCTGTTTACACCCCAAAAAAGCACTTATCCTATTTCTTTTGCATCCCTTTACACCGGCTGTTGGGGACTACAACAAATCCCCAAGCAGCCAAAAATCTGATGGCTGGGGACGACAGGAGTTGTAGCTCCCAGTAGTTGAATAGTTTGAGTGACAGAGGGGTACACAACACATTGCAAACCAATGTGCTGCACACCACTCTGGCACTCCAAGGGTTATGGTTGCCTACCTCTGCTTTAATGTGTTCCACGTTAACCACTTGGGTGATAGAAAGATGCATTGCCAGACAATATGTTGGCAACCCTTTCGCAGCCGAAGCATTCATTAACTTTTTTCAACCCCTTAGGGTACATTTTTAAGCATAACGTGAATTTGAAGGCCACATATGCTGTCACTGGGGTGAATTTGGTTGCCTATCACTGTAATGATTGGCAGTTTCTATATAAAGTTTGGAAGCTGAAGAAAAAAAAAAGCCAGGGGCCTTATATGTCCCTGGAGAACATGTGGCTATTTCTCATCATCCGCAATCTTTCAGGCACAGTCCCCTCCCCACTGGAAAGTCCTGAATTCCCAGCACTGCTGTGGTCTGTGCTGTTAAGGATTCTAGGAAAATCTTGCAAAGATGAGTCAGATTTTACGGGCCTTTATATATAAATAAAAGCAAAGTGGAGCATTTCTCATGCAGATCAACTGCATCGCAGGTGGCAGTTTTAAAATTCCCATTGATGTAATGCAGGCTTTTTCCAGCATTCAAGGGTTAAAATCCACAGGTTTTCAAAATGTATACCAGTGGTGAGGAAGTCAGACCTGGGGCCACACAGGGCCCTCAATGGCTTTTCCTGCGGCTTCCACCTGACCGCACACCAAGGTCCCACTCTTTATATTAATTCCTATATATTACAGATTCTCCCATATATTTGAACTGATGCAGAAACACTAGGCAGCAGGTACTAACACAGTTCTGAGCTAATCTAGGAGCTGAAACCAATTCCTTAGTCTTACATCTGCCTAATGTCTATTTACTAAACTACTTATACCAAAAATGTACCCCTGTATTCAACCTGAGCCAAGGAGTGGACAGAGGAAAAGGGCATGGGTGTTTTGGGACGTTTCTCTCTGCTCCATTTTCAATTATATGTCCTAACAAGGCACAAATGAAAGTGAAGTAACTTTATTCTATTTCCCCTCATGTGCTGGAAGGGAAGAGTTCAGGGCTTGCTCGTGTCAAAGATTTAACGATGGTGGACTTTGTGTGTTGTTATGCACTAAAGCAACAAGCTGTACTAGTGTGCCCCCCAGTTTTCAGGAGCAAAAACATGAAGTCAACATTCCAGCATAGAAAAAGAGCTACTCTGGTGGATTCATACATTCCATCCATTGTAATGAGCATGCCTGGGAACCTTTTCTTCTAGAGTCCCCGGAGGAGGCTCATGTGGAAACCTTGGGGAATATAAATGGCATGATTCCTATAACAAAGTGACGAGGCTTAGTTGTGGATGCGATCATGGCTTAACAGAATATGTCATAAAGTGGGCACAACAGGGTGGGGAAGGAGGTGAAGTAGGTGGAACAGCGTGGGGAGGAGGAGAAGTGGGAAAGAAATGGGAGAAACAGGGTGGGAAGGAGGAGAAGTGAGCAGGAAATGGGAAGAACAGAGTGGGGAGGAGGAGAAGTGGGCAAGAAATGGGAGGAACAGCGTGGGGAGGAGGAGAAGTGGGCAGGAAATGGGAGGAACAAGGTGGGAAGGAGGAGAAGTGGGCAGGAAATGGGAGGAACAGGTTCGGAAGGAGGAGAAGTAGGCAGGAAATGGGAGGAACAGGGTGGGAAGGAGGAGAAGTAGGCAGGAAGTGGAAGGAACAGGGTGGGAAGGAGGAGAAGTGGGCAGGAAGTGGGAGGAACAGGGTGGGAAGAACAGTGTGGGAAGGAGGGGAAGTGAGCAGAACAGGATGTGAAGGAGGAGAAGTGGGAGGAACAGGGTGGGAAGGAGAAGCATTGGGAGCAACAAGGGAAGGAGGAAGAGAAGTGGGCAGAGTTTCATAAGAAACTCCCCACCACCAGAGAATCAGCCTCTGTCCCTGGAGACCTGGTAATTCACTGCAGAAACTGGAGTCTCCGGGGCAGATCCAGAGAGTTCCCAGTTATGGTAATGAGGGCAGTTTCTAAATAAAGTTCGGAAGTTGAAAAAAAAATTCCAGTGGTGTTCTATGTCCTTGGAGAACATGTGGGTATTTATCATCAGGTGCAATGTTTCAGGCACCGTCCCCTCTCCACTGTAAAGTCATTCATTTCCAGTACTGCTGTGGTCTATGCAGTTAGGGATTCTGGAAAAATTCCAAATAAATTATTCAAATTCTAAATACAATTGCTTAGATACCTTGCAGCCCGGTTTATATCACTTTGTATTTTTCATTTTGGGCTCTGCAATAAATTTTGTATTTTTTAGAGAAAAAAAAACATTGCATACCTTGAAAGTGTCTCCCTTTAGTCAGGACAGTCCCTTATTGAGACCCAAATCCCTCTGTCCCTCTTTCCCAACCTGGTGTCCCTTAGTTTAGGAGATCAAACTGTGTGGTGTACAAAAGTGTATCACATTGCTCCACAGCAATAAAACTCACATTAAAGGGATAGTAATACTTGAAAATAATTTTATTTTATATTGTAGCCCTTAAAAAACATTAAAAATGATATAAGTCTTATCTTCCAAACTTTTATGGTTTGGGAGATATTAGCAAGTAAAGTAAACTGAAGTTCCCTTTTCCTGGCTGTTTTAGCCAAGTCTGCCATCTAGTGGACAGATTTGGAATCCTGTCCACAGATCAGCAGGCAGCTCTTTAGCAGTGCCAAGATCACTATCTTTAAAAAGAACTATTTCATTGGAACTGTCTACAAAGTGTGTCTGGCTTGCAAGCACACTTTGTAGACCATTCCAATGAAGAAACTATTTTTAAAGATTGTGATCTCGGCACTGCTGAAGAGCCGCAGCCAGTCTGCAGACCGGATTTCAAATCTGACCGCTAGAGCAGTGACGTCACTCCAGGGGAACTTTACTTGCTAATATCTCCCTAAAGGTTTGGGAGATAAGACATATCATTTTTAATGTTTTTTTAAAGGGCTACAATATAAAATAAAATTATTTTCAAGTATTACTATCCCTTTAATGTTTGTGTAAATGTGAGTATATGTGCTTATATATTAGTTTTTATAAATAAAATACTTTCTAAATTATTTATTAAGTTACATAAAGGGCTGTCATTAGGTCATGAAATAACCTAAAAATTCTCTGTAATGCCCCTCCCACCAGCCAAGCCCCCATCAACACCACCTACAGCAAAAGTGACCCAAATTGTCATTTGAAATGCTGGTAAGCATACGCACACACTTCCCAAATTCCCATTTTATTTATACTACGCTTTTTTAACCCCTTAAATGATAGCAGGGGGTCCCATGCATTGCAAAAGCAATGCACGTAAGTTCTCTCTAGCATTCAAGGGGTTAAGAGTCTCATTTACTAGCGAGCACTCACGGTTGGGACTGCAAATTCCATCATCATTTCGCAGTATATAACAGTAACACTCACAGGAAGCTTCTCACGTGACAAAGGTGACACTTTATTAGGTCAGTGTTTCAGTGTTCAGTCCCTTTCACACAGATGACATAATGCAGCGATGCTGTGGTTTTTTTGCTATCGCCCATGATAAAAGGTAATTTGCTGGACTATTACCTCATGGGATTCAGCAAAGTTCAGTATGCTGCAGCTTAACTGTGTTCTCTCAGGTACACAGTAAAGTAAGCAAGGTATGCCTGGCAGCCTAAGGGGACCTTTCACATGAGTGTAACTGTGTTGCATATGCCCCTTGCACTCAAAGGGTTAAGTTTGGCCACCCTCCACTTTTAAGACAGATTCTACTTAGAAATCTATCATTGTCTTAAAGTGGAACTACCACCCCACCTAAAGTTAAACCCCAAGAATTACCCATCTGGCGACTAGATGAACAAAACTACTAGTCGCCAGAATAATTACCTCCTTACATATAAATTGTACTGCTCCTGATACTGACAGCCAGGAAACAGTGCAGACTTCTTTATATAGTGACGTCTGCATGCCTGCGCTGTCAGTCCCAGTCTGCTCTAGGAGGCATTGCTAGGTACCATATGGTACCGGAAGGGACTGGTGGCACAGGCGCACAGATTCTTTTAAAGTGCTGTTGGCTGGCAGTCAGTCTCGGGAGCAATAGAATTTAGCTATAAGGAGGTCATTATTCTGGAGACTAGTACTATTGTTCAGCTAGTCACCAGATGGGTAATTTTTGGGGTTTAACTTTACAGAGGGTGGTAGTTCCAGCCCTAACCCCTCTCACACTAAGGGCCTTATGTTCAAAGAAAAAATGGAGTAATTCTGGGACAAACAAACTGAAAATGCTAATTCCCCAAATCTCATTGATTTAAATGGGGCTTTTAACCCTTTGAGTGCTTTGCAATGCGATGCATACCACTTTGGCACTGAAAGGGTTAACTCCCTGACTACTAGAGAGATCTCCAAGGGATTGCTTCACAACGTGTTGTCCACCTCTCTAGCATTCGGGGGTTAAAATCCCCTTTTAAATCAATGAGCATTATATTTTGTCTACTACACTGCATTTGTCTTGCCCAGGTTTGCTGCTCTTTGACTGTAAAGCCATCAGTATTATATTGGTTACAAACGGTAACTGTGAGGCATTCCAGTGGCATCAAAGGAGATTCTGACAACTGTCTGTGCAGAATATTTAGCCTTTTTACAAATCGACAGTTAATTATCAAGCTCCTTTCAGCCCAAATAGATTAAAATGAGTAAAACACGGCAATAAAGGTCTTAGGCTTTTATTGTAAATCATAACAGAAAATTGCAGCTTTTAATATTGCCTTAACCTCATTTAATCTCAAACTGAGAAGTATTGTACAAGCATTAGGAAGCCATAACCCTTATAATGGAAATGAGGAGACAGCGGCGGAAATGGCAGAGAGCGGGGAATGTCTGAGTTTTGCTTAGGAATTGAGGTGTGATGTGATTTCTCTGTGTAGGGCCCTGTGGGCCCAGCCACATGTCTGCAGGTCTGACACAGCCAGTTTACGGGCCAAAAAGAGAGATTTCCCTAAGGAATACATGGCTGAAAGATCTTTCCTTTTTTCACATCATTCTTTGGCCAGGTATGAGAACCAATCACACTGCCCCCACCTCCTCATTCAAATTACAAGCTGATGATTAATTGTTGAAAGAGCATAAGCCAAAGGCTAAATTCTGTAGCCTACAACCACATCTAAACACTGACTGTTGGAGCCCCAGATGGAGAGGAATGAATGAGCACAAGAGGGCTGTGTGGTTGTGAGCACAGGGGGGAAAGAAAATGACCCACAAGCCTCCGGGAAGACCGTTGGGTTAACCCTTTGTGTGCACCACATTGCGAAGGAACACATTGCTCACACCTCTGGCACTCAAAGTGTTAGAAAGAATCAACACATTTCACAAGTTTAATTTTAAAATCAGTTAAACTGTCTATAGGTTGCGCTAGCCATTTGCTTGTAATATAAATCCTTTTTGAGAAATTAACACTTTGAGCACCAGAGGGGTATGCCTTAGCCTCAATTTGTTATGGGCACATCATGGCAGTTCCTCCTCCCTGCTCATTGCAACACACTCAGCCAGTACCTGGTCAGGGAGACTGTAAATGAGGTCTGTTGATGCTGTTGGCAGCACCGGCGCCCTGCACAGGCAACTTCTGACACAGCCATGGGTGAAGTATGGCGTACACTGTGTGCGTGCGCATATATGAAGGGCAACGTGCATGAGCAGTAACATTTTCGGCATCTCACCGCTCAGTGCAATCGTAGCTGAGAGTGTGAATAAATTGAAGGCTGCCTAAGCCGGCAGGGAAGTGACACATAGTGCTAATGAGGCTGGGCAGCAGGTTTGGGCCCCCAAATCTCCACTGTCCCACGTAAATCGGGACAGTTGCCAGCTATGGTTTATGAGCTGGGCTAATATTATCATACACTGCGCTACCAATGAATCTAGGCAGAACCCACACGCTGGGAGCATTTCTAATAGCACAGCAAGTGGTATGTTTGGTCTCTAACAACTAATTAGCATACTGTGTAGGGAATTTGCATACTGTGCCGTTAAAATTTAAAGGATCATTTCTCAAAAACAATATAGTTACAGAAAAGAGGCTTGCACAACATATAAGCAGATTATAATTCTCTGTTAAACAAAGTAAACTTGTGTTAAGGTGACAGATCCTCTTTAACCCTTTAAGTGCGAGGGAGTGTCCAATGCCTTAGACACGCCCTCTGCCACTCAATGGTTAAGCAACAGGGGATATTAAAAAAAATAAATAAATTTGCTGCTATCGTTACAGCAAGCTCTCAGTATAATGCTAACCAGAGCTTGCTGTAACGATAGGAGCCGTTCACACCAAACCGAAGTGAAGAGTGAATGCGCTCCCTGTGGCAGCTGGGAGGGCGGTGTGAGGAGAATTAAATAGTGCTGGGAAGTCCTGAGAGCTGTGCCGCAGATACACCGTGCCGCATTAAGCGTAAGTGCATGACTTGGAGGTTAAAGATCTTTAAAAGTACATAAAAAAAAAAAAGAAGAAGAAAAAGCACGTTTACTAATACCACATAAACTGTTAAACAACTGCTAAAAAGTTTTTCTTATATGAATGTTCCTCTTTAAATTAATAAAATTGTCAGCAACTGTCATGTCTGCCTCCATGGATACGCATCCAGGACTGATTGAAGTTGTTGACTCTTGAACAAAGGCACAAATTTCATAGGGGTCATTAGGAATTTATCACCATAGTAAAGCAAATGGGGGGGGGGGGTTATTCTTTAACCTTTTGAATGCCAGAGGAATATATAACAGATTGCAAATCAATGCGTTGAACACCCCTCTGGCACTCAAAGGGTTAACGGCAAAGGCAACTATTGTCTTCTGGGACCAAGATGCCGTCAGACTCCAGAACTATTTTAGCAAAGGATTCTGGGATTTGAGCTACCCTCCCTGGTCTCTGGCTGATGCGATTGCAGGAAGAATTCAAATTTGGCCATTTATCAGAAGGGCGGAGAAGAGGGGCAATTTAGGAGCGGAGCCAGGGAAATTTGATCATTAGAAAAAAAAATTCCTCCTGGCTGTCTCAGGGAATTTAATTAAATTGCAAGGAAAGGGGGGTTGAGCAGTGAGCACAGAGCACATCTGGAATCAATATGTGAGGCTTTGATTTTTTTTCTCTCTCTTCCCCCCTTCCTTGTACATTTTCCTGTTTCACTGCTGGGGAGGGAGAGAAGGTATCAGGATATAGAAGGAGGGAGACATTTCTGGATGAGGGGAAGAAGAAAGATGTTAACCCTTTAAGGACAAGAGGGGTGCGCAAGTCAAAGCTTTACACACCCCTTTGGTTCTTATAGGGTTAGAGGTTCCTAAACACCTTCTAATAATACCACTCCAACACACACACTTACTTTACTATGGATAGAAAATCTTAATGGCCACTATGAATTTTGCCCTTGTGTCTCAGTTTAAAGGGATAGTAATGTCACGAGATAAAGTAATATTAGATTATTTATTCTAATTTTACGATTTTAAGGCATCGTACCACTTTATTTGTCCATACCATTATATTCTCCTGGCAATTCCACTTTAAAGTTTCCCCTCCCGTCCCTTTTTCCCTACTCACTCATAGTCTCCTCAGATCTGAAAGCCAGTTGGGACGGATAGCAATGATGGACAATCTTGTGTCAGCATAAGGAAAATCCTGCTCTGCTTCCTCCTTATACAGACACACACAGTATTGTCCCTTGTTACGATCAGTCCAGATTTCATGCCTTTAGAGGTGGACATGACTTGATAGCAGGACCACAGGACCTCAAACTGTGCCGTGAGGGTGGCTGTAGGTTTTCTGGGGGGTCCTAAGACAAAAATTCACATGGGGCTCCCCTTTACTTCCATGTTGGTATATCTAATAAGACATTGCCATCTGATTTTGTTTACATGCAGCGGCTGTACAGTATAAACACCCCAGGGTCTGACCAAGTGGAGGCCATAAGCATCTGCTTATTCTGCATATATTTCAGTGCTACCACTGCTCTGCCCACTAGACATGGTCACTCTCTGCAGATTTATGCACTGAGTCTGTTCCAGTGTATTAAAACAAACACTTTTTTCCAGTGGGCAAATTTTGGGGTGCAGGAATCCTTCCAGTAAGAGTCATATCTGCTTCCAATGTGGACTTGATAGCCAAAATTAATTGAAGATGTTATCGTTTGAACCAAGGAGCATGGTAAAATTCATAAAGGTCATTAGGATTTTCTGGTCATTGTAAGGTATGTGAGGGTTATTATTAGGTGTTTGTGTTATTTTAAGTCGGAGGTGGCAGCGCATTGGCTAAAGAGGGTCACGCTGGAGGAATCATGATTAGGACCGGCAATAAAAGAAGGAGCCAAAAATGATACCAGACAGTAGTAGTAGTTACATGGTACCACCAGGCCTATCTTCTTAGGATTTCCAAAACTGCTTAGAAATGAGAATGAAGCTCAGTAAAACAAATCCTTGCTCTATCATTCCCCTATAGCAGATGTTCCTAAATCCATCCTCAGGGATCCCCCTAACAGGCATATCTAAACCCTTTGAGTGCCGGAGAGGTATCCAAAGCATTGCCTCTCTGGCACTCAAATGGTTTAAGTTTTAAGACTAATGTGTGCAGCGTGCGACACTTGAGTTTTGCGGTCCTGTTAGCAACAGTCAAGTCTGCCTGCAAACACCCAAGACTGGATGGAGATGTTATGTCTTGAACCAAGTTACAAGGGCAAATTTCATGAGGGTCATGAGAACTATTTTTCATAATAAATTATGTAGCGGGTTAGTATTAGGAGGTGTTACTTCTTTAAGATTAGTGCTGATACCTTCTTTTGTGAAACTTTATATTTCACTCCAGAAAGTGATCACCAGAGTGGGATCCCAGGAGAACCGGTAGGTAGAGTTAAATTTCATCTCGCAGCAACGTCCACAAAACAAGTGTGGCTGAATGAGGATTAAAAATACGCTGTTTAACACTGGGTGGGCTGGAAGACTGAAACTATAAATAGTGCTTGTTAAGCCCTGAGTACATTTGATAGGGTGATAATAATATTATCATTATAATAGCCGCATTTAAATCAACAAGAATGTTCATTGGTTTGCTCCAGAGATGCTGCTGCGTAGTAACTGCACCTTAAAGGCATAGTAATGTCAGGAAAAAGTATTAGCGATATGGTAGATTCAATTAAAAGAGATTACTTGTGCTTATCCGTATCTCTCAAACCGCTATGGTTTGAGAGATATATGAAAATAAAGTTCTCTGCTGCCTCTCCTTTCTCATACGTCAGCTGTATAGCTGACGGCAGAGGTGTAACTAGAAGCCATGGGGCCCTGGTGCAAGAATTGCCATGGGCCCCCCGACCACATTGGCCACCTCCACATTACCCCCCATCTCCACATTGCCCCCCCTTCCACAATGCCCCTCAATATCCACATTGCCCCTTCCACAATGCCCCTCAATCTCCACATCGCCCCTTCCACAATGTCACTCAATCTCCACATTGCCCCCATCTCCACATTGCCCCTTCCACAATGCTCCCATCTCCACAATGCCCTTTCCACATTGCCCCTAAATCTCCTAGCTTCCTGGTGGTCCAGTGGCAGAGGACAGGTCTGTGCCTCTTTCTGCACAGACCTCTTCTCCGGCGTGGTCCTCTTCAGTAATGCAGAGCGCTGGGAGATGATCTCATCTCCCAGTTCCGGTTTGCCAGATGGAGATCAGTATTCAGACCGGCATTCTCGTAATGCAGAGCCCCAGCGTTACTTAATTGTGGGGTTGCAGGGGAGGTCAGGCCCCTGGAGTGACGGGTCCGGTCGCAGGTGCGACCCCTATAGTTACGCCACTGGCTGACAGCATGAGATCCCAGTTCCTGGATCAGATGGCGGCTCTTCAGCAGAACAGTCTGCAACGTGTGCCTGGTGTGCAAGCACACATTGTAAACCATTCTGATGAAGTATTTATCTTTAGATATCGTTATATTGGCACTGCTGAAGAGCTACATCAGGTCAAGCGACCAGAATCTGCTTCTGACAGCTTTACAGCTCGTCAAGCAGAAAGGGGAGGAAGCGGAGAACTTTACATTCCTATATCTCTCAAACCATAACGGTTCGAGAGATACAAATAAGTGCAAGTACTCTCTTTTAATTGTATACACCATATAGTTAATACTTTTTTCCTGACATTACTATCCCTTTAAAGGTAATATTTAATATGTAAATAAATAAATAAATAAAAAAAAAATATAATAATAATAAAAAATATATATATATATATATGCATTGTTTTGCAATGTGCTGGTGACCGCTCCAGCATTCAAAAGGTTAAGAATCCCATGTAACCGAAGTGGAATTTTTAATTGGCGCGGTTTGTTTGTCCCAGAATGACTACACTTTTCCGTTAGTCCGTACAGCCATTTGGATAAAATGAGGGTACAAGGAGCTGAGTACGGAGATGAGAATTCCCTGCTTCAGACTCCAGGGGAATTTATTCTGAGAGTTAACCTCCGTCTTATTTTTAGAACAAGGTAAATATTTTTTAAGGAGGCAGTAAAAAAAAAGTTAAAAAGTATGCGTTTATTTTAAAGGGCATGTTGTCATTTTTTATTACTTCTTTAAAAGCCTCCTCTTATTTTTAAATTGAGCTTCACATGGGGGAGTACAGTCTCCCCTCCGCGTTAGTCATCATCGATTGCACAATGACAAGATCTCACTCGGCATCTCGGAGGCACAAGGGCAGCTAAAGGCTTGCGCTGAATCATTAACTAAACAGCAAAAGACTTACTAAAAGGAAAAGGCTAAAAAATGATGTTAACCCTTTAACCGCCAACAACAATCAAAGCAGTACTTAAAAGGGAACTACCACCCCACATAAAGTTTTCCTTGATGAATTACCAATCTGGAGACTAGCTGATCAATAGTGCTAGTCACCAGAATAATTACCTCTTTACAGATAAATTGTACTGGTCCCGGGACTGACAGCCACGAAACAGCACAGACGTCTTTGCATTGAGACGTCTGCGCTCCTGCGCCGTCAGTCCCAGTCTGCTCTAGGAGGTATTGCTTAAGGTACCGGAAGGGACTGACAGCGCAGGCGCGCAGATTCTTCAAAAGAGCTGTTTCCTGGCCGTCAGTCCGGGAGCAGCAGGAATTCTCTATAAGGAGGTAATTATTCTGGTGACTAGAACTACTGAGCAGCTAGTCGCCAGATGGGTAATTTGTCACGGTAAATTTTATGTGGGGTGGTAGTTCCCCTCTAAGGGAAGTCATTTCCTTCTACTGCTGGTCGTTAAGGGGTTAAATGAGAACGCCTCCCAATAATAAGCATCCACTCACCTTTCCATGCCCACAAAATCCTAATAGCCCCTAGAATTTTCCCTTCTTTCTTGATTCAAGAGATGGCATTGTCAATAAGTTCTGAATGTTATATCCATGGCAGGACCGCAGTATTTCAATCTCTTCTCATTGCAAAAGGTGATCTCAAAGGGATAGTAATGGTTCATTGTAAGTTGATTTAATATTGTACACATTAAAAAAAGATTTACGTCAATGTAAGTCTTATCTCTCAAACCTTTAGTTTCCTTTTCCTGGCTGTTTTACTGAAGTCTGCCATCTAGCTGACAGCTGCAGATTCCAGTCATTTGACCAGACAGAGGCTCTTCAGCAGAGCTGAAATCACGCTATTTAGATATAAATACTTCATTGGAACGGTCTACGAAGTGTGCTTGCAAGCCAGGCACACTTTGTAGACCTTTCCAGATTAAGTATTTATCGTTAGATATCTTTATATCGGAGCTGCTGAAGAGCCACATCTGGTCAAGGGACCAGAATCTGCTTGTGACAGCTTTACAGCTCGCCAAGCAGAAAGGGGAGGGGCCAGAGAACTTTATTTTCCTATATCTCTCAAACAATAATGGTTTGAGAGATACGAATAAGTGCAAGTACTCTCTTTTAATTGTATATACCATATAGTTAATACTTTTTTTCTGACACTACTATCCTTTTAAAACTTTAATGACCAACGTTGTGTACAGCGCATTGAAACACCTCTCTGGTTCTTAAAGTGTTAAAGGTATAACACTTGATAAGTAGAAACATATATATTGTAGGGTATATCCTCCTGAGTAAAATAAGGCTACACTCTCTGCTCAGATGTGTTTTATTCAAAGGCTATTGCAGGTCAAACTTGAATTTCTTGGATGCAATATCTCATTGGCCAGAAATGATACAGTGGCACTGTTGCTACATCATCCTATGGAGGTTTATGGTCAACTGAGCAGAACTGGCCATAAGATGGTGTAGCAACAGCGCCACTGTAAAACTTCAGGCTACTAAGATATTGCAACTAAAATTTTCAAGTTTGAGCTGCAATAACTTTTGAATAAAACACCTCTTAACCATGGGGGTACTTTTATTTTACTCAGGAAGATAAACCCTATAATATATGTTTTTCTCCCTATTAAACATTACTATCCCATTAAGTAGGCTTGTGTGCTCTGCTTGGTTTAGTTGGAAAAAGTGCCAGCAACTGTCATGTCCGCCTCCATGGACATAACATCCAGGACTGACTGAAGATGTTATCTCTCGATCAAAGTTACAAGAGCAAAGTTCATAGGGGCCATTAGGATTGTCTGACCACAGTAAGGTAAGTGGGAGGTTATTATTAGGAGGTGTTAGTTGCCCTTTAAAGTGTTAGTAATGTCTAAAAAAAAAAAGTCTTTTGCATTTAGAAGAGCTTAAAAAGCTGAGCTAAATGCAAAAAAACATATCTCTCAAACCGCTATGGTTTAAGAGATACAGGCTTTTAAAGTTTGATTTCTCCTACAGAAAGCTGTCAGCAGGAGATTTGTGTCGGTCGACACGGAGGCGCTTGAGAAGTGCCGAGATCTTGTTACTTACACGGAATCCCTTCACTGGAATGGTCTAAAACGTGTGCCTAGTGTTCAGGCACACGTTTTAGACCATTCCAATGAAGGGATTCCGTGTAAGTAACGAGATCTCAGCACTTCTCAAGCGCCTCCGTGTCGACCGACATGGATCTCATGCTGACAGCTTTACAGCTGTCGGTAGGAGAAATCAAACTTTAAACGCCTGTATCTCTTAAACCATAGCGGTTTGAGAGATACGTTTTTTTGCATTTAGCTCAGCTTTTTAAGCTCTTCTAAATGCAAAATACTTTTTTTTAGACATTACTTTAATAAGAGACTTGAGGGCAACATTAAAAACACAGCCTGGTTTACTTTTCTACGCTTAGGATGTTAGACCCCTTTCATACTGGAGACCAGTCATTCTCCGCTCCAGTCCACAGGACACACCAGCACGTCAGGTTTTAAGGATATCACTAATTGCAGACAGGCAGCTCAATCACATTGACTCATGTATGATTAAACCTTTGATTGCCAAACAGGTATCCAATGCATTGTACTGCAATGTGTTGGATACCTCTCTGGCACTCAAACGGTTAAGCAAACATGTCTTGAAAAGCTGACACATTGGTGTACTCTGAAGACTGATACTGAGGAACAGTGATGGAGACTGGGTCGCAGGTACAGCAACACATGGGACAATTCACACAGCCAACATGTGATTAAAATTGTCAAAAACAGAGAAAGCACTTAACCCTTAATGACACGTGTTGTTCCAGGACCGTGATGCCTGCCTGGACGTTAAAGACCGGTGACAGTCCTGGCACAACATGCACCTATCTGTGATCCCAGAATGCATTGCTGTAAACAAAAAAAAAAACAGTGGCGGGACATTGAGATTACTGATGCAGGAACACTGTGATTGCTCTGGCCACACCCACAACGGCTAAGGCTCTGCCCCTCTCCAAATGTAGAGAACTAGACAGTTGTCATTGGGAAATCTGGCCATGAGTGTAATTCCCTTTTATATGAAAAATTAACAATATTTTATAAGCTCTTCAGGGCAGGAATTTCATTTCCTATCTTTTGTTTTCTTGCTAGGACTCCCTGTCGTCTACCACCTGTTTTTTTTAAGCCCTGTGTGTGAATATTATTATTATCCTTTATTTATATAGCGCCAACTAATTCCGCAGCGCTGTACAATGAATTTCCCATATTAATGGTCTAAGTGGTCACTCTGGTAGAACAACATGTCCCGTAATCTCTCACTGTCTTTATGGATGTAGCTATTCATCAGGACTGATCGGGAGGTACCACTTCTGTCTCGCGGGGGGGGGGGGGGGGAGAGAGACATATGTCTCTTCTCTGCATAACTGATCTCTGACACTTATGGCTCCCCTGATATACATAAAGAAAAGATCCTAACTCATGCTGTTCCTATGGGAGTGCTGGCATTCCTGAACAGGCATTACTTCACTTGGCAGGGCTAGTCTTAACACTTTCAGGTACAGAGACATATTTTACATGCACTTTACCCTTGGGGTGCCAGAGGGGTACGCATACACCTCTGGCACTGAAAGAGTTAATACGTAAAGTCACATTGCCTAATGATTAGAAAGATACATGGATGGGCAGACAGATAGATATTCTCTTCACTTACTGCTTTGTATGTTTATGTTTCTGAGAACAGTGAGCTCCCTGGATCTGTTTGCAGAGAGTTTTCTGTCAGAACTGTGGAAGCAGAGATAGCGATGGAGTGAAACAAAGACGCAATGTAAAAATGATAGTGTTACAATGTAGAAAATATAGAAAATTCGGCATACACAGCATTTAGTGCTGTAGAGAAGTGCTACGTTGTATCACTGTCCTGCTTCTGAACAGACAACTCTCTGAAAACAGAGATCCAGTGAGCTTTCTGTCAGGAACACAAGAGTATAAAAAACATATATGTAAAATCAATATAAATTGTTACCATCAATTTAATGGAGCAGTAAACTTCTCTAATGAAAAAAGATATATTATAAGGCTTTTCCAGCTGGACCCAAGGCACAATATAACAATAAAAATATCTGGAAAGGTGCGACATGTTACACTCGGTGCCTGCTGGGAACCACTGATTTAAATCAATAAGAAGTAATGAGTTGCAGATCTCAATTTATTGGACAGTGTCTAATTTATTGGGACACTGTCAATTAAAAACAACTTTGGTGACACAGAAAGCTTTCAGATTATATTAGCCATTTTTTATTTAGAAAACAATTTTTTCAGTTATTTAGATGTATGGATGATGCTAATTAAAGCACTGACAGTTAAAGGGTTAGTCTTCATTTTAACGTTTTCCCCCTGCCGCTCCTTTTCTTACATCACGCAGAGTCTCCTCACATCTGAAAGACGGTCTGGACTGATTGCAACAAGGGACAATGTTGTGTCTGTATAAGGAAAATCCTTCTGCCCTTTGTGAAGGAGGACAGGGTTTTCCTTATATGATAGACACAATATTGTCCCTCTTTGTAATCTGTCCGGTCATGCGATAGGCTTTCAGATGTGAGGAGACTTTGAGTGATGTATAGAGGCTGCTCATCAATGCACTGCTCTGCTACCCTATCACTTAAAGGGATAGTAATACTTCGTTTTATCTTTATTTTATTTTGTAGGCATTAAAAAACATGAAGAACGATATAAGTCTTATCTCTCAAACCTTTATGGTTTGAGAGATATTCACAAGCAAAATTTCCCCTCCCGCCCCTTTTACCTAGTGTAAGCCATCTCTTCTCAGATGTGGAATCCAGTCCATATACCAGACAGATAACAGAAGGGGACAATCTTCTTCCTATGAGAACAATGAAAGTCCTGCTCCCCTTGACAAGTTTTTCAGGTTTTTCCCTTATCTTAATTGAAGATTGTCCCTCTCTGCAGTCTACCTGGGCACCTCCCTTCTGCTCTGGCTGAGCAGTGTTACATCAGTAAAAGGAGCGGGAGGGGGATACTTTGTCATTGAATTACTCTTGAGCTACAGCTCTGACAGAACTGAAATAACACTCTCCAAAGTCCAAATGCTATGATGATTAATTAGAGCTGCTTTTATTATGAAACATTACTATCCCTTTAAAGATTTAAAGGGTTAGTAATGCCCATATTTAACTTGATTCAGTATTGTAAATGTTAAAAAAAATAAAGTATCTGGAGAAAGTCCCATCTCTCATACCTTTATGGTTTGAGAGATATTCACAGCTAAAGTTCCTCCCTCCCGCCCCTTCTCCTGATGTCAGCGCTGTACTACACCAGGAGATCCCGGTCCTGGGACCAGCCGGCAGCTATTCAACAGAGCCGAAATAGCAATCTTTAAAAAGAATTACTTCATTGGAATGGTCTACAAAGTGTGTACGGTTTGCAAGCACACTTTGTAGACCGTTCCACTGAAGTAGTTTAAATATCCCTATTTCGGCTCTGCTGAAGAGCCTCCTCGAGTCAGCCGACTCAAATCTCCTTCTGTCAGCTTTACAGCTGACATGAGGGAGGGGGGAACTTTAGCTGTGAATATCTCTCAAACCATAAAGGTATGAGAGATGGGACTTTCTCCATATCATTTATTTTTTTAACACCTACAATACTGAATCAAGTTAAATATGGGCATTACTAACCATTTCTTTGGTAATTGGAGCAGATATATCAAGTCACTGGACGATGAAGTGAGAGGTCGAGTTAAGCAGGTATTCCAGTACACTTCTTGGCATGGCGAACAACAACTTAGAGGGAAATTACCTGTACGCACCTTAGGGGAAGGACAATCGTCCTTATTGACATGAGCGGATTGGTATCTCTGGGACCGAATGGGGTGTTGGGGGGGTGGCTTTGGGTTTAGTGGGGGAAGGGAATGGGAGTTTGAAGGGTGGGAAATGGAACAGACTCAGAAGTCCTGCTTATGTTCTTTATATGCTTCTATTTAGCCTACATTTACTTGTTGTACCACTTGCCTATGTGTTGTAAGTTCAGCAACATGATTCTTTAATCTCTTGCTGTTCACATACGGATCTTATAAGTATTTGGGATAACTTTTACTTAAATTTCTGCATTTCTATATGTATGGAATGTTGTACTGTACTCGCAATGTGTTCTGTTCCTGGGGTTCTTGGGATATTGTTCGTTTGTTACAAAAATTTTTATAAAATGCTAATAAAAAGATTAAAAAAAAATATATATGGGCATTACTAACCCTTCAAATCTTTAACCCCTTAAGGACCGGAGGTTATGGGACATTTCCGTCCCATAACGTCCACATAGGGGCACTTTGACGAGCCGGTACACGTGACCTGTCACGTGTATCGGCGCGTCACTATGGGGCTTGAAACAGATCGCTCCGATCTTGGAGCGGTCTATTTCATGCCCTATTTTTACTTACAGCGCTCCCGGTAGAGCGCTGTAAGTAAAAAGTACGTGACGTACCAGGACCGTCAAGGGTCGTTCGAGCAAATTTACCCTTGACGGTCCTGGTATGTCAAGGGTCCCTAAGGGGTTAATGATAGGGTAGGAGAGCAATGCACTGATGAGCAGCCTCTATACATCACTCAAAGTCTCCTCACATCTGAAAGCCTGTCGCATGACCGGGCAGATTACAAAGAGGGACAATATTGTGTCTATCATATAAGGAAAGCCCTGTCCTCCTTAACGAAGGGGAGAAGGGTTTTCCTTATACAGACACAACATTGTCCCTTGTTGCAATCAGTCCAGACCATCTTTCAGATGTGAGGAGACTCTGCGTGATGTAAGAAAAGGAGCGGCAGGGGGAAAACGTTAAAATGAAGAATACAGCGTCATGCACATTTATAAAAGTACAGTTCATTATAAAAAAAAATTATAATGAATACTGGTTCATAACTTCATTTGCAGACATTACTATCTCTTTAATTAGCATCATCTATACATCTAACAACATCTATACATCTAAATAACTCACTGACTACTCTAAACCAAATACAAAATGGGTAATACAACATATAAGTGACACTGATAGCTCTTTCAAAATCACTGAAGTTGTTCTAGGTGATTGTGTGACTTTAAATCAATGGGGATTTGGAAAATGTTTATATGTCCCCTATCCTACAGTTTGTTTGGTCCAGAATTTCTCCTCTTATTATTTGTGCATATAGCCGCTAGAGTTTATCCATCAGCTAAGCTTGCCCATCCAGTCCCTGCAGAACCTGACAAGATTGAAGGCTCCGGTGTTTGGGAACGTGGCTGGTTTTCATTATAGAGTCTCCGCAGTGGGTGCATACAGTCAGTTTTTTAACCACAGGGAGAACCTAATTACCTCATTAAGAGGATCTGTTTTCCCAGGGGTCCTGACCCAGAGCACAGCAGAGGAGTCACTTAGACTGCAAGGATGTAGTTGTACCTCTTCAACTCTTTATAGCTTAAGGGCCTAATTCCACAGTGGGGCTCCCTCATGAACTGAGAGTGCAGGGGTACTGGGATCTCGCTTGTTCCTATATGGGATGCAGTCAAACAATTGGGAGCTTTCAGGATCCACTCAGACCTTTGACAGCTCAGTGAAGTTGTTATAGAGTCTGAGAAAATATTATCATGCTAATATTCTGTTCAAATAGGAAAGTGATACTAAATGTATCTGCATATAACAACATAATCCTAACATCATAACTCACCCTTTGCAAAGCAAAGCATTGTAATCCTATCTAGCATTTCAGGGGGGAAGGGGGGGGTGGAATAACCCTTTGAATGCCAGAGAGATATCCAACGCATTGATACCTCTCTGGCACGCAAAGGGTTTAAAGGAGCAGTAAATTTTTGATGGGAAAATATATACAGTATGTCTTTTTCTGTTGAATTTAACAATTACATAAAAAAAAAACACAACTAAATTATAATTTGACATTCTGTTCACTAGGCAGTGCTGTTCCTATTTCTTACTATGGAGAGCCGTATTCTATAATTCAAACTCTCCCATAGAGCGCATTGTACAACATAAATAAAATATTGCCTTTTAAATACCAGTTGGTGCTGTTACTAAAGGTGATTAAAAAAGAAATTAATTTGTGCTGTAATCACCCAACAATGGTAGAATCATATTTTATTCAATAGTAATAGCCATATAGCTTGTATATTTTCCATAACTTTTTATATATATATATATATATATATATATATATATATATATATATAATTAACCTTGATCACAATAGTGCCAGCTGGTATCGAAAAAAAATGTTTTTGCATTGTAACGTACTCTATGAGGCAGAATTAATCCAGGTCTGGATTTACATCCCGGCTCTTCTAGGCAAGGCATTCTAGGTGCAGTTAGCTCCACCCATGGCCACACCCCACTCCTCACATGACCCTGCCCCCAATCACATCCACTGTTTCCTGGCACATGAAGTACCCTTGGCCTTTGACAAACAAAAACTGAAAAAAGCTTTAATCCCCTTGGTTGTTATACAGGTCTACAATGCACTGGATATTTCTCTAGCTCCAAGGGATTAAATAATAGCCTGTAAAGGGGGTATATAAACTGGTGCAGGTACACTGAGTTTGCGCTGACCAGCACAAATATGCCCCCCCTCCTCAAAATGTGGACCTCTAGGAAGCTGCCTACTCTGCCTATATGGAAATCAAGCCCCATACATGTTTCACTGAAAACTTATTACAGCTTCAGGTGCATGGCTTGCCATATAGGGCGGCGCTGTTGCTTCCAATGGACAACTTATGTTACTAACAGTAGTCCTCCACGGACTGCAGTAGCAACATCACCTTAAAATATCAAGCCATGGAACTGACCATCCCAAAAAGGATTGGGTTCTAATAACTTTTGAATGAACATCTCCCAACAGTAACAGTATCAGTATCAATAGAATGCGCCTGATACATTTTGTTTATGAATCTGTACTGATTGTTACAACACAGGAATGATGTACCCTGATCCGAGGCATGACTACAGTGGGTGCAGTTGTACCAGGGCTCAGCATCCACAGGAACCCCATCTACCCCAGGGTCTAATAGGTATTAGTTATTCCTCTGTGTTTTGTGATAGGGGCCAAAAATGTTTGCACGAGACCCTCCCAAGACTAGTTACTCCACTGACCTAACATACTGTCACATGTACTGTATATAGTATAGACTACACAAAGCTGGATTTACATCTCAGGGACCTCCGGGAAAGGCACAAAGTGTCCTTAGCCCCTCCCATAGCCACACCCCTAGTCTAATCCACTGTTTCAATACCATTGACCTATAACAAGAAAGAAAGAAAGAATCTTTAACCCCTTGGTTGCTAGAGAGTTGGAGATCTATCACCCAAGGCGTTAAATAACAGTATTCAATGACATAATATATGTAAAATTCTGTGTCCTGTTGCACCATAGTGAAAAAATAACAATTCATATTGATTGAAATGGGGCTCTTTACCCCTTGAATGCTAGCAATATGGACACCTCGCTACCATTCAAGGTGTTAACCCTTTGAGTGCCAGAGGGGTACGCGACGCATTGCAGAGCAATGCGTCGCGTACCCCTCTGGCACTCAAAGGGTTAAGAAGCCCAATTTAAGTCATTGTTAATTTGGGGAATTTTAGTTGTCTATATGGTACAGTTGGTTAACCCTAACATTGCTGCTCTGTTTATAGGGACCTTTACCTTTATGCATCAAAACACAAAGTTGAATTGCAAGCCTTTAGACTCCAATACTTAGCAACTTTTGTCTTTGTGCATGTGGCCTTTGATTTCTTGTGGTCTTGCAGTGAGGAAGGTAACTTCTTTCTGCAAAGGAATTTGGGAATCCACATGGGGGATCCTATAGCAGCCCCCCCCCAAGCTCACAACCCTCCTCCCCCTTCCATACTGTCACTTGTTGATAGAAGCACTTAACCCCATGGATTTAAAACACTAGGATACATCTTAAAGAGCCAAAAGCAAAACACACAGTCTGTTAGGACCATCTTATTTTTCTTTTTCTCCTTTACCAAAAAAAAAAAAAAGAAGAAGGGAAGGGGGGTCAGGGGTCACCGCTGAAAGTAGGAGGGGGGCGTGTGGAAAGATTTATCCAAGAACTAGAGAGAAAAGAAGAAGGGAAAAAAAAAAAAAAGTTTTGTTTTCTTCCAGACGTCAGCAAAAGGCGTTTTTGGTCACTTGGCTGAAAGTACATGTGAGTGAGAGTTGGTCCCTGCCCTGGAGAGGGAGAGGAGACGGGGAAGGCAAAAAGGAGAGAAGGGTTCAGGCAAGGAAAAGAGAGATCAGGGGAATAGATACAAGGGAGGGAGAGAAAAAGAGAAGCAGATAGAGGAAGAAAGAGAGAAAAACTGTAAAAGTGATAAAGAATTCATATAGACTTTAAGAGGGGAAAGAAAAGAGAGGAGGCTAAGGGAGCAGGTCAAGGGGCATGGACAGAGATCTTGTCCTCGACAAGTCAGGACCCTCCAACACTATGCGGATGATGGAGACCCCGGAACTCCCTCACAGCAGGACGAACTTCAGCGTCAGTCACCTTTTGGACCTGGAGGAGGCAGCAGCTGCTGGGATGCAAGGAGCAGGAGATTTGGGACCACCAATTGAGGACGAAGACAAGGAAGCTGTGTCAGGCGGTAGCAGTGACAGCGAAGTGACAATCCAAGAAGGTAGGTCCTTGGGACAGTTATCTGGGATGCACTCATGAGATGTTTCCCAAAGATGGGGAGGGGTAAGCTGCGTTAGTGTGAAGGGGAGGGCTGGCCTGGGGGGCAATTGCCCCCAAGGCCAGTCATAAGTCTAGGCCAGGGCCCACTGCCTCACTTCATTGTCTGCTTGCTGCTGTAAACTGAGCTACACTAGTGATACCACAGAGTTTACAATTGTAATGAAGCTACACTAGTGATACCACAGAGCTTACAATTGTAATGAAGCTACACTAGTGGTACCACAGAGCTTACAATTGTAATGAAGCGACACTAGTGATACCACAGAGCTTACAACTGTAATGAAGCGACACTAGTGATACCACAGAGCTTACAACTGTAATGAAGCTACACTAGTGATACCACAGAGCTTACAATTGTAATGAAGCTACACTAGTGATACCACAGAGCTTACAACTGAAATGAAGCTACACTAGTGATACCACAGAGCTTACAACTGAAATGGAACTACACTAGAGATACCACAGAGCTTACAATTGAAATGGAACTACACTAGAGATACCACAGAGCTTACAATTGAAATGCAACTACACTAGTGATACCACAGAGCTTACAATTGGAATGAAGGTACACTATTGATACCACTGAGCTTACAACTGAAATTAAGCTACACTAGTGATACCACAGAGCTTACAATTGTAATGAACCTACACTAGTGATACCACAGAGCATAGTATCCAAATGGAGTTACACTAGTGTTGTACGTTCTGTGGTATCAATAGTGCAGCTTTACTTAAATTGTAAGCTCTGTGGTATCACTAGTGTCACTCCATTTCAATGATAACTCTGTGGTATCACTAGTTTAGCTTCATTTCAATTGTAAGCTCTGCGGTGTCACTAGCAAAGCTCCAAGGCAATTATAAACTCTGTGGCATGACTAGTGTAGCTCCATTTCATTTGTAAGCTCTGTGGCATGAATAGTGTAGTGCCACTATAATTATAAGCTCTGCTGTATCACTAGTCTAGCTCTATTTCAATTCTAAGCCAGTGGCATTATATTGTAGCTTCATTTCAGTTGTAAGCTCTGTCGTATCACTTGACTTACTTCACAATTGTAATGGCAGTTATAAAATTAACAGAAAGGCTGTGGGTTGGAGCGATAGTAGAAATGGGCCACTTGATTTTACTTGCCGACAAAGCCAAAAGTTGCCAGCCTTCCTGTGTGTGTGGGGGGTGAATCTGATGTCAAATAATTGTTTAATTTGTGCTTCACAGCAGACAATACCCAGGGACATAACTACAGGGAAAGGAGAGGGTGTATTTGTGATGAGACCGAACATCCAAGGGGGCCAATTACCCCAGGACCAATAGGTGTTAGGGGGCCAACAAATATTTGCACCGGGGCCCTCCAATGATTAGTGACATTACAGAAGGAATCCACTGAGTTGGCAGCTGGACATGTGCTGGGTTTTCAGATGGATGCAAATTTAGACATTTTGGGCCACATGTACACAGAAAAGGTTGAACAATTCTGGGTGAAACCAAGTGCACCATATGGGAGGAATAAAAAAAATCTCCATATTCCCATTGACATATCTTGGGCTTTTAACCACTTCGGTGTTACTCAAAGGGGTTTGTCTTTATGCATACAGAATGGGTAATGGACCAATAGAATTTCATGCCAATAAAATGTGCGGAGAACTGGTTTTGTGCCATGCTCCTTCCTAACATCTATGTACCATGCTTTCTGAATGGTAAAATGGCTGCTTTGCTCCATGCGCGGCACGGGGTGGGTAGTGTATACACATTTCTGGGCGTGCTATGCCAATGGTCACTAAGTATGCAGAGAAAATCAGGGCAAAAGTCTGCTTCCTTTCACCAGCTCTAGATGGTGGTGTTAACCCTTTGATTGCCAGAGAAGGGCACTCAAGGGCACTTAGACGGTTAAGGGCTTGTTCACAAGATGTGCTGATGCTCATGTACATAAATACAGGGCAGACTCTCCTTTAGTAAAAGAATATACAAGCACAGTTCATGTGCTACTCCACCCCCCCCCCCCATTAGTACTCATCCCTTAGAATGTCTGTTAGGGCATTATGTTCAGAAGACACACTGTAGGGGAGAGATAAAATTTATATTGATTTATAGGGGCCTTTGACCAGTTGAATGCTAGAAAGGTCTCCAACACACTGCAAAGAAGTCAGGTCTATCTATATAATTACTGTGTGTAAAAGAAGTACTTACCTAGGTAGGAGTCCATCACACAGCAGTCATATGTATCTATATAATTACTGTGTGTAACAGAAGTACTTACCTAGGTAGGAGTCCATCATACAGCAGTCAGGTATATCTGTATAATTACTGTGTGTAACAGAAGGACTTACCTAGGTAGGAGTCCATCACACAGCAGTCAGGTGTATCTATATAATTACTGTGTGTAACAGAAGTACTTACCTAGGCAGGAGTCCATCATACAGTAGTCAGGTGCATCTACATAACTACCGTGTGTAACAAAAGTACTTACCTAGGTAGGAGTCCATCACACAGCAGTCATATGTATCTATATAATTACTGTGTGTAAAAGAAGTACTTACCTAGGTAGGAGTCCATCACACAGCAGTCAGATATATCTATATAATTACTGTGTGTAACAGTAGCACTTACCTAGGTAGGAGTCCATCATACAGCAGTCAGGCGTATCTATATAATTACTGTGTGTAACAGAAGCACTTACCTAGGTAGGAGTCCATCATACAGCAGTCAGGTGAATCTATATAATTACTGTGTGTAACAGTAGCACTTACCTAGGTAGGAGTCCATCATACAGCAGTCAGGCGTATCTATATAATTACTGTGTGTAACAGAAGCACTTACCTAGGTAGGAGTCCATCATACAGCAGTCAGGTATATCTATATAATTACTGTGTGTAACAGAAGCACTTACCTAGGTAGGAGTCCATCACACAGCAGTCATATGTATCTATATAATTACTGTGTGTGACAGAAGCACTTACCTAGGTAGGAGTCCATCACACAGCAGTCAGGTGTATCTATATCATTACTGCGTGTAACAGAAGCACTTACCTAGGCAGGAGTCCATCATACAGTAGTCAGGTGCATCTACATAACTACCGTGTGTAACAAAAGGACTTACCTAGGTAGGAGTCCATCATACAGCAGTCAGGTGTATCTATATAATTACTGTATGTAACAAAAGGACTTACCTAGGTAGGAGTCCATCACACAACAGTCAGTTATATATCTATATAATTACTGTGTGTAACAGAAGCACTTACCTAGGTAGGAGTCCATCACACAGCAGTCAGGTGTATCTATATAATTACTGTGTGTAACAGAAGTACTTACCTAGGTAGGAGTCCATCACACAGCAGTCAGGTATATCTGTATAATTACTGTGTGTGACAGAAGCCCTTACCTAGGTACGAGCCCATCATACAGCAGTCAGGTGTATCAATGGAATTACTGTGTGTGAAAGAAGCACTTACCAAGTTAGAAGTTCATCATACAGCAGTCAGATATATCAACAGTCAGGTGTATTTATATATACTGTGTGTAATAAAAGCACTTACCTAGGTAGGTGTCCATACAACAGCAGTCAAGTGTATCTATATAACTACTATGGTAAGGGGAGGACTTACCTAGGTCTTTTGTTGTATCACAGCTAATATCGGGCTTCCACTGAAGATGATAAGAGTTATAACTGATTTTATGTAACAAATTCCTATAAAAAAGTATATTTGTAGATAAAACCAGTGATAACATTATCAACTGAAATGGAATACAGGCAATTATTATGCCATAATATCTGCTGCCATAGCACACAGAACAGACGTGGGCCAATCTTCACTGGCCCTTAAAGGGATAGTAATGTTTCATAATAAAAGCAGCTCTAATTAATCATCATAGTATTTGGACTTTGGAGAGTGTTATTTCAATTCTGTCAGAATTGTAGTACAAGAGTAATTCAATGACAAAGTGTCCCCCTCCCGCCCCTTTTACTGATGTAACACTGCTCCGCCAGAGCAGAAGGGAGGTGCCCACGTAGACTGCAGAGAGGGACAATCTTCAATTAAGATAAGGGAAAAACCTGAAAAACTTGTCAAGGGGGGCAGGGCTTTCATTGTTTTCATAGGAAGAAGATTGTCCCCTTCTGTTATCTGTCTGGTCTATGGACTGGATTCCACATCTGAGAAGAGATGGCTTACACTAGGTAAAAGGGGCGGGAGGGGAAACTTTGCTTGTGAATATCTCATAACCATAAAGGTTTGAGAGATAAGACATATATCATTCTTCATGTTTTTTTAATGACTACAAAATAAAATAAATTTAAAACGAAGTATTACTATCCCTTTAAGTCTGTCTGGCAGTACAAATATTGCAGTATAGCTCAACAGAAAAATACCATTTCTGTTTTTCTCTGAAAAACATTTTATCACTAAGTATAACATGGATACAATGATTCACTCTTCCAGAGTAGTGACGCCCAGAACTGATACATTCTCTTTGCAACAAACAATCAGCTCCCAGTGTTGTGATTAGGCAGCCAGAAACATTGTTGATATTTACACTCACAACTCACCCTCTCACTCACACACACACTCACAACTCATTCATATCTATCAAAATGTAACTGTATACAAATGCTATTTTTTCTTGTTTCTATTAGTGTATAAATGTGCAGCTTTGTATTGTAACTGCTCTCTAAGACATACTTGAAAGCAAGAGAAATCTCAATGTATTCTTCCTGGTAAAACACATCCTAGAGACCTAGACGCATACACACATTCGTAAACAAATTTGCTCTTTCTTTAACAGTAAACTTTTTTAATGAAACCTATATGTTATACTGATTTACACACTGAGTAAAGGGCACTCTCACTACTATTGTTTGTTTATTCAAAAGTCATAACAGTTCAAATAGTCAGGAAGTACCAAAGCTGTTACTACCACATTCTATGGAGAAGTGCAGTTGGCGAATTATCTCTCCCACAGAATGCTATATAATAACTGAACACCGTGTGAACTGTAGGTGAACTTTCCGGACACAAGATGGCACCACTAAAAGAATAGCTTAAACTGTAGTAACTTTAGAAGAGGCAATCTCAGCAGGGGGTATCACCTTTAGTTATTATTTTTTTATTCCATAGGAAAATCCCTACAGTGTAAGCTTTTTTTCATTGCTTTGCACACTACTCTGGAGCTTAATAGGTTAAGTAAGTTTTTATTACATCATATAGCCTATGATTAAAGGGATAGTAATACTTCGTTTTAACTTTATTTTATTTTGTAGGCATTAAAAAAACATAAAGAATGATATAAATCTTATCTCTCAAACCTTTCTGATTTAAGAGATATTCACAAGCAAAGTTTCCCCCTACCGCCCCTTTTACCTAGTGTAAGTCATCTCTTCTCAGATGTGAATCTGGTTGTATGACCAGACAGATAACGGCAGGGGACAATCTTCTTCCTATGAGAACAATGAAAGCCCTTCCCCCCTTGACAAGTTTTTCAGGTTTTTCCCTAATCTTAATTGAAGATTGTCCCTCTCTGCAGTCTACCTGGGCACCTCCCTTCTGATTTGGCTGAACGGGGGGGGGGGGATACTTTGCTTGTGAATATCTCTTAAACCATAAAGGTTTGAGAGATAAGACTTATATCGTTCTTCATGTTTTTTTAATGCCTACAAAATAAAATAAAGATAAAACGAAGTATTACTATCCCTTTAAGTAGACTGTATGTTTACGAAATGCGTTAGGCGTTCGATCATGTTTGTAATGGATTTGTTGAGTTCTTATATGTACAATTTTTTAAAGATATTTTTTCAATAAATTGGAGATTTTAACTATATCGTTAACTGTGGTCTGATGCTCCGGGTGGATAACGTTGAGCTCCTCTTCCTGTGTCCTCACGTTTGTGGAAGTCTTGGCTGAGATTGTTGAGGGTGCTCCGGTTCCACCAAACACACTGTTATGGGTGAGTGCTATGTGATTTTGAACTTTAAAAAAGTACTTAAATAAATAGGGTATGATCCCTTTAAACATTTGGGAATTATTTGTAGCAACTGCTATATATGTCTTTTGTCAATTAAGTAAGTTTTTATTGTTTGGCTTTTGTCTGTGATTTTGTCTAAATCTTAATAAATAAGTCCCATAATGCTGCAGGAAAAAGACTTCATACACTTTAGGATCTGCGACTTGTAACCATCGTTCATCTTTATTGCAAGAAAGGTTTTTGTTTCTGTGCTTTTGGTCACTGTTTACTCTGGCTGCAGTAAATGGGATTTTTCTTGAATCTCCACCCAATTTAGCATAAGCACACGGTTCCTGCTGAGATATAAAGGGTGGCACAAGACTGATACGGAGGATTGTGCCAAACCAGGGCGGAATGATGAATGCCAGTGCTGGCCTTTTAAATGCACTAGGGGAAATGCTGATTTGCAAAGAAAAAACAAAAAAAACAAAACAGATATTGAGAGGCACGGGGGGGGGGGGGCGGGTAGCAGTGTTGCAGTTGCCTTTTCCATTCTCTTGGGCAGTAGAAAGGGGTTCATAGGTTTCCTTCCAGAGAAGACTATGACCTATCTGGCTGCAAAGGTGGAAACAGTAATAATATGGATAAGTGTATTGAAGCACAAAGTGTTTTCAAATTAGATTGCAATTTCTACTCGCCAGGGATAAATTTTCACTCGCCATTGGCTAGTGGTGAGTGGAAACTTTGAGCCCTGTGTAACGTGTTGCGTGCCTCTCCCATACTATGGACCATGGATAAAGGGCAGCAATTGTGTGGCAAGACAACTGCACCAATACGGGGAAATGGAAACTGCCACTGATTTAAATGGAGGTTTTAAACTGCTTGAATGCTTTATAAGGCCCTATAATTCAACAGTAATTTGAGGAATTGTTATGTGTTCTTTGATTCAGTTGGATTGTCCCAAAATTAGGGAATATGGCCCTGTATTGCCTTTTCTCATCCTCAGTCATCAACAACTGGCGAACCACAGTTTCATATTTCTGTCTATAAAAAAAACATGTTAATTCCCTAGCAAAGAAAATACCCTTAGCCTATAACATGCATAGACAAAAGTCTCTTAATCCTTTCAGTGCTAGAGGAGTACGAAACGCGTTGCAAACCAATGCTTTCCACACCTCTCTGGCACTGTTGCTACACCATCCTATGGACAGATATGGCCAGTAGACCATAAACCGCCATGGGATGGTGTAGCAACAGCACCACTGTACAATTTCAGGCTATTGAGATAGTGCATCTAGAAAAAAAAAATAAAGTTTGATCTGTAATAACTTTTGAATAAAACACCTCTAAGCAGTGAGAGTACCCTTGTTTTACTCAGGAGGATAAACCCCAATCTGTATCTTTTTAAAAGGCTAAGTATTACTATCCTTTTAACTATTTCATTGCTGGCTCAGTTCTACTCAGCTTAGAATGAGCACTGGTGGCTACAAAAGCTGAGACTCCTCCAATCAAATTGTGTCTCTCTAGGCAGTTGCCCATTCAGCCAATTAGAAAATCCCTCCCTTGTTCCGGGTACCAGAGCCACTCAAGGTGATCAGCAAATATTATTCTGGGAGATTTCTTTATGAATTGATTAGGAGACTGAGTTTGTGCATCAAACTGTCTGTAATCAACACAATTTTATAGTAACACGAACCATTGCAACAGGGTGTGCTTTTACAGGGATAGAAATGTCTATAATAAAGTTGCTCTCCGAGTCTTCTACAATGGTTTTGTAACCTGCAGCGCTAAGTTTAATAACTTACTGTTCAGTAATTCAAAAGATATTGAAGCTTAAAGGGGATCTATCACCCGTGTACAAATGTGTGTCAAATGTTAGATTATCTAGCGATTAGGTGGATTTCTTGAATAATTTATTTTTTTAATCTTATTTTGATGAAAATTAATGTTTAAAGACTGCACTTCCGAATAGACTGCGGGTACAGCTCTATACCCGCAGTCTGTCACTCTGCCTCTGCTCCCCTCCCTCTATCCAGCCTCATCCAATGACGGAGGCTTCTGTCTGTAAGCTGGAGTGGTCTCATTGGCAGAGAACGAGATCTAGCCAATGAGATTGCTCCAGCTTACAGAAAGAAGCCTCTGTCATTGAATGAGGCTGGATAGAGAGAGGGGAGCGGAGGCAGAGTGACAGACTGCAGGTACAAAGCTGTACCCGCAGTCTATCTGGAAGTGAAGTCTTTAAACGTTAATTTTCGGCAAAATAGGATTAAAAAAAATAAACTATTCAAGAAATCCACCTAATCGCTAGATAATCTAACATTTGACACACATTTGTAAACGGGTGATAGATCCCCTTTAAATGATCCCCCGCCCTACCCTTCTAGCCACCTCCCACTGAATCTGCAATTCGGTCTTGAGCCCCGGGACGGATGCAGTGAGGGACAATCTTCACACTGTAAGTATAAGGAAAACCCTGCCAACCTTGATGAAGGTGTGCAGGATTTTCCTTTTGCTTACCGATGGTTGTCCCTTGCCGCTCTCCATCCGGACCACGCTCACAGGCAGCGTGACGTGGCCAGAAGGGGCGAGAGGGGGATAATTTAAGCTTCAATATCTTTTGAAATACTGAACAGTAAGTTATTAAACTTAGCACTGCATGTTATAAAACCATTGGAGAAGACTCGGAGCGCAACTGTATCATAGACATTACTATCCCTTTAACTTCCAAATCAAAGACACACTAAAGACCTCCTAATACACCCCCCCACCACCACCACCACCAACTTATCTTATTCTGGGAAGACGATCCTAATGGTCACAGAATTGATCTTTAACCCACTGAGTGCCGGAAAGGTATCTAACACATTGCAAAGCAATGTGCTGGATACACCTCTGGCATTCAAAGGGTTAATTGCTGCTGGATGTCATTTTACAGGACCTAAACATCTCCCAGTGAAGTTCTCTAAGTGGTCAGAGTTTAGCGTCTTGGAGTGTTTTAACCCTTTGAGTGCCAGAGGGGTACGCAACGCATTGCAAAGCAATGTGTTGCGTACCCCTCTGGCACTCAAAGGGTTAACTGTTGCTGATGTCTGCCTCTGTAGACATCACATCCAGCGCTAATTAAAGAGTCTCTTTGGGGAACTAATTCACATAGGACTGATTTATAGAAGCTATTAGGAAGTTCTGTCCAAATAAACATAAGCGGGTGGCTTATTATTGGGGCGTGCCAGTGTTCCTTTAAGCAGGAGCGATTATCATCAGAGAGAGCTATTAACGGACTATTAAATGTCTGCACTCATAACGCTAAAGGTGAGAAATTCCAGAGAGAACCAACTGCGCAGTGGGGAAATAATTCCCAAAATTGCAGTTGTTTTAAATGGGGTTTTAACCCCTTGACTGCTAAAGAGGCCCCCAATGCATTCCTCTGCAATGCATTGGAAACCTCTCTAGCATTTGAGGGGTTAAAAGCCCCAAATACATCTATGGTAATTTCCATTTCACCCCCTATGGCACTCTTGGTTTGCTCCAGAATTGATCTTTAGCATCCTGACTACGGCCTTAGATATAAAAAACAAACCTTAACCTCAAACTTTAAGATATCTCAGTCCTAATATATTCTATGCTTGGAGCTGTTTTTTGGGGGAAAATCATCATCCTTCCTATTTAAAGAACAAAGGTTCATTGTTCCAGGAAAAGGTTTGTTATTGTTTTGGTTGGTTCTGTGAGAGGGGGACTGGTTTAAGGTCCTTATTCTTGGATGAAGCAGTAATTTCTCTTTCATTCTACAAAGGGGAGAGAGAGAGGCTCTTACAGTCTTTGTCTGTGATGAAGCCTGTGGCTGAGTGAGGCGCCAGTCACTGACATAGAACCAGATGTTGGGAGGCGCCGCTCAAAGCATCACACGCAGTGAAAGTGCAGCCACATGGTACAGGAGCCAAGCGATAGACACCGAGGAAAACTAGATCAGCGGGGGCTGCCGGCAGGAAGAGAGTGGGAACCACGGCTAGAGAAGGGGTGTCAGGCATGAGTGATGCTAGCAGGCTCAAACCCCATGTCTGGGGTTAACACTGCTGAGAGCTTAACTTTTTTAGGTGCCTGAAATGTTACAGTGGCGCTGTTGCTACACCATCTTATGGAGGTTTATGGTCAACTGACCAGAGGTATCCATAGCATAGTGTAGCAACAGCGCCACTGTACAAATTCAAGACACTGAGATCCTGCACCTACAAAATTCAGGTTTGGGCAGCAATAACTTTTGACTAAAACACCTTCCAGCAACGGGAACACCTTTGTTTTTCTCAGGAGCATAAGCCTTACAATACATATTTTTTACATATTGTGTTACTATCTCTTTAAAGCGAACCTACTTAAAGAAAACTACAAAACAAAGAATGACATAGCTCATACCTGTTTAAAGGGATAGTAACCCCCCAAAAAAAGTGAAGCCAAATGCGAGGAATCATCCAAACATACTTAACTCCCTTATTCCCATCTCTCAAACCTTTATGGTTTGAGAGATGTAAGAGAAGAAAGACCTCCGTTCCCTCCCCCTTTCTGCCTGACGAGCTGTAAAGCTGTCAGAGGCAGAATCCGGTCGACCGACTTACGGTGGCTCTACAGGAGCACTGTCATCTAGATATCTCCGTATAATTACTTCATTGGAATGGTCTACAACATGTGCTTGCAAGCCAGGCACATGTTTTAGACCATTCCGATGAAGTAATAATACAGAGATATCTAGATAACAGCGCTCCTGTAGAGCCGCCGTCTGCTCCTGGAAGCAGGATCTCATGACGTCCGCTATACAGCAGATTCATGAGAAGGGGGAGGGAGCGGAGGTCTTTCTTGTCTTACATCTCTCAAACCATAAAGGTTTGAGAGATGGGAATAAGGGAGTTAAGTATGTTTGGATGATTCCTCGCATTTGGCTTCACGTTTTTCAGGGGGGTTACTATCCCTTTAATGTACCTAAACAATAGTCGGAATGTGCCGACAGGGTTCCACGCTGTAACAGGAACTGCAGTTGAAATTCTAGCCCTACACCTATCCACAATGCCAATTTCCTAAGCTACTTGCAATCAAATCCATCCCTTAACCCTGCATACCCCAAAAGAAGTGGAGCAGTTTATGGGTCTACACCTTGTTTAGCGTCACATGATAAAACACAGAGGAAATTTTGTAACTTTGTGTTTCCTACATATGTTATGGGGAAGACGAGTGTGTGAGGTGACATACACTGCAAAATGTATACGCTCCAGGTCATACCCTGAGGTGCAGCTACTGTCATTGGAGGTTATCACCAGTACATTCACCCCAATATCTATAAGTGATATATATATATATAGAAATATACAAATGTTTAACCTACCAGTTCCTGATTCTTGTAGCTGCAGAAAGATGCGAAAATGTGTTGTTCTTCAAGGCACCTTAATGGATCAGTACTCTTTTTTTCTTTTCCTGAAGAGTAAAACAATGGAAATATAGGTTAACTTTCTGGCCACTGGAATGCACTGTAAATGTAAAATAAAAAACAAACAAACAAACAACTGTTTAAACTGAAATAACTCTGGCAAGATGCATCTTCAAGCAGTGGAGGAAGCCTTGTTTTATTCAGGATGGAAAATCCCTACATTGTGTGGCTTTTTATTAAAAAAAAAGTGTATTGCTTTTTTAAAAGGACACTAATGTCCCATAAAAAAGTATGCTTGTTTTGTAGACGTTTAAAAAAAAAATTATTTGGCACCAATCCTATGTCTCAAACCTTTATGGTTTGAGAGATATTCGCTTCTAAAATTCCCCCTTCCCTCCCCTTCTCCTGACGTCAGCGTCTAGCTGACAGCAGGAGATCTCGGTCCGGGGATCAGCCGGCGGCTCTGCAGCAGAGCCGAAATCACGTTATTTAAAAAGAATTACTTAGTTGGAAAAGTCTACAAAGTGTGCCTGGTTTGCAAGCAAAATCTGTAGACGGTTCCCATGAAGTAGTTCTTTTTAAATGACATGAGTTCGGCTCTGCTGAAGGTCCTCCTTGAGTCGCACGACTCAAATCTCCTGCTGTCAGCTTTACAGCAGGAGAGAGGGAATTTTTGCAGCTAATATCTCTCAAACCATAAAGGATTGAGAGATAGGATTGGTGCCAAATTATTTCTTTTCTGCACGTCTACAAAACAAGAATAATTTTGTATGGGACATTACTGTCCCTTTAAACGTCGTTCCCTTTTGATTTGGAGGTGAAGAGATCCACTGCCTCTGAATAAGTTGAAATAATGTATTTCAGTGCAATGAAAAACAGTTTTGTAACACATGAGAGAGAAACTTGTAGACAGGCCTGGAGTCATTAAATGGAGCTAAATGTTGTCATTATTTAACCCTTTGAATGCCAAAGGAGAGTGCAACGTATTTCTCTGCCATGTATTGCACACACCTCTGGAACTCAAAGGGTTAAATCCTATTCAGCGAAGGGATGTGGTGAGATGCACTAAAATGAGATAAAGATCAGAAACTAACCCCAGTAACTGTGTTATCCTTTGGAGTCGATGAACTAAGATCTTAGTGAGTTGTAGTGTTTATCACACCTGAGAGGTTATCTCACTGCTATCACACCTTGAATCACAGTGACATTTACATATGTCACTGTCACTTCCTTGAATACTGGGTTCATGCTGGAAAGGGACAGATCCGCATGGTGGTCTGTGGGGCTGCTGGGAGGCCATTCACACAAGATACACTGGATGTTGAGATGCACATCCCAACCTCCAGTGAATGGATGACCCACGTGGGTGTCAGCTAATAACATTATGCCGACTCTCATGTGGGCCAGTTATCCCCCGAGCAATTGGTGCTGGGTTTCCCAATAGTGATCTCAAATCATGGGCAACAGAACTTTAGCTAGAGACCCCTAAATTGTTTGAAGGAGACCTTAGTCATTCAATGTGTTACCTATACAGCACTTTTTTTCTTTTTTTTTTGCAAAAGCATTTTACACTATCATTAATCTTGTTGAATTGCTTAGGAGTATGGGAGCTCTTTGGTGCTCTAGAACAGGCACATTTATAACTGTCAACATGACCGAAATACTTGTACACTCACTAATCATCGCCTGTCTCCACGACTGAGGTCTGTTCCTGCAATGCCTCCCCCTCACCAGATAATCCCATCTTCAATACATCCTAAATCCAGCTCTCAAACTAATCTTCCTCACTAACTGGTCCTCATCCATATCCCTTCCATTCCAAAACCAAGTTCTGTCACCTTCTTCTTGCTTAGAAAATAATGAATGGCACTGTAAAACGTGGCAGTTTTAATGATAGGCCAAAGCCTCTAGTTTCCCGGGGTTGGAGAAACTGACTGTCATTTAGCACAGTTTGTAACTCTCACGGTCTACCTCTCCTCAATGATCTAAGGGGGTTGAAAATACAATCTGTTCAGAGAGTGAAGCCAGAGTATTGTAGCAAAACTCATTATTTTGAAATCTCATATACCTCCCAAGTGTCGCTCTTTTGGAGATATTAGGGGTTCATACCTCCCACGTTTCCCTCTTTAAGAGACATTAAGGGTTTATACCTCCCGTGTCCTTCTTTAGGAGATATTGGGGTTCATACTTCCCAAGTGTCCCTTTTTAGGAGATATTCAGGGTCCGTACTTCCCAACTGTCCCTTTTTAGGCTATATTAGGGATCCATACTTCCCAAGTTTCCCTCTTTAGGAGATATTGGGGTTCATACCTCCCAAGTGTCCCTTTTTAGGAGATATTAGGGGGTCCAAACCTCCCAAGTATCCCCTCTTTAGGAGATATTAGGGCTCCGTACCTCCCAAGTGTTCCCCTTTAGGAGGCATTAGGGGTCCATACCTCTCAAGAGTCCCTCTTTGAGACCCAAACCCATCTTTCCCACCCTTGTATCCATATTTTTAAGAGATCAGACTGTGTGGTGTGTATATAAGTGTATCACCCTGGTGTCCCTGTGTTTAGGAGATCAGACTGTGTGGGGTGTATATAAGTGTATCACCCTGGTGTCCCTGTGTTTAGGAGATCAGACTGTGTGGTGTGTATAGAAGTGTATCACCCTGTTGTCCCTGTGTTTAGGAGATCAGACTGTGTGGTGTGTATAGAAGTGTATCACACTGGTGTCCCTGTGTTTAGGAGATCAGACTATGTGATTTGTATAGAAGTGTATCACCCCGGTGTCCCTGTGTTTAGGAGATCAGACTGTGTGGTGTGTATATAAGTGTATCACCCTGTTGTCCCTGAGTTTAGGAGATCAGACTGTGTGGTGTGTATATAAGTGTATCACCATGGTGTCCCTGTGTTTAGGAGATCAGACTGTGTGGTGTGTATATAAGTGTATCACACTGGTGTCCCTGTGTTTAGGAGATCAGACTATGTGATTTATATATAAGTGTATCACCCTGGTGTCCCTGTGTTTAGGAGATCAGACTGTGTGGTGTGTATATAAGTGTATTACCCTGGTGTTCCTGTGTTTAGGAGATCAGACTATGTGGTATGTATAGATGTGTATCATCCTGGTGTCCCTGTGTTTAGGAGATCAGACTATGTGGTGTGTATATAAGTGTATCACCCTGGTGTCCCTGTGTTTAGGAGATCAGACTGTGTGGTGTGTGTAGAAGTATCACCCTTGTGTCCCTGTGTTTAGGAGATCAGACTGTGTAGTGTGTATATAAGTGTATTGCCGTGGTGTCCCTGTGTTTAGGAGATCAGACTGTGTGGTGTGTATAGAAGTGTATCACCCTGGTGTCCCTGTGTTTAGGAGATCAGACTGTGTGCTATGTATAGAAGTGTATCACCCAGGTGTCCCTGAGTTTAGAAGATCAGACTGTGTGCTATGTATAGAAGTGTATCACCCTGGTGTCCCTGTGTTTAGGAGATCAGACTATGTGGTGTGTATATAAGTGTATCACCCTGGTGTCCCTGTGTTTAGGAGATCAGACTGTGTGGTGTGTATATAAGTGTATCATCCTTGTGTCCCTCTGTTTAGGAGATCAGACTGTGTGGTGTGTATATAAGTGTATCGCCCTGGTGTCCCTGTGTTTAGGAGATCAGACTGTGCAGTGTGTATATAAGTGTATCACCCTGGTGTCCCTGTGTTTAGGAGATCAGACTGTGTGGTGTGTATATAAGATTATCACATTGCTTCACAGCAATACAACTCACATTAATGTTTGTTTAATCCTTCGAGTGCCAGAGAGATAGATGTCTTTCTGGCATGCAAAGGGTTAAACTTCAGTATCTGTGTTTATACAGTAGTCACTGCAAATTAAATATGTTGACTTTGCCCTGGATCATTTATTCAGGTACACAAAGAGATGTCAGTAGGTCATTATATAACCTAAAAATTCTCAGTAATGCCCCCATCCACCAGCAAAGCTCCCAGCAACACCACCTAAAATAAAAGAGTCCCTCTTTGGCCATTTGAAATGTTGGGAGGTATGGAATAGGCTCCATAGATAAATATAACATATGACATTTGGTACCGTGTTAGCCGTAGAAATACAGGAGGCAAATATAGTAAAGTTGATACCATTATTGGCTAACTAAGCAGATTTAGGATGCAAGCTTTTAATATCTCTTAGGTCTCTTCCTCAGGCATGTTATGCAGGTAAATATGAAATCACTTCTCTTAAAGGGGAACATTAATCAAATATAATTTTTTTTACCATAGGTTTAGGTAATAAAAGAGGACTTTAGTCTTACCTGTTAAATCTTTTTCTCTTAGTCCATACAGGTTACTGGTAACTTTGGGTAGGCGATCCGCCCCATTAAGTAGGCAGGAACAATTCTAGAAATTACTGCAGGGGGTGGAGCCTACCTTCCCTCCTTGGCTGCAGCTAGCCAACCCGCTTCAGAAAGATTTGAGACACTATGACTAGACAGTGGAAGGAAAGAAGACTCCTGTGAACGTGACCTCGAAGGACCCCCACTGTCTGCCACAGGAGAGCCAAGAATGGTCTCTTGAGAGGGTGGGAGACCAGTAACCTGTATGGACTAAGAAAAGGATTTAACAGGTAAGACTAAAATCCTCTTTTCTCTGTCGTCGGTCCAGAGTGGGGTTAGGTGGAAAACAAGTATGGGGCTTTATAGGCTCCTAGAATACATCAGAGGGATCTGAGGAAACCTCCTGAACTGGGTGAATGTTTAGTGTGTTTAAGATGGCCCTGATCAGGCCATCAGCCGAGGGTTCAGGATCAACCTCAAAAGGATCCCCAAAAAAACTGAGAGGAGCCCACAGCAGAACATTCCTCAAAATCTAAATCCACCAACAGTTCCTCCTCAGAGGAATCTGAAAAATCAGGTACTCCTTGCGGTTTGGGCAGGGAAAATTCGACTGAGGAAGGGGTCTACCAGGAATGGAAGACCCCCCTGTAACTGGGATGGAAAGAGTTACAACGCAGACCTAAGATCCCTAGTAGCAGCCTTGAACTCTTGCACCCAAACTGGCTCTAATGCATGACTGGAGGTCCCTGGGATAGACTCAGGGACATCAGAACATGCTGGCCATAAATGACCCAAGAATTCTCTAGGTAACCCTGTATGACATGAGGAACAATGTGCAATGGGGGATACAGAGACCCCAGCGTCCTTAGTCTTAGGCCTGGCCCCAAGCTCCAATGGAGTAGACATTCTCACAGTGTCAACAACGTTCAGAATATTTAATCACCCAATTTACAGTGTGTAAGATTAAAATGTCACCCCAGAAATCGCTAAAATACACTTACCTGGCAGATGAAGGGTTAATCTGCAAAGGAGAGAAGGAGAGTCCAGGTCCTGCATAGGATTCTCGTTCTGTAAAGCTCACAAGATGGCTGCCACGGTGGGAGCCAATCAGAAATGAGCGTGCGAAGTACCCCAACTACCCCATAATAAAAGCAGCTCTAATTAGTCATCATAGCATTTGGACTCTGGAGAGTGTTATTTCAATTTTGTCAGAGTTGTAGTTCAAGAGTAATTGAATGACAAAGTATCTCCCTCCCGCCCCTTTTACTGATGTAACACTGCTCAACCAGAGCAGAAGGGAGGTGCCCAGGTAGACTGCAGAGAGGGACAATCTTCAATTAAGATAAGGGGAAAAACCTGAAAAACTTGTCAAGGGGGGCAGGGCTTTCATTGTTCTCACAGGAAGAAGATTGTTCCCTGCTGTTATCTGTCTGGTCTATGGACTGCATTCCACATCTGAGAAGAGATGGTAAAAGGGGCGGGAGGGGGACACTTTGCTTGTGAATATTTTTCAAACCATAAAGGTTTGAGAGAAAAGACTTATATCGTTCTTCATGTTTTTTTAATGCCTACAAAATAAAATAAAGATAAAACGAAGTATTACTATCCCTTTAAGGACCGGAGGAGCATGCAACACATTTTGTTGCAATGCATTCCACAGCACTCTGGTTCTTATCTGTCATTAAAGGGAAACCATCACAACTGTGCCTCATCAACAGATTTGTTCTCCCTGGAGCACACCTGCTGATGAAGGCTGGGACTGCATTGTGAACCGTGGGTGACCCCTGGGGCTCTCTTCTTGGCCCTTTGAGGAGAGACTGAATTGCAAGACTTAAGTCTTAGAGTACAGTCTCAGTGAGCTGTGCATGCAGTTACCACAGAGCCTCGGTTTTCTGACAATGGCTGACAGGAGCCTAGGCTTTTCATGAAATCTGTCACCATAGGAACAGAAGTGCTAATAAAGAGAATTGTCATTTCAACCGAAACAATCGGTTAAACATTTCCTAAATGTATCTACTGACTTAATTCTCTGTATCCCTCTTACCACTTCCCAATGGAAAAAATATTATCAGATATACCTGTCAACTGTCATCCTGTCGATTTGCTGGTACCAAGTCGCATTAAAATACATAGAACCTTGTTATGTTCACAGTAAGAAGATTGTCCCTTGATGTGAGCTATCTAGTCCCAGGACCAGATTCCACATTTAGGGGAGGTGGCTTACGCTAGGTAAAAGGGGCAGGAGGGGGAAAAGCTATCCCATGCACAGTGATTTCCCATATAAACAAAGAAAATCTATCCCATACACAGTGATTTCATATGTACACAAACAAAAGCTATCCCGTACACAATGAATTTCATATAAAGAAAACCTATCCCAATGCATAATGAGTCACTGTATACACAAATCTTTCCCATGCACAGTGATTTCCCCTACACACAAAGATAAGCTCTCCTATATACAGTGATTTCCAACACACACAAAGAAAAGTTATCCTGTGTACAGTGATTTCCCATCGATCTGTCTGTTTGTCTTGCTTACTGACCTGTTTGAACAGCCCCATACATATCGATGTCTTACATTTAATCGGGATAAGTACAGAATGACAAACTCTGAGTATCTGTCGCCCAGTTGTATAGGGATGACATTCAGTTTTCAAGATGAGCACAGAAACAGAGAGATCTTAAAAGGCAAACTATTTTAAAGCTAATGTAAGCTTCTCACTTAAAGGGATAGTAACACTTAAAATGTAAAAAAAAATATGTTGTAGGGTTTATCTCCCTGAGTAAAACAAGAATACTCCCACTGCTGAAAGGTGTTTCAATCAAAAGTTATTAATTTTCAAAGTTGAATTTTTTAGGTGCAATATCACAGTGGCCTGAAATTGTACAGTGGCGCTGTTGCTACACGATCCTATGGACAGCTCTGGTCCCGGGACCATAAATCTCCATAAGATGGTGTAGCAACAGCGCCACTGTACAATTTCAGGCCACTGTGATATTGCACCTAAAAAATTCAACTTTGAAAATTAATAACTTTTGAATGAAACACCTTTTCAGCAGTGGGATTACTCTTGTTTTACTCAGGGGGATAAACCCTACAACATATTTTTTTTTACATTTTAAGTATTACTATCCCTTTAAGAGCACAAAAGCAAGGAAATTCAGTGTTAAGGTTCTCCAGAACTTAACTCTGTGCCCTGTACTTTGCTCAAAATATGATACATAAGATGACATCACTATTATAACACTCCTCTATTTATTGTTTTTTTTCTAGCTGATTGTTTTTCGCCAAACGTACAGGGCTTTCAGCATTTGGACAGACCAGTTTACATGCTGGTCCGTTCAAAAGTTTTTAGCATCTGAATTGTTGTTTTATGCACCAAAACCTCATTTACCCCTTCCACTGTTCAGACCTTAACTATGGAAACACCACTGCTCTTCTGTAATATATATAAATATGTATAATGGACTGGTGTGTGACAGACCTCATACTTAGGCAAGTCCTTTTAGGTATAACTGCACTTTGAGAACAGTGGAGAGGGTAAATGTGGGTTTTGGTGCAAAAAAAAAGCAATTCCTGACAATGGATATTTCCTTTTCCAGTTAATGAGGTAAAAAAAATCCCTGAGAGCATTTTTGTGCAGTGTGCTCATTAAACCCACATCCCTTTCCCCTCTGATTCACCAGTCAGGGAGCCCCAACTTTATCCCCCTTCTCTTGTACAGAAATTTACAAGACTTGGTACTGTCTGGTTATGAGACAGCTACATATTTAAAGGGATAGTAATGTTTCACAAAAATAGCAGCTCCAATTAATCTTCATAGTATTTGGGCCATGGAGTGTGTTATTTCAGTACTGTCAGAGTTGTAGTTCAAGAGTAATTCAATGATAAAGTATTCCCCTCCCGCCCCTTTTACTGACGTAATACTGCTCACCTCAGAGCAGCAAGACTAATCGGATGGATCGCAGAGAGGGACAATCTTCAGTGAGTATAAGGAAAAACCTGAAAGACCTGTCAAGGGGGTTAGGGTTTTTATTATGCTCACAGTAAGAAGATTGTCCATTGCTGTGATCTGTCCGGTCCCAGGACCAGATTCCACATCTGAGGGGAGGTGTCTTACACTAGGTAAAAGGGGCGGGAAGGGACACTTTATCATTCAATTACTCTTGAACTACAACTCTGACAGTATTGAAATAACACTCTCCATGGCCCAAATTGGAGATGCTTTTTTTTTTAAACATACTATCCCTTTAACTCTTTCAGGGTCACTGGGGTGTGCAATACATTGCAAACTCTTCTGGTCCTAAACCATCTGAGTGCCAGAGGGTTGTGCAGCACATTGCACTGCAATGTGTTGCATACCCCTCTTGCATTCAAAGGGTTAACCAGTCAAAAGCATATTCGCAGACCTTTCATTAATTAATGGAAATACCCTCATTCTTAGTATCTGTTGTAAGTACCTGGGATTTCTATTTTCACTTAAAGGAATAGTAATGTCAACATACAAATATCCCCTTTGCTCCTCTGTATTAGTACAGTACTATAATCATTAGTGTGAAAAATAAACAACATATATTCAACGTGCTGTAGGTTATTGTCAATACATAGTCTGTGTTATGATTACAGGACAGTTGTTTATTCGGTTGAATTGTTCTTATTGGTATAGATTACAGCTAGTATAACGTCACTGTGGTTGGAGGCACAGCTTAAGGTATGTGGCAGTGCGGGCAGTGGATGGAGGGTCATTTTACGCTGCGGCATAAGAATCTCGGCCTTTTGATTTGGGAAAGATTCTGATGTAGTTCATTTGAAGCCGGCGACCAGGCAATAGCGCCTTCATGTTGAACGCTCTTATGTGACATTTCAAAAGGATACCCACTCATAGTTCCCTCCAATCTGAAAGCCAGTAGCTTGACCAGACAGATTTCCAGAGGTAATATGCATTATATAAAATTACAATGAACAATTCAGTCTAACTTTATATGCTGACATTGCTATCCCTTTAAACCAATATTCTAAATGTATACATTGTTATGAGTTGAGTTGTTTTGCATTTAAAGGGATAATAGTACTTAATATGTACAGAATAGATATTGTAGTGTTTATCCCCATGAGATAAAATAGTCTTTGATTTTCTTGCTAAGTAAATGAGGGTTGCTGGTAGATGATTATTACAGTTCAAACTTGGTTATCTTTATTTAAACTGCAATTTTCTGATTTGGCCACCAGGTCCTGCTGTTGCTAACACTTATTATGTAATGTCTCAAGCTCTCCCAAGGAGTGCATTATAAAAATCATTTGCCTTACTGACACTAGTTGGTACTGTTATTAACAGTTTGAGTAAAACAAATTATCTTTTGAATGAAAAAATAACCTAGAAGAGGGAGTACCTTTATTTTATTCAGTGTGAAAAAGCACTATATCATTATATTGCTTCTGTGGCCCATTGAGGGTTAATAGATAAGTGTGTGTGTGTGTGTGTGTGTGTGTGTGTGTGTGTGTGTGTGTGTGTGTGTGTGTGTGTGTGTGTGTGTGTGTGTGTGTGCGTGCGTGTGTATGTGTATGTATATGCATTCATAGGCCTACACATCTTTTAGAAAATTGGTCTCAGTTTTGCTTAGACCATTGGACTGATGAGGATGATGGGAAATGTAGTTCAACAACAACTGCAGTTATACAGATGGATCACTCCTGGGTTAACTAAAAACTAATACTATTTGGGAGAACTGGTCATCATAAGTCTGTGGTGTTAATTTGTAAACTCCACAGAGACACAGATTTGAATTAGCTTATTTTTCCTTACCTGTCATCATCCGTGATCAAGTTCCTAGTTTATTTTCCAGCCGGACTGTTAATTAATTAAATGGGCGATCTGTTGATGGGGATATGGGGGTGGGGGGTTTCTAGGAGGGTTACTAAAGGCACATTATACCCTCATCACCTTCTACAGAATAATAAACAGTGCCGTACACTCTCCTGCCTCTGCAGTCTGTTTATTTAGATATCTAGGATAATTTATGGCCTTCACTCCCAGGCCCACTCCACACAGATGAAAGCTGGTGAATTAAAGAGCTGTGAATGGGATGTTTAACCCTTCCTGTGACTCAGCGGAGGGGCTGAGGTAGAGTCATTTTACTGGCTTCCTAGCTGAGGTGTTGGAATGAAGCGATAATTCCAAAGGATTAACTATTATTTATAGAGTTCATGTGTTAACAGGACGGTGTTATATTGCTGGGTTTTCAAAGAATTAATGTGTTTCTTAACCCAACAGGGACCAGAGGGGAGTGCAATGCATTGAAAAAACCTCTGGTCTTTACATGGCCAATTAGAAGATGAACTCTAACATCTCTCAGTGAGGCTGATGCATTAAGAGAGGCGAACAATTTTAAGGCAGTTCAACTGCACAATAGAGACCAAATTAAAAGAACAGTGAACGCAAAACGTATACAGTATACAACCTTTCTGCTAATTTAAACAAGTACACTCCCACCCTTTTCATTTGCAAATCGTTACCGTTCAAATTTCAGTTCAGTTACATTAAAGTAGACCTCTTACCTACTCAGTTTTTAGTTTCAATAAATATATCTAGTTGAACAGTCTATACTGTGTCCTTTTTGTTTTCCAAACAATTTTAGAGGTTTTTGGTTTGGTAGTTGGGGAATCTAAACTCAGCAGAGATCTGTCCTCTGACCTGTTCAGATAGAGACACATAATTACTCACGTCAAGAAAATCACCACTCTCCACCTTCTTGGTGAATATATTAATAAGGAGGAATAATCCCGTCCAAATCCCCACTCTAGTCTGTATGTGGGCCCACTTCCTCTATGGGCATGTTTCTGCAGGGATTTGGGCAGAACTGGGCAGGGGGGCTTCTTAATGCCACCCCCGGGTGTGTGAGGCAGGGACACATAATTCTCTTTCATATGTATGCATCTGTGTGTGTTTGCACATGCGTGTGTGTGTATATGTATGTTTGTGTGTGTTTATGTGTGAATGTGTGTGCACGTGCATATGTATATGGTTGTGTGGATCAGTATATGTTTATGTAGGGTAACTACATTTCCATACTGCCATTTAGTAGTGAGATGACAGTGGAAGAGTACTTCTCCCCAGCTCTTCTAATGACCCCGTGATGACATCAAAAGATACCTGCCCTTTCCCTGGAGTACAACAGAGTTCTAAACACTAAAGGGAGATATGTTTATTGATTGCAAAAAGTGATGCCTCTGTTGGACTACAAGAAAATGTCCGCCGAGACTAAGCCTTAGTGCAGGACTGTCCAAGTTCAGTCCTCAAGGGCCACCAACAGGCCAGGCTGTAAGGATTTCCCTGATTAAGTACAGGCGCGTTAATGGATCCTTCATTGTGACTGACTCACCTGTGCTTAATCAGGGAAATCCATAAATCCTGGCCTGTTGGTGGCCCTTGAGGACTGAACATGGACAGTCCTGCTTTAGAGGATGCTTACTCTACAAAAAATAGTGCCGCAGCTCATGTTTGGTATCAGGAAGTCAGACACATTTCTCCCTCTAGTGAACTCTGTGCTCCGGAATCTTCATTCCATGACTGTATATTGACATGATGTGGGAATGCGCAGCAATTGGGACACACATTTAAAATACAGGACGAGCAACCCAGGACACTCAGTCACCTTAGCATGCGTGCGTTTTGTTTGTCCCTGTGGTGCAACTGGTTTGACCATGAATCACTCCAATTATCTTTGAACATGGGGCACTAAGAGCATGACCTGTTTCCATGTCATACCATATTGTTTTCCTTTTCCGTACAGATTCTTGTGGCAGAATAGAACTGAGAAATGAATCATTATTTGCTCTTGCGGATTCACATTTATTGTTTGAAAAAGATTGTAACTTTTTTCCCTTTTGCTTTATTTGGCATGCCAAACATTTAAATTCTTGAAAATGCCCATGACTCTTTTCTGTGTATTTATTTTTTTGTGTTTTCATCAGTATAGCTTGCTGTTAAAGGAGACCTGTCACCATAAGAAATGTTTAGTTAGTTTTGATTATACACCCCGCACACTATGTTAATTAGATTTGTTGTAGACCACAGTGACCTATTTTCTGTGCTATTAGAAATGTGACCAGTGTGTGGCGTCTTACTAAATTCATTCATCTTAGCGTGTGTGGTAATATTGCCCCAGCATGATAGCTCATTAGCATAAAGTGCCACCAACAAATGAAGGTTAATGTCTCAAAAACAACTTTAGATTGCAAATGAATGGATAGAACTTCATATATATGCTGTTTTTAAACAGGATCTCTCACCCTTATAAAAGTTAGGCTTATTAAATACAGTATATAGCTATAATGTTGAAAACTTTATTTATTTTTTTTAAAAATACACCATTTGGGCTAAAACTATTGCTTACAGAGTGCCCTGCACCCTACTTCCACATACACTGGTCTTGCCGCAGATTGCTGCACTGCCTCTGCTCCCAGCCTCCTCTGATGACAGAAGATTTCTATCTGTAAGCTGGAGCGATCTCATTGGCAGAGATCGATATCAAGCCAATGAGATCACTCCAGCTTACAGAAAGAAAGCCTCCATCATCGGAGGAGGCTGGGTAGTGGGAAGGGAGCAGAGGCAGAGCGTCAAGACCAGTATATGCGGAAGTAGGGTGCAGGGCACTCTTTAAGCAATAGTTCTAGCCGAAATAGATTACTTTTTAAAAAAAACTAAATAACGTCTTCAACATGATAGCTTTATACTGTATGTAGTAAGTCTAACATTTACAGGGGTGAGAGATCCCCTTTAATTTTCTTCAAATAATCTATATTTTTCTTAGTGTAACAGGTCCATTTTAACCACTTTGTTAGAAGTGATGCTGTAGAGCTGTAATGGTTCATAGTAACATTATATAATTCCTCTGCTGGGCTGAACTCTTTTGGTCTCTCATAGGTGGGAGCCCGAGTACTGGCTGCACCAAATCTGCACGGAAGAAGAAGCAGAGAAGGAACCGAACCACATTCAACAGCAGCCAACTGCAAGCCCTGGAGAGGGTCTTTGAGAGGACTCATTATCCCGACGCTTTTGTACGGGAAGATCTAGCACGACGAGTTAACTTGAGTGAAGCCAGAGTACAGGTCAGTCCTTGAAAATCAGAAAAGGTCCTATAACTGGAAGGCATACCAACGGTTTGGGAACTACAACTCCCATCATCCCCAACCAGTTATTGGCTGGCTAGGGATGATGGGAGTTGTAGTATTCAATAGTTGGAGTGCCAGAGTTTGCCCAACAGATCCTATAACCTCAGATCTTAGAAACGCTTTTGCAAAAACACAAAGGTGCACAAAGGAAACCAGGGACAAATGTTTTATCAGGCAGAGTAGGGTGCAAAATTGAGAGGAGATCCCCTGCTGTGCTGGCCACACCCACTGTGCTAAGTTATTGCTGTAGCGGGTAAGATTTTAATGTTCGACAATTCCTCCAGTTTAGTCTTGTGCATATAGCCCTTAATCTCTAACTCTACCCTAGAACTTAGTGGGCCTTATGAAGCTGGTTGGGAGGACAGTATTCTAGAAGTGGCACCATAAAGATTGAATGTTTATGCACCTACAATAGTCTCTTTGGGAAAGCACAGGTGGAAGGATGTATCCATTCTGTCTCATCAGCAAAGTTTAGGTGGCAGGTGGAGGGATAAAACCCTTATGTTTCTTTGGGAAAGCTGAGGTGGAGGCATATAACTTTTCTGTCTCTGGGAAAGCTCGGGTGGAGGGATGTAACTGTTCTTTCTCTTTGGGAAAGCTCAGGTGGAGGGATGTAAGTGTTCTGTCTCTTTGGGAAAGCACAGGTGGAGCGGTGTAACTGTCCTGTCTCTTTGGGAAAGCTCAGGTGGAGGGGTATAACTGCTGTGTCTCTTTGGGAAAGCTCAGGTGGAGGGGTATAACTGCTATGTCTCTTTGGGAAAGCTCAGATAGAGGGGTATAACTGTTCTGTCTCTTTGGGAAAGGTCTGGTTTCAGAACAGAAGAGCCAAGTTCCGGAGGAATGAGAGAGCCATGATAGCCAGTCGCTCATCTTCACTCCTGAAATCGTACAGCCAGGACACCAGTGTAGAACAGCAAGTGTCCCCCAGACCAACCTCGCTTACCCCAGAATATCTGTCCTGGAACTCAAACAGCAACTACAGGTAACTGAGGTGCTGACTTGAACTGCGTGTATGGACTTATACTGTATGTGTATAAACTTGTACTGTGTGTATAGACTTGTACTCTGTGTGTAATGTGTATAGACTTGTACTATGTGTATAGACTTGTACTGTGTGTGTATAGACTTGTACTGTGCATAATGTGTACAGACTTGTACTGTGTGTATGGACTTGTACTGTGTGTATAGACTTGTACTGTGTGTATGGACAGTGTGTAGACTTGTACTGTGTATAATGTGTATAGACTTGTACTGTGTGTATGGGCTTATACTGTATGTGTATAAACTTGTATGGACAGAGTGTAGACTTGTACTGTGTATAATGTGTATAGACTTGTACTGTGTGTATGGACAGTGTGTAGACTTGTACTGTGTATAGACTTGTACTGTGTGTATGGGCAGTGTGTAGACTTGTACTGTGTATAATGTGTATAGACTTGTACTGTGTGTATGGGCAGTGCGTAGACTTGTACTGTGTGTATGGGCTTATACTGTATGTGTATAAACTTGTATTGTGTATGGACTTTTACTGTATGTGTATAAACTTGTACTGTGTGTATGGGCAGTGTGTAGACTTGTACTGTGTATAATGTGTATAGACTTGTACTGTGTGTATGGGCTTATACTGTATGTGTATAAACTTGTACTGTGCGTATGGACTTGTAGTGTGCGTATGGGCAGTATGTAGACTTGTACTGTGTGTAATGTGCATAGACGTACTGTGTATATGGGCTTATATTGTATGTGTATAGACTTGTACTGTGTGTATGGACTTGTACTGTGAGTAATATGTATAGACTTGTACAATGTGTATAGACTTGTACTGTGTGTATGGTCAGTGTATAGACTTGTACTGTGTAATGTGTATAGACTTGTACTGTGTGTGTGGACTTGTATACTGTGCATATAGACTTGTACTGTGTGTATGGTCAGTGTATAGACTTGTACTGTGTAATGTGTATAGACTTGTACTGTGTGTATGGACTTGTACTGTGCGTAATGTGTTTAGACATGTATTGTGTGTATGGACTTGTACTGTGCGTATAGACTTGTACTATGTTTATGGACTGATACCTCGTGTAAAGACTTGTACAGTATGTATGCATTTGTACTGTGTGTATATAGACTTGTACTATGTGTATGGATTTGTACTGTCTTTATAGATTTGTACTGTGAATATAGTGGGTATTTAGGCCATATTGAATAAGCTAAGCACATGCAAATATCTATCACTCCACCTACACCATAAGTGAAAAAGGCTGGAGAGGTGTTGAACATTCAAGGAATTAAAATCCCTATTTAGGGAGTTTTGGGCATTTTAGGAATTTTTATTTATCACTATGGTACAGTTGGTTTGTTGAATCTGAGAGTACTCTCACTGCTAAGAGATGTTATATTCAAAAGTTATCATTACTCAAACCAGACTACTAAATACATGTGTGGTTATCGTGTCCGTCTTTGGAGAACATTTCCCCAAAGAAAAATGACATCACCCCCTAGTGGTAACTTTTTATATTCTGAATTTTAATTAAAAAATAATCAAAACAGAACAAAAACTTCTTAAGACTTTGAATGTCAAAAGGGTATGCAAACTCTATGCACTTCACTCCCAGTTCCGTCACTGTCTGCCCATTTTAAGGGTTAATACTGCTCCCATCCTCCCAATCCCACCCACCACAATCAAGAGCCAACATTTTATAACACAACTCATCATTTGGTCATTCTCACTCACAGAGCTTAGTTGACCTACGGACACTTAGAACTAGAAGGTTCCCAGGGTAGGTTAGTCCAATGCCTGTCTTAAAGGGCTCTGTGCTCAACAGAAAACTAGTGTAATTCTAGGGCACACCAATTGCACAGTGAGGAAAAGTACAAATTCCCTCTGATTGAAATGGGACTTTTAACCTCTTAAAGGGATAGTAATGTAGTAAGATCAAGACTTCTATATACATTTGTATTCCGATGTGTAGCTTTATAACCATCCATAACTCATGCCCCTTTTACATATGTCAAACAGCCCCCTCTCAGATCTGGAATCCGGTCATCAGACCGTACAGATCGCAGTATAAGGAAAACCCTCCCTTGACGAAGGAGGGCAGATTTTTCCTTAAAGGGATAGTAATACTTCATTTTATCTTTATTTTATTTTGTAGGCACAAGCAAAGTTTCCCCTCCCGTCCCTTTTACCTAGTGTAAGCCATCTCTTCTCAGATGTGGAATGCAGTCCATAGACCAGACAGATAACAGCAGGGGACAATTCTCTTCTTATGAGAACAATGAAAGCCCTGCCCCCCTTGACAAGTTTTTCCCTTATCTTAATTGAAAATTGTCCCTCTCTGCAGTCTACCTGGGCACCTCCCTTCTGCTCTGGCTGAGCAGTGTTACATCAGTAAAAGGGGTGGGAGGGGAATACTTTGTCATTAAATTACTCTTGAAATACAACGATGGCAGAATTGAAATAAGTCTCCAAAGTCCAAATACTATGATGATTAATTAGAGCTGCTTTTATTATGAAACATTACTATCCCTTTAAGCTGAAAGAAGATTGTCTCTTGTCGCAATCTGTCCAGACCAGCTTGCCGAGGCTGTTTGACATATGTAAAAGGAGTGGGAGGGGGAAACTTTATTATCGAATAAAATGAAAATGGCAAAGTTATGGATAGTTATAAAGTTATACATCTTTATACAAATGTATTTAGAAGACTCCATCTTACTGTACTACTTAAACATTACTATCCCTTTAAATACTTTCAATTGGTTAAAAGCCCCATTCAAATCTTTAGGGAGCTGTATTTCCCTCTACTATGGTGCAATTGTCTTTCTCTAAAATTACACCAGTCTTATGGGCTCTAAATTATAATAAATGTTTTTTCACTAAGTCTAACTTCTGCCTAAACCTTGTGTTTATGTTCTCTATGTCAGCGGAAACTTGCCACCCTTCAGCCCAACTACAACTACTCCCAGCACAGCTCCCACTCAGGGAGTAAACATGGCCGACAGTATAGCCAGCCTGCGTCTTAAAGCCAAAGAATTCAGCCTTCATCAGAGCCAGGTGTCCACTGTGAACTAAACCATAGTGAGATGGACAGAAGACTAAATTGGTACCGTGCATGGGGTGCGCAGGACACACCACTGATACGCCAATGATTACAAAGATTGGGAGTCTACTGCACAAGGAGACAAAGTATAGAATGTGGTCTTCTTATCACACCAAGAAGATATTATGATTTGACATTAGGTCTCTCCCAGATTTGTAACAGGAGACTCAAAACGTCCGTTTGCAATATGGTTAAACAACCTCTGAATTGGTACGTATATAAGCATAACGCCTCAAGTCCAGATGTAAATTGGGAAGAGACAGCGCATTGATCAAGTCATCTTCTCTTTAGGTCAATTTTTTTTGCTTCAAGCCCATCGTCTTTATTGACTCTGCTTGTCCTACCCAGTCATTCCTTTTAGTTCTCTATCCCGGTGTTTCTGAATGGTATTCCCCAGGAAACACCAACAGTGCAAGTTCTCAAGAGATCTCTGTTTGATAACATGTGGCTCTTCTCCACGTGTGCTTAATTGGAGAAATCCTTAACCGTTTGAGTGCCAGAGGGGTATCCAATGTATTGCGTTGCAATGTGTTGGATGCCCTCTAGCACTCAAAGGGTTAAACCCTGTTTTTGTTTTGGTTTTTTGCATGCCCCTAGGACCAGAGCTGTGAATAGCTGTTCTAGTCTATTTTGGAGACTAGTAGAGTAAAAATGATACCTTTACTGGCTAACTACGTGGCTCTATGATGCAAGCTTTTAAAGAGATATTAATATTTAATTATAAACACTGCACAGATCATTGAATACAAAGAATAGTGCTGCTACGTGATGCTCTTATTGTTCAAAACTGTTTGGTTACAATGTAATTCGATGCTGAAGTTGATCCCTCCCGCCACTTTTGCCGTAGTGCAGCCTTCTCCCCTCAGGTCTGAAGTACAGTCGCTTGACCGGACAGATCACAAAGAGGTACCATCTTCCCTTAGTCAGTGTAAGGAAAACCCTGCCCTCCTTGTCGAAGAAGGGCAGGTTTTTCCTAATACTAACCAAAGATTGTCCCTGATTGTTAATTTAAAGCAGAACTTTCATCATAGTTATGCCTGAAGAATAAACCTGGTTGTCTTGAAATCTTGCATATTAGAATCAGCCAGTTAGCCAATAAAGGCATCATTTTTAATCTACCGGCCTCCTGCATTTTATACGGCTAACAGGGTACCTCGCTTTACCTATGATATTTTGTCTCCTGCAGGTACTCATTGTAGATATGTAGATATATGATGTACTTTGTAAATACGTTCTGTTTGTATGGTATGCTACTCATTGATTTGTATCGAGTCTTTAAAGAGTGGTAAACCTCTATTCGAAAAACATATATAGTAAGGCTTTTTATTCCAAGTAAAACAACTTTACACTCACTGTTGGTAGAGGCTTAATTCCAGGATTATTACAGTTCAGAAAGTTATTTTATAGTAACAGTGCCACCTGCTGTCCAAACAGTTCACTAGGAGGTTATGCACTACTATGTGATAAATGTGAGATAAAGAGTAGATAACGTCTACAGTTTGATACATTCTAAAATTTCCATGTAATTCTACAAAACACATGCATTAACCCTTTGAGTGCCAGAGGGGTAGGTAACGCATTGCTTTGCAATGTGATGCGTACCCCTCTGACACTCAAAGGGTTAACATCTCTGCCACTTGAGATATGTTAGTGTACAGATTCCATAGAATAACACAGGAACTGGAGAGTTTACCGCACTGGTGTCTTTGGACCAGATTTTAAGGTTTGCGGTAAAACAGCCGGTGGGGCCAAAGTGAGTACCGACAGACATAATAAAATGTCTAAGTCGGTATTTAAAGCCCTACCAGCTAAAAGCACAATAGACATTAGGCCACAGAAATGGTCTTGTGGCTAAATGTCCGTTTTCTTGCTAAAAAGCAGCGATATTGGGAACTTTACAGTAAAAAAGCTAAAGATCAGTGCCTGACATACTGCCAAGCACCGGTCGTTAACTTATATGTGTTAAACTTACCTGTCATCCACTGTCTGTCTCCTTCTGTCTTCCTCCTTTCTTCTCTTCTTTCTTGTGTCTTCTGTCTTCTCTTGATTCTTTTTTCTTGTATCTGTAAATGAAAAAGAAAAGTATAAATACAATGCTGAAATATTCAGCACACTAATACATAGTTTGTCCCTTGAGTGCCAGAGGGGTAGGTAACACATTGCAAAAGCAATACGTTGCGTACCTCTCTGGGGCTCCAAAGGATTAAAGCATATATTACTGTCCGGTTCCATAAATATGAATATGCTTAAAGTTATTCAACAATGTCCAAGTTGTTTCAAATAATATATCCAGAAATGCCATAATAACATAATTCTTGGCTTTAATAAAATACTTATTAGTATTGTGTTGTCTGCCTCCGCCGCTGTGTGCGGCCGCATTGGCGGCAGCAGCGGAGACAGTACTATGCGGCACAGCTCCCCCTCATCTTCTCCCTCAAGGGCCGATGACCATTTTACACCTTGAGGGAATGTAAACAGAGACTATCTTTATATATGGTTAGCTTTACCTATTAAATGTTTGAATAAAGCATTTCACAGCAGTGAGAGGACCCTTGTTTTTTAATTTTCATAATAAAATAATACTAAACCTTTAACCCCTTGGAGGAATCTTTATTTTTTGAGGGCTTAAAAGGACACAATGGAATATACAAGATGATCTTAAATAAAAAACATGCTGCAACATTCACAGGTATAAGTAAATGTTTCCATATCACGATAGAATTTCTGATTTATAAAATCATTTGTGCTATCTCTCACAGCACACAAAAGTGTATTGCTTTCTAATCTTTCTGATGTGTACATGGGGGGGGGGTGTACTCTACTGTGTTTCATATTATATATACACGCATACATATATATATATATATATATATATATATATATATATATATATATAAGCAGCACTCTCGACAATGTGGTTAAAGGAGCAGTAAACTTTTTTTATGAAAACACATATTTTATAGAGCATTTCCTGCTGAATAAAACAAGGTCACTCCCATCACTGTAAGATGTTTTATTCAAAAATTATAGCAGTTTAAATAATCAGGAAGTGAATTTACTGTCTTTACTTCCTGATAGTTCTAACTGACAGGAAGTGAATTTACTGTGTTTACTTCCTGATAGATCTAACTGACAGGAAGTGACAGGCAGTTTCTATCACATTCTATAGGGAACTGTATATCACTGATTTTCCTCTCCATTAGAATCTAACAGGAAATCTAATTAGAATTTGACCACTAGAAAGCACTGCTAATGTAAAAAAAAACATGGGTTTAAACTGTAATAACTCTGGAAATATAAATCTCTTGGCAGTGTGAGTACACTTATTTTACTCAATAGGAAAATCCCTAAAATATATATTTTTTCATAAAAAAGTTTACTGCTCCTTTAAATGCCTGCGTGCTAGGTAAATCACTTTTAATAATTCCAAAAGAACCAGTACTCACAGGTCTTTTTCGTGAAATTCAAAGGACCTTTATTTGTATTCCAGTATGTAATATCTTTTATTTTTGGACTAACAATAAATTTTATGGAGACAAGTTTTTGAGACATTCTCCCTTACTCTTCTTTCACTCGAAAGCTTGTCTCCATTAAATTTTTTGATAGTCCAATAAAAAAGGTATAATTACATACTGGACTACTCATTAATTTGACACATATATATATAATATACAGTAGCGAATGGTGCACAGCGTTGACTGTTCAATTGGGCGCACCATGCGAGGACCCGCTGGACCGCAGCAGCTGTGAGGCTCACTGCGATATTCACAGGAGTGGGAAAGAGGCTGATCTCTGTCCCCTGCTGCCCTGGGGCAGGGTGGACAGCAAACCAGAAACCACATATAATTCCAGTCCAGGTTTTGGTAAGCACAACCAAAGAAAAAAAACACATTTAAAATTGCTGGAGTGCAACCAATTTTGACCAAAATAGCTAAAAGCAAATATTCAAAGTTTTGGTGCACATCCAAATTTACATCACCATTAACCATATTAAGATAAGGTACTTGCCAAAATGAGGTACCTTGGCGTTGGTGGAAAGCTTAACATTATATGGCCATATGATGTGACTAAATCCTCATCTTTAATATAGTAGTGATATGCAGGCAGTGATGTAAATTTGGATGTGCACCAAAACTTTGTATATTTGCTTTTATATATAAAGTATATATATACACTCACACCCACACCCACAGAGGGATGATTGGTGATAAGGAAAACAAAAGAGATTTAAAGTAACACTAACACCTAAAAAGGAACTGTTGATATAAACACTCAAACCCCCTGTACTTCCTAGTAGGACCTGGGGGGTTCCCTAGGGGGTTACTCTGATGGCCCTTTATTTTGTTCTTTTGCCCCCCCCCCCAGATTCATTTGACCTATGTTTTCATTAAGGGAGTTGGATATCTGTATTGCGACCGTGTGTTCTACGTATTGACCATGTACTGTTTTTTTTTTCTCCTGCTGGGGCTACCCCCTTGGGGGTCTGGTGGGTCACACGCATCCTATTTGTATACCAATGTGAGGTTTGAGCTCTCTAAATGTTCCTTTCTAGGTCATTATGTATTATTAAGTGATGCCTCGCTACTGTTGATTTATCTTCTGTATAATGCATACTACTGTAGCTCCATGTAGCTCTACATGCGGGTGGTCTTTTTCCCCCTTACTTTTTTTTTTTTTGAGTGATCAGGGGTGGTAGCCGGTGCTCTTGGCTACAGACTTCCCCCAGGTGCTTCTTTTTTTGGTGGACAATCAACTTGGCGCCTATAGGTGCCCCCTTCCCTTGAGATCTCCATCCCACCCCTTTTTGGTTTTATCTTCGTTCCCCTTCCCTTTGTCCTTGTCTCCTCCTTTTCTGTGGGGATTGTCTTTTTTTTTCAGTCTGTGTGTCTGTTCACTTTTTTTTCTCTCCTTCCCATTGTCCCCCTTTTTGTGCACCTAGCTCCTTGTTTTTCTTCTCATTCTTTCTGCCATTTGATGGTGCTCGCACTTTACCATCATGCCTGAGGGGAGCCCTATCCCTGACCCTTCTTTAAGGTGGATGCCCCAGAGTCTCCCTCCTACGACATCGTTGAGGATTGTGACCCATAATGTTAAAGGGCTGAATGCCCCCCAGACACATCTTCCGGTTTATTTGGGCTTAGAAAAAACCAAGACTTAGTTCCCAATTACTCCATAAACTTAGACCAGAGGGGGGACTTTCGGTCCTCCATATTTGGTCTTACTATAAGGCGGTGTAATTGGCCAAGGCCATCCAACTTCATCAGTCCCATAATGGACCCCGCTGGGTGCCCGTGGAGGTCTCTTGTGTGGCACTCCACCTGCTGCAGACCTTCTTTGGCTCCCTACACTCTGCTCCTGGGAGCTTTGTAATCGTTTGCCGTTGTCTCACACTTTGACTCTCTGGCGGAGATTTACTAGGGTTGATCGTCTTCATTACAAGCAAAAAGATAGACGGAACTTCCAAGGATAATTAAAATGTGTAGTTTTATTAATGCTCTTTAAAATTGAATGGCATATTAGGCAGAACAGAGAATTGACATACAGCACCCCTACTTAGACATGACCCACATAGAGAATTTGATGAGTTTCGCGCTGATTCAGTGCTTAGTCATAGACACAAACAATGGCTAAAGCCATTCAAATATTTAAACCTTTAAAAATCAAGATAACTGGGAGAACCTGTCCAAAAACTTTTGAAAACACACCCACCAATACAAAAGAGTGGGGGCGTTTCCAAAACAGAGACTGAACGATATTAACCCATTAAGTGATTTACAGTGTTCCTCCCCGGGAAACCGCCATTGCCTCCATGTTAACCCAATATAGACATAATCATAATCATCACAAATATAATAATGTAATGAAATAAAATGACTAAGTAGAAAAAAAGAGAGAAAAAGAAAAAAAAGAGGCAGAGCATCACTAAACAATGAAGGGATCCCGGCTTAGACAACCACATATTGCAACATAGACAGGTTGAGACACTACATAATATGACTAACGTCCCACTCCAAATTCAAACCAGAGGGGATCCTGGTTTTCAATTGAAAAATCCAAAATGCTTCCCTCTGGTTTATAAGCCACAACAGATCTCCACCACGAAATGGCAAAGTAACTCTTTCTAGCCCTTGAAAACTGCACAAACGTAAATCACCTCCATGCTCTAAACATATATGCCTAGCTATGGCTGAATCAGTTTCAGTTTTGTGTATCTGATATAGATGTTCTCTGATTCGCATCAGTAGTGGACGTATCGTGCGACCCACATATTGGATGGAGCATGCAAGACATGTAAAAATATACACAACATTGCGAGTATTGCAATTTATGTAACTCTTAATAACATACTCAGCTCCATCAATATTACATTTAGTTGATTTAGAGACATTAGCCACCTGGCAAGTCTTACATATGCCAGAACCACATTTGTAAAACCCCGTGGAAGTCAACCATGTAGGTTTTGATACTTTTGACAAAAATAAACTTGGTGATATCATATTGCCCAGTGTGAATATCTCTATGATTGTTGCTGCTGCACGCATCACGTTTTGAAACGTTGAGGCACCCTTTGTTCTCTCTTTTGATCGTCTTCATGCTCCCGCTTCTCGAATGTGCCCCCTGTTTTTCAATCGCGATTTTCCCCCAGGTCTTTCCCCTACTCAGTTCCGTTGTTGGCAAAAAGTCGGGGTTACTCGAGTGTCCAACCTGTATTTTGTCAACACCCTCCTGACGTGGGATGAACTCTGGGAAAAATACCGGGCCCCTCCTGAAGAATATTTTAGTTTCTTGAAAATCCGACACTTCGCCATGCACACTTTAAAAATGGACCCCCCTCAACTCGGACCCTCTTCGAACACATCTGTTCATCTTCTCTTCCAAGCAAAGGTGCCATTTCCAAGCTTTATTCCCACTTCATAGGAATTGCCTTTTCTCATCCCCCTGCCTACCGTGTCTTATGGGAGTCTGACCTGGGTGAATCTCAAAAGTTATCACAGTTGAACTTTTTTTTTTTTTTTTACTTTTCACACATTTAACCCTTTAAGGGATTGCTGCTAATCAAAAGGTTTAAAGTGTGTTGCATAGGTATTCACCCCTCTCTGACTTTTCCATATTTTATTGTGATACAGCCTGGAATTTAAATGGATTTAATTGGGATTTATTACCATTTGATTTATATAACATTCTTAACACTTTAATCCCTTAAGGGGTACAAATACATCATGGAAAAATCTTACATTAAGGACCCTTATATTTAAGTCATGGAATTCAGTGGTCCCCGCATGGTTGCACGCCATTCGGAGACCCCTTATTCCAATGCCAGAACAAAAAAATAAAGCCCTGTGGTCCTTAAGTGCCATTCACAAGGCTGGTCCTTAAGGGTTCAACGTACAAAATATTTTATGATGACACAAAGGTTAATGAGATAAAACAAAAAATAGACATGTTGGTTGTATAAATATTCACCCTCCCTAGCACCTTTGACAGAAACTATAGCTGTGAACCTTTTTGGGCATGTCTCTTCCAGCTGTTCACAATTGGATCTTATCATTTTTGCCCATTCATCTTGACAAAATTGCTCAAGCTCTGTCAGGATGGATGGGGACAGCTGGTGAGCAGCAATGTTCAAGTCTTGCAACAGATTCTCAAGAGGCCTGGTATTTGAATGGCCCATGCTAAAACATTCAGGTTCTTGATTTTAAACCACTCCATTGTAACTTTGGCTGTGTTTAGGGCCATTGTCTTGCTGGAAGGTGAACCTCTGTCCCAACGCCAGGTCCTTTGCAGACTAAAATAGGGTTTCCTCTGTGTGGTGCCATACAAACAAAAATTTACATACTTGGCCTGTATTTGTCTCCATCCATCTTGCCCTCAACCCTGACCAGTTCCCCAGAACATGATGCTACCACCACCATGCTTCACCATGCGGATGGAGTTCTCAGGGAGATGAGCAGTGTTTACTGTCTGCCACACACACACACAGCATGTGTTTTGGTCTTATCAAACCAGAGAACCTTCTCCCACATGTTTGCTGTGCCTCCCATATGCTTTTTTGGCAAAATCCAAATAATTTGATTTTTGTTGCTGTTGCGTGTCCAAGTGATAGTTGTCCCTTGGATAGTTTCTTCCATCTCAGCTGTGAATCTCTCCAACTCCTTCAAAGATACCACCAGCCTCTTGGTTGCTTCTCTGACTAATGTCCTCATTAGCTGGTCACTAAGTTTTGGTGGACAACCTACTCTAGGCAGAGTCACAGCTGTATCATATTCTTTCCTACTTGGGATATTTTTCTGTGACCCAACTCTGATTGGTGTTGCTATAACGTAGACTTATTTTGATAGCTCTTTGGACTTCGTGATTATATTTGTCTAAATACTCTCTAGTAAACGCTGAGGCCTTCCAGGAACAGGTGTAATTAATCTGAGATCATGTGAAACTTTAATTGAACACAGTTGGACTCCGTTCAACTAATTATGTGACTTCTGAAGGCAGTTAGCTGCAGCAGAGCTTATTTAGGGTGTCAAAGAAAATGGTGTGAATATTTATGCAATCAAGACTTAAGATTTTTATTTGTAAATAATTTTGTAAAATGTATAGATTATTTTCCCACTGTGAGATTATGGACCATTTTCTGTAGATCAGCAACAACAAAATCAAATTAAATCCATTTTATTTATAGCTTGTAAAACAACAAAATGTGGAAAAGTCAAAAGGGTGTGACTAGTTATGCAAGACAAGACAAATGCAATTTTCAGTTATGGACAGCAGGTGGCATTATTTCTATAACTTACTAGTGAGAGACATAATGACGTAAAGGGATAGTAATGTTTCACAAAAAAGCAGCTCAGATTAATCTTCATAGTATCTGGGCCGTGGAGAGTGTTATTTCTATACTGTCAGAGTTGTAGTTCAAGAGTAATTGAATGATAAAGTATCCCCCTCCTGCCCCTTTTACCTAATGTAACACTGTTCACCTCAGAGCAGAAAGACTGTCTGGATGGATCACAGCAAGGAACAATCTTCAGAGTGCATAAGGAAAAACCTGTCAAAGGGGACAGGGTTTTCCTTATGATCACATTAACTTGATTGTCCCTTGCTGTGATCTGTCCAGTCAAGAGACCAGATTCCACATCTGAGGGGAGGTGGCTTACACTAGGTAAAAGGGGCGGGAGGGGGATACTTTATCATTCAATTACTCTTGAACTACAACTCTGACAGTACTGAAATAACACTCTCCATGGCCCAAATACTATGAAGATTAATTCGAACTGCTTTTATTACATTTTATTACATTACATTTTATTACATTACTATCCCTTTAAGCTCTCCCACTGTGTACATGTGCATTTTAAATAAAAATGTGCTTTTTGTGCACAAGCTGAGGCTTCCATCCATTAACAGTCTGAGATATAAGAACATTTGAATTAAAATATTTTTTTTTCCATAAGGAATGTTTTACATATTTTTCTACTAATGGCACAATATGATGTTTTAAATAACTGAAATTTGTATTTTAGCTTCCGTTTTCCAAAACGGTCACATTGTTACAAAATGATGAGCTGCTGCAGTTTATCTCTGTGACTGTTTAAATGTATCAATATGTTGTCCAGCTGTTTGCCTAAAATTGATACTCTCATCCCAGGAATCACCAGAGGATTATTTAACCCCTCTGGTCCACAAGGGGTTAGAGCGGAATTAGCTGGAATAATAATGGAAGAGATTTAAGCAACTGAAATTAGAAAAAGGTTATTTTGCTAATTCCTCAAGGACACATTAAATGGACATGCACCACCTCTTAACCTTTTACAATAATATGCCACATGAAATGTGCTTTAATGCTATGCCTTTAGGACTGTCTAATTCCTTTTCTATTTAATACAAGGGGCAGTGCCTCCTAGGAGAACATGAAGAAAAGGACAGAAGCACGCTAAGGGTAGAAAATAAATTAGATCTGTGCTTTGTCTGTCCTCCGGCTCTTATTCTTATAAAATATTACAAAAACATTTTAAAAGGCTTCTTCTGTTGCTATGGCAATTGGAAAAGGGTTTAATTTCAATCTATTCTACTCTGGTGACGTCAGAGGTTCAGATCGCACCCAGAACTCTCTGCCCATGCTACATCTTCAAATTGCCTTCAGTGGTATGGCTTTTGTTCATCATTTGGAGGTTTAAAATAAGAAAGATGCAAGACAAAGAGGAAATAATTTTAAATTGGAGGCTTTGGAGTAATTCCGATAATGGAGAATATATCAAAAACAAATTTAACATTTTTAAGGTTTGGGAAGCCACCTCCAGGACTGTCTAATTCAGTATATATATATGGGAAGTGTCCCCCTGGACAACATTGGGCTAATTAAAGTAATGTTTTAAGGAAATAAAATATACCAGAAAGGTGATTTTAATGTTGTTGTCTCACTCTTATTCAATTTCAGGTAATAAAAATATGGTTTAAAATCTTCTTGTGTTGCTACTGTAATGGGAAGAGAGTTTGCTCTCAATTTACTTTTTTTCTGGTGAGGTCAACTGCTCAGATCTTGCCCAGATCTCTCAGTTCCTGCTGTAGCTTCAAAGTTCCTTCACAGGCTGCCCTATGGTCATTAGTGGGTGGATTAAACAATCAAAGGGGAAGAATGAAAAAGATAAGGGCCGGATTTACATCCAGGCACCCCAAGGCAAAGAATTCTAGATGACCTTAGAGCCACTCATAGCCACACACCCATTCTTCACATGACCCCACCCCCATCCCATCCACTATTTCCTGGCACTGAAAATAACTTTGGCCTTTAACAAGCAAGGACGAAAAAAATTTTTTTAACCCCACAGTTGCCAGAGGGATCTCCAACGCATTACGACGCAATGTGTTAGATATCTCTCTAGCATCCAATGGGTTAAACGATAGCCTGTAAACGAGAAGGCAACTGGTGCAGGGACACTGAAATTTCCCTTGCCACGCCCATATATGAAAATTTGAGTGTGGCCAGCACAGTTGCAGCATCTCCTAAAAATTTGGAACTCTAAGTAGCTGTCTATTCTGCCTGCAGGAAATACGGGCCTGAAAAGAGACTATATAAATTTAGAGGCCTTGGGGGAATAAGGTCACTGCCACTGCTGGCAGTTGTTTTTGTCAACATTTAAGCATTCAGATTTAACCCCTTCGCGTCCAGTGACGAGTAAGGACCGTCACGGCTGTCCCGCACTTAAGGACCAGTGACGGTCCTGGTATTGCAGGAGCGCGGTGACTAATAGCAGGGACTGAAATTGATCGCTCCAAGACTGGATTGACCTCTTTCAGTCCCCCATTCGGCATGCCGGCACACGAGATCAGTCACGTGGGAAGGCATGTCAAAATTTCCTATGTGGTCCTTAAAGTACCACACACCCCAGGACCGCTGGTCCTTAAGGGGTTAAAGAAAGTGATGACGTTTTTATGATCACATTCTATGGAGAACTTCAGTCAGTGACTCACCTCTTCCATAGAATGCAGTAGCATAACAGTATGGACACGAGGAGGAGATTCACTAAGGAATGATACAGAGATAACTTCCCAGTGTGATTTACATTCCAGCTGTTATTTTTTTCTATGTAGCCTATCCACTAAGTGATGCCCAATTTTAGAGACCTTTTTGCCCATGGTTCCCAAATTGGGGGCATCCACTGTGTGTGTGTGTGTGTCTGTGGAGTGGGGGAATTATGCACTTCAGGAGGGGAGGGGGAGCAATATTTTGTTTCAGCACCAATGGCCTGCACGGTTATGCAACATAATAGTGTCCATATTGTTGAAAAAAAAAAAAAACTACCACGATTAGAGGTTTAGGAAATGCTTGAGGGCACTGTTTATACAAGAAAAGCCCAAAAGTTTAAATAGGAATGACACATTTCTCAGTAGTGGGAGTAACCCCAACAATGCAGATATATGATATATATATATTTATAAAATCAGTCTGATATATTTTTATCTATCGATATCTATAGATAGATAAATTGATTTAAAAAGATTAGTTAAAGAATTAAATCAATTGATAAATGTAAATCAATTAGATATGTAGCTTTCATTTAGATATGCCTGGCTGATGTATGAAGGACACGTATTCATTCACTTGGGTCATAAACGTCTCATCCAAATCTCCTGGAAAAGTGGCCCTTCATCTCCATCTGGTGTACAGTAGGAGAATAACAGTCCTGTCATGTGACACTACTATGACGTCTGCTGCCCACCTCATTTCTTTGTCTTCCACTTGCCGTGGGCAGTGAACAACATGACTGCTATTCCGCCAATCTGTCTGCCTTCACTCACACTGTTTTTCACTTTTACAAAACATCATACAAAGTGCTGGCGTACAACATAAACCTCTTGAAAACAAAAGTGGCAGAAAGCAAGTTATACAATCCCTTCCTACTCAGGAGCCGGTTTGTTTTAACCCTTTAAAAGACCAGAGTGTCATGCAAAGTATTACAAAAGCAAAGCATTGCATCCATGTTTGGTCCATAAAGGCCCAGACTATCGCCTCCTAATAATAACACCATTCACTTGCCTTACTATGGCCAGAAAATCTTAATGCCCCCTATGAATTTTTGATTTCTGCCTTTTTTTTCAAGAGATAAAATCTTCTATCAGTCTTGATGTCAAGTCGTGGGGGCAGACATGACAGCTGCTGTCGGTTTTTTGAAGCAGAAGGAGGCAGAGGGCATGAGATTACTTAACCCTTTAAAGACCAGAGAGGTGCACAGCACATTGTAAAGCAATGCACTGCACACCGCTTTGGTCCTTAAAGGGTTATTACCATGTGCAGTAGGCAGAGTTTGTATCCTGTGGTTCTTCCAGCAACTGTCATGTCCGCCTCCACTGACACAACTTCCAGGACTGATTGACAATGTTAACTCTTGAGCAAAGGCACAAATGCAGCATTCATCGGAGCCATTAGGATTTCCTGGGCGGAGTATGATTAATGGAGGGGAGCTATTATTAGGTGTTAGTTCTCCTTTAACCCTCTGAGTGCCATAGGGGGATACCGCTCTGCATGAACAGACTTCCCAATAGGCAGACTAAGCAACTGCCTTGAGCGCCAAACTTTGAGCGGAGGTGCTTCAGCTGTGCTGGCCACACCCACATTCTGAATTGTGGGTCTGGCCTGAGCAATCTCAAAGTACTTGCGGAGGTTGTATACCCCTTTAGAAGCTATTGTTTAATCCTTTGCATGCGGAGCAATGCGTTGGAGATTTCTCTAGCAACCAAGGGGTTAAATCCTTTTTTTTGGCTTTTCTTGTTATAGACCAAAGGAAAGAGTGGGTGGGACTGGAGGTGAGGTCATGTGAGGACTGGGGGTGTGGCCATGGGTGGTGCTAAGGGTACCTAGAGTGCCTAGCCTTGGGACACTTGGGATGTAAACCTGGCCCTGCCCCCCTAGCACTCAAAGGGTTAAAGTGGTTCCGGTATTTTTGCCTAGTGACACAACACCCTGACATTTTTATGCTTCATTTGTTTGCTCGAGGTGTCGTGTTGCTAAAGTTGACTCTTGTAAAAACTATCTTAGGGGTAAATTGTTTTGCTGCTGTCAAATCTGAACCCTGGTCGTCTGTAAAAGCCAGAATTAATCCCTTAAACGTCACTGGTAATCCCTCAGATACGGTCATTTATCAGCAGGGTAGTAGAATACTGTGACATAGCAGGCTCCACTAGCAATGTATTGTACAGTAATTATTGAAGAGTTTAAAGCAGGGGTGGACAATTAGTTTGGAATGAGGGCCACGTGTCTGTGCTAAGTGTATCTGGAAGTCACAAGTGCAAAACACACACCTTACCCCGTGCCATGTGGAACCTTTTTAACCCCCTTAAGACATAGGGATGTAAAATGCATTGCATTAAAGGGATAGTAATGTTTCACAAAAAAAGCAGCTCCGATTAATCTTCATAGTATTTGGGCCATGGAGAATGTTATTTCAATACTGTCAGAGTTGTAGTTCAAGAGTAATTGAATAATAAAAATATCCGCCCTCCCACCACTTTTACTGATGTAACAATGCTCACCTCAGAGCAGCAAGACTGTCCGGATGGATCACAAGGAGGGACAATCTTCAGTGAGCATGAAGGAAAACCTGTCAAGGTGGGCACGGTTTTCCTTATGCTCACAGTAAGAAGATTGTCCCTTGCTGTGAGCTGTCTGGTCAAAAGACCAAATTCCACATCTGAGGGGAGGCGGCTTATACTAGGTAAAAGTGGCAGGAGTGGGATATTTTATCATTCAAATACTCTTGAACTACAACTCTGACAGAAATGAATTAACACTCTCTATGGCCCAAATACTATGGAGATTAATTGGAGCTGCATACCCCTGTGGTGCTTAACTCAATATAACAATGTACTTGGAAAGGTGTGAAACATTAACTCCTGGAGTGCCAGAGAAGTATCCAACTCATTGCAATGCAATGCTCTGGCACTCAGAGGTTTAAGAATGGTGGTGCTATACATAAATGTGCCATGACACCCCTGTTGGGAACCACTGCCCAAATCCCATAGCACTGAAAGGATTGTGTCTGTGAGTGGGGGACGTAATGTTGGAGTAAGAAAGAAAGTGCCTGCGCATCTATGCATCAAAATGACTCAAAGACTAGTTTTCGAAGTAAAAAAAATAGGATTTTAGTCTTACCTGTTAAATCCTTTTCACTTAGTCCATACAGGTCACTGGTACTCAGGGAGGCGATCCACCCCTTTAATAGGCAGGAACAATTATGCAAATTATTGCAGGGGGTGGAGCCTCCCCTCCTACTTAAGCTGCCTTCAGGCCAGAGCCACTAGATTGATTTGAGACACTAAAACTGACCATAGGTAAGCAAGAAGGAAGACTCCTGTGAGCATGCCCCGAAGGTCTCCCACTGAATGCCACAGGAAAGCCAAGCATGGTCCCTTGACAGGGTGGGAGACCAGTGCCTTGTATGGACTAAGTGAAAAGGATTTAACAGGTAAGACTAAAATCCTATTTTCACTGTCGTCCAATACAGGTCACTGGTACTCTGGGATGTACAAACATTGAGCTGACCCAGAGGCGGGAAGTAAGGCAAGGACCAGGCGCAAGGCCCAAGTCACTAGAACTGCTATGAACCAGTTAATCACATAGCCCAAAATGTAAGTGTCAACGGACACCAACCAGGGGGAAACAACCCCTGAACTAACACAGCACACAGAACCAGAGCCAACCGGGCTCAACAGTAAAGAAGCACTAAGAACCACAGAGTAGAAGGCCTAGACAGGCAAAACTGCCTCCAGGACCTTCCTTCCAAAACTGGCATCAGCCGAGGCCAGTACATCAACTCGGTAGTGCTTTGAAAATGTGTGCACAGAGAACCAAGTGGCCGCTCTGCACAGTTGATCAGCAGATGCCTGATTCTTGTAGGCCCAAGAGGCCCCAATAGATCTGGTGGAATGGGCAGTCACCCGGAAGGGAACATGCTTATTCCGCAACTTATAGGCTTCACGAATAGTAGCCTTAATCCAAGAGGCAATGGTAAATTTGGAAGCCGGTCTCCCTGCCCTAGGCCCCTCAGGAATGACGAATAGAGCGTCAGACTTCCTGATAGACTCGGTGCGATGAACATAAAACTTGAGGCAACGCACCACATCCAACAAATGGAGATCTAGTTCCTTGTCAGATGACGGATTAGGGCAGAAAGAGGGAACCACAATCTCCTGATTGATGTGAAACTCAGACACAACCTTGGGTAAGAATTCCTTGGTAGTGCGAAGCACAGCCTTATCCTTGTGGAACACCAGGTAAGGAGGTTTTCAAGACAGAGCTTGTAACTCTGCTACCCGGCGAACTGAAACAATAGCCAAAAGGAAGGCCATCTTCCAAGTCAAGAGACATAATGGAATGGAAGCCAAGGATTCAAACGGGGGTCGCTGAAGAACTCCCAGCACCAAATTGAGGTCCCACTGGGGAGTAGGACTCTTGAAGGCAGGCCGAACATGAGTCACACCTTGGAAGAAAACTTTGACATCAGGAAGGATAGCAATCCTTTCCTGGAAAAACACAGACAAAGCAGAAGTCTGGACTTTGAGGAAACACAGACTGAGCCCTTTCTCAACACCGTCCTGCAAAAAGGCCAGGACAGTGGGAAGATGAAATTCTAGAGACATCTTCCGATCGGTACACCACGCCACAAAGGTAGCCCAGATACGATGATAGATCTTGGAGGACACAGGCTTACGAGCACTAAGCATCATCGACACCACTGAAGGAGAAAATCATTTCTTCTCTAGAATCGAGGATTCAACCGCCATGCCATCAAATGAAGATGTTGAACATCCTCCTTCCACAGATATCCTTGAAGAAGTAGATCCGGACGGGCAGGAAGTGGAAACGGTTCCGCCACTGACATGGCCATCAACTCCGGATACCAGGACTGGCGAGGCCAGTTTGGAGCTATCAGGATGACAGGACAACGCTCCTGCTTCAACTTCTGGATGACTCTGATCAATAGAGGAAGAGGAGGGAAGATGTAGGCCAGAGGAAAATTCCAGGGGATTGACAAGGCATCCACTGCTAGAGCAAGAGAGTCCCTCCACCGGGAGCAAAACACCGGTACCTTCCTGTTGTGTCTGGTAGCCATCAGGTCCACAGCAGGTACTCCCCACCTCTGGGTGAGTAGGTGAAACACCTCTGGATGAAGAGCCCATTCTCCGCTGTCGACTGTGTGACGACTGAGGAAGTCTGCCATGACGTTGTCTACGCCTGGAATGTGAACTGCAGAAATGACAGGCACGTGATCTTCTGCCCAAGATAAAATATCCTTGACCTCTAACCAGGCAGTGCAACTTCTTGTGCCGCCTTGCCTGTTGATGTAGGCCACTGCGGTGGTGTTGTCGGACTCCACTCTGACTGGGCAACCTTCCAGTTAAGATTCCCAGTGCCTCAGGGCAAGCCGGATGGCACGCAGTTCCAGAACATTGATGGAGAGAAGAGATTCCTCCAGTCCCCATTTCCCCTGAGCACTGAAACGACCCAACACAGCACCCCATCCCCGGAGGCTGGCATCCGTTGTGAGCGTGGTCCAATAAGGAACTTGAAAGGATCTCCCTTTCAGGAGATGAGAGAGATCCAACCACCAGTGCAGACTCGATTCGACATGAGGAGGTAGAGAGACAGACAGATGCTGATGATCTGGATGATTCTTGCACGTCTGGATCACAAACCTCTGAAGTTCCCTGGAGTGGGCCATGGCAAATGGTACCGCTTCGATCGTGGAAATGAACTTCCCCACCAGAGACGACAACTTCGGTACTGGAACTCTGTCCAGCTCCAGGATCCCAGCTACTCGGATGGCTATCTGATGAGCCACTTCTTCTGGCAGAAACACCATGCAATGGCGAGTGTCGAACAGGAGACCCAGGAAAAGGAGCCTCTGAGATGGGACCAAGTCTGACTTGTCCAGATTCAGGATCCAGCCGTGACGGTTCAGAGTGTGTATACACAGCTGCAGTTGTTGGTGGAGAAGCTCCGCTGAGGAGGCTTTCAGGAGGAGATCGTCCATGTATGGGGTCACCCTGACACCTTCTTGATGAAGCACAGCTATCAAGGAACCCAACACCCTCTGAAAGACCAGAGGGGCCGAAGTCAGTCCAAAGGGAAGAGCTGAAAACTGAAAGTGTCCCCTGTGGCAGGCAATCCTGAGATACCGCCTGCTCTCTGGATGAATAGGGATGTGAAGATATGCATCCTGAAGGTCCAGGGAAGCAAGAAACTCCCCTGGAGACATTGCTGCAATCACAGAGCGCAGGGACTCCTGGCAGAAGTGGGAACTCACAACATAGGAATTGAGATCTTTGAGATCCAAAATGGGACGAGCACCTCCGTCCTTTTTGGCCACCATGAACAGGTTGGAATAAAATCCTGAACCTGTGTCCTCTGGAGGAACCAATTCCAGGACCTCTTTGTCCAAGAGATCCTGAATAGCGTCGTCGAACAGACGTCTTTTTGTAGGTTCCTGAGAAGGACGAGTAAAATGGAACCGAAAAGGAGGGAGGGAAGAGAAAGGGATCCTGTATCCCTCTGACACTACCTGAATAACCCATGGGTCTGTCACTGACTCCTCCCAAGTCCGGCGAAAGATGCGGAGACGTCCACCTACTGCCGGATGCGGACCCGGGTTCGGTGAGTCATGCCGAAGCAGTCTTGGAGGTCTTGGCCTTGGGGGCAACTTTGGGCTTCCAGGACTGCTTGGGCTTGGAGGAGGAGCGTGCAGAGGACGGACCCGTCTGGGACGTGGAGCGTGTCTCAGTCTGAAAGGAACGAAAGGACCGGTTGCGGTTGGCTGGAAACTTTTTCTTGAAGACTGAAGGTAGAAGAGTACTTTTACCACCAGTAGCCTCGCTAATCATTTCTTTGAGTTCAGAACCAAATAACAAGTTCCCCTGAAAGGGCAAGGAAAGCAAGGCTTTCTTAGAGGCTGTGTCAGCAGACCAAATTTTCAGCAAAAGGGCACGTCTAGCCACCACAGATGAAGTGGAGGCCCTCGCCATCATGCGCACAGCATCAAAGGCAGCATCAGCAACATAATTTTGTGCTTCAGTAATATTAGCAAGGAGCTGCAACTGCTCAGATACCGGTGCATCCTGGCGGACTGCCTCAGTCAGTCGTTCAGTCCAGGCCGCAATAGCTCTATTAACCCACGCCACTGCAAAGGTTGGACGCATGGCAGTGCCAATGGAGGCAAAAATAGACTTAAGAGAAAGTTCTAGCTTTTTGTCGGTCCAATCCTGCAGGGCAGAGGCATCAGAGACAGCTAAAGCAGTAGATTTGGATAACCTGGAAACAGGAGCATCCACTTTGGGGGGATGAACCCACTTTGCTAATTCAGTCTCAGGAAAGGGGTAAAGTTTAGCAAACTTTTTGGACACTGAGGAGGATTTGTCAGGATTCCTCCACGCCTCAGAGACTAAGCGGGCAAGGGTAGGGTTAATTGGAAAACAAACAACCGCCTTAGATGGCTTTTGGAAAACGTCAGTTGGATCATGAGTGGATTCCTGAGTCAGAGGAAGGTTGAGCGTAGATAACACAGCTCTAATCAAACCCTCAGCGGAAACCTCAGGGTCACATTCATAAGGGTCCCCAATGGACCTGTTAGACTCAATAACAGTGCCTTCCTCAGCATCAGAATCCTGTAATAGTTCTTCTTCAGAAGAATCAGACACATCAGGAGCCCCCTGTGGCTTAGGCAGGGAAGTCCTGATTGTAGAGGGGGTCTGCCAGACCTGGAGAGCCCCCTGTACCTGAGAGGGAAAGAGTTGCAGAGTGGATCTGAGATCCCTAGTGGCAGCTTTAAACTCTTTCACCCAAGTTGGCTCAATAGCGTGGCTGGGAAGCCCAGGGTTGCTATCACGACAATCAGTGCATTTAGGGCATAAATCACCAAAACAATCTCTAGGCAGCCCAGAGTGACAAGAGGAGCAAAGCGCAATGGGGGGAACAGACACCCCAGCCTCCTTAGTCTTGGGTCTAGCCCCTGACTCCAGTGGAGTAGACATGCTCACAGCGTCAATATACACCACTTAACAAATATCACCCAGTAAAAGTGTGGAAGATTAAAATTTCACCCCAGAAATGCCTAAAAACGGACTTATCTGGCCAGCGAAGGGTTAATCTGCTAAGAGGAGAGAAGGCTCGGTCCCTGCGTAGTATACTTGCTGAGAAAGAACACCACAAAATGGCGGCCGTCAGGTTAGCCAATCAAAAACGAGCGTGAACCGGGCGCTCATGGGAAATGTAGTTTTCTCTCAGAAGTACCCCAAACAGTGCTCGAAGCCCCCCTGAACTCCCCACACCCTGAAAACATACACCGGATGATAGAGCAGGAGCATAGAAATAAAATGAGCCATCTCTGAAGTTGCTGTGACAAGCGATTCCAGAGATATGTCCCACACTGTGAAATCCCATAGAGAGTAAAGGAGCAATGGCGTCTAAGCGGGAAAAGGCGCGCTTAAAGGCGCGGAACACTAAATTTTAATAAAGTCCCACTGAACTTTAAAAAGTACTAAACAGTTACCCAATACATGAGAAACATAAGTAAAACTATACCCAAAGCTCCAAAACCCAGAGAATACCACAGAAATTGCATAAACAGGATAAATGCAAATAAAAACACCCTATGAGTGCTGGAGTGCAATGCAAACTCCCAAATACAAGCCCATCAAAGGGACACTGTGGGGACAAGTGGACCTTCAGCACTCAAGGGGTGGCTCACCTTTCTGCAGGACTTCTGTCTTCAGGTGACCATGATGAAGTAGGAATAGACCAGAGGTAAATTCCCCAGCAGGGAAGCTGCTTGACTCAAGCTGTTCCCTCTTCAGGGCATAAGGTCCACAGAAAATCCCTGGAAGCTGCACTAGCCACTTTAAAGAAGGCAATTCACAGCCATGGTCACCCTCCTAATGGTGGTATTCCATATTTGAATAAAAAAATAACAAAATACTAAGTTGAAAGCATAGATGTTCTCCACCTGGTGTGCACAGCACACAGGAACAAATCAATCTAGTGGCTCTGGCCTGAAGGCAGCTTAAGTAGGAGGGGAGGCTCCGCCCCCTGCAATCATTTGCATAATTGTTCCTGCCTATTAAAGGGGCGGATCGCCTCCCTGAGTACCAGTGACCTGTATTGGACGACAGTGAAAAGTCTATTATAACATATAGGAGATTCTGAAAGCTCTAAAGAAAAAAAAAATGACCAGTGTCCCTTTAACGTAGGGTTGTTCAAGCTCGGTCCTCAGGTGGGGGCAACAGTCCAAGATATCGGGATATCTTTTGAGAACAGGGGATCCAATCAAAATGAATGAGCCACTGACTAAGTCACCCAGCTTAAATCTGGGAAATCTTTAAAGTTACCCCACAAATAATTATGCACATAGTGATAAGCATAGCCATACTAGTATTATCCACAATAAGTCCAGTGTTACTGACAAACCAAACTCATTCTGAGACGGTCAGGAAGGTACCAGCGCAGACATCTTGCCAAAGAGACATCTGCACACCTGAGCTGTCTGTTCCGGTCTTCTTTAGTAGGCTTTGCATCGTACCTTAAGGTACAGGAAGAAACTGGTGCACAGATGACCCTACAGCAAGCTGACTGCCTGACCATCTCAGAACGAGTTGGAGATCTCAAAAATTCTGGACTTATTTCAGATAATACTAGTGTGGATTAACTTTTAAATGAAGCGTCTACCAGGTATTTTACTCAGCAGGAAAAGTCCTACAGCATCTTTTTTCATAGGGAAACATTACTGAACCTTGACATTTCAGGAATATTAAGTTGTCTCCTATGATGCAGTATGCCCCTGTTAAAACATTAAAATGCATGGAGGAATACATTTACTGTGACTCCGACTATACATGAAAAGGATAAAATGGATGGCTATAAAGCCCCTGACTGGCCTCTCGTGACTCCTGTGGTGAAGAAACCCAGAAGTGGGGCTCAAAGTGGGCTCAATCCTTTAGTTTCCACAGGAATATATGAAAAGTGAGCTGACGGATGTTATCAACCCCTCCGATCAGCTTGTAAAGGGCATATACAGGTGAGTAACATGGGAGATTCAAGCACTACAAAGACATTACTGTAGTGAAAAAAGTACAGAGATATGCAACAAAGTTACAAACGGACTGGAAGATTTTCTTCATAAAACAAAGCTCTAGAGCAGTGGTTCTCAACCCGTGCCCTCAGGGACCACTAACAGGCCAGGACTTAGGAATTTCCCTGCTAGAACACAAGTGTGTTGATCAGTGGCTCAGTCATATTGATTAACTCACCTGTGCTCTAACAAGGGAATCCTCAAATCCTGGCCTGTTAGTAGCCACTGAGGGCACGGGTTGAGAACCACTGCTCTAGAGCAGAATATTGCGTACTCCCATATAACTGTAAGGTGTGAGTCCAAATAAATATATTAAAAAAACAAACAAACAAACAAGAGTTTTATCAATTGATGTTAACCCCAATGGTCCTTATGCATTAACCATTATAGGCATACAAACGTCATACGTTATGTGCTATTCCCTGCTTATTCACAGATGCTTGTGCAACAATAAAACCAGTTTTTAACTCAATTGGACTGTTGCCTACTTCAGATTACCAATGAGGGCGGGATCTTCTCCTGATGTATGGTATTTCCTGGCACCAAGGACAAGGATGGAACAAGTCTGACTGTGAGGTCTGTGTTGTTAGTTCCTCTAGTGACTTCACCCCATTGATCCATCTGCATTGTTTGCAGCCTTTCTGAGATTACCTGATTGCCAAAACTGGGTTTGTTAGCACTAGAAAAGTGGTGTCTTGCTTCATTAAGCTGTGTTGGAAGATACTATAGGTACGAAAAAAAAAGTATAGGATGCTAATATAGCAAATAATATTGAGAATGATGACAATTGGTATCAACATAGGTAGGATGTTGTTTCAGGGGAAAAAAAAAAAAATGAATTAGACTGCCATTCTGAAGTCAAGATTTAATGGGGGTCTGTTTGCCATCCCCTGGATCAGCGGTTCTCCACTCTGGTCCTCAGGACACACAACAGGTCAGGTTGTTAGGATATTCCTAATTAAGCACAAGCAAAATTACTAAGCCACTTGTTACTCACCTGTGATTAAAGCAATAGTAATGTTTCACAATAAAAGCAGCTCCAATTAATCTTCATAGTATTTGGGCCGTGGAGAGTGTTATTTCAATACTGTCAGAGTTGTAGTTCAAGAGTAATTGAATGATAAATTGTCCCCCTCCAGCCATCTTTTACCGATGTGAAACTGCTCACTTCAGAGCAGCAGGACTGTCCGGATGGATCACAGAGAGGGACAATCTTCAGTGATCATAAGGAAATACCTGAAAAAACTATAAAGGGGGGCAGGGTTTTCATTATGCTCACAGTAAGAACATTGTCCCTTGCTGTGATCTGTCCAGTCAATTGACCAATCGATTCCACATCTGAGGGAAGGTGGCTTACACTAGGTAAAAGGGGCAGGAGGGGGATACTTTTTCGTTCAATTTCTCTTGAACTACAACTCTGACAGTACTGAAATAACACTCTCCATGGCCCAAATACTAAGAAGATTAATTGGAGCTGCTTTTTTTTGTGAAACATTACTATCCCTTTAAGCAGGGATATCTTGAAAAGTTGACCTGTTGGTGTGTCCTTAGGACTAAAAAAACACTGCTTTGGATCAACAAGGAGCATTTTGCAAATGCAGAACTTGATAGACTCTTATCTTTTTTCAAATTCTTCATCTATGTAACTGTAAAAAAAACTATGTAAATTTACAAAAAGCAAAATAGTGGAAATGAGTGCAGTTACAAAGTACCAGAAAATGAATATTGTTGCACTATTACAAGCCAAGTAAATATGAATGATTTAAATGCAATGAAGTCCAAAGCATCAGTTTGATTAACAGGTCCAGGCATCACAGTAAGACAAAAATAGCAAAATCTAAGCACTCGGATGCAAATCTGGAGAAGGAGCAGGCAAGTTAGAGTGAGATCGTCCATGCGGGTCCTACGGATATAAGATTAACCAGGTAGAGAGGAATCCTTCAAGAATGTATTTCAAGTGGCTGGAACATTCAACAGAGGAACTTTCATGCATGGTATTTTGAAGCAGCTATTCCGGCAATGTCCACATGAGGTCAGTCTGCACACTCACGCATGGAACAGCGATTCAATGTAGAATTAGCAGAAAAAATTATGCATGTTCTTGGTTTTGAACTAGAAAATATACGAATATATTATAACAAAAAAATGTAAATGTATGTATAGATTAATAATCCTGCCAGTTACTGGGAATGGGAGAAATATATAAAGTTATTTTTCTAGTTTTACCCTTTAAGGACAAGGGTGTGTGCAATGCATTGCTTTGTTAACCTTTCACTGCCACAAGGAAAAAGGTCTACAAAAGGATCTCCATTTAGAAGGCTTGTCTCAGAAGGTGGATGCCCCACCAACTATTCCATTGTAACAAAAAAAAGAGCTGTACCCCGAGTTGGGTACCTGGTAAATCTCCAGTCTCTAAAAAATTCTGCTCCCATTGTCCTTAGCTAGCATATAAGCAACTGAGGGTGTTGAGAGTTGTAGCCTAATGACAGCAGACAAAAACAGTCAACCCTGGACAAAACCATTTTGAAAACATTTTTATTTTTCCTTCTTTTGACAACAGATAGACTTCAAAGACCATGAGTGGAATGTATCATTATTGCTCCTATGGGGGGGGGGGCTAAAATAGTTTGTATTTGCGTTTGTGGAATCCTGATAATTTAACACTTTTAAAGAACAAGGGATGTATAACACATTACAAAGTAATGTTCTGCACTCCCCTCTTGTGCTTAAACAGTTAATTCCATACATTATTTCTTAAATGTCTCTAATTTGTACCAATATTATAGAATAACAGATAATAAATACCGCCGTGATTCACACGTGTGGTAGGTTAAAGGATATCTACATCATATTATAATGTCATAGTATCATATAAAATAAGCATTCGGCAGAGCTGATACTAATTGCTCAATAACTGTTGCAAAGCACATAGGCAAATGACATTAACACTGATTGGCCCTAAATAACTCTAAAACCACTCGATACATTCCCCTGTCCATGTCTGAGCAACATTTATACACATCAATGGATAGAACAGGGCAATGGGCATTTTCTGGGACAAGCTGCTTCTAGCTGCATGTAGTTGAGAGAGATCACCGTTACCCTCAGCTCTGTCTGAGGCGTGAGATCTGTGTGAGGGTGCACTGCCGCTGCCTCCGATGGTAGTTCAGCAGTTCGTTTTCCACTTAGTTGTATTAAAGAACATTCTGCATTATATTGGGGCACTCGGATACTGTCCCTGAGTTACCAGTAGGATGCAACAGAGAGTAGGATCTGCACAGCCATGGAAAAGCACGGGATCTGTGCAATACTGTAGGCCACGGAACGCGTCGGGGCTTTCAGGGCAAGCACATATGCTGCTGTGTGGATCAGGCGGCTCAGGAAGAAAACGCGGAAGTGGATCCTGGCCAACAAGGGGTTGGGATCCAGCAAGGAGTAGATAGCACCCAGGAACAAGAATGGAAAGATGTTCTCCATGTCATTGCGATGGGCTCTGGAGAGAAAAAAAAAAAAAAAAACAAGAACAAAGAAGAGATTATTAAAAAGGGAATAATCATGAATATTCAAAACCATTGTATCCTTATAAAGAGGATTTAAAATGAAATCTGTTTTCTACTTATGGTAAATAAATTGCACAAATTTTATAGGATACCTGTTGAGTAAAATAACCCACTGCTCCAAGATGCTGCATTCAAAAAGTATTCCAGATCCAATCTTTTTTTTTCTTTTAGAGGAGTACTGTGTAATTTTTTCTTTTGCTGATATATTAAAACTTTCCATTATATGGTGAAGCTGTGGCAATCACTGTCCATTCTGAGCTCTGGTCACTGATACAAACTCACTATAAACAACAACAGCACCCATCAGCATGAGAAGGTCACACAAAAAAACTTCATTAATGGAACGCTAACACTGGGTTATATCATTTTAAATATCATGTTCTTCCAGCTAGCATCTGTAAAATTTAGTTACTTTATGTTACATCCCAAAAAGCTAATCCTAAACTTGCTTTTTTAAATGTATGTATACGCTATCCTATATACACACACTTTGGTTAATTGTCTGTGCAGAGATAATACTGTTAATTTATTGTGATTAGAACCAACTGCTCTTCTGTTCAGAATGGTTGGTACATTATCTCAGCCCATTTAAAGACAATGCAGAACAATCACTTCTTAGACACCTTATCAAGATTGCTGTGATAACAGGAGGCCTGCAGTTCTGGAAAAAGCATGAATGTGACCCCGCAGAGCATGTAAGATTAAGTGTAAGGCCTCAAAAACAAATAGTGAATTTTTATAAAAGCTAACATGTAGTACAAGATATTGAAGCATTTAAAAAGCGGTGTATACTGTTGAAGTTCTGTTGCTCACGTGAAAGGGCTCTCTGAATGCCAGAGGAGTGTCCAACACGTAGTTTTGCAATGCTTTGAACAATCCTCTGAGTAAAACAAGGGTACTCTCACTGCTGAATGGTGTTTTATTCAAAAGTTACTTCAGCTCAAACTTGAATTTATTTGCAATACCACAGTGGCCTGAAATTGTACAGTGGTGCTGTTGCTACACCATCCTATGGAGATATATGGTTAACTGACAAGAGTTGTCCATAGGATGGTGTAGCAACAGTGCCACGCTACAATTTCAGGCCACTGTGATATTGCACCTAAAAAATGCAAGTTTGAGCGGAAATAACTTTTGAATAAAACACCTTTCAGCAGCGGGAATACACTTGTATGCATGTAAATGTATATATATATATATATATATATATATATATATATATATATATATATATATTTTTTTTTTTTTTTTTTTTTTTTTTTTTTTACATTAAGCATTACTATCCCTTTAAAGGTTTCAATTAAACATTTGAGTGCCAGAGAGGTATCCAATGCATTGCATATCTGGCACTCAAATACATAAAATGGCACCCTAACTGGATACTGATACTGGTGCTAAACTGTGGTTGAGAATCACTGGGTTAAAGGCACACTATCCCCTAAAAACAGGATTTTAGTCTTACCTGTTAAATCCTTTTCACTTAGTCCATACAGGTCACTGGTACAATGGGAGGCGTAAGTCCCCTTTAAGTAGGCAGGAACATTCTCTAAATGTATGCGGGGGGGTGGAGCCTCCCTTCCCTCTTAACGTGACTCATCCAGTCCCGTCCCCAGAATTGTTTGAGAACGAAGTAGACTAGATAGAAGAAGGAAAGAAGACTCCTGTGAGCATGCCCCAAAGGTCTCCCACCGAATGCCACAGGAGAGCCAAGCATGGTCCCTTGACAAGGTGGGAGACCAGTGACCTGTATGGACTAAGTGAAAAGGATTTAACAGGTAAGACTAAAATCCTGTTTTCACTGTCGTCCAATACAGGTCACTGGTACAATGGGATGTACAAACATTGAGCTTTCCCAGAGGCGGGAAGTAAGGCAAGGACCAGGCGCAAGGCCCAAGTCACTAGAACTGCTATGAACCAGTTAATCACATAGCCCAAAATGTAAGTGTCAACGGACACCAACCAGGGGGAAACAACCCCTGAACTAACACAAAGCTGGCATCAGCAGAGGCCAGCACATCCGCACGGTAGTGCTCCGAAAAGGTGTGTACAGAAACCCAAGTGGCCGCCCAGCACAGCTGGTCAGCACGCGCTGGATTCTTGTAGGCCCAAGAGGCCCCAAGTGACCTAGTAGAAAGAGCAGTAACCCGAAAGGGAACACGCTTATTCCTCAATTCGTAACCTTACGAATAGTAGACCTATCCAGGATGCAAAGATTACCCTGGATGCCCGTCCCCCTGCCCTAGGACCCTCAGGAATGACGAACAGAGCGTCAGGCTTCCTAATGGACTCTGTGCGATGAACATAAAACTTAAGACAACGCACAACCTTCAACAAGCGGAGATTCCACTCCGTGTCAAAGGAAGGATTAGGGCAGAAAGAGGGCACCACAAATCCTGAGTGATGTGAAACTCGAGACCACCTTAGGCAAGAACTCTGTATAAATACGAAGCATGGCTTAATCCTTGTGGAACACTAGATAAGGTGGTTCACAAGACAGAGCTTGGAATTCCGCCACCCGGCGAACTGAAACAATAGCCAGAAGGAAGACCATCTTCCAAGACAAAAGTGTAAAGGAATAGTAGCCAAGGACTCGAAAGGGGGGCGCTGAAGAACCCCTGAAACCAAATAAGGTCCTACGGAGGAGCTGGACTCCTAAAGGCAGGACGACCAGAAGCCACACCGTGGAAAAGAATCCTGACATCAGGAAAAACAGCAAACGCTCCTGGAAAAAGACAGACAGCACCGAAGTCTGGACTTACAGAGAACTCAGACTGAGCTCCGTATCGAGACCGTCCTGCAAAAAGGCCAGGACAGTAGGAAGAGGAAAAGCATGAGACAGATCCCTGTCAGCACACCAGGACACAAGGTCGACCAGACTCAGTGATAGATCTTGGAAGAAACGGGCTGAGAAGCGCGCAGCATAGTAGCCGCCACAGCAGGAGAAAACCCCTGTCATCCCAAAATCGAGGATTCAACATATAGGCCAACAATGTGAGCCGAAGAACAGAGTCATCCACAGAGAAACCTGTAGAAGCAGAAGAGCTGGACGAGAAGAGAGCCAAAATGACTCCACCACGGATAGGGTTAAACCCCCCAGATACCATGGTTGACAATGTCAATCCAGAACAATCGAAAACATCGGACAACATACAATTACAATGTCCGTAACACCCATATTAACATGGGGAGAGAAAGAAAGATGGCCAGAAAGGACGTCCAAGGAAGGACATTGCATCAGCAACAGAATTAAGGAGTCTCTCAACAGAGAGAAAAACGGCGTAACCTTCCTGTTGCGTTCCATAGCCAGCAGATCCACTGGGGAATTCCCCATCTCAAATTAGGAGACGAAACACATCCTAATGCAGGTTCCAATGTCGACTGCGTGACGACTGAGGAAGTCTGTCAAGACGGTGTCCACTCCTGGAATGAGCACTGCAGAATGACAGGAACAAGAACCTCTGCCTAGGACAGAATGGCCTAGACCTTCAACCAAGTGGCGAGACTTCGTGTCCCTCCCTGACTGATGAAATAAGCCACTGCCGTGGCATTGTTGGACTCGCCCACCAGATGAAGCACACGAAGATGAGAAGAAGGAACTCCTTCATGAACCACTTTCCCTGGGCGCTAAAACGACCCAGAACAGTTCCCCAGTCCAGGAGACTGGCATCCAATAAGATCTCAGTCCAGAGGGAAGTAGAAAGATCTACCCAGTAGGAAATGGAAAAGGGCTCAACCACCTACTCCAAGCTCAACTCGACCTGAGAAGGGAGAGAGAGCGTTAGCTTCAGAAGATCTGGTCGAACCTCCATGGCACAAACCTCGAGGTTCCCTGGAGTGTACCATGGCAAATGGAACCGCCGCAATCGTGGAGATGAACCACCCCACCAGAGAAATAACCTCAAGGCCAGTATCCGATCGCGGGATAGGAATCATAGGGATCCCTCGAGTAGGTTGATGGTTACCTAGTCCGGTAGAAAAACCATAGACCTCCAAGATCGAACAGAAGACCCAGGAGGTGAAACGGAAAAGGGTCTGACTAACCCTATTTCACAATCCAACCATGAAAAGAAGGAACAGAATACAGGCCTGGACCTGCTGATAGAAGAAGAAGGCCCACAGCTGATGCTTGCGTAAGGCAAGTGGTCCGTGAAGAAGAAGTGTGATGCCGTCCTGACAGAGGACGGATATCAAGACCCCCAGCCCCGTTGGAAACCTGGGGCTGATGACAGACCAATGGAAGGCCGAACTGAAAATGACCTCAGGCGCAGGCAAACCCAAATACTGCCTGCTCTCTAGAAGGACTGGGAAGTGCAAAACGCATCCTAATGTCCAGAGGAGCTAGAAACTCCCCCGCAGCGAATACTGAGAGCAGGTACTCCTGACAATAAGGAGACTGCACTACAAAAGAATTAAGATCTTTCAGATCCAAAATGAGGTGACATCCGACAACCCTTCTGTTTATTTATTAATTGTTGTTGGTCACCACAAAGAGGCTAGAATGGAATCCTGAACCCCTGACCGCAGGGGGGACCTATTCCAGGACATCCATGTCCAGAGAACCGGAAAAGCGTCTTCAAATAGACGGCTACTCTCGTTTACCTGAGGTGAACGAGAAGCTAAGGGCAAAAAGGTGGGAAAGAAAAGGGATCTAGTATCCCTCAGACACCACCAGAAAAGCTCACAAGTCCGACACTGAATGATCCCACGGTGTCGAAGGACATTCCGAAGCAGTCACAAAATCCTGGGCTTGTAAACAGCCTAGGGCTGCAATTGCCTCATGTTCTGGGAGGAACACGGAACAGATAGAACCACCTGGTTCGTTGAATGTGACTGAGAGAAAAGGAACGAAAAGACCGGTTACGCGTAAACGGCAACCCTTATATTTATTTATTTTGTTAGAAACCAAGGGTAGAGAGGCACTAACCCCTAAAGCCCTTTAATCAGTTCCTTAGTTCGGAATCAAACAAGGAAGTACCCTCAAAAAGCAAAGAAAGGAAAACTTTCCTGGAGGCAATGAGAGCAGATCAATTTCAAGTCAAAGCGCATGCCAAACCTCCACAGAAGTAGTGAGGGCCCTTGCCCGGCATCAAGGGCAGGAGCAGAAAAATAGCGTTGATCTAAAGAGACAATAGCAAGGAGACACAATGACTCAGAAGAAAGCGCATTCTGACAGACCTCCAGTGGGTTACACAGTCCAGACTGCAACAGCCCGGTCAACCCATGCTACAGCAAAGGCTGGAATCATAGCGGACCAAAAGAAGTGAACACGAGCCTGAGGGGAACCTCAGTTACCTGTCAGTCCAATCTTGCATCATCAGAAACATGTAGACAGTAAGTTGAGACAGTCTAGATATGGGTGCGTCCACGTTAAGGGAATGAACCCATGTAGCCATTTCTGTTTGAGAAAAGGTAAAAGGTTTAGCAAATATTCTAGACACTGAAGAGGACTTGTCTGGTCCATGTTCAAGGGGCTTCACAGGCACCTGAAAAACATCAAAGGGAACAGAGTGAACCTCCTGAACCGATGGAATGTTGAGAGTGGGTAATACAGCCCTGATCAGGCCCTCAGTAGAGGGTTCAGGATCAGCTACAAATGGGTCCCTTAAGAGACCTGAAAGATTCCAAAGGAGAACCAATCCTCAACATTCCAAACTAGCAACAATTCTTCCTCAGAAGAATCTAATCAGGTGCTCCCTGAGGTTGAGGCAGGGAGGATCTGATAATCGAGGGGGTCTGTCTCAACTGAAATGCCCCCTGAATCTGGGATGCAAAGAGCTGTAAAGAGGACTCAGTTGCAGCCTTAAACTCTTACACCCAATCTGGCTCAATAGCATGGCTGGAAGGCCCTGGGTTGCTGCCAGGATCTCCAGGCTGCTGGGCAGAAATGACCAGAGAACACTCTAAGTAGCCCTGTGTGACAGGAAGAGCAGTGCGCAATGAGGTATACTGAACCCCAGCGTCCTTAGTCATAGGTCTAGTCCCTAGCTCCAGCGGTATAGACATTCATACATTGTCAAAATAACCAACTGTACAATGAATCACCCAATTGTAGTGTGTAAGATTGATATATTGAAATGCTAAATATAGACTGTTCTGGCAGGCGAAGGGTCAATCTGCAGAGGAGCAAAGGATTGTCCAAGCGCTGTATAGGATACTGATTGAGAAAAGTGCCCAAGATGGCTGCCGTGACGGGAGCCAATCAGAAATTAGGCGCGAAGCGAGCGTTCATGGGAAATGTAGTTTTTCCCAAAAAGTACCCCAAAACAGTGCCCGAAGCCCCCCAACACACTTGAACTATAAACCGGATGATAGAGCAAGGGTAGACAAGAAACATGAGCCCTCTCTGAAGTTGCTGAGTGAAGCGGTTCCAGAGATATGTCCCACACAGTGTAAGCCCATTGAAAGTAAAGGAGCAATGGCGTCTGTGCGGTAAAGCGCGCCATAAAGGCGCAGTACATAATTTTTAATAAAAGTAACCCCCAAAGGGAAAAAGGTTAAAATACATAGTAAACACATGTACATCAGAATAAAACACTACCCTGTAAAAGAAGTGTCCCAAAACCCCTTATAAAACTAGTCAAACCAGCAGAGAAAGGGTTAATATGCCATATAAACTGCTCCAAAACCACAGACATACACTTATGTATACAATATATATATATATATATATATATATATACATAAACACCCAATGAGTGCTGGAGTGCGCAATGAGAACTCCCAAATACAAGCCCAGTTAAGGGACACTGTGGGACAAGTGGACCTTCAACACTCAAAGGGTGGCTCACCTTTCTGCAGGTCTTCTGTCTTCAGGTCACCAGTGAAAGAGGAGTACCTCAGAGAGGAGTCCCCAGGGAAGTTACTTGAAATCAAGATTATTCCCTCTTCAGAGCTTAAGGTCCACCAAAATGCTCTGGCTACTGAAACTAGCCACTTTGGAGAGGGCATTGTTAGTCCTGGTAACCCGCCTAATGGTGGTATTCCATATTTGACAGAAAATAAAAAAGAAACTAAACTTGATTGAGAGATGTTCTCCACCTGTGTGTCTTACACAGGAACAAACAATTCTGGGGGCGGGACTGGATGAGTCACCTTAAGAGGGAAGGGAGGCTCCACCCCCCCGCATACATTTAGAGAATGTTCCTGCCTACTTAAAGGGGACTTACGCCTCCCATTGTACCAGTGACCTGTATTGGACAACAGTGAAATACAATTTTGGTGATTTTGAAAGAGCTTTCAAAATAACCCATACATTGTGTTAGCCAAACTAGTTTTTGAGTTATTTCGATTTACAGATTGTACTAATTCAGGTATGCTGTGCAGGCACTTCCTGTCTTAGCCCTATATTACCCACCCTACTCACTGACACTAAGAGGTTTCAGATTCAGGAAAGGTGGACAATGCATTGCTGAGCACTGTCAGTGGGCGGGGGAGGTAAAGTAGGTCAAAGACAGGAATTGCAAGTACGGCATGCCATAGTTAGCATCATCTACCAAGCAAAATAGCATAAAAACTAGTTTTCCTAAATAAAAAGTCAAATACATCATGTAGGTGATTTTCAAAACTCTCTAAAAATTACCAAAATTGTTTTAGGTGGCAAGGTCACTGTAAATGTTACAGACACCCATAATGTTATCAATCAGTAATGATTAGCAACTGAGAGTAATTACATCTTTCCCTATATGCAGTTAACTTCTTATTACATCTTTCCCTATATGCAGTTAACTTCTTTGCTATCAAAATGATTTGAAAACATTGCAAACTACTAGCTACAATGTCACACTCTTATCTAAATGGTAGCACGACTTTAGGAAGGTGCTTCAATTAACAGATCAGTGTTGCCCTGGGTGTGCATGAACCACACCTAGGGGACCAGCAATCTATTAATACCACTATGTTCCTGAACATCCTGCTACCATTTAGATAAAAAAGGTATGATATATTAATAGTCATTTTTAATATTTTGAAACCCTTTCCTACCAAAAGCTAACCATATCCAATAATTAATTTAATAAACCTTTACGAACCAGAGGCTCCCTCTGGTGATTAAAGAATTAAACTTAAAGTGTTAGTAATGTCCCAGAACAAAATCTATATTGTTTTGTAGTGCTTAAAAAGTTCAACTATATGCAACAAATTAGGGTTGCACCGATACCGATACTGGTATCGGTGCATTTGCGCGAGTACTTGTACTCGCGCAAATGCGGCCGATGCCAGCACCGATACCCTGTGTCAGGGTCGGTGCTGCAGAGAGGGAGCCCGGGGAGTGGCTCACAATGCTCCCCGGTTGCCTCTCTCCCCTCTGTAGCGTTGCCGCGGGTTACCATGGCAACGTTCCGACGCTGACCTCTGCCGATCACCCGGCAGAGAAGGGTAAGGGAGGCAAGATGGGGCATCGAGCGGGTGATGAAAGAGGCAGAGGGAGGGTCAAGAGGGAGAAAAATAGGCGAAAGGGACTAAGAAAAAGAAAAAAAAATAAAGGCAAAAGGAGGAAAGATCAGGAGACAAAAGGAGGGGGACCAAGAAGAGGCAAAAAGGAGGGGGGATCAGGAGAGAGAGGCAAAGAGTGGGATCAAGAGTCAAGGAGGGGGACAAAGGGGGATCAAAAGGGAGAGAAAAAGCCAAGGCAAAAGGTGGGAATCAGGAGGGGGAGAATGAAGCTCAAGAGGGAGAGAAAGAGGCAAAAGGGGAGAGTCAAGAGGTGGTGTGTGTATATATATATATATATATATATATATATATAAATAAACACAAGGCAATGGCACACACTATAAAGATCAAAAGATAATAAATATAAGTGGAGGTGCACGTCCCATAGGAATAAGTATATCAAATGTACTCAGCCTGGGAAACCCGGGTTGCAGCAGGAGACAGCACACTTCAGAAAGTATCCAAAATATAAATTTCTTTATTACAGCATCATGTGAAGCCGAACGTTTTCGGTCCTAGTGTGGACCTTCCTCAGGGCAAACAGGTGTGCATTAAACTATTCCCCTTATATACCACAAACACAAATGTGTCAAGAAGGAGAGGACAGACTCACCATTCCCTGCCGAATCCACCGTTGGAACGCACGGTAGCAGCGTAACCCGGCGCTCAACGGGGATTAGTGATGTCACATACTAGAGGTTCATCCGGTTGCTAAGCAACCGGTCCACAATATACATACACTCGTGCGGCTGCCGGCTGAAGGCAGCATCGCTAACTGCGCTCACATAGTGATAGCAGAAGGCAACCACAGGACAAAACAGACATAAATAAATCAAATGGTCTTACTGTCAAAATACAAAAGTATTGATAATGGTCAAATACACTGTCAGTGGGCAAACACAATACATATCAGTGGCAGCTACAAACTGTATAGTTGTGGCAGATTAATTGCTGGCATCAAATAGCTATCAATTGATCACTTGCAGGATTCCAGTGTAAATTAATAATCATAATGATTTGAATAATATCCTCCATTAATCAATAGCAGAAGAAGTCTTAAAAGCAATGAGAATGCAAATCCTACATCAACCACTAGTAAGCACAGAGTATTCTCCCTTGATAAATAATCAAGGATATATTTAATCCAGTAGAATGGTATATTGTAGGGCAGGCAATATGATAACAATCATTAAAGCCTTGCCAATAACACATAACTGGAGAATGTTCAATGGAGTTGAGTAAAATTCACGGATAGTTTATTACACCTCACCAGCAGCATATTGTATCCAAAAGCCCGTATTCATGAAGGCGATATTACTACATCATTAAGGACCCATTCCTGTATGCTCATTACAAGGAGTGCCCAAAGAAACGGATGTAGAACGGTATCTAGGTTCCTAACACCAATCAAAGGTGTTTGCCAATATTGATACCGTCATTGCAGAGTACTCACTCGCATCCTTGAGAGTCTATAGAAAGCTGCAGAAAGATAGTTCGTGATTCAACCCATTTGGTGTGATAGAGCCAAAGTCAAAAATATATTTAGCTTCCTGTTGCAGTAGTAGTTTATGGCGATCCCCTCCTCTAGGGAGCTTGGGTACCATATATATAGGCATGAAGGAAAAGTCACTGAAATTATGTTGCTCCATCAAGTAATGTCTCGCCACTGGTTGATAAGAATATTCCTTGGAGTCCATTCTGCCCTCAAGAGCCTTTTTTATAGCAGATTTATGGTTATTTATCCGTTCTTTCAACATGGTCGTGGTTTTACCAACATATATAAGTTTGCATGGGCATGTAATGAAGTAAACTACATACCGACTCTCACAGTTCATAAATTCTGTAATACTTATCATTCTGCCAGTACGTGGGTGCTTGTATTGTTTGCCAGTTAAAATATTGCCACAGTTTGAGCATCCCCTACATTTGAATACCCCCTTGGGGCGTGCTAGCCACTGAGAAGGCTTAGAATATTTATCTATAGGGTCATTATGGTTGAGCATATCCCCCAGGTTTCTCCCCCTCCTATAACAGAAGAGGGGTGGGTTTTTAAAAAAATTGACCAATTTTGGGGTCCCCACTTAGTACATGCCAATTAGCCAACATTACTCTCTTTATGTCAGCAGAGGCAACAGTAAACTTTGTTTGTATGCAAAATCTTTCAGATTTAGTAACAGTCTTAGTAACACCACTTAGCAATTGGGTACGATCCAACAGCAATGCTCGTTGAAAAGCCGAGCTAACTTCATCTTCAGGATATCCCCTTTCAAGGAATCTCTGTTGCATGTTAAGTAGTCCCCGTCTACATTCATCAGGATCTGTAGTTGTACGTATTACTCTAACCATTTGTGAGTACGGTAAACCAGCTTTAAGTGGAGGGGGGTGGTGGCTACTCGCATGCAAGAGAGTATTTCTGTCAGTGGGTTTATGATATATTTTAGTCAAAATCTTGCCCTTATCTCTGTATATAGTCATATCAAGAAAATTGATGCTAGAAATATCAAACGTGAGCGTGAATCGAATGGTGGATTCTAAGGTATTGAGGTAATCAACAAAAAACCTCAACGCCTCAGGACCCCCACTCCACAGCAAAAATATGTCGTCAATAAAACGCTTGTAAAAAATAATATGCCTAGCAAACCGATCCACAGAGAGGATATGTAACATCTCATAGTATTGCATGAAGATTGTGGCATAAGATGGAGCCATATTGGATCCCATGGCTGTACCTTGTAGCTGCACATAAAAACCATCCTCAAATTTGAAGTAATTCTTATTTAAAATAACATCAATCAGCAGCAACAAGTATTCTAGTGGAGGGCCATCATATGTTGAATCTTCACCAATTATGGATGCTACCGCTTCCTTACCTACATCATGAGGGATGTTAGTATATAAGCTAGTGACATCCAATGTCACAAAAAGAGTCTCATCATGAATCACATCTGGTAATTGAAGAATGAAATCAGTGGAGTCCCTAATATAGCTGTCAAATTTTTTTGTGAAAGCCTGCAAATAGAAGTCAATATATTGAGATATAGGTTGACATAGGGATCCTCGAGCAGATATTATGGGCCTACCTGGTGGTTTATGTAGGGATTTATGTATTTTTGGTATGCAATAAAGTATAGGGGTGCGTGGGTGTGATTGTAGAAGAAAGTTTTTGGTTTCCATTGAAATCCATCGATTATTGACACCCAACTGTATGATAGAATCAATCTCAGTTTTATAGCTAAATGTGGGGTCTCTGGACAGTTTCTTGTAGTGGTCACTTACATTAAGTTGTTTATGAACTTCATCATGATAATCATTATAATCCATTATCACCACACCACCACCTTTATCAGCTGGCTTGATGATAATAGATCTATCATTAGCTAAATCTTTAATAGCTTGCCTTTCTTCTTTAGACACATTATTGAAACTAACTAGTTTTTTTGCCAATACCTCCCTAGTCTCATTAGTCACTAGGTTGATGAATGTAGCGATATGTGGATTATTACTAGTTGGTTCAAAAGTACTTTTTTTCTTAAATAAAGCTGAATCAATTTGTGGTCCACTGTCTGTACAGAAAAAGTCTTTAAGCTTAAGTTGACGATGTAATTTATATAGGTCTATTTCCCAATCAAATTTATTTTGCTTAACAGTAGGTACAAAACTCAAGCCCTTACTAAGAACAGCCATTTCAATGTCAGAAAGTATCCTACTGGATAGATTATAAACTGCTATTTCGGTCTTGTTCTTAAAGTCATTTGGGTGGAGGTACCTGGGATGTTTTCTTCCTCCCCTCCTGATCTTTCTTTTGGCTTTGGTGGCTTGGATTTTGCTCGTCTCAAACCTCTGGGTAAAAAAGATTCTCCTGAGGTTTGGTCTGTATCATCTGAGTATGTGGAGGAATCCGTTTCTCTAATTGATTCAACTCCACTCCTATTGGTTCTAGTGCGTTGCCTTCTAGCATATAGTGGGCGTCTATCTGATAAACCAATTCGCCACGGGTATACTCTCAATTCCTTATAATCACTTTGTACTTGCTTCAACTTATCCCTTTTAGTAGAAGCAATATTTTCTTTATATTTAATAATACCCTGGTCTAATTTATCACATAATTCCTTACAAGTGTTGGAGTTAAAGGTATCCTTGTGTTTGTCCTCAATCAATTTTATTTCACTTCTAATTTTCTCAATTTCTTTGGCAGCTTGATCAATAACTAGTAATAGTAAATCAAAAGAACAACGGTCTAATATCTCGCACCATTTGGTGCAAAACTCATTGTTACTTCGTCCAATGGTAGGTTGGTTTCTGATCCTGAAACCCCTTGGAATAATCTTTTCTTTATAATAGTGAGTCAAAGTGACTCCATGTAGATAATAGTCAATCTCTTTCTTCTTTAAACGTAACAGATCATTATAGATATCAAGGGGTTTATCAGGACCCAAGGCCAAGTCCAGTCCATCTATGAACAAAGTGTGGCCAGTTTCAGTAGTAGTTATTAATGGAAGTGTGGCTGGTTCTTCACTATCCATAGATATTTATTAGGTGCCAAAGAATACAACCTTGCCTAATAGTACACAGGATGCTAAAAACCAATCCTGAATACACACAATATTGAAAACATTCAAAAAAGAATTCTTAATTGAAGAAATTCATGAAGATAAACAAAAGAAAAAACAAAAGGTGGTGCTCACTGTCATAAAGAGAGTAATATTACATAAATAAACACAAGGCAATGGCACACACTATAAAGATCAAAAGATAATAAATATAAGTGGAGGTGCACGTCCCATACGAATAAGTATATCAAATGTACTCAGCCTGGGAAACCCGGGTTGCAGCAGGAGACAGCACACTTCAGAAAGTATCCAAAATATAAATTTCTTTATTACAGCATCATGTGAAGCCGAACGTTTTCGGTCCTAGTGTGGACCTTCCTCAGGGCAAACAGGTGTGCATTAAACTATTCCCCTTATATACCACAAACACAAATGTGTCAAGAAGGAGAGGACAGACTCACCATTCCCCGCCGAATCCACCGTTGGAACGCACGGTAGCAGCGTAACCCGGCGCTCAACGGGGATTAGTGATGTCACATACTAGAGGTTCATCCGGTTGCTAAGCAACCGGTCCACAATATACATACACTCGTGCGGCTGCCGGCTGAAGGCAGCATCGCTAACTGCGCTCACATAGTGATAGCAGAAGGCAACCACAGGACAAAACAGACATAAATAAATCAAATGGTCTTACTGTCAAAATACAAAAGTATTGATAATGGTCAAATACACTGTCAGTGGGCAAACACAATACATATCAGTGGCAGCTACAAACTGTATAGTTGTGGCAGATTAATTGCTGGCATCAAATAGCTATCAATTGATCACTTGCAGGATTCCAGTGTAAATTAATAATCATAATGATTTGAATAATATCCTCCATTAATCAATAGCAGAAGAAGTCTTAAAAGCAATGAGAATGCAAATCCTACATCAACCACTAGTAAGCACAGAGTATTCTCCCTTGATAAATAATCAAGGATATATTTAATCCAGTAGAATGGTATATTGTAGGGCAGGCAATATGATAACAATCATTAAAGCCTTGCCAATAACACATAACTGGAGAATGTTCAATGGAGTTGAGTAAAATTCACGGATAGTTTATTACACCTCACCAGCAGCATATTGTATCCAAAAGCCCGTATTCATGAAGGCGATATTACTACATCATTAAGGACCCATTCCTGTATGCTCATTACAAGGAGTGCCCAAAGAAACGGATGTAGAACGGTATCTAGGTTCCTAACACCAATCAAAGGTGTTTGCCAATATTGATACCGTCATTGCAGAGTACTCACTCGCATCCTTGAGAGTCTATAGAAAGCTGCAGAAAGATAGTTCGTGATTCAACCCATTTGGTGTGATAGAGCCAAAGTCAAAAATATATTTAGCTTCCTGTTGCAGTAGTAGTTTATGGCGATCCCCTCCTCTAGGGAGCTTGGGTACCATATATATAGGCATGAAGGAAAAGTCACTGAAATTATGTTGCTCCATCAAGTAATGTCTCGCCACTTAAAGCTGGTTTACCGTACTCACGAATGGTTAGAGTAATACGTACAACTACAGATCCTGATGAATGTAGACGGGGACTACTTAACATGCAACAGAGATTCCTTGAAAGGGGATATCCTGAAGATGAAGTTAGCTCGGCTTTTCAACGAGCATTGCTGTTGGATCGTACCCAATTGCTAAGTGGTGTTACTAAGACTGTTACTAAATCTGAAAGATTTTGCATACAAACAAAGTTTACTGTTGCCTCTGCTGACATAAAGAGAGTAATGTTGGCTAATTGGCATGTACTAAGTGGGGACCCCAAAATTGGTCAATTTTTTTAAAAACCCACCCCTCTTCTGTTATAGGAGGGGGAGAAACCTGGGGGATATGCTCAACCATAATGACCCTATAGATAAATATTCTAAGCCTTCTCAGTGGCTAGCACGCCCCAAGGGGGTATTCAAATGTAGGGGATGCTCAAACTGTGGCAATATTTTAACTGGCAAACAATACAAGCACCCACGTACTGGCAGAATGATAAGTATTACAGAATTTATGAACTGTGAGAGTCGGTATGTAGTTTACTTCATTACATGCCCATGCAAACTTATATATGTTGGTAAAACCACGACCATGTTGAAAGAACGGATAAATAACCATAAATCTGCTATAAAAAAGGCTCTTGAGGGCAGAATGGACTCCAAGGAATATTCTTATCAACCAGTGGCGAGACATTACTTGATGGAGCAACATAATTTCAGTGACTTTTCCTTCATGCCTATATATATGGTACCCAAGCTCCCTAGAGGAGGGGATCGCCATAAACTACTACTGCAACAGGAAGCTAAATATATTTTTGACTTTGGCTCTATCACACCAAATGGGTTGAATCACGAACTATCTTTCTGCAGCTTTCTATAGACTCTCAAGGATGCGAGTGAGTACTCTGCAATGACGGTATCAATATTGGCAAACACCTTTGATTGGTGTTAGGAACCTAGATACCGTTCTACATCCGTTTCTTTGGGCACTCCTTGTAATGAGCATACAGGAATGGGTCCTTAATGATGTAGTAATATCGCCTTCATGAATACGGGCTTTTGGATACAATATGCTGCTGGTGAGGTGTAATAAACTATCCGTGAATTTTACTCAACTCCATTGAACATTCTCCAGTTATGTGTTATTGGCAAGGCTTTAATGATTGTTATCATATTGCCTGCCCTACAATATACCATTCTACTGGATTAAATATATCCTTGATTATTTATCAAGGGAGAATACTCTGTGCTTACTAGTGGTTGATGTAGGATTTGCATTCTCATTGCTTTTAAGACTTCTTCTGCTATTGATTAATGGAGGATATTATTCAAATCATTATGATTATTAATTTACACTGGAATCCTGCAAGTGATCAATTGATAGCTATTTGATGCCAGCAATTAATCTGCCACAACTATACAGTTTGTAGCTGCCACTGATATGTATTGTGTTTGCCCACTGACAGTGTATTTGACCATTATCAATACTTTTGTATTTTGACAGTAAGACCATTTGATTTATTTATGTCTGTTTTGTCCTGTGGTTGCCTTCTGCTATCACTATGTGAGCGCAGTTAGCGATGCTGCCTTCAGCCGGCAGCCGCACGAGTGTATGTATATTGTGGACCGGTTGCTTAGCAACCGGATGAACCTCTAGTATGTGACATCACTAATCCCCGTTGAGCGCCGGGTTACGCTGCTACCGTGCGTTCCAACGGTGGATTCGGCGGGGAATGGTGAGTCTGTCCTCTCCTTCTTGACACATTTGTGTTTGTGGTATATAAGGGGAATAGTTTAATGCACACCTGTTTGCCCTGAGGAAGGTCCACACTAGGACCGAAAACGTTCGGCTTCACATGATGCTGTAATAAAGAAATTTATATTTTGGATACTTTCTGAAGTGTGCTGTCTCCTGCTGCAACCCGGGTTTCCCAGGCTGAGTACATTTGATATATATATATATATATATATATATAAAGTGTGTGTGTATATATATATATATATATATATATATATATATATATATATATATACACACGCTTTAGGTACTTGTAAAACTGGCAAATGAACCCCCCCAAAAAAAGTATCGGTAATTGGTATCGGTGAGTACTTGAAAAAAGTATCGGTACTCGTACTCGGTCCTACAAAATTGGTATCGGTGCATCTCTACAACAAATCCTATCTCTCAAACCGCTATGGTTTGAGAGATATTCGCATTGAAAGTTTGCTGCCGACATGAGGAAGATCTTCAGCAGTGCCGAAATCCCGTTATTTAAAAATAATTACTTCATTGGAATGGTCTACAAAGTGTGCTTGCAAACTAGACACACTTTGTAGACCTTTTGTAGTCCAGTTGGTCCCCGGACAGGATTCCCCTGCAGTCAAAACAGCACTGACGTCAGGGAAAGGGGAGGGAGGGAGGAACTTTGAATACTAATATCTCTCAAACCATAGCAGTTTGAGAGATAGGATTTGTTGCATATACACTAACCACTACAAAACTATAAAGATTTTTTTCTGGGACATTACTGTCCCTTAAACCACTAATTGATATAGCATGGATCCAAAACATTATTGGTATTATTGCATCTCTTAACACTTTCTGAGTGTCAGAAGGGTGTCCAATGCATTATGAAGGTGCCTTTTGTATCTAATTATATATATGCACCATACAGGTCCCTCCCACACTCTCGCTTTTAAATATCTAACAAATTTGTTAGGCCTCAAAAGAGGTAAATAGGAAGGATAAGGAAGAACAAAAACATAGGGTTGAGAGCCACTAAGAGTAGTAATTTAATAATTAAAAAAAAGGCAACAAAAAGAAATAACAAATTGCACTCACTTATCCCTCCTCTTGGGCATAATGCACCTCAAAAGGTCCTTGCTTTCTGCACCGCAATGCTGTGCCCTTCTAAGTCCGCCTCTACCTTAGGACTGCCCACATAGTTGCTATTCTACTCTTACCCTAACAGGTGTGTAGTTTCCTGTCCCGCCACTTCTGGATTCCAGTCTCCGCTCACTCGCGGACAGCCCAAGGGAGCCGTGTGATTGCCGGGGTGAGAGGCAGAGGGGTTCTCACAGGGTGGACAAAGCTTTGGACAGGCACCTGTTGAGTGCACAAATATCCCAACATGTATTGTGGGTCACAGCCCACTTCTTCAGGTGAAAATGAAAAGAGACAAGACCTCTCTGTCCAGTTCCTAAAATACCTTTGGGTGGTCAATTGTTCTATGATTACACAGCCTCAAGCAATTGCAGCAACAGTCCCAACGGCTCCATCAACCCACCCGCAGGTGAGCGGAGAAATTAACCTTTATTTTCTGGTGGCACAGGCCGGTACTTTTATGCTAATTTGCTTCTGTGCTGGGTCAGTATAACCCTGCACTGAGCTATGAATGAATCTGGGCAGAACCCACAAACTGGGGTAGTATGTAATAGCACAGAAAGTAGTAAGTTTGACCTTAAACATAACTAATTAGTATACTGTGCTGGGAATTAAAAGAATACAACGTATAGGCAGATTTGCATTATCTTTCAAACAAACTAAACTTGTTTTAAAGTGACAGGACCTCTTCACAATGCATTGTGCATCTCCCTGACCCTAAAGGAAGGTTACATCGCTGGTGTTAGAATAAGAAAGAAAATTCCACAATTTCAGAATGAGTCATGAGGAAAATGTTTACCCCAAACTGACTGTTCCACAGTATTAAAATTTCTAGAAATTTGACATCTGTGGTGAAGTAGACTTATATGTGAATGGTTACAATCTGTGTCTTTTCTCCATTTGTTCTGTCTGAACCTTATACACAGAAAAGACATATTATACAAACAGATTTATATAAACATGAACGGGGCTGTTCCCAACTTCCTTACAGCTTAAACACACACAAACACACACACACGCTGACACACCTAGACATACACAAACTGACATAGCTACACACACACATATTCACACACTGACACATGCACTGACATACCCACACACACTAACATTCCTAGACATACACACACTGACATATCAACACACACACTTACTCACACACTGACACATGCACTGACATACCCACACACACACTGACATATCTACACACACACACTGAAACATGCACTGACAAACCTACGCACACACCAACAGACCTACGCACACAACATGTGTACTGACATATCCATGCGCACACTGACATACCTACGCACACACTGACATACCTACCCACACACTGACACATGCACTGACATACCTACGCACACACAGATATACCTATGCACACACCGACATACCTACACACACAGACACATGCACTGACATACCTACGCACACACTGACACTTGCACTGACATTCCTACACACTAACTGATATACCTATGCACATACTGACATACCTACGCACACACTGACATACTTACGCACACACTGACACATGTACTGACATACCTACACACACTGACCTACCTACGCACACACCGACATACCTACGCACACACTGACACATGTACTGACATACCTACGCACACACTGACATACCTATACCCACACAAACACACTGACATATCTACACACACACTGAAACATGCAATGACATACCTACATACACTGACATACATAAGCACACACTGACATACATATGAACACACTGACACATGCACTGACATACCTACACACACACTGACACATGCACTGACATACCTACACGCACACACTGACATACCTACACACACACACACACACTGACATACCCACACACACTGACACATGCACTGACATACCTACACATAGCCTATGGCAGATACAAAATAAAAATGCAAATTAATGTTTACCTTGGATCAATTTCCCTGGACAGTGGGGAGTGGGGCAGTAAACCCCACCAAGGCTTTAAAGGATAAACAGGCCATAAATACCAATTTATTGGTATGAAAATTTAGCAAGAAAATCTGCTATATAGAATTATAAGAAATATTTTATTTTCCAAGACTGCATGTGAGCCAATACTTCTTGTATAAATGCCAGTTTGCTTGGCCCGTACACAATGCTGTGGTTTGTATGTGCAGCAATATATTACGGAATAAGTTGGTCCTTTACAATAAACGGTAACAGCAGTAATAGGCATCTGTCGTAATAACATGGAGACGAGTTACAGCAGTCCTGGAACATGCACAGAAAACAAAATGGAGAAATTCTGGGGAAAACCCACTGTACCAGGTATATGCGATAAATAACCCCTAACTGATTTAAATTTGATTTTTAACCCCTGGAATGATAGTCTCCAACGCATTGCTTTACAATGAGTTGGAGACCTCTCTAGCAATTGACGGGTGAAAGCCATATTTAAATCACTAGGGGGTTTTATCTGTTCTCTGCAGTGCTGCTGGGTTGTCCCGAATCACTCCCTGTTTTCTTTCTGCCAATGGCTCACTGCAGGATTGGATTCAATTCTAGGAGCCCCTAGGTAAAGGTTCCCGATATGCCCTTAGCTCCACCCATGATCCCCCAACTTCTCACATGACTCCACCCCCAATCACTACTGCATTTTAAAGAAAATATACTTTGCTTAAAGCATAAAAGCACCAAAAGCCTAATAAGCCCTCAACTGCTTTGCAAAGCGCTGGAGGTCTCCCTAGTAGTCAGGTTGTTAAATCAACATATATAATTTGTTAGAATGTGTCGCTCCCTCAGTGCGTAACACGCGCATGCGTAGTAGAGACTGCCAGGAATGATGCAGTCATGTGCAGTAGAGACTGGCCAACGCGCCGGTCTCCAGTCAGAGTGGCGGAACGGCTGATCCAGAGCGGGGCTCTTCGAACAGCCCAGTGCCTGTCTCTGCTCCCGGCTCCGGGGCAGCAGCCGAGGCTGCTGGGTGGCACTTTGGCCTGTGAACACGGGCCTTCAATACTAGTAACCAATAAAGTGATATGAAAACCAGATACTCACAATGTGGGTGTGGCCAGCACTGTTGTGGCACCCTCCAAAACTTGGCACTCTAGGCAGTTGCCTACTTTGCCGAATGGAAAATCCAGCCCTGGATCCCTGTGCATTCTGGTTCTAGCAAATGCCCCCTACCAAAGACACAGCCTGCAACTTACAAGTGGAACACTCACACAATGGGGCAGAGAGAAAAGTGAAAACATTCTGGGGCAAACCAACTGCTCCATTTAATTTGCTCCTGATAGTGCAGCTGATTTGCTGCAGAGTTACTCCAATTTACTTAGTACATCAACCTCACTGTGCTTTATGGGAAGAAAAGAGGAGTAATTCTAGGGAAAAGCAACTGTACTATAAGGGACAATAAAAAAAATCCCCAAACTTCTGTTGATATAAAAGAGTTACGAAAAAACAAATTGTAGGGTTTTTCCTGTTGAGTAAAATAACGGTACTCTCACTGCTGTGAGATGCACAATTCCAGTTATTACAGTTTAAATCCATTTTTTTACATTACCTGTGCCCTCCAGTGGTCAGATTCCAATTAGTTATTCTGTTACATTCTATTTCAGAGGTAAGTCACCGACAAACAGTTCTCCATAGAATGTGACGGAAACTGCTGAGTCACTTCCTGTCAGTTATAATTTCAGGAAGAAAACACAGTAAATGCACTTCCTGTCAGTTAGAATTTCAATGAAGTAAACACACTGTAATTTAATTCCTGATTATGTGAACTGTTATAACTTTTGTATAAAACAACTGACTGCGGTGGGAATGCCATTCAAATCAGTAATCTTGTGATATTTTACTTGTCCCCTAATAGTTTAAGATATCAGCCTCACTGTACCTCTGTCTAGTGGTATGAAAAAAGCCAGTGGCATTTATAGGGTGTTCAGACCAGATCCAGGTTGTGTTTATTAGTCCAATGGAAGGGATGATAGGATTCCAGCAGTAACATTGCTTTACCAGGCTCCAGTCCAGTCTCATACATCACTAAAACATTCTTCTAAATAGGAGCTGCCAGTGTAATCATATTCCATACAAATACACAATCACTTTCTTAGGAATAATAAATACGAAATCTCTCTCTCTCTGCTCCAGCACTGAACTCTGGAATCTCAGCCACTACGTTTGTTTGATTAATGGCAGATGCCGAAATCCCATGTAAAGAAAAGACAAAAACAGAAAAAAAAGAGAATACTTTGATCTGTAAATGGGAAATTAAACCTCTTACTCCCTATGAATTAGAATAAGACAGCAAAACTTTTCCAAATCTGTGGTTCACTTCAATGCTTTATTGAGAAAAAAAGAAAAATACAGACGTGCATACAAAGAAGGTAGACATAACTTTAACAATATAGTTTACTGGATCAGTGATTGAGAGAAGAAAAAAAAAAGGAGGGGGGAGGGAAGAAGTATGAAACGGCATATGGAGGGAAGAAACAGGAAAAGAAAAGAAATCGTCATAACAACGATAGGAAAGATGAGAGAGGAAGAAAGAGAGCATAGATATAAAAGTGGTAGGCTCACGTCTTGGTCGGCCAGTGAGCTAGTCTCCGACTGTCCAAACGGTAGGAGAAAAGTGAGCCCTATGAGGGCGAGAGAGAGAAATGAAGAAAAAAGGAACAAAAAGGTTCAGGGATGAAGGAAGGAACACAACCATATTAAACAAGATGACAAACTCGAAATTAATGTAAAGGTCACTTGGCTACAATCACAAGAGAGCGAGACAAGTGGGAAAAAACATTGTGGCCCTAAAACATATCACAGAAATATAAAGCGTTGAAACAGCAGCTGAGGGAGTAGGTAAAAGACCGGTCCACCAAACCCAAACAGTGTAACATTTAGGCCTGGAGTAGAGTGTTGGACAGCTACACTGTGGGGAGGAAGTATGACTAAATCAAGAGTGTCACCAAGGAGGGAGAGGGCATACAGGAGTGGCCCATGATAAGGGCCAGTACATCAAAGTATAATTATACTGAGAGGTAGGTGGAAGGTTACTCCTAAGTAAGTATGCAGCACAAGTGACCTAAGAAATCTTGTAACAGTGAAAGCACAGTGGCCGAGCTTATAAGCATTAAGAGTGAAGTCTTCCTCAATTTCAGGGAAACCTCAGAGGTGGTGGTGGGGGGGGAAGCATGTCTCCCTGATCGAGACAAGATGAATTTACTGTAAAGCTATATCAGGAAAAGAAGAGGTGCTCACGACACCACTTTTTGAGTAGCATGTATTAATGTGGGTGTAATTTTCAATACATATTTCATAAGGGAGAGGAAGGACACTCATATTAGGGCCGGAGATCTCAAATCTCAAGCCAGATGATCAATACCTCCGGACACCTAAAGGTGGCCAGTGGGACCGACCAGCCGGATCTCTGAAACATAAGCACCAGCAAACATTACACATACATAATTGATATGCCTACAATCCACCCAAACACAGCACCGTATAAAACCCTTCAACGTGGAATCATTGGGACCATCCACACCCCCCAAACCGGCAGGCCACTCTCAAGGGCGGGCAGTCCGCCGGCAGGAACAGTGCAAATGGGTCCAGCAGACACCCACAGTATAGTTAAATGCCCCCTCCCCTCAAAACCTGATACAAACACCCTGTTAGATAACATAAAAAGACCATTAGTAGGAACTGAAGATATGAATCTCAGTCCTAGTGAGCGATACCCCCAGACTCCCAGGAGAGGTCGTTCGTATCACTCAGTCGGGGCCCGAAGAAATGGATATATATAAATATTAGATATTTACCTAGTAAATTTCTATATTCTCTAACTTAATCCAGAGTTAAGTACCCTTCATTGGGGCACTGCCATATCCCCCCACACCCCCAATCCATCGGACCACCCACAATAGCAAGTAGCCTGATGTCGGGAAAGCGAGGAAGGGCCCGACAATCACCCAAAAAAAAACATGAAACCCTCAACCCCAAAGATTCAACATAAACCATGTAGATCCCAGTAACCATAAGCAATATTTAGACAAGCCTAATTGTTAACAGGGTCACCAGATTGTGAGATTCCTAGAGTCCTTGTCGAAGAAGAGAACACTGAACAGTGCAGTGAACCTTTGTAAAAAAAAGGGCAATAGCAAAACGTGTAGGCCAAAGCCGCGAGTAACCCTATTGCCTCCTGTCTTGGGCCTTGCACAGGGGAGAGAGGGATTGCCCTGGAGGCTTTTCTTTTCTTGGAAGCAGGCTTCCATGGAGAGCTCTGTGGAGCACAGTCCATCACCGAAACCTCCCGATCTAGCATAGAGATAATGGCGTCAGGGACTTGTAGATTAAGGTCTTTGATAAAGACACAAACGTCTCCCTTGTATTTCAGAGTGTGGATTGTGCCATCCAAGGACACTATGAGCACCATGGGGAAACCCCATCTATACTTTAGCTGGCTGTTTAGCAGTTCAGACATGATAGGTCTCAATTCCCTCCTCCACTGAATAATAGTAGGGGAAAGATCTTGGAAGATCGAGATATTATTGTCACGGTGCCCGTGATTCGTGCTGTCCTGTGTCTATCACTTGCTGGAAGTTCCTCATTGGCTGTCTGCTGTTAGCCCACCTCACACAGCCTTTTTAAACCCAGCCTGGGCACTTCCAGGTTGCCCTTTCGTGGTGTCTCTGACATTACTTGATCTGACCTGCTTATCAGGCGCTTGGACCTGAGGATCCTGCATTCCGGTGTTCCTGTGTTCCAGTGGCTCCAGTGTTTCAGCCACGTTCGTTCCTGAGTCTCCTGCCTGCTTGTCTCTCTAGCCGGTTCCGGTTGCTTTCCGTGGCTCCTTCTGTTCCAGTCATCTGTCAGTGTAGCGGTGCTCGTTCCGGTTAGCCTCCACTTGGTCTCAGGGCTCTCGCTCCTTCCCCTGTCGCCGAGGCGACATTGTGCTTATTTGCTCCGGCGATATATTACTGTTGGTCCAGCGGGCGGACGCTGGTTTACTCCATTTTACCTGGTGGCTCTATTACTATTGGTCCAGCGTGCGGACGCTGGTTTACTCCACTTAACCTGGTGGCTCAATTACTGTTGGTCCCAGCGTGCGGACACTGGTTTACTCCATTTAACCGGGTGACTCAATTACTGTTGGTCCAGCATACAGACGCTGGTTTACTCCATTACTTGGTGGCTCAATTACTGTAGGTCCAGCGTGCGGACGCTGGTTTACTCCATTTAACCTGGTGGCTCAATCCCTGCTGGTCCCAGCGTGCGGACGCTGGTTTACTCCATCTAAACTAGTAGCTCATGTTACTGTTGGCTCCAGCGTGCGGACGCTGGTCTATTCCATTTAACCTGGTGGTTCATTTTACTGTTGGTCCCAGCGTGCGGACGCTGGTTTTCTCCATTACACCTGGTGACTCTGATTACTGTTGGTCCCAGCGTGCGGACGCTGGTTTACTCCATTAAACCTGGTGGCATTATTTACTGTTGGTCCCAGCGTGCGGACACTGTTTTTCTCCATTACACCTGGTGACTCTGATTACTGTTGGTCCCAGCGTGCGGACGCTGGTTTACTCCATTAAACCTGGTGGCATTATATACTGTTGGTCCCAGCATGCGGACGCTGGTTTGCTCCTAGACTATTCTGACACTGAGGGCCGGTTGCTATCCAACTTATTATTGCAGTTGTCTGGAGACTTCTGCTTGAGCGAGACCATTGATTCCTATTCCACTCTATTGTCATTGTCATCTGACAGCTTGGTCTCCTTTTATGGGCTGCCCTGCCCGGTATTGGTAAGGCCGGTAGAACCTACTTACGGTACATCTCTAAGGTTGCCTTACCCGGTATAGGCAGGGCCAATAGAGCCTACTCTCAGCACTCCTTCAGGCTGCCTTGCCCGGTATTGGTAAGGCCGGTAGAACCGGTACGTTACACCTCACGGTTGCCTTACCTGGTATTGGCAAGGCCGGTACAACCTACTCTCAGTACTCCTTCAGGCTGCCTTGCCCGGTATTGGTAAGGCCGGTAGAACCGGTACATTACCCCTCACGGTTGCCTTACCCGGTATTGGCAAGGCCGGTAGAGCCTACTACTATATTTGCAACTGTCACTTGGTTGCCTTGCCCGGTAGTGGCAAGGCCGGTAGAACACCTTAATATTGTCATTACTTGTTGTATTGTTATATATGTATGATTCCCTATGGGATTGCCTTAGCTTTTTAATAAAGTTACGTTTTTACCAAACCTTAAGTCTGAGAGTCTTCAAATACCGTGACAATTATGGCCTTCAAAATTGATAAAGGGAGCCCCTCTCACAGCTTTGTATATTTCATCTCTATCCGGAAAATCCCGGAAACGCACGATGATATCACGAGGTGGGTCGTTTAGAGGTCCCTTGGGCCGAAAGAGCTCTATGGGCTCGAACTAGCGGGAACAAGCGATCATTCGGGGCCTTAGTCAGGTGGAGAAACAAGCAACACAGAAAGTCAGGAAGAGCAGAGCCAATAATAGTCTCAGGGACCCCTTTAATACGTAAGTTGTTGCGTCTGTTACGATTGTCCATAACGTCCATCTTCACAACTAAATCGTCGTGTTGGCTCTGGAGTAGGGAAATCGCCTTGTCCAATTCTGAGCGATGAGAATTGTAAATACGTCACACTTTCTTCCAATGCATCAACTCTCCCGCCAATATGCGATATTTCCCGCTTGACTTTCAATATTTCCTCCTTTAGAAATTATTTCAAATCGATAAGTAGGTTGGAGATATCGCGTTTGGTAGATGGAATCTCTGTGTCATTAGCAACCAGGATTTCCAGTGAGGCCAAAGGCAGTATCACAAGGGGTAACTCGTCCGATTGAAGCGGTGTCATCCGATCCGCCATCTTGTGTCCTGTAGGCCCAAGGTGTCTGGCCTTCTTAGCGTGGAAAAAAGTGTTCAGAGGATGGTTTCTTAAAAGTTTTCCCATGGACCATGTTCTGTGAGACTTCCAACACCGAATCCTCACACTTTTGGGATTTTAGCAGGTTGTGATCGGTAGGAAATCATGCCAATGTAATCCTGTAGAGCGGAGCGCACGGATTATGCGGCGATCAGAGTACGCAACCAAACCATGCCCTCCAGCCCTCTTACTTTTCTGTAGCGAGAACGCCTAATGGCCCTTATGAATGTAACCTTTGTTCAATAAATAACATCTTGAATCACGGACCTACTTAACCTTTTATGGGCCAGAGAGCTTCACAACACAATGAAATGCAATGATTTGTGCACACCTCTTTTCCTTAATGATATGAAATCAGCACAGTCTGAGGTACTGTGGTCCTGCTGGCAATTGTCTGCAGCGCTGGTTTTACCAATCGGCAAACTGTCTAGACCTCCATACTTTGAGGGATGTCTCAGCTGTGCCGGCCACCTTAACATTCTGAATTGTGGGTTTAGACAGATGCATCTTAATGTCCCTGTACCAGTTTTTTTTTCCCCTTTTACACATTATTATTTAACCCCTTGGATGCTAAAGATATCTCCAACTTATTCTCATTGCAAAGCAATGTGTTAATCTCTCTCACAACCAAGGAGTTAGAGTTTTATATTTTGTCCTTGCTTGTTATACGCCAAGGGTATTTTTTGTGACAGCAAATAGTGGATGATACTGGGGGCAGGAAAGGGGGTGCGGCCATAGGTGAAGCTAAGAGCTTAGAGTGCAGTGCCTAGGGGGAGCCTGGGATGTATATTTGGCCCTGCATGTCTGTCTACATGGACATGATATCCAGGAATGATTGAAGAGGTTTTTTCTAGAATACAGACACAAGGGCAAATTTCATAGAGGCCATTAGGGTTTTCTTGCTTGTAAGAAACGTGAAGGGTATTATTAGAAGTTTTTAATTCCCCTTTAAGGTTCAGATGGCTGTTCTGTGTTAAATTGTGAGATTTAAATGTTTATAAATATTGTACCAAAGTTACAAAGTCAGCACCAGTCCCCATGATCTCTGCACATTGTATTCAAATCAGTTATTGAAAAAAAAATTAGAGGCTGTCCAAAATATTAGTAATTTTCTCATTATAAGTTGAAATGCCATCAAATAGACAGAGCTACAATAAAATCTACCTGAGGAATATATTTGAAATTTGCCACCTAGAGACCTTATTGGGAAGGGGGGTAGTCCATTCACTTATTTCTTGCTGATCGATGGTTTCCTTCGCAGGGTAATGGGCTCAGATGTTGATGATTCTCATATTTATATTGGAATATTTTTACTGCATGTACACTAGAGACATGGGTTAGCTCCAGTCTGTATTGAATAAAGTGTTTATTTGATCACTAAGTAAATTGTGGCACCGTGTTAGGCATGAATATAGCAGGAAACCAGTACAGTAAATGTGATTAACAAAAAAGCCACTCTGACTTCATAGTATTTGGGCAATGGAGAGTGTTATTTCAAAACTAAGTTGTAGTTCAAGAGTAATGATAAAGTAACCCCCTCCCACCCCTTTTACCTAGTGTAAGCCGCATCCTCAGATGTTGAATCTGGTCTCTTGACCGGACAGGTCACAGCAAGGGACAATCTTCTTACTGTGAGCATAAGGAAAACCCTGCCCCTTAACAGGTTTGTCCTTATTCTCACTGAAGATTGTCCATCTCTGCGATCCATCCGGACAGTCTTGCTGCTGTGAGGTGAGCAGTGTTACATCAGTAAAAGGGGCAGGAGGGGATACTTGATCATTCTATTAATCTTGAACTACCTGGACAGTATTGAAATAACGCTCTCCACAATCCAAATACTATGCTGTTTTTTTTTAACTTTACTATCCCTTTAAAGTGCAACCTTTCAAGACCACTTAAGGATCTTTGTCAGACATGCCTAATGAAGATGCCTAAGGGGTTATGAAAGCTTGCACTCTGAAGCCACTCAGTTAGGTATCACTTGTACTCTAATAGTCTCCTTCTTTTATCAATCAAGCACACAAAGTATGCTTGACCAACCAAATAAATAGGTGAAAACATTACATGGTTAAAAATAAGATCGTAAATCATCCGCAAGAAGTGTGTTCAATCAGACAAAACTATACAAGAAATAAAATATTGACTGTGTGCCTGAAGCAGGTTTAAATCAATGGAAATCTCTTTTTCCCCTAGGCTGCATTTTGTGTTCTACAGAATTGCTCTACATTTGACTGTGCATGTGCCCCTATATTGCTAACAAAGTCCTGTGATTGGCTAATTCTTGCACAATTTTGCCCATCGAAAAAGGGAGGAGAATAAAGAAAATAATAGATCTATAATCTCCTGTTTGTTAGTTTTGTCACATAATGCTGGATCATTTCCCTCTGCCAAAATTCACGCCTTGATCTCACGTTATGCTCCTTTTCTGTTTGCTTTAGGTGTCAGGAGCGCGGGGATAAAACCTTCCTGTTTACTCCAGAAGTCAGTTGTCTACCATCTGTGGAAATAATGTGGTAAGTCTCGGCACGGCCCCTCCTAACCACAGTGAAGGAAAACAGCTTTCCCTGATGGGCGCCGGCTGCCAAAACCCGGAAAAACAGGTCAGAGGCCTTAATGAATGGATTTCATTGCAGAGGAACATCTGGGAGCCATCCTACTGCATGCAGCCTTATACGGACTCCACTGATTAGCTAGGCTGGATTTCTTGATGCAGAATATCTATTCACTGAGTCATTCCAGGGCCATATTAAGTAATTGCTGGGCCCTGGACAAAGTATAAAGTAGTGGTAACCTTAACCCTTTGAGTGCCAGAATGGTACGCAACGCATTGCTTAATCCTCTGGCACTCAAAGGGTTAACCCCTTAAAGGGATAGGAATGGCAGAATAAAAATGCAGTTGTGATTGATCTTCATATAAAGAGGGTCATGTAGCACTGTATTCCAATAGTTTATGTTTTGTAGTTCAAGAGTAAATCAATTCTAAAGGATCCCCCTCCTGCCCCTTTTACTACCCTTAGCTGCCTCCATTCAGATGAGGCATCCAGTCGTGGAATCAGACAGCACGCATCGAGGGACAATCTTCATCCACGGAGTATCCTCTTGATGAAGGAGGGCAGGATTTTCCTTATGCTCAGTGAAGATTGTCCATCACTGTGCTCCATTGGGCTGGCTTAGAGAGGCAGTGTGACGTTGGTGAAAGGGGCAGGAGGGAGATCCTTTAGAATTGATTTACTCTTGAACTACAAAACAAACTATTGAAATACAGTGCTACATGATCCTCGTTATAAGAGGATGAATAGGAGCTGCGTTGAACACCCCTCTGGAACTCAGAGAGTAAAAAGGGATGAGGACAGAACCCGACGTGTTACTGCGATTCTGTACAACTCTAATAATGGTGACAGTCTTTTCCCAGGTTAATTTCCATGTGTAAAAAAATTACCCCAGAGAAGAGAAATGTTGGATTACATTACTGCTTTTGTGAAAAAACAGAATTTGTCTGTAGATTGCTTCATGACGTGGGAGTTGGCGAAACTACACATTAACATTTAATATCTGCCAAAATGTAATTCTGACCAGACATGGCGGATTACTGCGTTTCACTGAGTAATAAAAGACTCCGTATTAATGGATTTGTGCTGCGGGGGAGTGAGGGATTTGAATGCATCCAGAGAATGGATTAAGCTAGCGGAGGAGGGTGCAATCTGATTACCTGGAGTGGAGAATTGGAGTTGGCCCAAATACGGATTTACCGATAGGCAGAATAGGCTGTGGCTTAGGACAGGGGCAGTCACATGTTGGCCTTCCAGCTGTCTGAGGATGATGGGAATTGTAGCCATCATTGACTACCCCTGACCTAGAAGCATCTCGTTGCGATTGACTCTGCAGCTGTGCTAGTCACTCCCCTCAATGTTGATTGGGTGTGCTACACCCAATCAACATGCACCAGAAACCAGTGCCTGGCTTTAGATGGTTGTTTTATTTAACAGTTTTATATTTCTGTACTGCCCACTTTACTTAACAATTTAAAGACCAGACGGGAGTTCAATGCATAGCTTCGCAATGCATTGTGCACCCGTCTGGTCCTTAAAAGGTTAACTCCTTTAATGCATTGCAAATATAATTTATCTTTAAGTTCAAAGACACTATGGTCCCTAATCATCACGTTAAGGAGGTGCATTTCTTGAGAAAACCATCTGCATCATGATATCGTTTTAAAAGGTCGCATACAAAAGAGCGTGCGACCACATCGTGCCCTAACCATGTCGCCATAATAAAAATGGCGACCTGAGAATCTCGCAGTGCATGAAAGAGCAAGATTCTCAGGTCGCACTATGAAACGTTGCAATTAAAAATTTACCGCCCTCCACTGCACGCAGACTTTACTTCCCTTTACTTTACTTCCGTCTAGTCTTTATTTCCCCACTGCTATTCCAACCAGTATAGACATCGCTTCTCTTCTTTTTACATCCATGCAGCAAAATACATATGTATAAATCAATCCCCATTGATTAAGATGTTGGGAGCACTGCTCCGGGCTCTCTCTCATCTACCCGGAGCAGCGGATGGATGTAACGGTGTATACGAAGCAAGCTTGTTCTGTTACCCAGAGCCTCGCAACATTTGAATAAACTAAGGCGGCAGTGGAGTAAGTGGTAGCAAATCACACACGCACCAGTCTTCCAGCGCTGCGACCTTTTAAAAAGTGAACCCTGCATCGTAGTGTATGTGTGTGTGGGTTGGGGGGGATGTAAATTCTGATTGCTTTAAATTGGGTTTAAAACCCTTGAATATTAGACAGGTCTCGAAGGAATTGCAAAGCCATGCATAACAGACCTCGCTACATTCTAATTACTGTTTACTGTAGTGCAGTATATAAAGAAGGGATTCAAGAACAGAGGTAGATATAAACTACAGAGGAAGGGTTTTTTTACAGTAAGGTATTCTAAATTGTGGAATTCTTTGTGCAAGGATGTGGTAATGGAAGATACAATGGATACATTTAAGAGAAGATAAGATGCATTTCTTCCAAGAGGGAACATGCAAGGTTGTACTGTGTATTAGAAGGTAAAACAGGAAGTTCTGGTAAATAGACTAACACTCATTTTGGATGCACAGAGGCTTATATAATTCTAGTTTTTCTGGGTTAACAGGCAAAAGGTTGAAATTGATGGATTTATGTCTTTTTTCAGTCTAATTTACTGTTACTATGTTACACAATAACCACAAAATAGAAAATTTAATTCCAAAAATACAGATGGCTAAACAACAACAACTGAACTGTATACAAACACTTAATTCTGTGTTTAACTCTGTGGAAGCTAGAGAGGTCGCCAACATGTTGTTTTGCAATGTATCTGACACACTGCGAGCTTTGAAGAAGTTAAAGGATAACAGTATTTAAAAAAAATCTTGTGGAATGTAAACGTGGAATCCTTTACAGGAACAAGAAATAGCCTTGAGTGGTAGGAGAATGGTTTAATATAACGGTATTTACAACAGCTTTAACTACTTTTCTTTTGGCTTTAACCCCTTAAGGACTCATGATGTACCCGGGCCGGTTTTGGTACGTCATGGATTACAGGGCTCCCAGCGCAGCTGCATGCCTTTTGGGGAGCCCTGAATCGAATCCAGTGAGAAAAAAAAAAATGCTCTGTTGTCTTTAAGTGCCGGCCAGTAAAGTTTTTTTTAACCCTTTAAAGATCAGAGAGGTTCTCAGTGAATTGCTTTGCAATGTGTTGCACATATCGGTAGTCCTTAATCGGTTAACATTTTAATGGAAACCTGTACATTGTAGGGGCTTTTTCTGCTGGGTAAAACAAGGGTACTCCCATTGTTGAAAGATTTGCATCCAAGAGTTATTACAGAGCAAACATTGTTTAGTCAAACGGTTAGCAACAGCTCCAACTAGTGTCCAAAAAGGGACATTTTTTTATACTGTCCTCTGCGGGAGAGCTTCAGTCATAAGCTGTGGCTCTCTACAATAACTAATGGTAACAGCACCATCTGGTGACTACAATAGAAAACTGCTGTTTAATTTAATAAAAAAAACAAAAACACAAAAACAAACACCCTTTTAATTAAAAAAATCTCCACGCAGTGGGAGTAGACGTGTTTCACTCAGCAGAAAAAAACCTTATAACATATCTATTATAAAATGTTTACTGTTCCTTTTAGCATTGTTATGAGTTGGGGGTAGGAGGGAGGTACCTTCGATATCTTTCTACATCAGGATCCTCTCTGTAGAACTGGATACCTCCATGCCTCATTGCATCTTCAGGATTGGCGAAAGCCTTTTGGAAAGAAGACATTGAATTTGTTACATTATCTTGCAATTCATAGTAATATTTTTCATTGACGTAATGGGAAAGAAGATTTATGGTAAAAGTAATGTTATTAATTATACCATCTCTGTTTCCTTTGGACCTAGGTCCTTACAAGGTTTTCACTCTGATATACATTCTATTCCAGCACCTCCATGACTATTTTGATGGGTCCAATTACTGAGTATTTAGCATATACTGATTCTTTATACATTTGGATTGTATAGTTCCATATACCGGTCTTTTACATTTTCTTACCTTTGTAACTTCTTACTTCTAAAAGTTATTGAGAGAGAGAGAAAAAAAAAGTATACCATCTCTAGAACCAACATGTAAGCCTTGACTACCCCCTTTAATTATGTTTCTATTCTTTTATGGGTTTTAAAACTCCCCTGTTTATTAATCAGATTCTCTTCTTAAGGTGCAATTCTATAAGACAAAAACAATCCTGGAAGAAATAAGGACTTTGGGTCATTTTTATTTGAACCCTATGGTGGAGTTGCTTGCCCTTAAAGGGATAGTAATACTTCATTTTATCTTTATTTTATTTTGTTGGCATTAAAAAAACATGAAGAACGATATAAGTCTTATCTCTCAAACCTTTATGGTTTGAGAGATATTCACAAGCAAAGTTTCCCCTCCCGCCCCTTTTACCTAGTGTAAGCTATCTCTTCTCAGATGTGGAATGCAGTCCATAGACCAGACAGATAACAACAGGAGACAATCTTCTTCCTATGAGAACAATGAAAGCCCTGCCCCTCTTGACAAGTTTTTCAGGTTTTTCCCTTATCTTAATTGAAGATTGTCCCTCTCTGCAATCTACCTGGGCACCTCCCTTCTGCTCTGGCTGAGCAGTGTTACATCAGTAAAAGGGGCAGGAGGGCGATATTTTGTCATTGAATTACTCTTGAACTACAACTCTGACAGAATTGAAATAACACTCTCCAAAGTCCAAATACTATGATGATTAATTAGAGCTGCTTTTATTATGAAACATTACTATCCCTTTAAATAAGCACTTCTTTATCTCATTGAATACAGCCTCTGAGGTGTAATACAATAGGCTAAGGAGGAAAATTCCCAAGGCAAATAAAATTAAAGGAGTCAATTTTTTTGTGCATGCTATTGGTAAGGACTTCAAGCTTGTTCCTATTAACACAATGGTGGGCAAAAGTCAACCCACGTGGCCCTCGGTGGCTTCCCCGTGGTCCAGATCTGTTCTCTGTTACAATGGGAAGAGGAAATAATTTCTAGCTACATCACGCACTGTTTCCCCCCTCCCAAAAAAACAAAAACAAAACAAAAAAACACGTACTTTGCCTCCCTTAAGGGTACAATTCTCCGTTAATTTATAAGCTGAGAAAATGAGCTGAACTGGAGGATTTGTGCACCCACCCTCCCACCCTGTAATGAGAGGCTTATTCCCTTTTAACTTCTAAGCAAAGAAAATGAGCCAAGAGGCTTCTAGTTCAGGGAAAACAGCCTATGGCTGTAATTGGTCGACAGCTCCCATCATTATCTGTTGGATGTTAGTCAACTGAGGGAAATGTGAGTTAATGGACAGTTGGAGAGCCAAGCTTCCCACTGAAGCAACAATGCGCGTTTCTCCTTTTGTGGCCCTCCTGGTTCACATTTCATCTGAATCCTGTGGCTCTGGGCCTCCCCCACCCTAATCTGAATCCAGGAATTTGGTTTTCGTATGGTTTCCTGAGATTAATCAACCTCAGACACAATCTGCATTTAATGTTTGCTGGCTAGTGAATGGTTAAGCAATCGCAACAATGGGAAATGAAACTGACGCCAGAAGGAAAAACAACAACCCATAATAAATGTTATCAGTTCTGCAACTTCCATAGGACATGGCTACAGACTTATGGGAACATAGTCACAAACTCAAAAGCGGAATACCGTTAGTTCAAGTCCGATGCATCAAAGGAAGCACTCCCACTGATTTAAATTGGGCTTTTAACACACTGGGTGCTAGACAGGTCTTCACCGTACCACTAGCATCCAAATAAGTCTTGTGCGTTGGGTATGTTACTATATATTTGGAGTACCTGAAAGCTGTTCCAGTTTTGGTTATATACATGCACTGTGTCCCAGAGTCTTTCACATAAACTATTCACAGGTGTTTTTTTAAAATATTTTTTAACCCTTGAGTACCAGAGGGGTACGTAACGCATTGCAAAGCAATGCATTGCGTACCCCTCTGCCACTCGAAGGGTTAAAGAGATTTAAAAATGACCTATTTTTTTTCTTTACAAACTGACATCTGTACTTCAACTTTTGCCACATCTCCTATTGTTGATCCAGGGCACGCCAGACGAAAAACTAATCACAGTGATTCACAGTTTTTGCCCCAAAAGGGTAAAAAAAACAAAGTACTTCCCAATACCGAAATGATAATCAGATCTCTCTCTGGATCAGCAACCCACCTTGGTTGAAATAAATCATCATAATTCTCTATATTGTCCTTTGCTTTAAAAAAAAAGGAATCCTTTTTTTTTTCTTTTAAACATATCTACAATGTCTGCCAGCACACCTCCCTTCACATTGTTAAAATGTAATCTTCTTTGTCTTCATAATTTTCACTGGATGGTCGCTCATTCCCCATATACCTGTTGTATAAGGCTTTCCAGTCCAATACAGAGGGTCTGTGGGGAGTCAATGTGCAGGGCTGGGAGTGATCTGTAAGTCTGCAGTTCAGTCTCTTCCAGGATGATCAAAGGTAGTGCACCAGGGGTCTCTTTTTGGCTCACATTCTACTCCCTTGTTGGTCTGCCTGGGGCTCACAATGTAGCCCTGGCTTCCTGGTGTGGAGTACTGAAATGTAGCTGGGGATTGGTGCCCAGATGCAGGAAGGTACACAGATGTATAGGAGTCTCAACACAGATCTTAAAGAGGGAGATCAGTGGAGGTCACCTATAAGAAGAAGGTCAGCATAGTCAGGGTCACAAATGCCGAGGGTCAAGGAATGGAGAGTTCAGTGTAGTCAGGGTCATGAATGCCAAGGGTCAAGGAGTGGAGAGGTCAACGTAGTAGAGGTCACAATGCCGGGTCTAGGAATGGAGAAGTCAGCGTAGCAGAGGTCACCATGCAGAGTCTATGAATGGAAAGGTCAGCGTAGTAGAGGTCACAATGCCGGGTCTAGGAATGGAGAAGTCAACGTAGTAGAGGTCACAATGCTGGGTCTATCAATCGAGGTCAGCGACGGGACAACAATATCAGAGATCAAAAGCAACAGGACTGTAGTTCTCAAAAGGTCAAATACAAATAAGCACCAAACAGAGGCCTGCCCAGGGTTTATATAGAGGCATTGCTGTTCCATGAACCTTCTTCTCCAATCCAGGGAGTCCTGATGCTCCAACCATGATCCGTAAAAGAAAGTATAGATAATGTGTTGCAATACACCCTCGGCTGCACATCCCAGACCTATGATGTAGGCACTCGTGTCAGAGTGGATGAGCCGCTTGAAAACACAATGCACTGCAGCCACATAGGATGAGTCACAACCACAGGCCCGACAGACTGGAGCACTGGACTATGCAGCTGAGGTAGGTCAGGAGCCTGACACCTGTTAACTCCCAGACCAGGCCAGTGCAGCACTATCCACATGAGGTTGCCCTTTAATAAACATACTGTTAACGTTTTATTGTATTTATTTATTTTTGGTGTCATGTATCTCAGTTATTCACTCATCCAAACAATCTTATATAAACAGGATAATGTGGTTATTCTACTCTGCAGGATACAATAATAAATGTTAGGAAAACTATCTGTAGCTTATTTGGCTATGCACTCAGAGGTGCTCAAGGGATGGGGCTCTATTTGGTAACATGATTGGTACTTGCAACTTCCATCACCAATGTCCCATTGCATCCAAAGTAAATAACTAGACCGAGGCAGACTGAACAGTAACAAGAAATCATCTCAGTTCCTGCTCTCTTTCCAGGAACTCTATTACCTAACAACAGTTTCTGGTCCTTAAAGCAATAAAAAAAGCAAACTTCATCGACATTCCCAAGAAGACTCTTTGTATATATACTGGAAAAATATTGTTTTTACGACTTTAATACCAGGTCTCTGGGGACAAAGAATGATTCTCTGGATTGGAGAGTTCCCTGGTAACACCACCCTCTCCTGGTATGCTATTGGAATGGCGTCACCTAAATGGCAACCCTCAAAAAGGTGACAACAAAATGCCACCTGTTTCATAAGTCACCCATTTCGCATATGAAAGTCTTCTGATGGGCAACAGTGTTGCTGGCTCCAGATCAGTGCATTTTAAACTGAGACACTCTGTAGCTACCATACCAGGCTCTCTCCTGAAGGGCCGGCTTCTGGGTCTGGCTTTCTTGAGGTCCTCATCTGTACTGTCTCTGGGGACCCAAAGCACTTCGTAATGTCACATATAACCAACTAGTGTAAAAGCCTGTGTCCAGGTAAGAGACCGCTACCTCATTGCTCCACGTAATGCAGTCTTGCGTCGCCTCACTCATGCAATTCAATAATGCTCAGTAGAGACTGCCCGAATGCGGGCAGTCTCTACTGCGAATGACTGCATTGTGACAAACATCCTAAGGAATTATTATTATAGGAGGATGAGGACCTCAAGAAAACTGGAACCGGACGATGGCTCAGCAATGGCACCAAGATAACTACTTGGGAGATGCAGAGGAAGCAGCAGAGCAGTTTAAATTAACCCATACAGCCTATGATGTTATGATTCCCAGGAGAGAGCCTAGTATGATTATGAGAGTGTTTACGTTTAACTCTTTGAGTGCCAGAGGGGTAAGCAACACATTGCAATGCAGAGTTAGAGCCAACAACTCCACAGCGCATCAGAGGGCTTTTAAATGCGAAAGAAAAGCTCAAAAGTAAGAATGAGCCAGATTTGGGGGAATTTCCTCCTTTTGGGGACTCACAGAGCACCCGTGACATGATAGTACACCACTTCTATGCTTACTGGCAGAGCTCCTGTACTGTGAATAACTATGACATCGTTCAGGCTTGCGGAGAACTATAAGGGCTAAAACAGTGATCTGGAGCCACCTGCAAAATTTTACACAGCGATATATTGAGGTCGCCAGTTTGACATCAACAATTTGAAGTCCATCTTTGAACAGTCGTCATCTGCATGGAGATATTCTCTTAGTAAACTCCCACCCCCAGCCTGGTTCTGCCCAAATGCCTGTCAATTTCCAGGTAAACATACCTTGATTAAGTCCTGTCCACATTATGACACAAATTGCATAATTTGGTCACTGCCATCTCTATTTTCCATACTCTGAGGAGCTTGCTTTTGAAGGTTCCCATGTATGGGCATCACAGTTTGGTAAACATCCAAAAGGTAGGCGTCATGTGAACTTGTTTGGGGACTCCTGCCCTGGTGAGCAATAGTCCTGAAGCGTGGGTCAACCTAGTGTATTATAAACCCTGCAGCCATTACTACCAGTAGGGGTAATTCATATAATTTCATGCCTCAAGCTGGTTTTAAATATGAAGCCTGAAAAGATAGGCCCTTGGGGAAGTACCCAGAAATTCCTTTGCTTGAACATTAACACCAACCATAATGAATTACTTTAACAACATTACATGTTATTTGCAATACACGGTGGGGAAGTCAGTGCAAAGGGTTAATCTTTTAAGGAGCAGGGGGATGCGCAACGTGCTGAAAACCCATTTGATCCTTAAAGTGTTAATGTTCCCTAAAATGTAACAACTAGTTTCTGAGCTTTTGTTCTTTAACTGAAGCATTTAGCAATCTTTTTTTATCTTGCACACTGACCCATTCACACCTTGTTCAATTGCCCTTAATGGGAATTTAGAGAAGTTTCATTTAGCTCCTGTAGTGCAGTCGATCCTCTGTAAAACTGTTCTATTTTAGCCTGATGAATTATGACCTATGGTTATAAAATGACAGTATATGTACAAGTCTACGTTTGTATCACTATTTACCTACAGACAAATATACTCTATCACGTAAACCTACTGGAATTCAAGTAAAAGGGAAAGTCCGACTCTCCTTGGTGTTCTTAATTTTGTTAGTGTGTGCGTTAGAATGTGGTCCACTCTTATCTACATCTGCTTTCTTTCAGCAGCTCCCATCCACAATAAACTCATATCCTCAATCCCACCCTACAGGACATTACAGCCAGACTGCACGTTATCCTATTTAAAGGGATAGTAATGTCAGAAAAAAAAGTATTAACTATATGGTAGATACTATTAAAAGAGAGTACTTGCACTTATTCGTATCTCTCAAACTGTTATGGTTTGAGAGATATAGGAAAATAAAGTTCTCTGGTCCCTCCACTTTCTGCTTGAAGAGCTGTAAAGCTGTCAGAAGCAGATTCTGGTCGCTTGACCAGATGTGGCTCTTCAGCAGTGCCGATATAACGATATCTAAAGATAAATACTTAATTTGGAACAGTCTGCAAAGTGTGCCTGGCTTGCAAGCACACTTTTTAGACCGTTCCAGTGAAGTATTTATTTCTAAATAGCATGATTTCAGCTCTGCTGAAGAGCCTCTGTCTGTTCAAATGACTGGAATCTGCAGCTGTCAGCTAGATGGCAGACTTGAGTAAAACAGCCAGGAAAAGGTAACTTTAGCAAGTTATATCTCTCAAACCATAAAGGTTTGAGAGATAAGACTTATGTTGATGTTAATCTTTTTTTTTTTTTTAAAGTCTACAATATTAAATCAACTTAAAATTAACCATTACTATCCCTCTAATGTGCAGAACACCGAGTCATCCACAAGTGTTCATGTTAACAACTTGAGTACCAGAGGCTTATGCAACGCTGAACACCTTTCTGGAAATCATAGGGTTATAGAGACTGATGGATGACGTATCCATTTTTAATATATTTTATATACTTTCTTTACCCTTTGAGTGCCAGAGGAGTACGCAACACACTGATCTGCATACCTCTCTGGCACTCAAAGGGTTAAAAGGAAACAAACATGAAACTGGCAGCACCCACGTTAAAACCCTGCACTTTACTACTAAAAATGATAGTAATCTTTTACTTTGAAAATATATTCTGCATGAGTGTAATATTTATATATATTATATATCTTCTATAATAATTCGCTAAAACGTGTGTAACAGCAAAGTCATGAGCAGTAGAGACTGCCCGCGCCACGGCTGATACAACCGCGGAGCGGACAGTCTCTACTGTGCATGACTGCCCCGTGACCGGCTGCCAGTGGCACTGTGGCCCGTGTAACGGGCTCACCAACTAGTATATAATATATACGTATATAGTCAAACCGCCTATGATTTTTTTATCAAATATTTAAGTTCCTAAAATTGCACTAATTGGATATGTTAACATAGAGCTTTCTGTCACGGACTGTGAAAGCAGAGATAAAGAAACAATGTAAAATATACCATACAGAGCAATCAGAGGGACAGTGTTGTGTTTTATCACTGTCCTCCTTTGATAATCAGCTAACTGCAAAACTCTCTGGAAACAGAGATCCAGGGAACTGAATGTCAGAGGCATAACACAGGTGAAGCTGACAAAAAAAAAAAATGAAACCTATTAGCAATCTGACATTACGTAATATGCACTTGCTGAATATGTAAAGTCAAATGAAAGGGTTAGTGAGCAGGTTTCTGCATGATATAATACAATGTAACATTTTACCTGCAGCCTGAATGCTGTATGTGATGTAATACAATATACCAGTCTCTCAAAAGCACTGAATGCTCTTTGTGATGTAATACAATGTAAGTCTCCCTGCAGCACTGAATGCTCTGTGTGATGTAATACAATGTTAGTCTCCCTGTAGCGCTGAATGCTCTGTGTGATGTAATACAATGTTAGTTTCCCTGTAGAGCTGAATGCTCTGTGTGATGTAATACAATGTAAGTCTCCCTGTAGCACTGAATGCTCTTTGTGATGTAATACAGTCTTAGTCTCCCTGCAGCACTGAATGCTCTGTATGATGTAACACAATATTATTGTGTCCCTGCAGCACTGAATGTTCTGAGTGATGTAATACAATGTTACAGTGTCTCTGCAACACTGAATGCTCTATGTGATGTAATACAATGTTACACTCTCCCTGCAGCACTGAATGCTCTCTGTGATGTAATACAATGTTACACTCTCCCTGCAGTACTGAATGCTCTCTGTGATGTAATACAATGTTACACTCTCCCTGCAGCACTGAATGCTCTCTGTGATGTAATACAATGTTACACTGTTACACTGAATGCACTGTATGATGTAACACAATATTATTGTGTCCCTGCAGCACTGAATGTTCTGAGTGATGTAATACAATGTTACACTCTCCCTGCAGCACTGAATGCTCTCTGTGATGTAATACAATGTTACACTCTCCCTGCAGCACTGAATGCTCTCTGTGATGTAATACAATGTTACACTCTCCCTGCAGCACTGAATGCTCTGTGTGATGTAATAAAATGTTATAGTCTCCTTGCAGCACTGAATGCTCTGTGTGATGTAATATAATGTTACAGTCTCCCTGCAGCACTGAATGCTCTGTATGATGCAATACAGTGTTAGTCTTCCTGCAGCACTGAATGCTCTGTGTGATGTAATACAAGATTATTGTGTCCCTGCAGCACCGAATGCTCTGAGTGATGTCATACAATGTTACACTATCCCTGCAGCACTGAATGCTCTCTGTGTGCTGTGATACAATACTACAGGCTCTCTGCAGTTTTACCGGATTGTGCACTATCCCTTTAAACCTTTGAGTGCAGATATCCTCTGGCGCCCAAAGGGTTGGGGGTGAGCAACACATTCCAATGCAGTTTGTTGCGGACCCATCTGGCAGTCAAAGAGTTAAAACTTAAAATTTGCCTGTGGTTACGGCTGGGCTGACCTCTCCCCCCGCCCCGTCTCTCCACTCCTGATGTCACCCAGTCCTCACGCTTTGTCTGTGGATTATGTATGCAGCATGTTAATGAGACGTAATGTGACCTTTCACAGTGAGTTGCAAACCATAGGTGCAGGAGAGAGGGATTTGCTCTGCCTACAAAGAGATTAGCAGATCAAAGATTCTTTAAGAGGCAGAAATCTAAGTGAAAACAAATGACATATTAAATGGGAACTACCACACCACACAATCTTTACCTTCACTAAGTCCTCATCTGGCGACTAGCTGCTTAGTAGCGCTAGTTGCCAGAATAATTACCTTATGCAATAGATTTCTCCTCTCTTCCATGGGTGAGAGGCAGGACAGAGCACAGACATCTTGCCATTTTGACGTCCGTGCGCCTGCGCTGTCAGTCCCAGCCGAGTCTAGGAGGCGTTGCTAGGAGCCATTTGGCTCTGGCTGGGACTGACAGCGCAGGTGCGCGGACATCACAATGGCAAGATGTCCGTTCTCCATCCTGCCTGCCGCCCATGGAAGAGAGGAGAAATCTATTACATAAGGTAATTATTCTGGCGACTAGCGCTACTAAGCAGCTAGTCGCCAGATGAGGACTTAGTGAAGGTAAAGATTGTGTGGGGGGGTTAGTTCCCCTTTAACCCTTTGAGTGGTAGACAGGTAGTGCCCCTCTGACACTCAGGGAGTTAAAGGGGAACAAGCATCTACTAATGATAAACCCCCACTTATCTTACTATAATGAGAAAATCCTAAAGGCCCTTATGAATTTTGCACTTGCTCTTTGGTTCAAAACAGAACATCTTCAATCAGTCCTGGTCCGTGATGGCGGACATGACAGTTGCTAGCAGGTCCACAGGGCCTCAAACTCTGCTCTGTGCACATGGCAATCTTAACCCCTGCTGTCCCTTTTGCATCAAATATGTTATTTTCAAAGTGCTTCCTAAAAAAAAAGCCAGCAACTGTCATGTCTGCCTCCATGGACATGACATTCAGAACTAATTGAAGGTGTTGTCTTAAGCAACGGCACAAGGGCGAAATTCATAAAGGCCATTAGGATTTTCTGTCCATAGAAAGTAAAGTGGGTGGTATATGTTAATTTCTCAAACATTAGTTATTTTGTAGAAATATGGTTAGTATAACACGTAGGCAGAGTTTAACTTGCTTTAAAATGAACTAAACCCATCTTTAAAGGGGATATATGCTCACAACATGGCCGTATTTCCATCTCAATGTGGGATGCATTCAATTTTCATTGTGCAGTACTGAACAGGAGGCAGAGCCATCCTGCAGTGTGTGTTTTATTAGTGTTCCACACTGAAATGACAATCTGGTAACATTAACTAAGAGATTAGGGTGCTGACTCCAGTCCTTAGAGCACCCCAACAGGTCAGACAACACGCACAAAGGGACATTCTTCAATAAGTATAAGGGAAATCCTGCCCTTCTTAAGGGTTTCCCTTATAATGAATGAAGATTGTCCCTCTGTGCGCATTGTCCGGTCCCACAACCAGATTCTACATCTAAGGGGAGGTGGCTTGCAGGCTGTAAAAGTGGCAGGAGGGGATCCTTTACCAGTGGCTTTCTATTGAACTAGAACACGGAGCATATTAAAATAGAGCGTTACATGATCTTCTTTATAGGAGGATCAATCGGAGCTGCTTTGGTTTCAAGGCATTACTATCCCTTTAAGCAGAGGCTCAGCCATTTTGATTAACTCGCCTATACACTAGCAAGGAAATCCTCAAATACTGAGTCACCTGAGGCCACAGGTTGAGAACTAATGTACTAGAGTTGAGAAATCTGCTATATACACAGGAGGACATACCTCCACTTTTCTGCAGAGAGCTTATGGAAAAATGCACCCTGAAGGGTTACCAAGGCAACCCTACTGTATACAGATCCTAATATTCCTAATAATGCTGTATTTGTACCCTAGAGGTGGATTTTTCAGACCTTTCTGGGAAACCTGCAATTTACAATTAAACAGCACTTGACAGACAGCCTGCAAACAAGAGTGGATAGAAACAAAAAACTTCCAGAGGCAGACATTTCAGTTCTAGTATGGGATAAAATCATCCTAATATATAGACGTAACAAATTTACTGTAGTTTTGTTCTTTTGCAGCAGTAACTTTTAATATATAAAAATATATTTATTGTAGCTTTATCCTTCTGAGTAAAACAAAGGGTACTCCCACTTCCGAGAGGTGTTTTATTCAAAAGTTATTGCAGCTCAAATTTGAAATTTTTAGGCGCACTATTTCAATGGCCTGAAATTGTACAGTGGCGCTGTTGCTACACCATCCTATGGACAGCTCTGGTCGCTTGACCATACACTTCAGCAGTTGGAGTACCCTTGTTTTACACTGGAAGATAAACCCTACTGTGTATATATTTTTACATATTAAAGCGGAACTACCACCCGACACAATCTTTAGCTTCACTAGTCCCCATCTGGCGACTAGCTGCTTAGTAGCGCTAGTCGCCAGAATAATTACCTTATTTAACAGATTTCTGCTCTCTTACCCAGCTGACAGGCAGGACGGAGCGCGGACATCTTGCCCTAGTGACGTCCACGCGCCTGCGCTGTCAGTCCCAGCCGGGTCTAGGAGGTGTTGCTAGAAGCCATTTGGCTCTGGCTGGGACTGACAGCGGAGGTGCATGGACGTCACGATGGCAAGATGTCCGTGCTCCGTCCTGCCTGTCACCCATGGAAGAGAGCAGAAATCTATTAAATAAGGTAATTATTCTGGCGACTAGCACTACTAAGCAGCCAGTCGCCAGATGGGGACTTAGTGAAGCTAAAGATTGTGTCGGGTGGTAGTTCCGCATAAAGTGTTACAACCCCTTTAAGATGTGCATGATTACATGATCAGTGTGCTGCCATTATCCTCTGTAAACTTTATACCTTGAAGAACAGAGGGGGTGTGCAAAGCAAATGCGAGAAGCAATATGTTGCACCCCACCCCAGTCCTTAAGGGTTTAATAACGTGCTGATAATCAGGTGACTAATGGTTCCTATATGGCTATTCAGCTGCTGACAGGTCACTTTGGTTACTTGCACAGTGCAGAGCATGGTGTACTCAACGAGGCTCTTGTACTAAGAAACACTGACGTGCAAGGACTGTCACGCTGCTCAGGACGTTACTGATCGGTGACGTCCTGGCATGGCATGGAATTTTTGAATGACAGAGCGGCTGAACGCTGCATTGCCATCCCAGATTTCACGGCGATGGATAAAAATAAATAAATGCACATTGGTCTTTAATGGCAGGGGCAGTGGTCGTTAAGGCTCAAACCAACTGCACGTCAGGGAACAAACAGAATTCCCCTCAAGATCCCATTGTTTTAAAGGGGTCTTTTAAGCCCTTGAATGCTAGCGAGGTCTCCAACGAGTTCCTTCCTGGATTCCAATCAATGCAAATTTTTATTTGTTCCCTAAAGTGAAGTTGGTTTGACCCCAAATTGCAGCATTCTGCCTCAGTGTGAGAAAAGCCTTCTGCCATAAGGCTAAATTCACACAAATTACTTCCCTGCAACCTGTCCAACTCATTAACCCCTCATTAATTTGGTATCAGTGGTGCACATGCAGTTCTTCACACTAATATTTTTTTCTCTACACATATAACCAGTAAATGCAGATTACTGTATATCTTTGGTCAATCAATGCATATATTCCTATAAAGTTGTAGTATGGATTTCTATGAGATCACAATGGAAGTGAAAGGGGTCATTCATTAAGATTAGCAGAAATATGCATTTGACTAAAACACAGGAAGGGCTTTTTTACACTAAAGGCAGTAAGGTTGTAGTAACCCTTGCTGTGGGAGCCCACATTTGCAGATACTGGTGATGCTTTCAAAAAAGGTATTGGATTCTTTTCTGGCTCAAAACAGTACTGAGAATTATAATGGTGTCAATGGACATAGGATGTTGATTCTGGAAGATGTTAAACTGCTTTTCAGATTTAGGAAGGAATTTTTGTTACCTACATGGGGCTTAATTGTAAATAGCTTCAAAATATTTTTTCATTTGTTTCATGCCTTCCTCTGGATCAACAAAGTTGATGTAACAAAGACTGAAGTTGATGGACACATGAGCTTTTTCAGCCTCAAACTGTGGAACTACAAGAAATTACATACAGCCATTTTTTTACTGACATCATCCCTAGAACTACTACATTTTAATAACTATACAAATGTATTTTTCAGACACTACTCAATTTTAGAATACTTTTACTGAATGCCAATAAATGTACTGAAGGCTGGTAATCCAGCTTACATTTTAAGTGCAATTTTATGTTTATACTAAGAGCAAAAGGTTCTGGGAGAAAAACATAACTTGCTACAAAATTCCATAAGACGTCATGTAAGATGCACCTCCCCTTTTTCCATGCAATTCCATTTAATAAAATACGGCTTCAAAACAAGTGAACAAGCCCTAAAATAGTTTGCATCATACCCAATATTGGCAGGATGTTTGCACTTTTTAAAGAGAAAATTGCTGTATGTATACACTACTATGTCACAACTCCAAAAATCAACATATCATTAGATGTCCAACTTTATGTACATTTGACTCCCTATAATCTGGGTTGTTAAGGTACGCACATCTTTTGCTAACCAACTTCCTCTTTCACCTAATGTGATGCAATGCACTGGAGACTTCTATAGCAGTCAAGCGGTTAATTGCCTCCCCTGTTTAAGGCTATGTTCACATGGACAACTTGAGAGCAGGAATCAATAAAAATGCATTGTGATTTATTGTGTGATCCAAAGAGGCAAAAACTTAACCCCCTTCTTTCTTACACCATTTCTTAAAGCCAACTTTGAGACCAGATGTGAAAAGTATATAACACTGTGTAGTTGGCGCCTGGAATGTTTTCCCATTTGTAAACTGTTTCAGCTTGAAATCTAAACTCCAAGATTTCTACATGAGCCCTTGGGGATTTGCATGTGTTGTAAAACTTCAGAGAGAAAGAAAAAAAAAATAAAAAAAAAAAGCTTACCCCCTTCTTTCGAAACCGTTCTCAACACTCTGCCTTTTTACAAACGTCTGTGAAAAAAAAAAAAAAAAAAAAAAAAAAAAAGGAAAACGTTTTTTGGAGAGCATAAGTGAGCCTTAGGACTTACTTTCCTGCGGAGCCGGATTTGCCCTGTCATGACAGCTAGGAGGTACATCTTCACAATGAGCAGAGTGCTATAGAAAGCAAAAGAGGAGAATACTTCATTTTCCATCCTGTCCTGTAAAAAAGATGCACTGCTTTGTCCAGATTGTGCTGTAAAAGAAAAACTTAAGCAGTAACAGAGAGGGAGGGAGCAAGGAAATAGGAGGAGTGGAGCAGTGTCCAATTCTGGTTGGTATATACAGCTAAGATTATGGAACCTGTGCTCTCAGAAGATTCTTTCTTTGTTACTTTAAACATCTGATGGGAGAGGGCAATTTAAAGTAATCCGTTCTTAAGGGGATAGTAACTATTTTGATTTTACAAAGTACATAGTATTTAAAGTCTCTTTTTTTTCAATCTATCATCTAAGGGGTTAAATCACTCCCCCCTCACCATCACAGATGGAACAGGTATACAAAAACAAATAAATATGACTGTTTTTGTGCAAATACTTTATTTGTACCAGTGGTAAAGAAGAACTCATCTCAGAGACAGTGGCTCTTGTAATGATAACAATGCAGGACCGAGCCCCTGTTAATCAAACTCCAGTATGTTTACAAAGTAGGAAGGTCGAGGAGTGGGGAGACTGTGCTTTACTATAATGAGATGGGACATGTACTAAGCTGTGGCAGACAACCTCTGGCTCTCCATCTGTTTGAGAATACAGTTCTCATCATCCAATGATGGGAAATGCAGTCCAACAGGGGGAGAGCCAAAGGTTTCCTAATGTCTACTGTTACACTGAGATGAGACAAGTCAGTGCGCTGAGAGAAATCTCTCCTATTCCTATGTTCTTTTGTGGATATTGGCAAAATACGCCTCGCAGACTGATGTTTCCTCATCCTCAGGCATAGGCGTCCAGAGGTGGGGCCTACACTTGCAGTATCCATATAAACATAAGAGATGGACGGGCTGACCTGGGGTTATATTATGGCTTTACCCCAACCCCCCCCTCCGGAATGTATGCAGACGCCTTGTCTTCAGGTCCAGCTGTCTGTAACCTTAAAGGGATAGTAATGTTTCATAATAAAAGCAGCTCTAATTAATCATCATAGTATTTGGACTTTGGAAAGTGTTATTTCAATTTTGTCAGAGTTGTAGTTCAAGAGTAATTGAATGATAAAGTATCCCCCTCCCGCCCCTTTTACTGATATAACACTGCTCAGCCAGATCAGAAGGGAGGTGCCCAGGTAGACTGCAGAGAGGGACAATCTTCAATTAAGATAAGGGAAAAACCTGAAAAGCTTGTCAAGGGGGGCAGGGCTTTCATTGTTCTCATAGGAAGAATATTGTCCCTTGCTGTTATCTGTCTGGTCTATGGACTGGATTCCACATCTGAGAAGAGATGGCTTACACTAGGTAAAAGGGGCAGGAAGGGAAACTTTGCTTGTGAATGTCTCTCAAACCATAAAGGTTTGAGAGATAAGACTTATATCGTTCTTCATGGTTTTTTTAATGCCTACAAAATAAAATAAAGATAAAAACAAAGTGTTACTATCCCTTTAACACTACAGCATTTCTACTACACAGAAAAATATTGCTTCCGGGATTCCATAAAAAGTAAAAGTGATACATTCTTATCACAACACGGATACAATGTTTCACTCTTCCGAAGCAGAAACAGATGAAATTGATACACTCTGTGGTCACAGCAGTTATAATCCCCAAAATCCCATTGCAAATGCATTGTTGGAGACCACTCCAACATTTAAAGAGTTAAAAACATATTTTATTTTATAATTTGCCATACGTAGTGCATGGTTTGCATCAGAATGATTCCTCTCATTTGTAAACTTTTTGTAATGAAATTAATATATGCTTATTTTTTTTTGTTTTTTACCTGCTGAGTAAAACGATTGTACACAGCTCAAACTTTTTTTTTTTTGTGTGTGTGGTTAACTGAAGATTACTATTGTGGTCACCAGAGATGATGCTGTTCCTTATATCGTTCTTCATGTTTTTTTAATGCCTACAAAATAAAATAAAGATAAAACGAAGTATTACTATCCCTTTAAAGCTTTTTTTTTTCTCCTATTCTTGATTGTTATAGTCAGAGTATTTTCTGTGTCAGGAAACAGTGGATGGGGACGGGCTCATGAGAGGAATGGAGGTGTGACCCTTGGCAGAGCTAAGAGCACCTAGAGTGCCTTGTCTAGAGGTGTCTGGGATGTAAATCCGGTGCTGATCATGCAAGTGCGTTTTAGACAAAATAAAATGCAAACCCTAACTTTTGGACAACAGATGGAGCTATTCTTAACTCTTCTGAATGCCACAGCAATGTTTCAGCTGTAATAACTTTTGAATTTCCCCAGCAGATGCAGTTCCCTTGTTTTACTCAGCAGTAAATCACCGATATACCAAATTACTGATGCAGGCAAGTTCTGCAAATATCAGGGTTTGTTTGCCACCAGTAGACCACAGGGTATTTTGGGAGAGAGAGAGTATCGCTGCACGCACAGGTATTTGGGCTTGTAGGAGAACCTGGGAAAGTGCAGGGACTTTGGTTATGTGACCACACTCTGCATCCAACAGCCACTGCCAGTCACAAAGAAACTAGTCCCACCCAGTAATACTGAATGTCTCTCTCAGTGGGAGTGATGCCATATCAAGTGTGATGCATAGAGCTGTATTTACAGTCCCCCTAATTCAAGGCACACTAGGAGCCCTTATCTTTACCTATGGCCACACACCCCAGTCTCAGCCACTGTTTTCTGGCACAGAAAATACCACTGACCTTTAACAAACAAGGACAAAAATTGCTTCAACCCATTGGTTGCTAGAGAGGTTGCTCCTCAATCGATTGCTGATCTCTAGCACCAAAGGGGATAAATTACAGTCTGTATAAAACTGGTGTATGGACATTGAGATTGCACTGGCCACACCCATAATTCAGAATGTGGGTGTGGCCTGCACAGCTCAGACTCCTCCCCTCACAATATATGAGATCTAGAGGGTTGGCTATTGTGAAATCTGAGCCTGGTAATGAGCTGAATTGCCGGACGGAATTATCAACAGAGGCAAGCGTATTTATTTCCTTTAGTCTTACGATTTTTAAAGGGATAGTAATACTTAAAAATTTACTATCCCTCATCTTGTAGGCAATAACAAACCGAGTAAAACGACACCAGCGGCATCTCTCAAACCTTTATGGTTTGAGAGATATCTGCTTTCAAAGTTCCCTCTCCCCTGACATCAGCATTCTAGCTGACAGCAAGGGAATCCGGTCCCGGGACCGGCGGCAGCTCTACAGCAGTGTGGAAAGAACTTTGATAAAAAAGAAATCCTTAATTTAAAAGGTCTTCTATGGGTGATTGCAAACCAAGAACACATAGAAGACCATTTTAGTAAAGGATTTCTTTTTTATTAACGCGATCTCTGCACTGCTGCAGAGCCGCCGGCTGATCCCAGGACAGGATTCCCCTGCTCTCAGCTAGAATGCTGACGTCAGAGGAAAAGGCAAACTGCTGAACCATAAAGGTTTGAGAGATGCCGCTGGTGTCATTTTACTCAGTTTTTTATTGCCTACAAGATGAGGGATAGTAATTTTTAGGTATTACTATCCCTTTAAAGGGATAGTAATGTTTCACAAAAAAAGCAGCTCTAACTAATCTTCATAGAATTTGGGCCGTGGAGAGTGTTATTTCAATACTGTTAGAGGTGTAGTTCAAGAGTAAATAAATGATAAAATATCCCCCTCCTGACCCTTTTACCTAGTGTAAGCCGCCTCCCCTCATATGTGGAATCTGGTCACTTGACTGGATAGGTCACAGCAAGGGACAATCTTCTTACTGTGATCATAAGGAAAACCCTTCCCCCCTTGACAGGTTTATTAGGTTTTTCCCTTATGCTAATTGTAGATTGCCCCTCCATCCGAACAGTTTTGCTGCTCTGAGGTGAGCAGTGTTACATCAATAAAAGGGGTGGGAGGGGGATACTTTATCATTCAATTACTCCTGAACTACAACGGTATTGAAATAACACTCTTCATGGCCCAAATACTATGAAGATTAATCAGAGCTGCTTTTTTGTGAAACATTACTATCCCTTTAATAAGTCACACTGATATATACCCAGCAATTATTATTATTTGAGTACTGCTCCCTTTACAGCATATTCTATCAGATACCTTGGTTTTTTGGGATTTTTCAGGTGCACATCCAGGATTAACCAAAAATGGCTAGTGGCACACGTGCTATAACATTTTCATAAAAAAATATTAGTGTTGATTTAGCACAGATGATAAACTCAGTGAAGCTGATGTACTACGAATAATTGAAGCAATTTTTGAGAAAACAAACTGCACCATAGGGGACAAATACAAATCTCGTTTGATTTAAGATAACAGCTTCCTTTTTTTTACTTTATTTATTCTGCAAGAGTGCAACATGAGAGGTAAAATAGCCTATGCATTTTACGTATTTATTTATTTTCATCTTCACCTACCTTTTTTACACTTACATTCCTGACAAGAAATTCACTGAATTTCTATTTTCGGTGAGGTTTCTGTCAGGAGCTGTGAAAGCAGAGAGAGTTTGATACATTGTAACCCTATTCGGTATGCTGTATAGTTGATGCAGGCTTTTCCGCTGAAGGGATAGTGCAACACTGTATCACCAAGCCTACTTTCACAGTTCCTGGCAGACACTTCCTTGGAAACAGAAATTCAGTAAGATCTCTGTCAAGGATATGAGTATATTAACCCTTTGAGTGCCAAAGAGGTATCCAACGCATTGCAATGCGTTGGATACCTCTCTGGCACTCAAAGGGTTAAAAAAATATAGGTGAATATGAAATCTGGAATACTTCCAATCCTTCTTAATACATCAGCATCAATGTGAGTGTCAGAAACAGACGTGTCGCCACTTACATTCATTACTACAGTGTAAACAGGAGGTGCATGATGCCTTTTGTTTTATGAAATAGACTGTGTGTGTGTGTGTGGGGGGGGGAGATAAGGGACAATTCTTAACTTGCCTTTCTACTCTGTCAGGTGAGAAATGTTTGCACTGCTTAACATTTGCGGGTTCCGCTAGCGATCTGAAAGGGGTGAATATGGAATAGCTAACGACACTGGGGAGGTTTGATGTCACTATAAGCAGAAACCTGACTCCAGATACGCAAATGGCGATAACAACAGACTGTGACAGGTGAGCTCTGCTTCTATTTATATCTTATGACTTCTCCCCAGGTAGACGGGTAAGGTGTGGAGATTCCATTGATAAAATGCTGTGGAGGAGGGGCATGACCTACAACATCATGTGTTAAAGGGATAGTAATGTTTCATAATAAAAGCAGCTCTAATTAATCATCATAGTATTTGGTGAGTGTTATTTAAATTCTGTCAGAGTTGTAGTTCAAGAGTAATTTAATGACAAAGTGTCCCCCTCCCGCCCCTTTTTACTGATGTAACACTGCTCAGCCAGATCAGAAGGGAGGTGCCCAGGTAGACTGCAGAGAGGGACAATCTTCAATTAAGATAAGGGAAAAACCTGAAAATCTTGTCACGGGGGGCAGGGCTTTCATTGTTCTGACAGGAAGAAGATTGTCCCCTTCTGTTATCTGTCTGGTCTTAGACTGGATTCCACATCTGAGAAGAGATGGCTTACACTAGGTAAAAGGGGTGGGAGGGGGAAACTTTGCTTGTGAATATCTCATAAAGAGAGATAAGACTTATATCATTCTTCATGTTTTTGTAATGCCTACAAAATAAAATAAAGTTGAAACGAAGTATTACTATCCCTTTAAATGCACAGATCCATACCTTGCGGGAAGCAGAGCTGACAGCTGTGACTGGGGAAACAGGTAGGGACCTGCTTGTACACACCAATCAGAATCAAAGTTGGATTAGCCCAAGGTTAACCCTCTGTGTGCCACAGGGGCACGCAATGCAATGCGTTGCTTACCCCTCTGGCATACAAAGGGTTAACCTTGGGCTAATCCAACTTTGATTCTGATTGGTGTGTACAAGCAGGTCCCTACCTGTTTCCCCAGTCACAGCTGTCAGCTCTGCTTCCCGCGGGTATGGATCTGTGCATTTAAAGGGATAGTAATACTTCGTTTCAACTTTATTGGTTGAGGACCAGAGGAGTTTGCAACTCATTAGGTAGCAATGCGTTGTGAATCCATTTGGGCCTTAAAGGGTTAAAGGAACATTAACACCTCCTAATTATACCACCCAATTACCTCACTATGGCCAGAAAATTTTACTATCCCCTTTGATCAGCTTCAGTTTAATGTCACTAAATTGCCAATCTTTTGACTTAGTGGCCTTCCTAAGAGCCTTCTCATAAAATCCTGATTAACAAAATAAATTTTTTCTCTTGCTTCTTCATGCAGCCCTGGAGCCGTCCTGTCATGTCCATGGAGGCAGACATGACTCTTGCTGGCAGAACTCCTGGAGCCCAAACTCCACCCAATGGAGCTTTTTTGTTTCTTCCAGAAGCAGGAAGAGTGCATCTGTCCACAGAAGATGTCAGTGCTACACTGAGAAGCGTTTATGGTCCGAGATTCTCGCCTCTAACTCATGTCCACATGATCTATGGACATCTTGTCCATGACTGACCTAAAGCTGTTATTTCCTGAACAAAGGGTACAATTAATCTAAGCCAGTAGAATATTCTTGCCACAGCAACGTAAGATGAGGTTATTAGGATGTGTTACTGTTCCTTTAAATTATGGATGGGTGATCTGAAGCCTACCAGCTGTTGTAGACTACAACTACCATTATACCAAGCCAGCCAATGATTTAGAATGAGGGGAATTGTCGTACATAACAGCTAGAGGGCCTCAGGTTTCTCATTCTTGTTTTAACCCACTGGCTGATTGAGAGATCTCAAATGCACTACAAAGTGTCTCTAAGCCTTTGAGTGCCAGAAGGGTACATAACACGTTTGACCTTGTTGGAGACTTTTACTGCCCCTTTAAATAAAAATCCAGCACAGAATAATATTATAACAGGAATGAATTATACAGTGAGGATGTGGCTGGATGCCAAGGACGGTAAATGGCTGGCAGGCCCCTGATTCCTTTTTTATTAGTGAGTGTTACACTGTATCATTATAAGTCTTTGCGTGCTTTTTTTGACATTCTATAGGGCTGTGGAATACTTGGAACTTATAAATAAAATATAATTGTTGGGTTTGACTGTACTGTTTTGTTTTTCTTTCTATTTTTGCTTCTAGTTGTACCAAGGCACCCGCTGCCTCTCCAGTTGTTCGGAGTTACAATTCCCATCACCCCCCAACTAGGTGCGGATGATTGGAGTTGTAGTCCACAACAGCTGGAGGGTCAAAGGTTGCGCACAACTATACTAAACGTATTTAATTGGCAATAAGATTCTAAACACTTCCACTAGTTCACTAAAGAAATGGCTCTTAACCCTTTCAGTGTCAGAGGGTTAAGCATCTCATTGCCCTGCAATACATTGTGTACCCCTCCGGCACGCAAAGAGTTAAAGGATTAACCCTATTAGCTGTGCGGGTGGGTGTGCCATCATAACAGGACTCATCAGCCACCTCTTACAGCACCAGCTGTATGGAGGAAAAGTGATGTGAGACTAGCAGTGAAATCCTCATTTCTATTGGCTGTGCAGGTGGGTGTGGCATCCTAATAGCCAACAGGAATCATCATCTGCCTCTTTGGTGCTCATATCAGCAGGTCTGGGGAAGAGAGGCCCTGGGAGGCCTGTGCAATGATGGCTGTAAATTTATAATACTGCTACTGCCTGAGGTGGGACTATCAGTGTCTCAGCTTCTGTCCTATTGGCTATGCATGAGGGTGTGGCATCCCAGTATCCAAAAAGAATCCTCAGTTGCCTCTCTGAAGCTTTCAACTCCAGTTTTGGGGATAAGCCCTTGGAAGACCTATACACTGGGGGCTGAAAATGCATAATACTCATACTGCCAGAGTGAAAGGCTGGCCTTTATCAGTTCTCTTTATTCAATCATTTTAGGCTGCCCTTTAACCCTTTGAGTGCCAGAGGGGTACGCAACGCATTGCAAAGCAATGCGTTCCGCACCCCTCTGGCACTGAAAGGGTTAAGGACCAAAGGGGTATATAAAGTATGTTGTGCATCCCCCTGGTCCTTAAAGAGTTAAGAATTGGAATTAGGGGATTTGCATTATGTTTACTGAATGCTAAATATAAAAATACAAAAAACTCCCAAACTAACATGTTTTTGCCTGAATGTCAAATTGGATTCTGCTCTGAAATATGTTTTCAGACTTCTCTAGCCCTCAAGGGTTAAAATCAGTGGGCATTTGGGCAATTTTATTTGTTACACTGTGGTTCAGTTTACTTTGCCCCAGGCAGACAAATAAGTAAACGGTTGCAATAATCCTGGCAGGAAAGGATAAGAGTGTGTGTGAGACTTTTCTGTTTATAGACTGAGAAACAAATGGGCGGATTTTTGCTATATTTCGAAGGAAGAAGCGTCAGGTTTCTGTTAATCCATTAATGTGGGTGGTGAAGGAAAGAGAAGAGTACAATGTTACCCAGAGGCAGTGTGCCTTGTCCACAAGGTGAACTGTGACACCCTCTACAGTTCTAGAACACTGAGGTCTTGTGCGGGATTTAGGTGGAAATATAAGTAGCTCAATCTTAGACATATTAAGTTTTAAGCAACGATGAATGATTCAGGAGGAGACAGCAGTAAGGCTTTCTGAGACAAGTTGCTGTATTTCACGTGATAGTGTGGGTGTGGAGCGTTAGATCGGGGAGGAGTAATAGCGTTGTTTGGCAGAGGATAAAGCTGTTTTCAAGAATGACAGGAGGAAATTGTAGTGGATGAAGACTGTAACAAATAGGCTGGTGCATTAAAGGGATAGTAATGTTTCATAATAAAAACAGCTCTAATCAATCATAGTATTTGGACTTTGGAGAGTGTTATTTCAATACTGTCAGAGTTGTAGTTCAAGAGTAATTCAATGACAAAGTGTCCCCCTCCCACCCCTTTTACTGATGTAACACTGCTCAGCCAGATCAGAAGGGAGGTGCCCAGGTAGACTGCAGAGAGGGACAATCTTCAATTTAGATAAGGGAAAAAACCTGACAAACTTGTGAAGGGGGGCAGGGCTTTCATTGTTCTCATAGGAAGAAGATTGTCCCCTGCTGTTATCTGTCTGGTCTATGGACTGGATTCCACATCTGAGAAGAGATGGCTTACACTAGGTAAAAGGGGCGGGAGGGGAACTTTGCTTGTGAATATCTCTTAAACCATAAAGGTTTGAGAGATAAGACTTATATCATTCTTCATGTTTTTAATGCCTACAAAATAAAATAAAGTTAAAACTAAGTATTACTATCCCTTTAAGGGGACACTAATGTTCAATAAACAAATATTCTTGTTTTGTAGAGTTTTAAAAAATAAATTATGTGGCACAAAGCACTGTGATTGCCCTGGCCACACCTATAATTCGGAATCTGGGTGTGGCAAGCACAGGCGAGGCGCCTCTGAAAATGTTGAGCTCTAGGAAATTGCCTGCTCTGCCTATTGGGAAAAAATCGGCACTGGCACAGTGACAAAATGTATATGGGCCATTAAGATTTTCTGTCCACAGAAAGGTAAGCGTCAGGAAGGGGATTATTACTAGGAGGTGTTACTTCTCCTTTAAAACCTCAGTTTCATTTACTCTGACCATTTTCATTCTGTCTCCAACAGGAACTTGTACAGAAAAGAAAAAAATCCAATGTGTGAGGAAGGAAAGGTTTTGGGTGCAGTTTCCCTTGCTTCAGGCATTACAAAATTCCTTCAGTTAATTGTGCCAGCATGAGGAATTAATGATTTGCAGGACGCTGACTGCAAAATCAATGTATTTATTACAGTATTTTCTGATGGGGTTCTTTCACATGGGTGACAGAAATTTAGTGCCCCCTACAAAAGTTGTATTGCTTTTGTTCTCACCTTTTTCCTGCTTACCATTAAAGGGATAGTAATACTTAAAATGTAAAAAAAATATGTTGTAGGGTTTATCCCCCTGAATAAAACAAGAGTACTTCCACTGCTGAAAGGTGTTTCATTCCAAAGTTATTAATTTTCAAAGTTGAATTTTTAGGTGAAATATCACAGTGGCCTGAAATTGTACAGTGGCGCTGTTGCTACACCATCCTATAGAGATTTATGGTCCCGGGACCGGAGCTGTCCATAGGATTGTGTAGCAACAGCACCACTGTACAATTTCAGGCCACTGTGATATTGCACCTAAAAAATTCAACTTTGAAAATTAATAACTTTTGAATGAAACACCTTTCAGCAGTGGGAGTACCCTTGTTTTACTCAGGGGGATAAACCCTACAACATATATTTTTTTTACATTTTAAGTATTACTATCCCTTTAATTCTAGACGAAAGGCACTTTCTACTAAATCAAAGGCAGGGATTCTTTTTAAAGTAACAGTAATGTCCCCTAAAAAAATCTGTGTTGTGTAGTGTTTAAAAAAATAAATTATACGGCACAAATCCTATCTCTCAAACTTTTATGGTTTCAGAGATATTCACATGTAAATTTTCCTTTCTCCTGATGTCAGCTGTAAAGCTTTTGTTTTTCTGTTCCTGTAATACTGCTACATCAGAAGTGTTTGGGTTCATCAGAGCAGCCTGCAGCAATGTGTTGCAAAATACAGGACTATGTGCCCATGCCAAGGGATGGCACCCAGTAGGAAACATTTGTACATGGAGGCAGACATGACAGTTGCTGTCATTTAAAAAAAAAACTGCATCAGGCAGAGCACATGAGCCTATTTAACCTTTTAAGGACATTGCAGAGACAGTGAAAGAAGGCATAGTGACCCAACGTAGGAAAAAAAGAGGACCTAAAGGTCACTCAGTGCTGCAGGTATAGTGTTACATGGAATCACTATTCCTGTTTTCACACACTCAATGTATGTTCTACTTTGGCACGTGAGTATGACGTGCACATGAAAATTAAGTACGGGGGAGTTAAAGTGAAGTCGTGCAGTGCAGCATATACCACATGGAGAGTGATTGTGACTTCAAAAGGTAACCTTATAATATAATATATCTCGCTTAATATAACGACTTAAAAGAAAAAAATAAATAAATAATTAAATATAACTTTAAAAGAAGAATCAACTTAGGTTAACTCAACTTTGGGTGAAAGTACCACTAAGGCAGGTGTAGCCAACCATGGTCCTTACCAGCTACGACTGGTGCATGTTTTCAGGATATCCCAGCTGGACTAATTAGTGGCTGTCAATTTAATTACTCCTGCTGAGCTCATTCAGGGATATCCTGATAACATGCACCAATGGTAGCTTGTAAAGACCAGGGACTTTATCGATCTTAACATAAGTTCCACTGAATAACATTGGGATTGGAAAGTTTATCACGCTGGAGATATGATCTCTTTATTACACCTTATTGTTGGGGCATCCGAGGTTTATTATTTGTGGGCTACATTAACAAAAGCCATAACTGTGAGGGTTGCATTTTCATTTATTTTTTTTTTATTGGTAACGATGCCAGCTATTCAGGAATATTTTATTTATTTACTTATTGATCATCTTAATGACAATACTGATATGTAACAGACATCTATTATTGAACAGTACAGTACTGGCAGGCAAAGGATTAAGTTTTACTGGCCTGCTAGTTCATGTGTGCTAGTTAATTAGGTATAAAAAGGTTGTTTTTTTTTCTTCAAATCTCAGGAGGGACGCACCCAGGAGTCAGGCGAGCTGCATTTGGCCCACGGGCCTCACGTTGGATGGCCCTGCCTTAGTGCATCACCCTGCTCTTCTTAGTACCTCAGTCTGTGTTTTGACCCAGAGTGTCTTAGAATATGTGCTCTTTTCCTTGGTTGCATATGACCCTTATGTTATGATTGCGGGTGAATGCTTTTAAAACCCTTGTTGCGTACAAAAAAGTTAACAAAGATATAAAGCATTTTTTATGAGCACATCAATGTGTCTCAAACAAGTCATAAAATCTGTGTTTCCCTGGAAGATACTAAGAAAGTGTTCACAGTCTAAAATATAGCCAGATGTTTAACCCTTTGCAAGCTAGGCCCATCCCAAATCACTTGACATCCTAGGTGGCTGCAGTGTGGAATGCTAGCATCTGGCAGACATATCTACCAGATCTGCATTAACTGACAAATAAATAAATTTAAAAAATCTCATAATCTATTATTTTCAATAAAGTACCATTATTCAAAATTGGGGAAAGACATAACCCTGGGTCTGTGACTCTAATTTCCACAGTGGGTGAGACATTAAAGGGGAACTTTCACCCCCAAGACACTGTATCTTATTTGACTCGTCTAATAAAATGGTGTATAGATTGGCCATTTTTTTTTTTTTTTTTTTTAAAGTACATACCTTATTAGATATTAGCTATAAAATGTCCCTGTTGCATAACTGGTTCAGCTTTCTGCGGCCAAAGATCTGTGTGGCACAGCTCTGCTGGACATCCCATGTCCTCAAATTCTCCTCCCACCTCTCTCTCAGCTCTCCCTGGGAGCATATTCACGCTTCCCTTCATATTGATGTGCAGCACATATAATGGAACATCTAGCTTACGTACAATTAAATTTCAGTCTCCTATAAAGAAAAAAAAAATATTTACAAAGTTTTAGTCCCGAGTGCGCAGGAATTAATAATGTATTAATCGTTGCAATGTGATGGAGTGACGCTAGTAGAGGGAGTACTCTTGTTTTACTCAGAGGGATAAACCTTACAACATATTTTGTTTTACATTTTAAAGGGATAGTAATGTCTAACGTTAACTAACCCTAATATTGAAGGTATTAAAAAGATAATATTAACGTGCCAAATCTTATCTCTCAAACATTTACAGTTTGAGAGATATAAGTGCTATAAGTTCCGCCCTCCTGCTGACGAGCTGTAAAGCTGTCAGCAGTGGATCTGAGTCTTGCGACTCGGCGGCTCTTCAGCAGAGCTGAATGAGCGCTATCGAAAAACAGATACTTGCTTGGTTAGCAAGAACACTTTGCAGACCATTCCACTGAAGTATTTGTTCTTCGATAGAGTTCATTCAGCTCCGCTGAAGAGCCGCTGGCTGGTGTGGGACCAGGATCTCCTGTCGTCAGCTACATGCTGACGTCTGGAAAAGGGGAGGGAGGGGGAGACTTTCAGCGCTTATATCTCTCAAAGCTTTATGACTTGGAACATTAATATTATCTTTTTAATATCTTCAATATTAGGGTTTGTAAATGTTACACATTACTAAACCTTTAAGTATTACTAGCCCTTTAAAGAGCTGAGACAGTATTCATTTTTGGGATATGCCTGATTTTGTTCCAGTCTTCTAATCAAAAGGAAGGCTCTAGTAGTGACACTTTTGCAATACCAAGGATATCCCCAACACTTGCACTGTTTCAGCCCTCTGGTTATATAGTTTCAGACCGCTGTTTATACAGCCTCAAGGCAGTAAAAGATCCCCATTCAATTAAATATTACAGTATAGCAAAATGCTAAAAAATGCAAAAAAAAAAAACCTGTAACTAAAAATGTTATTGCATTACACTGTAGCAACCAGAGGGTTAACCACACACAACAAGTGTTTGCACAAGATGTTCAAATAGTGGTTGGTGCAAGGTACCCTCTGTTGGACTTCAGCCAGTGCTGTACAGAGAGAGAGAGAGAGAGAGAGAGAGAGAGAGCGCGAGTCCACTTAAACTGTCCATCTGTGCACCCTTGGAATAACAATCCTTTCATGCAACTTTAACCCTCTGAGTGCCAGAGGGTTACGCAACGCATTGCAAATCAGTTTTTCTGCAGATTTTCTCACTTCACATCAAAAAAGTTACGGAAGCTTTTGCCAAATGATTTATTGTCGTAGCAACTAAAATAAATCCCTATGTACGTAATCATGCAATCTCTACCCTATTAAAGGGGAGCATTCACGTTGGGAAAACTTTTGAGCACTCAGCTAAGAAACATTAGGCAAACGTGCTCTCTCTTTTTTTTGTAACTTACTTTTTAAGATATTCAACTTCAAAGTTATCCACTTCCGCATAATGTAGCTGCGGCACTGCTCTCAGGACTTCCCAGCAGTCTGTAATTTTCCTCCCACCTCCCCCCGGGAGCGCGTACACTCTTCACTTCGGTGTGAATGGCTCCTGGCGTTACAGGAAGCAGCAATTAGCGTTATACTGAGGTTGCAACCTCAGTATAATGCTTGCTGTAACACTAGGAGCCATTCACACCACACTGAAGTGAAGCATGAACAAGCTCCCGGGGGGAGCTGGGAGGAGAATGACAGACTGCTGGGAAGTACTGAGAGCCATTCCGCAGCTACATCATGCAGCAGTATGCAGAAGTGGATAACTTTGAAGTTGAATATCTTAAAAAGTTACAAAAAAAAGAGAGAGCACGTTTGCCTAATGCTTCTTAGCTGATTAAACAAGTGCTCAAATGTTTTCCCGATATGAATGTTCCCCTTTAAAGGAAAATTAACCTTTTGAATGCCAGAAGAGTGTCCAGTGGAAGTGTCAATGATGAATGAACACCTTTTTTATACTAAAGAAAAGACGCCTAAGACGGGATCTTGTTACATTGTATAAGTGTATGCGAGTTCAACACGTGGATCTCTTTAATGACCTTTTAACTCAAAGGCCTGATCTAATAACTACCCCCCCCCCTTTAAGATTAAAAGATTTCACTCAAGGAGAGGACTTTTTTTTTCTGGGGGGGGGTTACAGTAAGGTCTGTTAAACTGTGGAATTTGTTGTCCAGGGATGTAGTAATGGCAGATACAATGCATACATTTAAGAGAAGGCTAGATACATTTCTAGCAGAAGGGAACATACAGGGTTGTACTATGTATTAGTAGGTTAAATGGAAAGTTTTAGTAAATAGATGAATACCCATCTTAGAATGGGGATGGTCTGTATAATTCTCATGTTCTGGGATATACTGTGGAACTGGATGGAATGTGACTTTTCTCAACCTAATTTACTATGTAACCAAAATAGGCTGTTAATTTGGAGTCCAGACAGTTATTCTATTGCAGTGGTTCCCAAACCTCTTCTCAGGGACCCCTATCAGGTCAGGTTTTTACTGTTCCCCTGCTTGTGCACATGTGAGATGATTACATGACTGAGCCCCTGATTATATCACCTGTGTACAAGCAGGGGAACACGAAAAAGCCTAACCTGTTAGGGGTCCCTGAAATGAGGGCTGGGAACCACTGGCCTGTACCAGATAAAGGCAACCTGAGGCTCTCCAGTGCTGTCGGGGGATAATGGGAACTGTAGTCCTGAACAGCTGGAGGGCTCCAGTTTGCCCACTAATGCTTCATCCCAGAGGATTCCAACACTCTTCCCAGGGGACCCTAACAGGTCATGTCCTAAGGGTTCCCCTACATGTGCACAGGTGAGTCATTACATTACTGAGTCTCTGATTACCTCACCTGTGTACAAGGAGGGAAATCCTACACACCTGGCCTGTTAGGGGTCACTGAGTACCACTGTTCTCTACCATGGAAAGGCAACTTGATGCCTTCCAGATTTTTAGGACTTTAATTCCCATCATCAATTCAGATGATGGAAATTGTAATCTTGAACAGCTGGAGGGCCTCAGGTTGCCCACTAATGCTTCATACCAGTGACTCCCAGCCCTCTCCCCAGGGACTCCTAACAGGCAATGAGTTTAGGATTTCTCTACTTGTGCACAGATAAGTTAATTGTATGACTGAACCGCTGATTAACTCACCTGTATACAAACAGAGAAATCCTTAAGACCTGGCCTGTTAATGGTCACTGAGCAGAGGGCTGGGGACTACCATTCTAGTGCACTCTGTAGACAAGGAGTGGTTGTGGTGGTGCAAAGGGTACCTGGAGTACCTTTGCCTAGGGGAGCGTCAAATGTAAATCTGACCCTGCTGAAGAGTAGATGCAGGTGGTCTGATATTCAGTTTTAACTTATCACACTTGCTTCATTTTTATCTCACTTTTTATCTTTCTTGTGAAAATATGTGCACATAAATGACATAAAGATACACAACAGCTGGACATTGATATATACAAAGTTTACCAAAGAACCGCACACGAAAACGATAACACAGGTTTTGCAATACACAGCTGTGTCTAAGATAAAAACCTGTTAATGTAAGAATTCAGCCCTTGTATCAAGTGATAACCAATACAGTCGGGAAAGAATTTGGTTTTAGCACCACCTACAGTTGAAAAAAAGAAATATAAATATATATACCGAAGTTGCTGGAGGCTTGCTGATGAGGCCTTCATCCTGTAGTGGATTGACAACGGCTGAATATGAGGACATATTTGCAGCCTTAGAAAATGGCAGTAACCTGCTTGCCTTAACCCTTTACGTCCATGAGGGGTGTACAACACATTGCATAGCCACATTACAGTTCTAAAGTGATAGAACTGGCAGAGAAGCTGTAAGATACCATATCTTCTCTGCCATTCTGTACTTACTAAAACAGCTGATCAGTTGATTCAGGTGTGCAGAGGACTTGCATTCTATTGTAACCCAAGTGGCTGAGATGATCCTTCTCCCCTACTAACGCCATTAGATGATGGGGGTCCAGTACCTTGGACACTGGTGGGGATTAGGAAGCAGTGGCCTGAGCATGCTAAAATCGAAGTAATCCTTAACTGTCCCACTTGCCGTACTAAAAAACAAGTTTTGTCCATGTTGTGGGTACTACTGAAAATCTGTGCCTGTCTATAGAGAAATAGCTAAAACCTCTATGAACCTCCGCAAAAAATGGGCTAACGTAAGCTCAGTTGGACTTGGGAGATGGCAAGGCCTGCACTGGTGACCAGAAAGATGACAGCATCAGGTGTCATGTCACAGTCCTGGGTTCCTTCGTAGGTGTAAATCATGAAAATTAGACATTTTTGATTGAACTAGTTGAAAAGCCTGTGTACACGGGCCATGGTGCAGTCATGCGCATTGGAGGCTGCCCACGCTGCGGCTGATAACGGAGTGGGCCGCTCCAATTTCAGACTGTAGTCCTCTCTGTGCACCGAAGCCGACTGTATGACTGCAGCGCAAACAGCCAACTCTACTGTGCATGACTGCATCGTTACAAACTTTTTAGCGAATTATTATATAGGATATGGCATGTATGGTCTACGGGAATGCCATAATAGTACAGGCTACAGACAAGTGTCCTATAACTCAAGGATAATTAAAGTAATACTTAAAGGGATAGTAATACTTAAGATGTAAAAAAATATATGTTGTAGGGTTTATGTCCCCAAGTAAAACAAGGGTACTCCCACCGCTGAGAGATATTTTATTAAAAAATTATAACAGCTCAAACTTTAATTTTTTAGGTGCAATATCACAGTGGCCTGAAGATTTATAGTGGCCCTGTTGCTACACCATCCTATGGAGATTTATGGACTTTGGACCAGAGCTGTCCATAGGATGGTGTAGCAACAGCGCCACTGTAAATTTCCAGGCCACTGTGATATTGCACCTAAAAAATGCAAGTTTTAGCTGTTATAATTTTTTAATAAAATCTCTCTCAGCAGTGGGAGTACCCTTGTTTTACTGATGGGGATAAACCCTACAACATATTTTTTTTACATTTTAAGTATTACTATCCCTTTAACTCTAAAGGGTTAACAAGTGCATACATAACTCAGGGATAAATGAGTAACTCTTAACTGATGGCGGTTCATATAGGTGCACACACGACTCAGGAATGAGTCATTCTTAACCCTTGGAGGTTAATATTGGCACACGTGACTCAGGATTAAATGAGTGACTCTTAATCCTTGGGGTGCAAATAGGCAGACACAACTCAGAGATGACTAACTTTTAACCCTTGGGTGTAATATGGTCACATTCAATTCAGGGATGAATAAGTACCTTGGAGGCTGAAACCCATATAACCCATATAAGACAAAGACATTGATGTGTAAATAATCCATATAACACTTAACCCTTTGTGTGCTGGAACAGAGAAAAAAAAAAACGCACCTTGTGAGAAAAAGACAGGTATAATTTACTAGAATGTTATAATAATGAGCTAAAAAAGGACAAGGATATATAGCAACATTTAATCCCTTGCATGCTGGGCCATTCGCACAATACTGCCGTCCTCAGTGGAAGCAAAAGCCCAGGAAGTTAGAGCTAATAAGATGGGGAAAGATGACGTCTCCTTGCAAAAAAGGCACAAATATACAGACGTACACACCCATACTCAGGGCCCCTGGCCAACATGAATGTGAAGCTGCTCAGAATTGCAAACTCACACACTGTCGGGCCGTGCAGTTCTTCCGAGTCCCTCATTGCTTATCTCCTAGATGTAAGAGGGAATAGATCAACGAAACAGATGCCTCATACGAGCAGAATGATAGATGTGGGCCAAAATCAAAGTGGCCTCTGACCATTCCTCTAGCTTGATCGAAAATAAGGGAAAAAAAAAAAAAAAAAACGTCGTATCCTGAACCTCTAGAGCAGGACACTTTAACCCCATCCCGACAAATGACTTACCAGGTACATCCTGCAAAAACTGTCACTTGGTCTGTCACTTGGTGACAGAGGACGTACCTGGTAAGTCCCGGAAGTCCGGGTCTCCATGCGGCTGCACGCCGTTTGGGGACTCCGGAATCGTTTAAAAAAAAAAAAAAAAAAATGTTAGCCGGGCGTTAAGGTGACAGCCGCGTACGCACGTGGCTAACACTAAGGGGTTAAAATCTGAAACAAAGAAAAGCTGGCTGGATGAGGTCCTCTCCAGAGACTTATTTTCTTAACCCTCTGGCACTCAAAGGGTTAACGTACCTTGCCTCCTGGTGACAGAAGTGTAACCTCCATGGTCCCTGTATACACCCACAGAATGTGAGAGAAAAAGCCATTATCCTTTCACACCAGCCATTGGATGGTTGGGGGGTGATGAGGTGTATTCACCAGCAGCTGGATGTCTACTGATTATCTCCCCTTGATCATTACCAAACAAAATCGTATTTCTCATTTAACCTTTTCTAAGTTGATCAGACTGTTTTATAGGAATTATCGAGAAGATACGTGCTAGAAGGCACTGATGTTGTACGATGAACGCTCTTATAAATTATTTACTTTACTGAAGTCCTCTATCATCATCAGAACTAGCACTGTATTCAGCACTTGACCCTTACGTACTCTGTATGTCTCCCATTACCACTTTAAATTGTAATCTTTCGGGCAGGGACCTCCCACCCAATGTTTCACTCTACAAAGCACCTGTAACCCTGTATTGTTCAAACCCTTAAATTGTAAAGTGCTGCGTACACTTGTGGCGCTATATAAACATATTTATTCATTCGTTCAAGACATGGGCATGTTTGCTGTTTACTAACAATTCTTACACACTCTCGACAACGATTTTGCGGACACAGTTCTTGCTAGTGCCAGTACAGCAGTGTTTCTCAACCAGGGTGCCTTGGCACTTTAGGGAGTCACAAACATCCACTTAGGGTGCCCCATTTTATCTATAAGGCTTTGACAAAAATGTGAATGTAGACTTACTACTGTATATTTAAGAATATTACTATGCACAATATGTTTATTTTACTTGTGAGGTCTAACAAGAACGCTATATTTATGAATGTGTCACCTTCATTACACCCTTGATACATGAGATAAAATGATAGGGGTGCCCCGAAAATGTCAGACTGCATGTTAGGTGTAAATTGAGCAAAAAAAGCTTGAGAACCACTGCAGTAGAGCCACGTAGTGACAGTCAACGGCTGATCAAGGTTTTTATTACTCATGAATCCTGTCAGGGCCCGCAACATCACGTCATGGGCCAGGTGCTGTCCCCAAAAAGCTTCTGACTCACATCAACCCGCAAAGCTTAAATACAAGTAAATTAATGTATCACTTAAAATACATATGAAATTAACACAGGTTACCCCTGGTCCTCTTCAAATGTCCCCCATTCTGGCAGAGCCAGATCATCCATTATGGCAACCTAGGCTACTGCCTAGGGCCCATGGCAATATGAGGGGCCCTGGTTGCAAGTGATGGGTCACAGACCATGGCCGTGCTGGTGCTGCTGCTAACATCTTGTGTCAGTTGCCTTTTTTTTGTTGAAAGAGACCAGCATCATCCAGTTGCTCCCACTTAAATTAAGAGCCACAATTCCAGTACCTACTAGCAGACGACTGTGTCATAGGCACCGGATCAAGACATGTGGGGCCCAAAACTGGTACCATGCCTAGGGCCCCATGGAGCCTTAGTCCACCTCTGCACTCTGGTAAACACCTCCCAACATTTCAAACTGCCAAAGAGGGACACGTGTTTGAACCCTTTGAGTGCCAGAGAGGTACGAAACGCATTGCTTTGCAATGCGTTTCGTACCCCTCTGGCACTCAAAGGGTTAAGGGGTGTTGCTGTGGGCGTGACTGGTGGCCAGGGCATTACCAATAATTTTTAGGCTATTTCATGACCTATTGATACCTTCTTTTGTAACCTAATAAATGACTTCTAACAAGACCAAAGGTTTTCTATTTACACAGACTAATTTATAAACCCATGAAATGAATATTAACCCCTTAACGACATGTGGCATACTATGACTGTCATGACGGTCATAGTAAGTCACGTACTTTTTACTTACAGCGCTCTACCGGGAGCGCTGTAAGTAAAAATAGGGCCTGAAATTGACCGCTCCAAGATCGGAATGATCTCTATCAGGCCCCATAGTGACGCTCCGATACACGCTACAGGTCACGTGTACCGGCGTGGATCAAAGCGGTCCTTATGGGACGGAAACATCCCAGGACCGCCAGTCGCTAAGGGGTTAATATGAGTTTTATTGCTGTACAGCAATGTGGTACTTATATACACACCACACATTCTGATTTCCTAAAAAGAGGGACATCTGGGTGGGAAAGAGGGATTTGGTTCTAAAGGAGGGACACTTGGGAGGTATGCTGGTACCAAACGTCATTCTACCCCTCTCAGATTGCTTCCCATCAGGTGCCCCGATTCCTCCACATCTCCCCAATCCCGCTTCGCTGGAACCTCACTCCCTTAGAACCTCGGGTCCCCCTCAATGTCCTCCTTCTGCAACTCCAAGTCCCCTCAGGTGCCCCGGGTCCTGTTCTTCTCCCCAATGACGATTCGCTGGAACCTCACTCCCTTAGAACCTCGGGTCCCCCTCAATGTCCTCCTTCTGCAACCCCAAGTCCCCTCAGGTGCCCAGGGTCCTGTTCTTCTCCCCAAACCCGCTTCTCTGGAACCTCACTCCCTTAGAACCTCAGGTCCCCCTCAATGCCCTCTCCTTCTGTAACCCCAAGTCCCCTCAGGTGCCCCGGGTCCTGCTCTTCTCTCACAGCTCACCGGTTCCACTGAGTGGCAGCGACTCCTCAGAGAACTCTGCCAGGCGCCCACAAAGAAGTGCAGGGAGATGATGCCAGTCAGAGCTATGTAGACGGGTCCCAGCAGTACCACAGGGCCGAAGAGCAGCAGAGCCAAAAGAAGAACACACGCAGCCTCTCACCCGCCCTGTGTTACTCCCTCCTTAACCGCAGCCGCTCCCCGCGGTGCCTATCTTGCCCTATGCAAATTACGCACGTCGCTATTCTCGTACGCACTCTACGTCAGTACTGTGAACGGCGGGAAAGCGCTGGGTAAGCGGGACGAATATGGGTGATTAAAATCTTGGTCTGAATTTTCTTAAAATAGAATTCTAATGATTTTATATAAAGCATGCACAGTTTTCCTCTTGTTTAATACATATATTGTGTCAAAACTGGGATTAAGTGAAACGAACGATGTAAATAGTAAATCATTTCTTACACCTTTTCAGATGAAAATGGAGTCAATCCTGAGGGAAACGAAATATATAAAGATTTGACCATATTTATAAAAGCAAATAGGGGGTATTATTCTGGAATAAACAACTGCATAGTGGGGGACAAATTAACCCCTTAATGACAGTTTTTTGGGTTTTTTTACCATTATAGCAAATGACTTCCTGGACTTACCAGTTAAGTCGTCTGTCACTAAGGGGTTAAATTCCTAGTAAATTGCGCTTTAACCTCCTGAGTGCTGGAGAATGCTGTGGAGACCTCTGGCATTCAAGGGGGTTAAAAGTTCTGTTCAAGTGCATGGGAAATGTAGGATTTTTTTCCCCATATAGTACAGCTGGTTTACTCCACAAAAATTCCAGTTTCCTTTTATAAATATGGGCCACTGGGCCTTATTCATCACACTAAAATGGGAATTCCCATTGTTTTAAATGTTTTTTTTTAACCCTTTGAATGCTATAAAGAGGTCTATTTAAATACAGACCACTGGGCCTTATTCACTCTAAGACAGGAATTCCCAGTCATGTAACTGGGTCTTTCAACCCTTCGAATGCTAGAGAGGTCTCGGGCACAAATGTGCTAGAGAACTTTCCAGTACTGAAGGGGTTAAAAGCCTCAACTATATCAGAGAATCTGTGAATAGTAATTTCCCTACAATTGAGCAACTGGTTTGCTCCAGAATAGCACCTCTTTATCTTGATAAATAAGGTCCAAAGTTACATTATACACAGAAACATCAGCTTTACATATAAACCAGTAGGAAAGCCCATAAACACGGGCTAAAGTGCCACCCTGCGGCCTCGGCTGCTGCCCTGGAGCCAGGTGGTGAGCCGTCCAGAGCTCCCGCTCTGGATCAGCGTGTTCGGCCAGTCCCTACTGCTCATGACTGCATCTTTCCTACAGTCTCTACTGCGCATGACTGCATCTTTCCTGCGGTCCCTACTGCGCATGACTGCATCTTTCCTGCGGTCCCTACTGCACATGACTGCATCTTTCCTGCAGTCCCTACTGCGCATGACTGCATCTTTCTTGCGGTCTCTACTGCGCATGACTGCATCTTTCCTGCAGTCTCTACTGCGCATGACTGCATCTTTCCTGCGGTCCCTACTGCACATGACTGCATCTTTCCTGCAGTCCCTACTGCGCATGACTGCATCTTTCCTGCAGTCCCTACTGCGCATGACTGCATCTTTCCTGCAGTCTCTACTGCGCATGACTGCATCTTTCCTGTAGTTCCTACTGCGCATGACTGCATCTTTCCTGCGGTCCCTACTGCGCATGACTGCATCTTTCCTGCAGTCTCTACTGCGCATGACTGCATCTTTCCTGTAGTCCCTACTGCGCATGACTGCATCTTTCCTGCAGTCCCTACTGCGCATGACTGCATCTTTCTTGCGGTCTCTACTGCGCATGACTGCATCTTTCCTGTAGTCCCTACTGCGCATGACTGCAGCTTTCCTGCGGTCCCTACTGCACATGACTGCATCTTTCCTGCAGTCCCTACTGCGCATGACTGCATCTTTCCTGCGGTCCCTACTGCGCATGACTGCATCTTTCCTGCAGTCTCTACTGCGCATGACTGCATCTTTCCTGCGGTCCCTACTGCACATAACTGCATCTTTCCTGCAGTCCCTACTGCGCATGACTGCATCTTTCCTGCAGTCCCTACTGCGCATGACTGCATCTTTCCTGCAGTCCCTACTGCGCATGACTGCATCTTTCCTGCAGTCCCTACTGCACATAACTGCATCTTTCCTGCAGTCCCTACTGCGCATGACTGCATCTTTCCTGCAGTCCCTACTGCGCATGACTGCATCTTTCTTGCGGTCTCTACTGCGCATGACTGCATCTTTCCTGTAGTCCCTACTGCGCATGACTGCAGCTTTCCTGCGGTCCCTACTGCACATGACTGCATCTTTCCTGCAGTCCCTACTGCGCATGACTGCATCTTTCCTGCGGTCCCTACTGCGCATGACTGCATCTTTCCTGCAGTCTCTACTGCGCATGACTGCATCTTTCCTGCGGTCCCTACTGCACATAACTGCATCTTTCCTGCAGTCCCTACTGCGCATGACTGCATCTTTCCTGCAGTCCCTACTGAGCATGACTGCATCTTTCCTGCGGTCCCTACTGCGCATGACTGCATCTTTCCTGCAGTCCCTACTGCACATGACTGCATCTTTCCTGCAGTCCCTACTGCGCATGACTGCATCTTTCCTGCGGTCCCTACTGCGCATGACTGCATCTTTCCTGCAGTCTCTACTGCGCATGACTGCATCTTTCCTGTAGTCCCTACTGCGCATGACTGCATCTTTCCTGCAGTCCCTACTGCGCATGACTGCATCTTTCTTGCGGTCTCTACTGCGCATGACTGCATCTTTCCTGTAGTCCCTACTGCGCATGACTGCATTTTTCCTGCGGTCCCTACTGCACATGACTGCATCTTTCCTGCAGTCCCTACTGCGCATGACTGCATCTTTCCTGCGGTCCCTACTGCGCATGACTGCATCTTTCCTGCAGTCTCTACTGCGCATGACTGCATCTTTCCTGCAGTCCCTACTGCACATGACTGCATCTTTCCTGCAGTCTCTACTGCGCATGACTGCATCTTTCCTGTAGTCCCTACTGCGCATGACTGCATCTTTCCTGCAGTCCCTACTGCGCATGACTGCATCTTTCTTGCGGTCTCTACTGCGCATGACTGCATCTTTCCTGTAGTCCCTACTGCGCATGACTGCAGCTTTCCTGCGGTCCCTACTGCACATGACTGCATCTTTCCTGCAGTCCCTACTGCGCATGACTGCATCTTTCCTGCGGTCCCTACTGCGCATGACTGCATCTTTCCTGCAGTCTCTACTGCGCATGACTGCATCTTTCCTGCGGTCCCTACTGCACATAACTGCATCTTTCCTGCAGTCCCTACTGCGCATGACTGCATCTTTCCTGCAGTCCCTACTGCGCATGACTGCATCTTTCCTGCAGTCCCTACTGCGCATGACTGCATCTTTCCTGCAGTCCCTACTGAGCATGACTGCATCTTTCCTGCGGTCCCTACTGCGCATGACTGCATCTTTCCTGCAGTCCCTACTGAGCATGACTGCATCTTTCCTGCGGTCCCTACTGCACATGACTGCATCTTTCCTGCAGTCCCTACTGAGCATGACTGCATCTTTCCTGCAGTCCCTACTGAGCATGACTGCATCTTTCCTGCGGTCCCTACTGCGCATGACTGCATCTTTCCTGCAGTCCCTACTGCGCATGACTGCATCTTTCTTGCGGTCTCTACTGCGCATGACTGCATCTTTCCTGCAGTCTCTACTGCGCATGACTGCATCTTTCCTGCGGTCCCTACTGCACATGACTGCATCTTTCCTGCAGTCTCTACTGCGCATGACTGCATCTTTCCTGTAGTCCCTACTGCGCATGACTGCATCTTTCCTGCAGTCCCTACTGCGCATGACTGCATCTTTCTTGCGGTCTCTACTGCGCATGACTGCATCTTTCCTGTAGTCCCTACTGCGCATGACTGCATTTTTCCTGCGGTCCCTACTGCACATGACTGCATCTTTCCTGCAGTCCCTACTGCGCATGACTGCATCTTTCCTGCGGTCCCTACTGCGCATGACTGCATCTTTCCTGCAGTCTCTACTGCGCATGACTGCATCTTTCCTGCAGTCCCTACTGCACATGACTGCATCTTTCCTGCGGTCCCTACTGCGCATGACTGCATCTTTCCTGCGGTCCCTACTGCGCATGACTGCATCTTTCCTGCGGTCCCTACTGCGCATGACTGCATCTTTCCTGCAGTCCCTACTGCGCATGACTGCATCTTTCTTGCGGTCTCTACTGCGCATGACTGCATCTTTCCTGCAGTCCCTACTGCGCATGACTGCATCTTTCCTGCGGTCCCTACTGCACATGACTGCATCTTTCCTGCAGTCCCTACTGCGCATGACTGCATCTTTCCTGCGGTCCCTACTGCGCATGACTGCATCTTTCCTGCAGTCTCTACTGCGCATGACTGCATCTTTCCTGCGGTCCCTACTGCACATGACTGCATCTTTCCTGCAGTCCCTACTGCGCATGACTGCATCTTTCCTGCAGTCCCTACTGCGCATGACTGCATCTTTCCTGCAGTCCCTACTGCGCATGACTGCATCTTTCCTGCAGTCCCTACTGCGCATGACTGCATCTTTCCTGCGGTCCCTACTGCACATGACTGCATCTTTCCTGCAGTCCCTACTGCGCATGACTGCATCTTTCCTGCAGTCCCTACTGAGCATGACTGCATCTTTCCTGCGGTCCCTACTGCACATGACTGCATCTTTCCTGCAGTCCCTACTGAGCATGACTGCATCTTTCCTGCGGTCCCTACTGCACATGACTGCATCTTTCCTGCAGTCCCTACTGCGCATGACTGCATCTTTCTTGCGGTCTCTACTGCGCATGACTGCATCTTTCCTGCAGTCTCTACTGCGCATGACTGCATCTTTCCTGCGGTCCCTACTGCACATGACTGCATCTTTCCTGCAGTCCCTACTGCGCATGACTGCATCTTTCCTGCGGTCCCTACTGCGCATGACTGCATCTTTCCTGCAGTCTCTACTGCGCATGACTGCATCTTTCCTGTAGTTCCTACTGCGCATGACTGCATCTTTCCTGCGGTCCCTACTGCGCATGACTGCATCTTTCCTGCAGTCTCTACTGCGCAGGACTGCATCTTTCCTGTAGTCCCTACTGCGCATGACTGCATCTTTCCTGCAGTCCCTACTGCGCATGACTGCATCTTTCTTGCGGTCTCTACTGCGCATGACTGCATCTTTCCTGTAGTCCCTACTGCGCATGACTGCATCTTTCCTGCGGTCCCTACTGCACATGACTGCATCTTTCCTGCAGTCCCTACTGCGCATGACTGCATCTTTCCTGCGGTCCCTACTGCGCATGACTGCATCTTTCCTGCAGTCTCTACTGCGCATGACTGCATCTTTCCTGCGGTCCCTACTGCACATGACTGCATCTTTCCTGCAGTCCCTACTGCGCATGACTGCATCTTTCCTGCAGTCCCTACTGCGCATGACTGCATCTTTCCTGCGGTCCCTACTGCACATGACTGCATCTTTCCTGCAGTCCCTACTGAGCATGACTGCATCTTTCCTGCGGTCCCTACTGCGCATGACTGCATCTTTCCTGCAGTCCCTACTGAGCATGACTGCATCTTTCCTGCGGTCCCTACTGCACATGACTGCATCTTTCCTGCAGTCCCTACTGAGCATGACTGCATCTTTCCTGCGGTCCCTACTGCACATGACTGCATCTTTCCTGCAGTCCCTACCGTACATGGCTGCATCTTTCCTGCAGTCCCTACCGCGCATGGCTGCATCTTTCCTACAGTCCCTACTGCGCATGACTGCATCTTTCCTGCAGTCTCTACTGCGCATGTGCAGTTACACACACAGGGAGCTTTGTAGGCTAGCACTTTATGTTATTTAGAAGAGACTAACCAACAGCACCCTATAGGACTGCAAAAAAACCCAGTGAGATAAACCTTTGAGTGTCAGAGGTGTACACAACACATTGTGTACCTCTCTGGCACTCAAAGGGTTAACCCTCTGTGGGCCAAAGAGGGATGCATGGGATACCTCTTTGACCCTAACAGTTAAAGAGTGCTTTTTATGTTCTTGAATGCTAGTGGTCTCCGACGCATCACAAGCACCATTTAAATAAAGTGGATTTTTTTCAGCAGAATTGCTCCACTTTTCCTTTATACACATGCCCTGGGATCTCTCTGGGCGTGACCGGGAGACTGAGGTCTTGGACTCCAATCTTAGGGTGAAGGGCCAAGTTCTCATGGTGAAAGTCTCCAGTATTTCCTGCTATATAATCTGTGCAAATTAACTGCTTCTTTAGTCTCAAAAATTGCTGCTGTTTCTACATTACAGGTTCATTTTGACTGATTGGAGCACCCCTGTGTTACAGCAAGGAGGGATGTATCTCCTATAATCTATGGTGAGGGGAGCAATGAGGGGCAGCTCATTTTGAAAGTTCCCAGGTAAGTTTATACATAAGGACTGAGGAGCAGTTATGTATCAAATCAACTACACCTTAGGGGAATCACAAATATCTTACTCATTCCTATTGATTAACACTGATTATCAGAGGGGATCTAATGCATTGTGAAGCAATGCATTGGATACCACTCCGGAAAACTGTTAGCTAGGGATTTTAAAGGGACACTAGTGTCCCATAAAAAAAAAGTTCTTGTTTTGTACAGTTTCAAAAAAAATATATTATGTGGCACAAATCCCATCTCTCAAACCTTTATGGTTTGAGAGATATTCGGTGCTAAAGTTTCCCCTCCCTCCCCTTCTCCTGAAGTCAGCGCTGTGCTGACAGCAGGAGATCCCAGTCCTGGGACCAGCCCGCAGCTCTTCAGCAGAGCCGAAATAGCAATATCGGAAAATAATTACTTCATTGGAATGGTCTACAAAGTGTGTCTGGTTTGCAAGCACACTTTGTAGACTGTTCCAATGAAGTAATTTTTTTTTTTTTTTTTTTTTTTTTTTTTTTTTAATATTGCTATTTTTGCTCTGCTGAAGAGCCTCTTCGAGTCAGCCGACGACTCTCCTGCTGTCAGCTTTATAGTGGACATCAGTAGAAGGAGAGAACCATAAAGGTTTGAGATATAGGCTTTGTGCCACATAATTTATTTTTTTAAGCTCTACAAAACAAGAAACATTTTTTTGGGGACATTACTGTTATTCTAATGTCTTTTGGGATAAGTTCCAAATCCTAGGGCACACCAGGGGTGGTTACACCGGTTTTATTCTCAAAATCTTTTCCCCCCCTTGTATATATACATACAATGGGACCCCTAAACACAAAAATATTTTCAGGAGGCATAATTAGAATCTATTGGACCCAGAGGCAGATGGGGATGCCTTGGATGCTGGGTCTCGGCCCAACTGCACCCTCTGTGACAAGCTTGTGGCAAAAGTTAAACATAACGGACTTTGGTTTTTTTTTTTTCAACTTCATTTACTATGTAACTAAGATAAACATTTCAGGGCAGACTAGGCTCTATAAAATTGTGAGCCCCAGTCTCCCAGCCAAGGCATACCTGCCAGTTATTCCAGATTTCCAGAGATATTCCCTGGTTTTAGCTTCCGTTTCTGTTTTTGTTTTTTTTGTTTTTGTCCCTGGTTATAACATTCATTCAACTGCATAGTCTATTTGCTTGCCATTTAAAGGGATAATATTTCTAGATAAATTAAACTTAGTTCATTCATCATAGTTTTGCAACAATGCACAGTGTTATTACAATGTTGTAATCTGTCTAGTTCATGTGTAATTGTTATAAAGTGTCCCCCTCCCGCCCCTTTTAAATACATAATTCTGCCTCCCCTCAGATCTGAAATCCAGACATTGGACTGGACAGATCACAGTAAGGTACAATCTTTTGTCTGTCCATATAAGAAAACCCTGCACCCCTTGATTGAAGGAGGGTAGGTTGTTCCTTATGCCAACAGAAGATCGTCTCTCGTCACTAACCATTTTTGGGCAACAAGATGCATAAACCGTTTTAAAGGGAGTATTTTTATACGAACATCTGATAGCGATATAAAAATCCAACATTTGTATAGATCTGTTCTCATGAGTTGTACAGAAAACTGACCACTTGTAAACATGTAACATTCAAGAAGTTTCAAGCCTGATTTATGTCAGCTGAATTTTTATTACTTGTCCCCTAGGGGGCAGAATTGCCCCACTTCATCTTAGTCCATCCGCTTCTGGTTTAATAAGGAAAAAACCTCCAGTTTGGGGCTTTATGTTCAAATGCAGAAGTGGAGTAATTCCGTGGCAAATCAACTGTACCGCAGAAATTAAAAAAAGATATAATTGACTTTAGTGTGGGTTTTAACCACTTCAGTGCTACAGGTTTCCAACACACTGATTTGTAATGCGTTAAAGACCTCTAGCATTCAAGCAGTTAAAAGTCTCATTTAAAGGGATAGTAATACTTCATTTTAACTTTATTTTATAGGCATTAAAAAAACATGAAGAATGATATGTCTTATCTCTCAAACCCTTATGGTTTAAGAGATATTCACAAGCAAAGTTTCCCCCTCCCGCCCCTTTTTCCTAGTGTAAGCCATCTCTTCTCAGATGTGAATCTGGTTGTAAGACCAGACAGATAACAGAAGGGGACAATCTTCTTTGTATGAAAAGAATGAAAGTCCTTCCCTCCTTGACAAGTTTTTCAGCTTTTTCCCTTATCTTAATTGAAGATTGTCCCTCTCTTCAGTCTACCTGGGCACCTCCCTTCTGATCTGGTTGAACAGGGTTGGGGATACTTTGCTTGTGAATATCTCTTAAACCATAAAGGTTTGAGAGATAAGACTTATATCGTTCTTCATGTTTTTTTAATGCCTACAAAATAAAATAAAGATAAAATTAAGTATTACTATCCCTTTAAATGAATAGGTGTTTTGGGAAATGTTTTGTCTCCCCTATGATGCAGTTGGTTTGCTCAAGAATTACTTCTCGTTTCTTTTGTGCAGTAGCGCCATGGTCTACCCTGCAAAAGACTTAAAGGGATAGTAATACTTTATTATTACTATCCCTCATATTGTACATATTTGTAAAATAATGTAATAGCCCCCAGGTTCATCTCTCAAACCTTTATGGTTTGAGAAATAACTGAAGGCAAAGTTACCCCCTCCCTCCCCCTTCCCTGAAGTCAGCATTGTGCTGACTGCAGGGGAAGTCTCTCGTACGACAGGCTTGCAGCTCTGCAGCTGAGCCAAGATCCCGTTAGTGATAAAGAATTAATTCACTGAAACGGTCTTCTACATGTGCTTGGTTTGCAAGCATATGTAGAAGACTGTTTCAGTTAAATAATTCTTTGTCACTAAAGCAAACACGGCTCTGCTGCAGAGCAGCATGATTAAAGTCAGACCGGATATCCCTGCAGTCGGCACAATGCTGACTTAAGGGAGGGGGGAACTTTGCCTTCGGTTATCTCTCAAACCATAAAGGTTTGAGAGATGAAACTGTGGGCTATTACATTATTTTTCAAATATGTACAATATGGGGGATAGTAATAATAAAGTATTACTGTCCCTTTAAAGGGGAATGGTCACCTCCATTAAAGTCCTCCTTATTCGATTGTGGGTTCCCAATAAATGTTAAATCCGTGGTGGTGGTGGTGGGGGGGTAATTGCTCTTTTGTCGGAGGAATTAGCATTTACAATGTTCCCTCCTGACGTCACTTGAGGGCAGGCTGCGGTACAGCTCTGTACCGCAGCCTGTCAGTCTTTTCCCCTTCCCCTCCCCAGCTGCTCCCAGTTACCACCTCCTTCTGACGGTGGAATCCTTCATGTGACCGGACACGCTCTCTTGCGAATGAGAAGAACATGGCTTCTCCTAATCAAGTAACGTTTTCTTTAGCCAAGCTCTCATCTGTTGGGAGGAGTAATGTTTATGGGATGAGAGAGTTGGTTTCTCTCACAGACATCCTTTTCTGAAGTAACAAAACCGAAAGTTCCAAAAACTAAATATACGTTCCCAGAATGCCCATTGATTTAAAGGTCTCCATAGATTCATGAAGCAATGCTTTAGAGACTTCTCTCTAACATGCCAGAGGCCACCAGTTTTATCATCTCCTCCTTCATATGTGCCAGGTCTTATTCTCCTCTCCCACACAGCTGCCCCATGAGTTTTACCACTTCACCCTTAAATGCCCCCAGGGGTTCTCTTCAGGTCCTACCCCCACCCACATTACCCCAGGTCCTCCTCATACTCCCTCTCGCCATTATTTTCCTCCCAAGGTCCTCTTCTATCCCTCTACTCCTGCACCGCTGACAGCTCAGGTGCGCCAGGTTCTTATCTCCCTCCTCAGATGGTCCAAGGTCCTCATCTCCCCTCTCATGTTCCTCTGGAGTCATCTTCTTCCCTTTAAGTGCCCCAGTTTCTCCTCATCTTCCCCTTCTTTGCCTCTGGTGGTCCTCTCCCTTCTCAGGTGTTCAAGGTCCCATGTTATCCCCTCAACCCCCTGGAATTTCTCAGATGACCCAGGTCTCCCTCTTCAGGTGCCCCAGATCCTGCTTTTCTCTCCCACTCTACAGAATTCATTGGTACTACTGATCAGTCTCACCTCCTCGCAGGAAGACTTGCTCGGGCTCCCAGAGTACAAGGATTCAATGATGTATGCAATAATATCTACAACAAACAGGACCACCTACAAGGGGTTCTCAACCATGTAGCTGAACAGAATCTCCCTGTTTTTTTGCTGCCAACCTGCAGACATTGCTACCACAGTCTCTTGTTTTGAAACGAGGAGCAATCTTTGTGGGATGGGAGTTGGTTTCTGTAAATGACATTTTCCGAAGAAACGAAAGTGAAAATTCAAAAATACGTTTAAAAGATGTCATTCTGGAGCATGCTAGGGGAGAGTTATACATTAACAAAATGCCCTATAATATAAATGTTGCCGTTAACCTCAACACATTGTGAAGCAATGCATTAGAGAACTCTAACATTCAAGGGATTCAAAGTCTTAATTAAATCTACAGGAATTTTCACTTCCCACCTATGGTCCAGTTGTTTTGCTTCTGAATTACTCCATTTTTCTTTAACCCTCTGAGTTCCAGAGAGGTATCCAACTCATTCCATTGTTCCTTCACCACACTGTGGCATAATTGCCAGAATCCTTCAGGACGCAGCTGAATGCATTAGGTGTAGGGGAGATTCCTCTATTTAATATATACCTTGTGAGTATATGGTCATAGCTCCTTTGGCCTCCAGTTTGTATACATGTGGAGCTATAGCAAGGTTGGAGAGGTGTGATGGGAGTAAGCAGTCCATTTATCTGCAGTAGCATTTTAATGATTAGACTTAGTACTTAAGATTTGTAGCGATATATAATATTGTTTTATGGTGTACGTATAGTATGGTGTGTGTGCTTAGAATTTTTTTTTTTTTTTTTTTTTATAAATATTTTGTAACTTTCGGGTCAGATGCATTGGGTTTTAGATTTTCCAGTGGCGTATGGTAAAACAGGAGTATTGTGGCACTGTAGGGAGTATATAATACTTATTGTGTTCTGTCTGAAAAATAGGATCAAACCCAGTTTAGAGAATGATTACAAAAACTTGGAACATTTGAGCCAGTTTATCACGTGCAACAATCTAGGAAAAATAGCACCAGTAAGTTTTCTATGGCACTCTGAATATCATTGCATACTTTTTTTTTTTTTTTTTTTTTTTTTTTTTTTTTTTAATTTCCAGGACTTTAGATAAGAGGGGGGGGATATGTAAATTGTCCAGTACTTTGATACCACATTTTTTATCACTACTTTTGTGGGTAGGTACAACTCCAGTCACTTTCCAGGTTCTGGGCATAATCATCAATTAGGGATGCAACAGGATGGGCAGTGACCGAGGCAATGAGCTTTATTAAAATTGCTAGCAGTTGGTCAAGCCCAAATTGTGATTTAATTTTTTGGCTATTCAGTAATGGATACTGGAGTGAAAGTGGGCCAGGTGAAGGTAACTGAGACTGTTTAATGCACATTTGTTCTTTAGAATTACTTTTGTTTGGCGTAATCAAGGAGGTCTTCATTGTGACATTTTTGCTACTTTTTTGCCAGCATTTTGTCTTTGTATGGCCATCTTTTATACAGATCTGACCAAAATGAGGTGATAAGGAGAGGTGATGGACAAATTGGATGCACAAATTGATCTTAAAACAGTCACAAACTGCAATAATTCTTATACCTTAAAGAAAATTCTTAAGTTACGCACAAACATTATGTTGTAACATTTATTGGGGCAAGGGACGCATATTTATGTACAAATAGGACTACATTCTTATGCAAAAACAGACACAGATGTATAAAAGTGGTTCAGACATAAATCCCCCATTGGCACGTATGTACAAATGCAAAGTAGAACAATTCTGGGAGAAACCAAAATGCGCCATAGGGGACAAAAGTGAACCACATTTATTCAGAGATAACCTGAAAACATGTATTGTTAGAGGCACTTGAGGACGTGAGGTACCCATCCTTGAAATATAAAATTATTCTAATTCTGGGAGATTAGTACATTTAAAATTGGAATTTGATTAAAGAATAAAATGAGTTTCTTAAAAAAAATATATGTTAACACGTTTTTCACTGCACTAGTATAGCAGTGAACAGTTCCATTTACAAGGTATTAAACCTTAGAATTCCGGAGGGATGAGTTCTGCAAATAGTTGCTCACCCTTCTAGCACTAAAAGTGTTAAACTGGTATGCCCATTTTTTTATTTAAGTTTTCAGTAGCAAGATTTGCTTAAACTTGCGATATGAAGAAATCGAAGAAAACAAAACAAAAAATATATAAATAAAATCAATCTCAAATTGTCAATGAGCTTTCTGGGTGTGCCAACAAAACACGTACTCACTCACTGTAGAAGAGGTGTCCAACTCTGATCCTCAAAGGCTGCTAACAGACCAGGATTTAAGAATAAGTGCTTTATCATGAGCCAAGCTACTGACAGGCCCATTTCATTTAGATCACAGCCCGACAGGCCATTGAGGATTGGAGCACATACACTCTGCTTTGTATCCACATCAATATGCTGACAGTAAAGAAAGAAGATTCCGTAGTGGTTACTTACTAAACCCTAAAACATCCAGTAAGCCCTGGGACTCTTCAGTACACAAAAACAATGAAGGCTATAATCTACAGAAACTAAATTTCATCATCAAGAAGGAATCTGGACTGTGAATAGGAAATACTTTCTTCTGGATAAGTATAGTCAAGATTTGATCCAACATAGCAATATCCATCAGTTTTGCTCACAAAAGGCAACAGTCCCTCAATGTAAAGGATATTATCAAAAATATTTATCTGGAAAAAAATGTGTATAAAAAGAATTTTATGCGAAAGAGAGGAACAGTTTAAAAAACATTTGCCTAATAAAGTGCATGTCAGCAGTCTGTGCCTGTATGCCAGTTTTTTCCATGGCAGGCCAAAGGCTCTTCCCCTAGGCAGACGTTAGAGATGAAGGTCTAGTTTAGCGGATACTGTTTTGCAGCCTTTGTCAGAGAATATTTTTTCATCTTTGGGAAAGTAAGTCAGGTCCTTGGCAACTTTGCTTGCCAGCTCCTCGTCTGCCATGTAGCCACGCTGCTGCAGCTCTGCCATAACACACTTTTTCACATGTTTATACTCCAGTGGCAGGAATGGGACAAAGAAGTCTATCAGGTTCTTGTCAATTAAGTTGCTGTGCCAAAATCCACCTGAGAAACAAATAAGGGAAAGAAAATAGTATGGACAACTTACATTTAAAATAAAAAAATAAATAAATAATATATATATATATATATATATATATATATATATAAAAAAAAATCCTATATAATAATTTGCTAAAACGTGTGTAACGACACAGTCATGCACAGTAGACACTGCCAGTGACGAGGCTGATACAGAGCAGGGAGCTCAGAAGGAGCGTCCAGCTCTGTATCAGCCGCGGCGCAGGCAGTCTCTGCTGAGCATGACTGCCCTGCGACCCGCTGGCAGTGGCACTGTGGCCCGTGCAACGGGCTCTTCAACTATATCGAGAGAGAGGGAGACTAAAATATGGGACCCATCTGATCTGTGACATTTCAGGTCACAGGCAAATTTGGCCTAAACAGAACTTATTAGTATACATTGAATGCAGTTATTATAAAGCTCCACACGGCCACAACACAAAAAGCTAAATTTCTCAAATTACGTTAAAACAAGAATGGTTAGTATAATTTAAAAAGGTAGAATGTAAAACTTGTTTTGAGGTGAAAAATTCACTTTACAGGGACAGTAATGTCCCATAAAAAAAATTCTTCTAATTTTTATAGATGAAGAAAAAAAAACAAAAAAAAAAACTATATGCCACAAATCCTCTCTCTAACCGCTATGGTCTGAGAGATATTTGCTTTGAAAGTTCCCCCCTCCCTCCCCTTCTCCTGATGTCAGCTGTAAAGCTGACAGCAGGAGATTCAAGTCAGCCGACACAAGATCAAGAGAACTTCTTCACTCAGTCCTGGATGTCATGTCCATCGAAGCGGACATGACAGTTGCTGGCACGCCACAGGAAGATGATGAACAAAGGCTATTAGGATTTTCTGGCCATAGTAGAGCGTGGGTCTCACACTATGGCATCCAAGAGACTAAACATTTTGGTTCTGCTGAGAATTCTCTTCAAACCAAAAGGTTCCACCATACCAAGACAGTGGATAAACACCAGATTAAAGTGAAAAATTCTCCAATACCTATGAAATTCTATGATTCTATTCATAAACATCTGAAACTTGAAATGAGGCTCCATACATTTACTCAGGAACTGGAGATTATCACCTTAGTACATCTTTGTCCTAGAGGGTATTCACTAAGGTGTGATGAAGAGGAGGAGAACACTTCTCCATCTTAATAAACTCTCCATTTCCTATATCATTCTATGGAGCCCATGCACTAAGATCTCTCCAAAATTTGATATCTTAGTGTAAAGGCTCCATAGAACTTCATAGGAACATGGGAGTTTTCCACCCCACAGAAACCATCACCTCTATCACACCTTAATGCATCTCCACCATGGATTCTCACATCTCTCATGTAATAAGCTTTGAATCCGTCATGTAGAGCACTTACTGTTGTTGCTGTTGAATATCCCAACAGAAAGTACAGTCTCAAAATCCTTCAGCTGAAGATCCTCTCTTCTCTTCCCGGTCCGCCAAAAGTCCAGCACCTTACGGGTTATCAGATCTCCCCCCGCATTGCTGCAGCAAGAAATGTATTTCAAGATATATTCTGTGAAACCTGTTGTTCAAGCAAAATTACTGCAGCAAAGTCACCAGTGTGAAAACCACGCTTAAGGTTTATCTGTCATGTAAAACAATCCCCCCCCCCTCCAATATCACTTTGTCACTTCAAGGCACTTTATTTTATAAATAACACTTAATAAAATGTCACCCACTCCTGAAATGAGCAAGATGTTCTTGGCTGGTAAGAAGAGGGAAAGTGTTACCGTGCTGACGATGCATTGTTTGGTTGACATGTTCTAGAAGGGGGAAATCGCTGCCAGCGTTGCTAGGAATGACTGCCCCAATCCTCTCACTATATCTGCCTGAGGAGGAGAGCACGGATGACGCAAGTTGAGGGAAGGACTGAGGACCAAGTAGGAGGCAATTACAAGCAGTATGGTACAGCTTGTACCACATGGAGGGACACAGTAGTGTCTCAAGGCAATATTTTGAAGCCTTTTATATCAAAGATGGTATGGTTGTGAACAAAAGACATTTATGCTCATCGCTAATATAGAGATATTTAGCTCAGCTACACAGGAGGTGAAAGTTCCACTTTAAGGATCCTGATTGGAAGATTGAGCATTGAGTGATCTGACTAGAACAAATGTCCAACTGTAGTACAGTAGTTTCCTTAGTCATGATGCATTAGGAGTCCTTCATATATGCAGCCCATTATAACTACAAGCTTTATTCATCAGCTGTGTCACAGGAGACAAAACAGCACAAATCACCACTGATGTAAATGGAGCTTTTAACTACTTGAATGCTAGAGGTCTTCAACTTGTGAAAACTTTTACTGGAGACCCTTGGGGTATCCAGCCCATTCAAAGGATTAACATGCGTTGGATACCCCCTGGCATGCAAAGGGTTAAAAACTCCATTTACAGCAGCTGGTTCGCCCCAAACTGCACCTCTTTTGCGTGATAAAAATGGCCCACATGGTTCACCTTTTTCAGTGCCTCTGAAACTCAGAATTGAGACATCTGGGTGCCGTGTTCAGGAAATTAAAGAGGTTCAATTCTGGAGCAAACAAATGGACCATGCAATAGCAATTAAAATTTCCACCAATTTAAATGGAGCTTTTAACACTCTACTAGAAAGGTCGCCAACAGTTTGCTTCACTATGTGTTGGAGACGTGTCCAGCATTCAATAGATTAAAAGCTCAATTTACATCAAAAGGATATTCATGTTTGCCCCCAGAGTTGTACAACTTCACCAGCTCTGTTAAACAGCACCGGTCACACCTCTGGTTTAATCACCTCCAAAACGTCTAAATTCTCGGGGGGGGATCCTTTCACGTAGGGGAGGTAGTGGCAGGGTGCGACAGGGTCTGGCTCACATCACCATAGAAATAATTAGATCAGGCGCACTCAATTCTCCCATAAAATCACTTCTGTGTGTCTTTCCAAATAAAGAACATGAAGATTTAGTTGTCGTATACGTTTCACAGTAACTGACTTTGTTTATAATTAAGCACGGTGCGAAACGCGCAAAACTATTCCATCTCAGTGTTCTGTGTGTTTTTCCAAATAAATAAGTGGTATTATGGGAAAATTTTGAGTGCAGCTGATCTACCTATGGCTCATCTATTCAGTCAGCACCATATGCCCATTTGGAGATCTACATTGGCAAGTGAGACTTTACATTTCTGTATGAAATTAGTGTTGCTTTTCTTCTGTTGTCACGTTAGCATAATCTATATAAGACTGGCTGATGCCAAGGTGGGTTGGCCAATCATTGGAGGCCAGGAAGAGCATCACCTGATTTCTCCACGTTTCTCCATGCAAATAATGCATGCTGCAACTTAAATGTCCTACAATGAACACATCCACAATGCACCATATGATACATTCTTTTGCATTAAGTGCAAGAATATTCATCTATATAAACAGCAACATAGTTATTACACGGATAAGAGGGAGATTTTTTTTTTTCCACCACGCAGTTATATTGTCACCTATGCCTCCAGTATGGGGCCCCTGGATAGTAAGCTCTTTTGGTGCAGGGTTCCCAACTCAATGTACGATTCATGTGGTTGTGCTTATTTCCTGATGATGCTCCTAATCCCTGTCTATTTCTTTCTGTATTGTAACATCACTTCTATTTCTGTAAACAAAATACACACATGTAGGAGCTCTCATTATCAGGACTAAAAAAAAATCTTATCCCCTTACCTGAGGAAAATGAAAATGGATTTGCGATAGGACACCCCGTCTATATGGTCATAATAGTCCAGGTATGGTTTAATAGCATCAATTAGTCCAGGGTGCATCTTGTCCATTTCATCAAATATAAATATAGATCGTGCGCACTTTGTGACATTCTCTCGAATCCATGATTGTAACTGGTCCTGGAGGGGGAAGAAGAGGAGATTTGTTTTAAACTTTAAAAAAAAAAAAAAAAAATCTTTATTTCATGTAAGATAAGTACTCAAATACCGAGAGCTCACAGACCCTTTGCGTGACTTATAAAACCATGGGGAAATCATAGTTATAAAATAATTTAAAAACACATGCAAAAAAAAAAAAAAAAAATGTACATTTCCTACTCATTTCTTTTCCAACTTTCACCACTGATTAACAGCAATATTCCTAGTAATGAACAAAGTTAATGAGGGCTGGTGAACTAAGAACAGCACCACCACAGAAGATAATGGGATAGTAACTCTCAATATATGGAAACTTATACAGTTATTTTTTTAACTTACTATTACTATCCCATAGCCCTTTGAGTGCCAGAGAGGTACAAAGTGCATTGTTGCGTACCCCCTGGCACTCAGATGGTTAAAATAAATTATTTTAGTGTTGCTTTTAAGCGCTTCAAAGCTAGAGAGGTCTCCAATGCACTTCTCTATTATTCGAGCAGTTAAAAGCCCAATATAAATGAATGGGATGTGGAGTAATTTTTATGGCTACCCTATGGTGTATTTGGTTTGCTACCCACCCAGTTGCTCCTCTTTTCTTTGGTGCAGAAGGATGAAAAGGCCATGGTGGACACTGTACAAGATTTAATTGTTCAGCATCAAGGAGATGGGATGTATTTTCATCTACAACCAAGGTGAACGGGACATGTAATAGGAAAATGCTGGGAAATAAAAGTAGATAACAGAAAACAATTGCAGGAAAAAGTAATGGGAGGGAGAAGCAAAAACAATATCCTGCTAAACTAAGAATCAATCTTGATTGGTAGGGTGACACACAACAGGAGGCTGAGGCCATCTTGGAATTGAAAAACTGAAAGCTCTAATGGAATGCTGAGACGTCTGATAAAGGGCCCATGGCAGAGTCCTTCATCATTGTACATTGTGTCAAGAACGGTCTGGTGTTTTCTGATCACTGTCACAGTGAATGGGAGGCACATGTCTCTTTGCGGTATAATATCCCTTTCACCCTCAGGCTGAGAGCATCTGCCCATTACATAACACTCTAAAGTTGTGATTCAATGTCAAAACACGTTGATTCAAATACAATGTGAATGACTTGAGTTGGGACTGACTTGGGTTGGTGGGTTGTGGTGTTGGTGTTTATGCCTGTGTGGGCTCTGCCTGTTGGTGTTTGTGGTGCAGACTTCTGCTAGTCTAGCTCACCATATTAGATCTAACACATATATGTTATTTGTTCTGGTGCTTTGAGGGTTTGAGGTTTATGCCTGTGTCGGCAGTGCCTGTTGGTGGTGCAGACCTCTGCTCGTCTACCTCACCCTTTTAGACCTAGCACATATGTTATTCCCACTGGAGCAGACCTGGCAGGGGTTCACCTTGTTCTGGGGGGGTGAAATGTTAGTTATACAAACCCGTGCTGCAGAGTTAAGTACACAATCTTGTTTTGTTAGTTTGGGGTTCATCTTACTTGCTTTTGCGGTGGTAGTGAGGGTTCTGTCAGGCTGGAATAGGTTAGGGTGAGCAGATCTATACTAAAGTTCTAGTTTATCAAGTCACCTTGTATAAGTGGATGAGACTGTCGTGCTGGAAATGAAGAGTGGAGGTAAAGAGGTGGACATATTTGCTGTTCATGCCCATGTCATACAGATTCTCTGCAATAATTTTGCTCACGAAGTTCTTGCCAGTGCCGGTCCAGCCATGAAGTGAAAGCGCTAGTGGCTTCTTGGGGTTGGGATTACTCATGAATCCTATCAGGGCTCGGGATATTACATCATGGGCCAGGTGCTGTCCAAAAAGTTTCTGACTTAGATCTTCATGCAGAGCTAAACAGGGGAAAAAAAAAAAAAAAAAAAAGTGAATGAAGTTATCTGTGAATATACTGATACAATTAACACACACACTTACAAAAGGTGAAAAACTGAGGAACTCAGCGGAACATTAGCTTCCAGGGAGGGAACACGATCATTTATATAAAACTAGTTGAAGAGCCCGTTACACGGGCCACAGTCAGCCGGTCGCGGTGCAGTCATGCTCAGTAGAGACTGCCCGAACCACTGCTGATACAGAGTATAAGCCTCGTCACTGGTAGTCTCTACTGCGCATGACTGTGGCGTTACGCACATTTTAGTGAATATATAGGATGACCATATTCCCCGGCTAAATGCCATTGTACAGTTTCACAAAGTACCATCCGAGAAGCTATGGTGTTATGCTCACTGGATACACAAAATACACTGGGACTTATGCTACATTAACCATTTAACGGAGAAGTACCCCCTCCTAATAATAATAAACGCTCCAGTTACTTTACTATGGCCAGAAAATCCTAATAGCCCTTATACGTTTTGCCCTGGTGTCTTTGTTCAAGAGAGAACATGCTGTTCTTTCTTTGTATAAATCTCCATTTATGCTCTTCACCTCCATGATCCTATAATGCACCAATAAAAACCATTCTAAATATCAACAACGCATCTCTATCATCCAGTAGGACCCTTACCCTCACCATCACTTGCCTCGGAAATCCCTCACTGCTTCTCCGCTGCCTCTATGGACACTTTCTCACCTACCACCCTTACAACCAGTGCCATTCTATTAACCCATCAGTGCCAACAACCTTCCTGTAACTCTGCTCAAATTTCTTATTCCATCAACATCCTGGGGCCTCGCTAAACTCTCGGTTACCAGATTACCGCTCTCCTTTCTATCCCTTTACCTTATCTTTCAAAGCAATAAAAGAGGGAGCATTCAAACGGTCAATCTTATTTTTAGCCTGGTTTACTTCCTATTAAAGCGGAATTACCATCTTTAAACAACTTTAGCTTCAATAACTCCTAGAGATGCACTGATACCGATTTTTGAAGACCGAGTACGAGTACCGATACTTTTTTCAAGTACTCACCGATACCAATTACCGATACTTTTTTTGCGGTCATTTGCCAGTTTTCCAAGTACCTATATGCTTTAGGTACTTGGAAAATTGGCAAATGACCGCAAAAAAAAGTATAGGTAATTGGTATCTGTGAGTACTTGAAATTTATATATATATATATATAATTAGCTCGAGCCCTAATCTTTAATCAACAGGATCTACTTAACACGGATAAAACACAAGAGCCCTTGAATCGTATGGTTTTTCCCATTATGTATACTAATGCACATAAACAAATCACAGGAGCGATCAAAACATATTGGAACATAATAGCATCAGACCCCTCCTTACCCATGATTTGCAAGGAACCGCCTCTGATTAGTTTCAAAAAGGGTGCAAATCTTAGGGACCTATTAGTTAAATCGGACCCCAAACACTGCTATGAGAAAAATATTACAACCTGGCTTGGGAATACAAAAGTAGGATGTGTAAGATGCCTGGACTGTGTAACATGCAGGAGTATAAATGTGGGACAATCATTTCTGAATCCATATGATAATACAGAAATCAAGATTAAATACAGACTGACTTGTTCAAGTTCTTATGTAATTTATTGGATTAAATGCCCATGCAATAAACTTTATGTGGGTCTCACTACCACTACATTTAAAGAAAGGATGGCCAACCATCGTGCCACTATAAGCAAAGCCCTAGCTGAAGGAAAAAGTGATAAACCAGTTGCAAAACATTGGTTGGAACATAAACACCCACAATCCAGTTTGAAATGCATGGTCTTTGACCACATTCCTCCCTTAACGAGAGGTGGAAATCGTATACAATTATTACACAGGAAGGAATTCAAATGGATCCGAAAACTGAACACATTGACACCAATTGGTCTAAATGAAATGCTATCCTACACGTGCTTTTATTAAAGAACATATGTTATAAGAAAAATGAGAGTCTTTCACTATGTTCATTCAATCTATGTATTTAGTGTTTTCTGTGGAGTGAATTTAACAGTGTAACGCCAGGCTATATATTTGGGATCTTTAAATTAGCTCCCTTGGTATCCATGACCCATGTAACATTGGGATAGGCACCTCCCATTGTTCATACAGTAATGGCCCAGGGTAGTAGCTTTATTTGATCCATCATACATTCTTTCCGGCAATGAAGAGTTACACTTGTGACCCCAGAACACTATTCACTAACCCCATGAAGGGATAAGTACATGGATATGCACTGTTCAGATCAACGGACACTTTGATATTGCTCTCAAATATCAGAAGTTACATATAAGTATCTTATGACTACAAATGATGGTTTGAACCAAACGTATGGATCTCTGGATCTATGGCTCTTCTTTTATCACGATCGAAGGGGACCCTGGGAGTATGGGCGCTAGAGACGCGTGAATGTGGATTATATACACGGAAAGGATTCATCCACCTGAACACCTATAACTTGTTTCATATTTACTTGGACAATGGAGTTCATATGATTCGTAGAGAGCGCTAGAGACGCGTGAATATGGACTACAACATAAGGTTTCTGTATAATGGATATAGGATTTGTGATGACCACTAACATAATCTTGCCTGTGTAACTTGAGTTGACCAATTCCTTGATGAATATTTATGAATAGAGAAATTGGGAATATACAGTGGATTTACTGAAATATTCCTATGCTTATGACCCGCATTGGGAACAGGAAGTATTAAAACATAGAGATCATTAATTGTTTATATGGTGATCAATCTTGTGATTTAAATCTAATAACTGTATGTTTAACCCTATTTCTGTTTATAGCAGGGACTAATTGAGTACCTTGTACTGTACATTATAATCTCTCGCATATACAATACATCAGGACTCTTATAAAGTATTTGGCTGTGAGATCATTATGTTTGCTTAAAGGGATAGTAACACTTCGTTTTAACTTTATTTTATTTTGTAGGCATTAAAAAAACATGAAGAATGATATAAGTCTTATCTCTCAAACCTTTATGGTTTATGAGATATTCACAAGCAAAGTTCCCCTCCCCGCCCCTTTTTCCTAGTGTAAGCCATCTCTTCTCAGATGTGGATCAGGTTGTATGACAGTACAGATAACAGAAGGGGACAATTTTCTTTGTATGAAAACAATGAAAGCCCTTCCCCCCTTGAAAAGTTTTTCAGCTTTTTCCATTATCTTAATTGAAGATTGTCCCTCTCTGCAGTCTACCTGGGCATCTCCCTTCTTATCTGGTTGAACAGGGGGGGGATACTTTGTTTGTGAATATCTCTTAAACCATAAATGTTTCAGAGATAAGACTTATATCATTCTTCATGTTTTTTTAATGCCTACAAAATAAAATAAAGTTAAAATGAAGTATTACTATCCCTTTAAAAGCTAGTGAACTTAAGCCGATATATCAGCGAATACTAATACCGGGTGACTCCTGAACAGGTAACACCGATCTGTAATGTATAATTTGAATAATATTATTGGTGGTTTCGCTAAAATTTCATCACACTTTGTCCGTGTTTATGGATGATATGTAACAAAGATTGGGTATTTTATGGACTTTGATCACACTGAATTTTGGACTATATCTTATATTAAGTCCTCTCACCTAGGTGAGGTATCTAAACTAATACACGTTTCATGTTTTCAAACATTTATGGATTTCCATATATGGTACGAGTTTGGTGTGACGGTCCTCCATGGATGTTTTACTACGAGTACAATAGTTATAGTCTTTAAGTAATTCGGATTACTCAAACTTTTCTAATACGGTGGAATTTGTTATGTATTCCCAAATGTAAGGAGTGTGCCCATAATAACGGCTATTTATCAGTTAATATTTGGAGACTCGTTCTATACCTGTGCTATGGATTCGAGTCTCGCAATGATATGTGCGATTACGCTGTATGCTTTTAACTGCTGTTCTTACTTTCATTGTTGATTTGCTCATTTCACTAATTGTTTTATTGGTAACACACAAGAATTTGTTAATTGCACTGGAAATTTGGCGCGTTTTTCACGCTAAGAGGTGGAGGAAAGTATTTAAGGGACTGTTTTGTTGCACTATTGTATCTTGATAAAGGCTACATTGTTGGCCGAAACGTCGATCTCAATAAACATGTAACAACATATTTGGAATTCAAGTCCTGTGAGTGCGATCTTCCTGCTTGAACTGTATGTATCATCTTTATTATTTGATATGCACCCAGGCAATTGTTTTTGAACTACAGAGTGTGCGGTCCATCTCCAAACTACTATTGTATATATATATTATATATATATATATATATATACACATATATACACACACACACACACACACACACCACCTCTTGATTCTCCCCTTTTGACTCTCTCCCCCACTTGATTCCCACCTTTTGCTTCATTCTCCCCCTCATGAGCCCCCTTCTTTTGCCTTGGCTCTCTGTTTTGATCCCCCTTTCTCCCCCTCCTTGACTCTTGATCCTACCCTTTTGCCTCTCTGTTGATCCCCCCTCCTTTTGCCTCCTTCTCCCTCTTCACCCCATTCTCTGCCTCTTTCAAAACCCGCTGCCCCATCTTGTCTCCCTTACTCTCCTCTGCCGGGTGCTCACTGTTCTCTCGCGAGCCCCGGCAGAGGTCAGCGTCGGAGCGTTGTCATGGTAACCCGTGGCAATGCTCCGACACTGCAGGAGTGAGAGAGGTGACCGGGGAGCATTGTGAGCAGCTCCCCGGGCTCCCTCTCTGCAGCACCGACCCTGACACAGGGTATCGGTGCTGGCATCGGCCGCATTTGCGCGAGTACAGGTTCTCGCGCAAATGCTGGTATCGGCACCGATACTAGTATCGGTATCGGTGCAACCCTAATAACTCCCCATCTGGCAACGAGCTGCTTAGTAGCGCTAGTCGCCATAATTATTACCTTGTTTAAAAGATTTATCAATTCTACTGGGGCTGACAGGCAGGACAGATCGCAGACATCTTGCCATAATGATGTCAGCGTGCCTGTGCTGTCAGTCCCTTCTGGAGCAGAACAGCACCTAGCAATGCCTCCTAGAGCCGGCCGGGACTGACAGAGCAGGAGCCCGGACGTCACTATGGGAAGATGTCTGCGATCCGTCCTGCCTGTCAGCCCGACAAGAATTGATAAATCTATTAAAAAAGGTAATAATTCAGGCGACTAGCCCTACTAAGCAGCTAGTCGCCAGATGGGGAGTTATTAAAGCTAAAGTTGTTTAAAGGTGGTAGTTCCACTTTATCCCTTTGGAGGTCCAGAGGGATACACACAGTGTTAAAGTGGACCTTTGGATTTCTTTTACATATTTGAAAACTTCATTCCAAACGTGTTTCATGTTAACCAAAGGTCCAGCAGATGCATAGTTTATGAAATATTTCACACTTATTTCTGGGAAATGTGAAAGTCTCAAGGTGCAGCACAGCTTAATTAGCATATGAAACACTACTGAAACCAGTCACTGGTATATGAAACACCACTGAAGCGTAGTTAGCATATGAAACCACAATTTGTATATATTAGCATCCGGTATCAAGCATGAATAGCTCTATAGTACAAGTACAAATATAGTGTGGCAAGTACTCTATCTAGATTCACCCACCAAAAAATAAATAAAATAAAACAAGGGCAGCTATTATCCCACTATGATTCTAGAGTGAACAATCATAAAAAGCAAAAAAAAAAAAACTAATAAATGTGGTAAGTGTGAAAGCGCACAAAATTATATGTATACAAGGAATGGAATAGAGATGATTGGTACGAAATTCTGTTTAACCCCTTAACGGTCATAACGGACTTAATGACCCATGACATACTATGACCATCATGGAATTCCGGGATTCCCCTGCGGCTGCACTCCGTTCTGGGAGTCCAGAACCGGATTCTTTAAAAAAATAAATGTTCCGTGGTCCTTTAGTGACTGCCGCGTGCCTGCGCGGCCGGTCGGTAAGGGGTTAAGGACTACCAAGAAAATAAATAAATAATTATATTAAAACAAACAGGTATACCTGTACTGAACATATCAACAACAGTACGATATATTAGTAGCAACTCTACACATACTAAAATCCCCAATAAGGAAAAATATATACGATAACTTGGGATAAGCTGTTCATGCAAGAGTCCAGGTATTGTCTGCTTTAATATATAAATGTGAGTTGTATAGACTAATACACTTCTGACGCGTTTCCTGCTATAAAAAAATAAATAAATAAAAAAACACTTCTTCAGAGAAGCGAACATCTTATACTTGCAGTTGGAAAGTGGAGGAATAACTCCCTAGTGTAACAGTAAACTGGAAGGTGGTGAATGTTTTTTTTTAGCACAAAACGCATCAGAAGTGTATTATTCTATACAACTCACATTTATATATTGAAGCAGACAGTACCTGGAGTGAGAAATACACATCTTGGACATCTCTAGACTTTAAGCCGATATTCCACACCTGTTTATTCCATGCCAACATCTTATACTTAAACACATTAACCATTGTCTAACTGTTGGCACCAGTGTGTACATATTTATACAGGGATGTTTGCATGGAGACAATGGGAAAAGAACCCGGCTCACTTTTCAACAGGTGAACCAGCATTGTATGTTTTAATATATATATATATATATATATATATATATATATATATATATATTATATATATATTTTGGTAGCCATTAAACAGAATTTTGTAACCCATCACCTCTACACCATTCCTTGTATACATATAATTATTTACTGCTCTCTCACATTTATTACATGAATACATTCTTAACTATACATTTAAAGGTCTTTAGGCCAACATGACACATAGCCAGTTTTTAATTAAGTTTTCAAATACGCAAACTTGAATCAAGGTGACAGGTCCACTTTAAAGTCCAGAAGGGTTTGCAATGCGTTGTGCAGCCCTCTATACCTTAAATGGGCAAAATAATTCAGTAAGATAAATACCAAAGGGCATAATCAACTATATTTTTACATCTCATTCCTCAGATAATGCAGGCTTTATGATTAAAGTCCAAACACCATGTCTGTACAGAGTCCCCAGTGGCAGTTGTCAAATATTTGCAGAGGAGTCGCTAGAATCCCAAAAGGCATGGGGCTGGGCCACTCCAATGTGTTATTAGTGCCCTGTGCATGAAGGCCAACTGCACCATTACTGGTAGGGAGATTAGCATCATAGTATGCCATTTGCAGGCAACAAGGCCAAGGGCTTTAAAGCATGAGACCTGGATTTTAGCCACTTGAACCATTGCCTAGCAACTTATCTGAATGAGTAGTAATAATAATCACAACAATGCATTAACTGGACTTAAACTCATGATCCAGTAGGAACATGGCAACACCCAGTATCAAGATATTCCTTCCCTCTCCTGTCTCATTTACCCCAGGTCTTCCCTTAAAGGGATAGTAATACTTTGTTTATCTTTATTTTATAGACATTAAAAAACCCATGAAGAACGATATAAGTCTTATCTCTCAAACCTTTGTGGTTTGAGAGATATTCACAAGCAAAGTTTCCCCTCCCACCCCTTTTACCTAGTGTAAGCCATCTCTTCTCAGATGTGGAATCCAGTCCATAGACCAGGCAGATAACAGAAGGGGACAATCCTCTTCCTATGAGAACAATGAAAGCCCTGCCCCCCCCCCTTTGACATGTTTTTCAGATTTTTCCCCTTATCTTAAATTGAAGATTGTCCCTCTCTGCAATCTACCTGGGCACCTCCCTTCTGCTCTGGCAGAGCAGTGTTACATCAGTAAAAGGGACAGGAGGGGGATACTTTGTCATTGAATTACTCTAGAACTGCAACTCTGACAGTACTGAAATAACACTCTCCAAAGTCCAAATACTATGATGATTAACTACAGCTGCTTTTATTATGAAACATTACTATCCCTTTAAACCACTCAGATGCTCAAGGACCTCCCATAATCCCTTCAGGTACTTCACTTCCTACTGAGGCCCCATGATTTCCCCCTTCAGATCTGACACCCCAAATTCTGCTCTCCCCTCCCCCTCAAGTGGCCCTTAAGGTTCACCAATTAGCAGTCAAATGCCTCTCCCCACTCATGTGCAGCAGGTCCTCCTCCCCTACTCAGATGCCTCTAGAAGTCATTATCTTCCCTTCATTGCCCCTGGTGGTTCTTTCCCGTTTCGTGTAGTCCATGTCCCCCAACCGCTGGAACCCCAGGCTCCCCCTTCAGATGCCCCACGTCCTCCTGTCCCTTACCTGGTGCTTCTGAGTGTCGTCTTCCCCTTAATGCCCAAGTTCCGCTTCACATACCCTGTCACTCTGGAGGTCATCTCCCCACGCAGAAGTCCAGAGCTCCCCCAGACCATGAACCCGCAGTTGTCCCTCTCCCACCCCGCAGGACTCACCGGTTTTATTGAGCGACCGGTCCTCCTCGCAGCACTCTACCAGGCGGCCGCAATAGAAACGCGGGTAGGAGAGGATCCCGGTCAGAGCCGCGGCGGTGGCAACAGCTATTCCTACGCTGATGGGCTCCGGAGACACCACAGGACCGAAGAGAAGCAGAACCACAAAGACCCGCAGATGAAGCCTTTCCCCTACCCTGGCTCTCCGCTCACCAAGCGCAGCCATTGCTGCCACCTGACAGCTACTACTGGCTGACTCACTGCGCATGTGCAACATCTTACGTCCCCACCTCCCTATTCTCGTACGGGCTTTAAGTATAAAATTGGAGCCGTTCTGAGACAAGCTGCATCATAGAGAAGAAATTAACGTGTATCAAATCCCATTGACTTAAACAGGGCACTTTGCGTGCTAGAGGGGTGTGCGTTTTGCACCCCTCTGGCACTCAAAGGTTTAGTCCTTTCAACGTTTTGTGATGGATATATCCCTAGCTAGCAGTCATAGGTTGAAACGCTCCATTTAAATAAATGTTGTTTTTTTTTGTCTCCTGTGATGTAGATGGTCGGTCCCAGATTTGCTTTAGTTTGCTTTTGTACATAAATCCCAAGGTTTGGTTTGGGGCTTTTCTGACAGGGAAACACTGTGAATGACTTGTTTCTGTATTCTAGGAATTAAAAGAAACTACAAACACTTTTTCTCTACCAGGATTGTCCTGTACACTCATGTCTACACTCATCCTATTTAATAATTCACTAGGATGTTTGTCAGAAGCTGTCATGCGCAGTAGAGACTGCCCGAACGCACAGAATGCTGGGAGTTCTGTGCTGGGAGCATTCCGTGCTTTTGGGCAGTCTCTACAGTGCATGACTGCGTTGGCAGCAGGACACAGAGCAGGACCGGCCTCTTAACACCCAGACCTTGGCCCATGTACACCAGCTTTTACACTAGTGTATATATATATATATATATATATATATATATATATATATATATATATATATATATATACACAAAGACACTCACATATATGCAGACAAATATGTGTGTGTAGATATAGATAGATAGATATCTTCTGTATAATATAAATTGCTAGGCTGTGAAGCTCCTTGTGTGCGTAACAGCACATGTGCAGTAGAGACTGCCGGAAGGAGACTGGCCGAACACGCTGATTCTGAGCGGGGTGCTCCAACAGCCGGGGCCACCAGGAGACACTTTAGCTCACCCACCATCCATGCTGCAGCTCTTCTCCCTTGCTCACTCACATCCATGCAGTGGCTCACCTAACTCTCTCACTTGCCCTCTGTGCAGCATATCTTCTGGCGTGGCCCATGGCCCAGAGTAGGCCTCAGTTCAGGGAGTTTTCTGCTTGAGAGAGAGGAGGTACACAGAGCTAAGGAAGACAGTGTGAGGGTCCGTGTCAATCAGTAGAACCCTGCTGAGCTGGCAGAGAGTGTAGTGTGGGTCTGTGGCTACCAGTGAAATAAGGCTTGGCTGGCAGACAGTGTCATGTGGGTTTCTGACTACTGGTGGAACAAGGCTGGGCTGGCAGACAGTGTAGTGTGGGTCTGTGGCTACCACTGGACAAGACTGGGCTGGCAGACAGCGTACTGTGGTTCTGGGGCTATCAGTGAACAGTGGAATATCTGGCCCTTTCCCCTGCAATTAAACATCTAAACAGTAACTAAATGTATCTTATGGTGACAGACCCACTTTAACAAGCTGTTCCGGACATCTGTTCCCTCCCAGTGAATGTTAGGTAGGAAGGAAAATGGGCAGGTGTGAAAATATCCAGGTGCATGTAGCCTTGAAGTCCCACTGAACAGTCATGAATCTTAGATAATATATCTTTTGAAGCAAAGGGTGCATATTGTTTTGTACTGTAAAAACAGAAGTAACTTAAAGGGATAGTAATGTTTCATAATAAAAACAGCTCTAATTAATCATCATAGTATTTAGACTTTGGAGAGTGTTATTTCAATTCCGTCAGAGTTGTAGTACAAGAGTAATTCAATGACAAAGTTTTCCCCCTCCCTCCCCTTTTACTGATGTAACACTGCTCAGCCAGATCAGAAAGGAGGTGCCCAGGTAGATTGCACAGAGGGACAATTTTCAATTAAGATAAGGAAAAAACTGAAAAGCTTGTCAAGGGGGGGCAGGGACTTAATTGTTTTCATAGGAAGAAGATTGTCCCCTGCTGTTATCTGTCTGGTCTATGGACTGCATTCCACATCTGAGAAGAGATGGCTTACACTAGGTAAAAGGGGCGGGAGGGGAAACTTTGCTTGTGAATATCTCTCAAACCATAAAGGTTTGAGAGATAAGACTTATATCATTCTTCATGTTTTTTTAATGCCTACAAAATAAAATAAAGTTTAAACAAAGTATTACTATCCCTTTAAATACAACAGGAAGGGATTTTTACCTTAAAGGGACTCTAACAACTCCTGAAAATAAACCTCAATTTACCTTAATACATGTAGAATCAATTGAATGAATCAATTCTTTTTGGACTGGTCCCCAAGTACTATAGATAGATAGATAGATAGATAGATAGATAGATAGATATGCAGACAGACATGATTCTTGTTGTAGGACTGTAGGCTATCAAACGCTTCCCACTGGTGTGTCCTTAGGAAATCGATAGTGGGAGGAGTTTGTGTTCCTGAGGTCCTGCAGCAAAGAATTATGTCTGCCTCCATGGGCATGACAGCCAGTACTAATTAAAGAATAATTTGGGGAAAATATCCACAAAATATGGATTCACAGTGGCCATTTGATTCTGTGCCCACATTATGTGGTGCAGTTTGGTTTGACCCAGAATTGCTTTCATTTGCTTTTAAAGATACATAATCAGAAACACAGATTTTGACAGCAATTAAGACCCAACTGGCCCATTCAGTTTGTCCATTTTATTATCTAAAATACACAGACCTGTCTTCTTCTCAGTATAGACTTATGTCTATCCCAGGCATTTTATAATTCCCTTACAGTATTAGTGCCTACAAGCTCTGCTGGGAGGCGGTTCCTTGAGTCTATTACCCTTTCTGTACAGTAGTTCTTTGGTACATTACTGCTGAATTTCCCACCCTCTACCTTTTTAGATCGTGACCTGTTGTTCTAGTGCGCCTTTAAAAAAAAAAATAATAATAATAAAAAAAAATGCTTCTCTCCAGAACTATATTAAATCCCTTAACCTTTTGAATACCCGAGGGCATTCAATGCCTTGCTTTGCAAGGCATTGTGTACCCCTCTGGCACTCAAAGGGTTAAAGGGACTGTAACGTCCCATAACATTTATTTAGTGTTTTGTAGAGATTAAAGTGTTAGTAATGTCTGAAAAAAACTTTTTTGCATTTAGAGAAGCTTAAAAAGCTGATCTAAATGCAAAAAAACGTATCTCTCAAACCGCTATGGTTTAAGAGGTATGGGCGTTTAAAGTTTGATTTCTCCTACTGACAGCTGTAAAGCTGTCAGCAGGAGATCCGTGTTGGTCGACACAGAGGAGCTTGAGAAGTGCCGAGATCTCCTTACTTACACGGAATCCCTTCATTGGAATGGTCTAAAATGTGTGCCTGAACACTAGGCACACATTTTAGACCATTCCAATGAAGGGATTCCGTGTAAGTAACGAGATCTCGGCACTTCTCAAGCGCCACCGTGTCGACCGTCACAGATCTCCTGCTGACAGCTTTACAGCTGTCAGTAGGAGAAATCAAACTTTAAACGCCCGTATCTCTTAAACCATAGCGGTTTGAGAGATACGTTTTTTTTGCATTTAGATCAGCTTTTTAAGCTCTTCTAAATGCAAAAAAGTTTTTTTTGACATTACTAACACTTTAACAAAATAAGCTAAAATGCCACAAATCCTATCTGTCAAACCGCTATGGTGTGAGAAATATCCTCCGCTAAAGTTCCTCTTCTCCTGATCTCCGCAATTTAAAGGGATAGCAATACTTAAAATGTAAAAAAAAATATGTTGTAGGGATTATCCCCCTGAGTAAAACAAGAGTACTCACACTGCTGAAAGGTGTTTCATTCGAAAGTAATTAATTTTCAAAGTTGAATTTTTAGGTGCAATATCACAGTGGCCTGAAATTGTACAGTGGCGCTGTTGCTACACCATCCTATGGAGATTTATGGTCCCGGGACCAGAGCTGTCCATAGGATCATGTAGCAACAGCGCCACTGTACAATTTCAGGCCACTGTGATATTGCACCTAAAAAATGCAACTTTGAAAATTAATAACGTTTGAATGAAACACCTTTCAGCAGTGGGAGTACTCTTGTTTTGCTCAGGGGGATAAACCCTACAACATATTTTTTTTTACATTTTAAGTATTACTATCCCTTTAAAAATAATTGCAAACCAGGCATGCTTTGTAGACCGTTCCAAAGAAGTATTTCTTTTTAAATTGCGCCATTGCGGCTCTGCTGACGAACCTCCTCGTGTCGGCCAACATGGATCTCCTTCTGTCAGCTTTACAGCTGACATCAGGCAAAGAGGAGCTTTAGCGGAGGATCTCTCTCAAACCATAGCGGTTTGAGAGATACGATTTGTGACATTTAGCTTATTTTTTAATCTCTACAAAACTCTAAGCATTTTTTATGGGGCATTACTGTACCTTTAATATATTTATAGGGTTCAACCACATCACTCGTCTCTCTCTGTTTTCTTCCAAGCTGTACATATTAAGGTTTTTGGGGCGTATACACGATTACACTAGCTCAGATTTACTGGTGTTAGCCTCTAACGGAAAGGTCCTGAAATGTACTATATTTTTTTCAGTTAAAAAAACCAAACATTTCCATTCCTTTCAAAAATATTTTGTACTCTAAGACTGGATTGTCCTGAAGTCTCCATAAGGCGATAATATAGGGGAAAAAAAAACATCGACAAACTATTTTTACCTAGGTACTAGATGGTAAGACGTGGGTACTTTTACAGTGATGCCAGTTGGTTTGCTCTAGAATAGAATATGTCAAGTATTGTTGACAACACGTGCCCTATAGCAGACTAAGGGTTACAGTATAATAATAGCTATATGATGGTGTGGTCCTTAGCCAAGATAAGCCTTGTGTGTGCAGCTGTAGGGACTCCCACAGCCTCGTATCAAGTAGTCTACCTGAGCTCATATAGAGGCAGAGCTATAGATCATATTTAACCTATTAATCTAAGGCCTTATTGGGTGGTTTAATCATTGGAATGTAGCTGTGAACGTATAGCGTTGCATGTAGATATATATATATATGTCCATGTGGGATTGTACTCTGCAGGTGTGAGAGTCCAGGAGCAGTAACAATGACTCACTGGGCAACTTTCTCTTTGGCTTTTTCCTGCCTCTTGGCAGTTTCTTATGCTGCAACGGTAAGACTATACGACAGGGCTTTTCTTTTTTGTGCTAATCTTAAATGGAGAAAACCAGCCAGTTTGAATTGAAGCGGTCACCCCAGCATTACGTTTATACTATGTCTGTAGTAGAAAAGAGGCATCTATGGATGGGTACGATGACTAGCTACATATTCAAGGGCAATACAAAGAAGTTCCTGAGCTAAAAAAACAAGCAACAACCAAAAAATGGGGCACCCGTTAAGTTTAGAGAAAAGATGTTTTGAACTCCAGCAAAGGAAAGAGTTTTTTTACAGTAAAGGTAGAATTGCTTGCCTTGTGATGCTGTGTTGGCAGTTACTGTAGATATGTTTAAAAAGTATTGGAAGCTTTTTTAGCGAAAGAAGAACCAATACATACTAATATGAACTCTCAACTTATCATACTACGGACAGAAATTCCTAACGGCCCCTAAGAAATTTGTCCTTGCTCCTTTTTCAAGAGCTAATATCTTCGATAAATCCTGGATGTCTTGTTCATAACAGTTGCTGTCTCTTCTTTCAAACCGAAGCAGGCAGAGTGCAGGAGCCTACTTAAACCATTAACATGTTGAGCGCCTGATGGGTATCCAACGCATTGCTTTGCAATGCGTTGAATATCCCTCTGGTTCTTATGGGGGTTAAGAAATGTATTTAAAGCAAAACTACAAAATGCAGCATGTTGGGGCTTAATGGTTCCCTTTGTCAGACATAATGTAGTCACCCATCATCTGACCTTAAGCCTTTGTGTTGCAATGAGTTGGCAAGCCCCTATGGCACTCAGAGGGTTAAAAAGGCCAGCAGGACCCTGGAAATGCATCCTAACAGTCATTAGCATAATTAGGCATGCATTATTCAACATCCTACCAACACTAGATTAAATCAAAATGTAAATAAATAAAACATGAAATGCAATCCTGTCCCTACATAGAGTGAAAATCCTGAATTGGAAAGGTTCATATTGATCAACTGACAAAAAGTACAGTATCGAGCCTAGTGAAAGCTAGATGCAAAAATAGACAAAGGGTTAACAGACATACCAACCAGATAATTACTGCCCAAGTAACCTGTACATGGAGATAGAGAAACATTAAATAAAACATTCCCTTTGAGTGCCAGAGCAGTATGCATCTTTTGCAATGGTTGCTTACCTCCTCTGGCACCCAAAGGGTTAACACTTTAGTCCCCCATTTCTCTCTCCAAAAGCATTCCCTTCGGTCAAGTAATAAATGAATATTTCCATCCCTTAATGGTATGTTTAACCTGTCCTAACACTTGGCATCTAACTTAACCCTTTAAGTGCAATGCGTTCCGTACCCCTCTGGCACTCAAAGGGTTAAGAGATGTTATGTTTTTTTGTAAAAAAAAAAAAAAAGTCACAGTTTACTTTTTACACTTTTTGGGGGTCATATAATTGCTAAATTAATTCCTAATTCTTAAATCGTATATTTATGTTTTGTATAACCTAAGCTTTAGTTTTCCGTTTGTCTGTCCAACACAGCCAAGACCTTAAGGACATTTAATTAAATAGATAACATTTTTCAATCACAAGTAGTGAATTGCTTAAGAAGTAATTCAGCGAACTTGTAAGGATACTTTCTTGCAAGAGCACTACATAATCTAGTGCTTTATAGCTTGTTTAATTATGATTTTGAATCATGCCATTAACTGTGATGATGCACTTTCTGGGTCCTTCTGGCCTTTTTCGAGGTCAGATGGAGAGTAATTACACTTGCGCTCAAAGAAAGGAATCGTTGAATGTCCCCCCCAATAAATAAGTAAATAAATATTAGCTGTAAATAAATTCCCTGCTGGGATCAGATGAAATGTGCAATTTATCAATGCATTCCTGAATGTTTGTCTACTTACCCAGTATTCTATACCTGTCTGTACATATATACAAGGGCATAATGTGCATGTTTGGGCTTGATGTCCATTTTCTTGTAGCCCAGCTAAGAAGTATCTGTCTATAAAAGGAGTCAGTGGCAAATTATTCCTCTTTATTTTAGAGATCTGTACATGCCTGGGGAACCTGCATCCTCCCAGTTGCTGTTGAATTACAATTTCCATCATCCTCAGATGTCATACAGCCAGCTGAGGATGATGGGAGTTGTAGTCCAACAACAGCCGCAGTGCTTCAAGTTGCCCTCTACTGGTTTATTGTAACCTGCTCCTGAACTTGGTTTTACAGCTGGGAGTGGTTTACACAGAAGGTGGATTTGTAGAAGGAACCAGCAAGAAAGTTGGCATCTTATCTCCGAGTTACATTGATATCTTCAAGGGAATCCCCTTTGCTGCCCCTCCGAAAATCCTTGAAAAACCAGAAAGGCATTCTGGTTGGTCAGGTAAAGCCAGCTGACAATGGATCAGTTACTGCAGATGTTTTAGTCTTATGAAGTGCATCTGTTGCAACTGGTTGAACCATGTGGTTTTTGTTTTCCAATCAGTTTAATAGTATGAGAGAGTTTTGGTTTAGTAGTTGGGGAATCTAATGTCAGCAGAGCTTTGTTATTGGCCCTGTCTAATTATGCTGTATAATTAATTACATGTCCAGAAAATACCACCTCTTTATCAGTTTAGCTCTAGACATTCCACTGGAGGGGTGGAATTGACTGGAGAGAATAATCATTTCAAGTAGGAGGGGAGGGTTTGAAATGGGGACATTTCTTCTTGAATATGACCAGGGCTAGGTGTTGGCTGAGGAGGAGCGGTTAAGTGGTAGCTGAGGGGATATGGCTAGGTGTGCTGGATGAGGAGGAGCAGTTAAGTGCTAGCTGAGGGGATATGGCTAGGTGTGCTGGATGAGGGGGATTGGTTAAGTGCTAGCTGAGGGAATATGGCTAGGTGTGCTGGATGAGGAGGAGCGGTTGAGTGGTAGCTGAGGGGATATGGCTAGGTGTGCTGGATGAGGAGGAGCGGTTGAGTGGTAGCTGAGGGGATATGGCTAGGTGTGCTGGATGAGGAGGAGCGGTTAAGTGCTAGCTGAGGGGATATGGCTAGGTGTGCTGGATGAGGGGGATTGGTTAAGTGCTAGCTGAGGGGATATGGCTAGGTGTGCTGGATGAGGAGGAGCGGTTGAGTGGTAGCTGAGGGGATATGGCTAGGTGTGCTGGATGAGGGGGAGTGGTTAAGTGCTAGCTGAGGGGATATGGCTAGGTGTGCTGGATGAGGGGGATTGGTTAAGTGCTAGCTGAGGGGATATGGCTAGGTGTGCTGGATGAGGGGGAGTGGTTAAGTGCTAGCTGAGGGGATATGGCTAGGTGTGCTGGATGAGGGGGAGTGGTTAAGTGCTAGCTGAGGGGATATGGCTAGGTGTGCTGGATGATGGGGAGTGGTTAAGTGCTAGCTGAGGGGATACGGCTAGTTGTGCTGGATGATGGGGAGTGGGTAAGTGCTAGCTGAGGGGATATGGCTAGTTGTGCTGGATGATGGGGAGTGGTTAAGTGCTAGCTGAGGGGATATGGCTAGGTGTGCTGGATGAGGGGGAGTGGTTATGTACTGGCTGAGGGTGTGTGCTTAGGTACTGACACTCAAAGAATGAAGCTCTTTCACAAGTGTCTGCTCTTCTATTTCCCAGGGACTCTCAAGGCCACAGACTACAAACCTCGCTGTCTGCAGGCCACCGTATCCCAGAATGACGTCCGCGGTGATCTGGATTGCCTCTACCTCAATATCTGGGTTCCTCAGTCCAGATCAGCAGGTCAGTGAGTGCTGTTGGGACATTTTCCTATTGTGATTCAACTGCAACAATGATGGTGACTGATTAGATAACCCTTGGCGGACTATCAAGAAAATGTTCCCTCTATGGCATGCACAGACGAGCAACCCAGGCCTGAAAGAGTTAAAGAGGACTGCAGTGTAGTAACTGGTGCACCATGCAGCCCTGTCCAGTTTTAATTAGTGTTTTAACTCTGTCAGTGCTGGGTCACTCACTCCTGAGGAGGAGATGCACTAAGGCAGAGGTGTCCAAGTTCAGTCCTCAAGTACTATGAACAGTCCATGACTTAAGCATTTCCCTGTTTGGACGCAGGTGGGACAGTCAAAATGAATGAGCCACTGACTAACTCACCTGTTTTAACCCTTTGAGTGCCAGAGAGGTACACAATATATTTCTCCGCAATGTGTTGCGTACCCCTCTGGCACTCAGAGGGTTAATCAGGGAAATCTGTAAATCCTGGCCTGTTGGGAATGCCTGTTGGCATTCCAAGGTTTCAAAGCCACATTTAAATTAATAGGGATTTAGGGAATATTTATTTGTCCCCATTGGTGCAGCTGGTTTGCTCCAAAAGCCCTACAGTTTTTCTTTTTAGTAGTTCAGCTTTACTGTCAGAGAAATGCATAAGCTGCATTACCACAATAGCCCACTAGATGTCACGGTATGTTTGAAAATGTAGAACAGATACTGCGTTTTATACAGAAACAGAAAAGTGGGAAGATTCGCAGCAAAACAGCTTCATCATTCGGAAGAAACGTTTCACACTGATTTAACCCTCTGAGTTCCAGGGGGTGCTCAACACATTGCTCCACAATGCATTGTGTACCCCTCTGCCATTCAAGGGTTAAACTGGGCTTCACCCTTGAATTCTAGAGTTCTCCAACTCTTTATAATCATACCTGGGAACTCTCCGGATTTGCCCCGGAGACTCCGGTTCTGACAGAGCTTTACCGGGTCTCCGGGGCAGAGGCAGATTCCTCCGGATGTGGAGAGTTTCTCCCGTTGTGCCTCCGTCCCCAGCCTTCTGTGTGACACATTTAACCCTCTGAGTGCCAGAGTGGTACGGAATGCATTGCTTTGCAATGCATTCCGTACCACTCTCGCACTCAAAGGGTTAAATCCCCCCAACACTTGAGTTAAGCCCCGCCCCTTTTTGACGCGATTAGCGTCAATTTTGTTACCCCCTGCTGAACAGAGGACTACCCTCTGGGTAGCCCTCAACCAAAAGTTCCCAGGTATGTTTATAATGCAATGCACTATATAGTACAACCTGTATTTCACTGGAACAGATTTATTGCACAACACAAAATAAAAATAGTTGTGAGATGACTGTTTCCATTTAAGGATTTTGCTTCTGAGCTTAAAGGGATAGTAATACTTAAGATGTAAAAAAAATATATTGTAGGGTTTATCTCCCGGAGTAAATGAAGGGTACTCCCACTGCTGAGAGATATTTTATTAAAAAATTATAACAACTCAAGCTTGAATTTTTTAGGTGCAATATCACAATGACCTGAAAGTTACAGTGGCGCTGTTTCTACACCATCCTATGGATACTTATGGTCTACAGACCAGAGCTGACCATAGGATGGTGTAGCAACAACGCCACTGTAAATTATCAGGCCACTGTGATATTGCACCTAAAAAATCAAGCTTGAGCCGTTATAATTTTGTAATAAAATATCTCTCAGCAGTGGGAGTACTCTTGTTTTACACAGGGGGATAATCCCTACAACATATATTTTTTGACATTATAAGTATTACTATCCCTTTAACTGTAATGTGCTTGTGTGTTTTTGTCTTTAATTCAGTGTCCACAAACCTGCCAGTTATGATCTGGATCTATGGCGGAGCGTTTATGCTTGGATCAGCTGAAGGAGCCAATGTCTTAAACAACTACCTGTATGATGGAGAGGAACTTGCACTGCGCGGCAATGTCATTGTGGTGACCTTCAACTACAGGCTGGGACCACTAGGATTCCTCAGTACAGGAGACTCAAATGCCCCTGGTACATCTAGACTTCCATGCACATGCATATACAGGCAGAGATAGAAAGACAAACAGATACATACGTACATAGATAAACCGATACATACATACATAAATGACAGACAATAGAAAGCTTGGTTGCATTAAGCAATTAACCCATGAAACCTAATTTTGCAAATGCATAGTAAGAAACATGAAATTTGATTGGTCCTTATGATGCAAAATAGCCCCAGTCCTTAAATGTCTGAGTGCCAGAGGGGTATCCAATGCATTACTTGCAGATACTACCATTCCACACTACTTTCTTTCCCTTACCACTGCCACTCCCTTCCTGCCAGATACTAACATTCTGTTCTGCTCTCTCTCCCACTCCCAGCCAGCTAGACACAAATATTCCACGTTGCTCTCCCTCACACCTGCCACTTCCTGCCAGCCAAACACAAACAGTCCACACTGCTCTCCCTGCCACCTCCCAGCCAGCCAGACACAAACATTCCATACTGTTCTCCCTCACAAATGCCACTCACTTCTTGCCACATACTAACATTCCTCACTGCTCTTCCTCCTACATATATATCCCTACCACTACTAGTTCATTTGCATAAACTGACAATTAAATAAAGCTAAATATTTTATAAACTATTGTTTGAAATAAGACAAATAATGGCTAGCATAAACATAAGTGATTTTGTAAGGTTTTAAATGTACCTGTTTGTTACAAGGTGACAGTCCTATAATAAAGCACTTCTCTGCCTGCACAGGTAACTATGGACTGTGGGATCAGCATATGGCCATTGCCTGGGTGAAGAGAAATATCGCTGCCTTTGGTGGAGACCCCAATAACCTCACCATATTCGGAGAGTCTGCTGGAGGTGCCAGTGTCTCTTTGCAGGTAGAACCTCTTCAATAACGTGTATTGGCTTATGAAATTAAATTGCCATAGGTCAAGAAGAGAAATACTATAGTCTACATATATTTAAGCCACTTTTGGGTTCTGAGCAGTGTTTGTGTTCTGGTCTCCTTAACCCCTTGGTTGGCAGAGAGATCTCCAACGCATTGTGAAACTTGGAGACCTCTCTAGCATCCAAGGAGTTAACGTGGACCTGTCACTCTAAGAAGACAAGTTTAGTTTGTTTTAAAGAGAATTAAAATCCCCTATATGTTGTACTAAGCATTTTTCTGTAAAATAAATATCTTTAATAAATTAACAGTTATGTTTAGGTGGTACAGTGCGGCACTGTATGATAATTCCCGGGTACAGTATGCTAATTCATTTTGTTCCAGGCCAAACTTATCACCCAGGCCTGAGTCAGCACCAGTCCATGGGGTACTTTAGGGCAGAGACAGATTAAGACTCCATGAGGCCCTAGGTAGGATCCCAGATTGGGGCCCTCCCTCCAGCCACACTGGAGACCACCACTGCCTTCCAGTGGTGCCACAAAGGGTATGTGAGGGTCTGTGACTACCAGTGGACAGTAGAACACGAGCCTGGGGAAGCCTAAATGTGACTTTCAGAAGCAGTGCGTTGGATACCCCTCTGGAACATGTTTTTTGTAATCAGTTGTCATTGCTGGGCATCAGGACCCCTTCTGATGTTCCCCCAGCTATTAATGTCCCAGGTGATCGAGCTGAGGATCAATAGAGGCAACCACTTAGGGCAGCGTGGCTTCCTTGCTTCCATCTTCCTTATTTTCTGGTAAGGATTGGGAGGGACAGAGGAAAGTTTTCCACATCACCATTGACATTACCAATGTCACCAATGACATAGGAGGCTTTCCCGGCCACTCCTGCCTGGAAGATAAGGTCTGTGGAAGCAGGGAAGCCACTGTGCCCTGAGTCGCTTCTGTTTATCTCACAGTGCTCTCAGCTGGGACATCAGTAGTTGGGGGTACATCAGGAGAGGTCCTGGTGCCCCCCAGTGAGGTCTGACAAGTAAGGACCAGGCTGCAGACAGGGTCCACAGATTGGTATGGGACCTAGGCTCTAGCCTAGGTTGCCTAGTGCACAACTGGCTTTGCTGCAGGGGGGCCCTGTGCTACAAAAGACATAAATGTCCTGAACCACAAGAGCAGTCCAGGGCACTTTAACCCCTAGGTTGAAAAAAATCTGAGAACCATTGCTTTGACCCACCCTGACTCTTCTTTTTATCTTGCAGACTCTCTCACCTTATAATGTTGGACTGGTCAAGCGAGCCATCAGCCAGAGTGGGGTGGCTCTGTCCCCCTGGGCTATTCAGACTGAACCTCTCTTCTGGGCTAGAAAGGTAAATTTATTCTGAGCTGTAGACTACATCAATACATTCATCTTTCCCAGGGGAGGTGCTTTTGCCAGTAGTCCCAGTTCATACTCTATAGCATTCTTAGACATCTATCATGGCTCCCTATTCAGCAACGCATCAATTACAAAGTCCTTCTTCTCACCTTTAATTCTCTCCACACTGCTACCCCTCCTTACAGCTCTTCCCTCATATCCTCTTATGTTCCTGGCCCCTTCCCTCTGTCAGCAAACAACACCCTTCTAGTTGCACCATCCACACCCTCTCCCGTCTCAAACCTTTCTCACTTTCTGCTCCTTATCTATGGAAATCCATAACCCTCTCCCTAAGTCAAGAATAATCCCCCTCTGTCTTTAAATCTACCCTGAAATCCTATCTTCTGGAGCACTAGGACTCAGCACTTGTAATCTCAGCACTTGATACCCTCATACCCTGTTATCTGTCTCCTATTACCCATTTAGACTGTAATCTCCTTGGGGCAGGGACCTCTCTCCTATTGTTTCTATGAATGTGGTACTTATTTTATCCCCTCTAATTTATTGTAACACGTGTCTATTGTAAGGCTATTGTACACTGTGTGGAGCCATATAAATAAAGATATACATTTATACATTATTACTCTTATTTAAAGGTGCAGCAATGCTTTAGTTTTAATTTATTTATTAATTGTAGGCTTGAGTAAAACAATAGTATCATTATGGCTGGGAGATGCTTTGGTCAAAACTTATTACAACTCAATGCGTTGGATACCTCTCTGGCATTCAGAGAGTTAAACTGCCAGTGGCAATATCATATGGTGTCCTGGCACTAATTGGTCTTTATATTTCATTCTATGAGTGAGTTGAGTCTTAAGCTACTAGTCTTCAAAGTGGAGATAGCAACAGCGCCACCAAGTGGAGTGACAGTATACTTTTGAGCTGTAATAATATTTGAATAAAACAATATATTTTTGTCTCTTGTCATTGGAAGGTACTGGCTTTTCTGTACAGGTACATCATTAATCATTCAGGCTTTATCCGACATATAAGAGAACAAAAATCTCTGCTGAGATTAGATTCCCCAACTACTAAACCAGAATTCCCTAATTTAGTTTCCTGAATTAGTCCTGGCTAAGTCCCTGGGGGTCACTCCTCTGGTGTATTTATCTGTTGTATGTGCTCACACACATTTCTAGGGAAGACATATGAAATGCCTCTTTGTTACAGGTGTCAGAGAGGGTTGGCTGCCCTGTGGATGACAACGCGGCCTTGGTAAGCTGCTTGAAGATTACAGACCCTAAAGCCGTCACTCTGGCCTATAAACTGGAGCTGGTAAACCTAGACTGTAAGTCCAAACAAATGAGAGGAAGGAGATGAGACTGCAAGGGAGAGAGAGTGAATGAGAAAGAGTGCAAGAGAGTGGACTAAAGCGAGACCGCACAGAACAGGCACAGATAGGAGTGAAAGGAAGGTGAGGGGTGTAGGATAGGAAGAGCTGAGGATTGGGAAGGGTCATGAGACTGATTGGAACAGAGATGCAGAGGAATCAAATCCGAGAACTGGGAGGGAAGGGAGAGAGAGAGGTATGAAAAAGTAGGCAGGCCTGGATTTACATCCCAGGCACCTCGTAGGCAGGGCACTCATGGAGCCCTGAGCTCCTCCATTAGCAACACAGACCTCACCCAAACTTCCCCCCAACTACCTGTGGCACAGAAAATATCCTTAGCACAAAAAACACTTTACAATGTGCTGGAGACCTCTACAGCATCCAAGAGTTTAACTAATAGCAAGTATAGTGGTAGATCAACAGGAATGGCCACGTTTTTTCATCTGTGGGTCACATGATCAGAAAATTATATGATTGAGGGCTGCATTTTTTTATTGTTTTCATAGGTAATGAGAATATTGGGTTTAAACAGACTGAACTATTCTGGAGAACTGTAGTGTGTTGGTTACACAATGGTAATGATGAGCAGGTGGTTAGGTCTTATTGGCCTATTAGTTCATGTGTGCTAGCTAATAGGTAAAAAAAATGTTTTTGTGAAAAATCTCACACCTTGGTCTCAGACGGGCCGCATGTCGTCCCTGGGTTATATGTTAAACGCCCAGGGCCTGTATTGTCTATTTTTCCTTTATATCCTTCTTCTCTTCATCCAGATCCCGTGGTTTACTACTTGGCGTTTGCGCCAGTCATAGATGGGGATTTCATCCCAGATGAGCCAAGGAATCTGTTTGGCAATGCTGCAGATGTCGACTACCTGGCAGGAGTGAACAACATGGACGCACATATGTTTGCGGGTGTAGACATGCCCTCTATTAACCAACCTCTCCAGAAGATGTCTGCGTATGTAAATTCCATTCTAAACAGGGGTGCTTTTCTATAAAGACAGGTACTAGGGGGGAGGTGCACTAATGTGTAATAAAGTGGAGATAACTTCTCAAGTGATATCACTTCTCCAGTTCCTATGTTATTCTATGGAGCCTATGCACTAAGATTTCTCCAGCTTTGGAGATCTTAGTGCATAGGCTATATAGAATAACATAGGAACTGGAGAAGTGATATTGCTGGAGAAGTTATCTCCACTTTTTCACCTTTTTATTTTGCCTTAGTGCATAACCCTCCAGGTTACCTTATTTCTTGGACATAGTGGCAAGAAAAAATGTGCAGTCATTGATAAAAGGTACCAGGTTATCGACAAACGGTACCATGGTCACTGACCTGGCATGGCTCTGCTTCAATGGCTCCAGATCTGTAACAGGATTCCAAACAGATCATAGCTCTTAGTCACATTCACAGCATTGGTAACCCCTTAATCACCAGCCGTCATTAAGTGACCTTCCCTTAATGTACATGTGACTGGTGACGTGAACCGGGGGTCTAAAAGCAACCACTCTGGTCTTGTAGTTGTCAATTTCAGACACTGCAGGAGCCCTGCAAGCACAAAGTATGTGATGCACTGGTCCTTCAGGGAAAATAAATGGTGACGGTGCTGACACGTCACCGGTCATTAAGGGGGTAATCGCGGTCTCCAGCTAAAGACAATGGCCCATATGTATACCGGTAACATGGAGCAGTTATGGGGCTCTGCAACTGCACTATAGGAAGATATATAAAAATTTCAAACAAACAATTTGTCCTGTATATGGGCACCTTTACGTTCTACCAGTGGTTGGGTGAAAATGATAGGTTAATACACTGTGGATTGTGAACTGATTAAGACTTTCACTCACAGGGATGATGTTCAGAAACTGGTACAAGGGCTGACGCTTTCCAAAGGCTTAAGTGGAATGGAAATGGCGTACAATCTGTACACATCCAACTGGGGACCAAATCCCGAGCAGGAAAACATGAAGAAGACGGTCATAGACTTAGAGACAGATTACATCTTCCTAGTACCCACACAAGAGGCACTGGCACACCATTATCAGAATGCCAAGTAAGTACAGGAGGCCATCTGAGCAACAGGTCATAAGGGTCCTTTTAGCAGTAGGTCTGAGGACAGAGCGTAACCAAGGGATTCATACAGCAGGTATTTCTATATTATCAGTGTGTTAAAAGGTGTTGGACATTTATGGAAACAATATATAATATTGTAGGCTTTTCCTACTGAGAACAAAATAAAGAGTTCATTCAAATGTTATCACAATTCAGCTGTTACAAAGAGGTGAAATTGTTACAATTACAGTCTAGGAATGCTCATGTTTTTCACTGAGTGATAGAGAATAAAATACCATCTGGCCACCAGGGGGCACTGTTACTAACAGTTTAATTTAAAAAAGGGTAAAAAAAAAAAAAGGCATCTCAGCAATAGACATCCCTTTGTTTTACTCAACATGAAAATCACTCACATTTTATATAATTCACAATCAATCTCTTGACCCTTTGAGTGCCAGAACAGTGTGCAACGCATTGCTTCTGGCATCCAAACTGTTAACATGGACTGGTCACATTAACCCTTTGTATGCCAGAGGGGTATGCAACACATTTCATTGCATACCTTTCTGGCACTCAGAGGGTTAAGACAAGTTTAGTTTCTTTTACATGGCATTAAAATCTGCCTACCTGTTATACTAGCCAATAATCCCAATAATCTGAAAATAGTTTCTGAGATATCCTTTATTTGCTGATGGCGTGGTATGTTAATTGCCTGCATAGTATGTTGATTAGTTATGTTCATGGACAAACTTACCCCTCTTTGTACTATTAGAAATGCCCTCAGTATGTGGGTTCTACCTAGATTCATTCATAGCACAGTGTGTGTGTGTGGGCTCTGCCTAGATTCATACATAGCACAGTGTGTGTGGGCTCTGCCTAGATTCATTCATAGCACAGTGTGTGTGGGCTCTGCCTAGATTCATTCATAGCACAGTGTGTGGGTTCTACCTAGATTCATTCGTAGCACAGTGTGTGGGTTCTACCTAGATTCACTCATAGCACAGTGTGTGGGTTCTGCCTAGATTAATTCCTAGCAGTGTGTGGTGGGCTCTACTTAGATTCATTCATAGCACAGTGTGTGGGTTCTACCTAGATTCATTCCTAGCACAGTGTGTGGGCTCTGCCTAGATTCATTCATAGCAGTGTGTGGGTTCTACCTAGATTAATTCCTAGCAGTGTGTGGTGGGCTCTACCTAGATTCATTCATAGCACAGTGTGTGTGTGTGTGTGTGTGTGTGTTCTACCTAAATTCATTCATAGCACAGTGTGTGGGTTCTACCTAGATTCATTCCTAGCGCAGTGTGTGGTGGACTTTACCTAGTTTCATTCATAGCGCAGTGTGTTGTGGGCTCTACCTAGATTCATTCATAGTACAGTGTGTGGGTTCTACCTAGATTCATTCGTAGCACAGTCTGTGGGTTCTACCTAGATTCACTCATAGCACAGTGTGTGGGTTCTGCCTAGATTAATTTCTAGCAGTGTGTGGTGGGCTCTACTTAGATTCATTCATAGCACAGTGTGTGGGTTCTACCTAGATTCATTCCTAGCACAGTGTGTGGGCTCTGCCTAGATTCATTCATAGCAGTGTGTGGGTTCTACCTAGATTCATTCCTAGCAGTGTGTGGTGGGCTCTACCTAGATTCATTCATAGCACAGTGTGTGTGTGTGTGTGTGTGTGTGTGTGTGTGTGTGTGTGTGTTCTACCTAAATTCATTCATAGCACAGTGTGTGGGTTCTACCTAGATTCATTCCTAGCGCAGTGTGTGGTGGACTTTACCTAGTTTCATTCATAGCGCAGTGTGTTGTGGGCTCTACCTAGATTCATTCATAGCACAGTGTGTGTGTGTGTGTGTGTTCTACCTAAATTCATTCATAGCACAGTGTGTGGGTTCTACCTAGATTCATTCCTAGCGCAGTGTGTGGTGGACTTTACCTAGTTTCATTCATAGCGCAGTGTATTGTGGGCTCTACCTAGATTCATTCATAGCACAGTGTGTGTGTGTGTGTGTGTGTGTGTGTGTGTGTGTGTGTGTGTGTGTGTGTGTTCTACCTAAATTCATTCATAGCACAGTGTGTGGGTTCTACCTAGATTCATTCCTAGCGCAGTGTGTGGTGGACTTTACCTAGTTTCATTCATAGCGCAGTGTTTTGTGGGCTCTACCTAGATTCATTCATAGCACAGTGTGTGGGTTCTACCTAGATTCATTCGTAGCACAATGTATGGGTTCTACCTAGATTCACTCATAGCACAGTGTGTGGGTTCTGCCTAGATTAATTCCTAGCAGTGTGTGGTGGGCTCTACTTAGATTCATTCATAGCACAGTGTGTGGGTTCTACCTAGATTCATTCCTAGCACAGTGTGTGGGCTCTGCCTAGGTTCATTCATAGCAGTGTGTGGGTTCTACCTAGATTAATTCCTAGCAGTGTGTGGTGGGCTCTACCTAGATTCATTAATAGCACAGTGTGTGGGTTCTACCTAGATTCATTCCTAGCACAGTGTGTGGGCTCTGCCTAGGTTCATTCATAGCAGTGTGTGGGTTCTACCTAGATTAATTCCTAGCAGTGTGTGGTGGGCTCTACCTAGATTCATTCATAGCAGTGTGTGTGTGTGTGTGTGTGCGTGCGTGCGTGCGTGCGTGCGTGCGTGCGTGTGTTCTACCTAAATTCATTCATAGCACAGTGTGTGGGTTCTACCTAGATTCATTCCTAGCGCAGTGTGTGGTGGGCTCTACCTAGATTCATTCATAGCACAGTGTGTGGGTTATACCTAGATTCATTCCTAGCACAGTGTGTGGGCTCTGCCTAGATTCATTCATAGCAGTGTGTGGGTTATACCTAGATTCATTCCTAGCACAGTGTGTGGGCTCTGCCTAGATTCATTCATAGCAGTGTGTGGGTTCTACCTAGATTAATTCCTAGCAGTGTGTGGTGGGCTCTACCTAGATTCATTAATAGCACAGTGTGTGTGTGTGTTCTACCTAAATTCATTCATAGCACAGTGTGTGGGTTGTACCTAGTTTCATTCATAGCGCAGTGTGTTGTGGGCTCTACCTAGATTCATTCATAGCACAGTGTGTGAGCTCTACCTAGATTCATTCCTAGCAGTGCGTGGTGGGCTCTACCTAGATTCATTCATAGCACAGTGTGTGGATTCTACCTAGATTCATTCATAGCCCAGTGGGTTGGTCTTTTTAAACCTTTGAGTGCAAGAGAGTTATCCAACGCATTGCAATACAAGTATGCAACACATGTTGGATACCTCTCTGGCACTCAAAGGGTTAATATTTGAACACATGGCGGTGCTATGTGGAAGCAAAAGAAACGCAAATAATAAGCATTTGGCCAATTGAATCTTCTCTTCAGCCACCAAATGAATTATCTGTAAAATAAACTCACCTTGAGTGACAGATCAACTCACTTGTGCTCATCTAAGGAATACTAAAGACGTGGCCAGTTAGTGGGCTTTGAGTGTACCCGAGAACCTTAAAAATGGGGTGAATTTTGAAATATTAACCATTTAATCTCCCCAGAATGTAGATTCTGGGCAACATGTCCTTACTTGCTGTAACCCAGGAGGTGTTTGCTCACACACACACACACACACACACACAAGATAAGCAGGACTTCTCCCTCTGCCTTTCTGTACAATTTAGTGATATCACTGCTTCTACACACAGACACAATTTTTCCCTATGCCCTTCTCGTATAATTGGTTACAATTTAGTAACTACAGAAGCATTTAATTGGCGAAGAGCCTATGAGCTCTCTTCACCCTGAGATTTTGGGTCTTCAACCCAAGACCCTGAAATTTGGGTCAAACCGTAAGAGTTGCCAGGCACACCTATTAGCCTTAGTTTGAGAATCACTGTCCTAAATGGGAGGGTTGGTGCCTTGCTATTGAAGAGGTCATTCTTGAGCAGGTAACCCAATTGTCTCTTGCTGATTCCAGGAGCGGCCGGACATACAGCTACCTGTTCTCTCACCCATCCCGTATGCCTATCTACCCAAGTTGGGTGGGGGCTGACCATGCAGATGACCTGCAGTACGTTTTTGGGAATCCATTCTCAAACACATTGGCTTACAGACCCCAGGATAGAGATGTCTCTGGTGCAATGATTGCTTATTGGACCAACTTTGCTGCAACTGGGTAAGAACTTAACGAGTCAAATTCAGATAAAAGGATCTGGTTTTATAGGAGGTTTATTGCACACTGGGAGGGTTATGGAGAAAAAAAGAAACAATTCTCAAACTGACTGCACAGGACAAATCAAATTCATAGTGATATAAATGGGGGATTTAAAGGGAGAGTAATGTTTCACAATAAAAGCATCTCCAATTAATCTACATAGTACTTGGGCCATGGAGAGAGTTATTTCAATACTGTCAGAGTTGTAGTTCAAGAATAATTGAATGATAAAGTATCCCCCTCCCTCCCCTATTACCTAGTGTAAAACTGCTCACCTCAGATGTGGAATCTGGTTGCTTGACCAGACAGATAACAGCAAGGGACAATCTTCTTCCTATGAGAACAATGAAAGCCCTGCCCCCCTTGACAAGATTTTCAGGTTTTTCCCTTATCTTAATTGAAGATTGTCCCTCTCTGCAATCTACCTGGGCACCTCCCTTCTGATCTGGCTGAACAGTGTTACATCAGTAAAAGGGGCAGGAGGGGGATACTTTGTCATTGAATTACTCTTGAACTACAACTCTGACAGAATTGAAATAACACTCTCCAAAGTCCAAATACTATGATGATTAATTAGAGCTGCTTTTATTATGAAACATTACTATCCTTTTAATCCTTTGAGTGCCAGAGTGGCATGCAACGCATTGCAAAGCAATGCTTTGCATACCACTCTGGCACTCAAAGGGTTAACCAATTTGAATGCTAGAGAGGTCTGCAATGCATTGCAAAGTAGTGCTTACTGGATAAGCCCCAATGTGTCTTATTTTTAAAGCAAAAGAGGCTCACATTTGGAGCAAACCAACTGCACCATAGCAGGGATATGAACATTCCCATTTATCTAAATAGGGCTTTTAACCCCTTGAATACTAGAGAGATCTTCAATCCATTGCTCTAACATTTCATTCCATCTTTTTTTTCCTCATGTATTTGTTTTACAGAGATCCCAGCAGTGGACCATCTAGCGTCCCCACTGCTTGGCTAAAGTATTCAACTGCATACGGACAGTATCTGGAAATCAATAGCAACATCACCTACCAATCCATCAAGCAGAGTCTGCGTTCGCCTTATGTCCGATTCTGGGCCCAGACCTACCGTAGCCTGCCCAACGTACAATGAAATGTAGCAAAACTAATAAAATATTGATTTTTGTGGCTTCATCTCTTTGCTCTGTCAGAATTCTAAAGAATAGCCGTTGGGTGTCTTGGAATAGGGTTTCCAAGCTAACAAAAAAAAAAAAAAAAAATTTAAGGTGCAGAAATGAGACACATTACTACTAAGGAAAGGGTAATAGATCCAGGAAATAGCCTCTTAGTGGAAACGGTAAAGGCCAAACAATAAATTTATCTAAAGTAGTTTCGTGCGGAGCAAAACAAGACCTCCCCCCCCCAACCTTTTACAGTTCATACTGTTATCTGATTATAAAAGGTATCTCAACAATGGCACCTGGCTTCAAGACAATTATTCTATGGAAGATGTGAGCTACTAGCTATGATTCTCTATAGCTTGAGACAATAACAGCTCCAACACTTTAAAGGGATAGTAATACTTAAGTATTACTAATCCCTATATTAAAGTCCTATTAAAAATACATGTATTGCCCCCAGTGTCATCTCTCAAACCTTTATGGTTTGAGAGATAATCGCTTCTAAAGTTGCCCTCCCCCTTCCCCCGAAGTCAGCGTTCTAGCAGACTGCAGGGAAGCAAGTCGTGCGACTTTCAGGAGGCTCTCCAGCACAGCCGCGATCACATTAATAAAAAAAGAAATCTTTCACTGAAATGGTCTTCTACCTGTGCTTGGTTTGCAAGCACATGTAGAAGACCGTTTTAGTGAAAGATTTGTTTTAATTAACGCGATCGCGGCTCTGCTGCAGAGCCGCCTGATGATCGTAAGACCGGACTTCCCTTCAGTCAGCTACAACTCTGACTTCGGGGAAGGGGGAGGGCAACTTTAGGAGCGATCATCCATGTTTCCATGTTTTGTCACGGAGTACAAGGTATTTAAAGGGATAGTAACACTTAATATATATATATATATTTATTTATTTATTTTAGTTTATCCTCCTAACACAAAGGAGTACACTCACTGCTGATAGGTTTTTATTCAATAGTTATTGCAGCTCAAACTTGGATTTTTTTTTTTAGGTGCAGTATCTCAAGTGGCCTGAAATCTTACAGTGTCACTGTTTTTACATCCTATGGACATCCTGTCAGTTGACAATAAAGCTCCACAGGATGTCCAGCAACTGCGCCACTGCAACATTTCAAGCTATTGAGATACTAAACCTAAAAAAAACAAGCTTGAGCTGCAAAACCTTTTGAATAAACCACATCTTAGAAGTGGAAGTACCTTAGGATTTATCTGTCTGAGTAAAACAAATATATATATTTATAGTTTAACCCAACATAATTTTTTAGGTATGTGTTCCTTTAACTCTAGAAACTTTTTTTTTGCTAATGTAAGTTGGTAATCTTATGGGGGGGGTTGGTGCCATTTAGTGATATATGAGCAATTCCTAAGACGGTGTGATAAAACAAGTCTAAACGTTTTCAGTAACATAAACATGAATTCCCGACAACAATTACCAGAGACTCAGTTTTTGGAGTGTTGGCATTTATTGCAAAGACTAATTTACATTGCTTGTGTACATTGAGCACTTTAGAACAGTCTCCTTCATTTTAGTTGAGTTACAAAATACACATCTTACAGGCAGACACAGGGTAACAAGTGTAAACATTTGTACCTTATGGTACAATTCCACAAAGTCACATACACACACACACACATACCGTACACACGCACACACTGGCTTTTTACACGTTAAAAGAAAAAGATTGCACTTAGAAGAACAAAAACAGTAAAGGACAGGGGGTGAATAAATGGGATCTATCACTTCCTATTAGTGTTTAGAGACAATTTTTTCAGCTGCTTTTACAGTCTAAGCAACTTATTTCTCTAGCTGCTGATGACTACAGCTCCCATCATCCTCATGGAAACTGTAGTCCAACAGGGGGAGTTCCAAAGTTTGCATACACCTTGTCTATGCTAAACGTGGAAGAGGAGTGGTTAAAATACCTTGATCTACACTTAAGGGATAGTATTGCTTAAAACCTACAAAAATATATATATATAGTATATGTTGTAGGGTTTATTCCCCCCCAAGTAAAACAAGGGTACTGTCACTGCTGAGAGGTGTTTTATTTTAAAGTTATTACTGCCCAAACCTGCATTTTTTAGGTGCAATATCACAATGGACTAAAATTGTATAGTGGCGCTGTTGCTACACCATCCTAAGGAGATTTATGTTCCACTGACTAGAGATCAGTCCATAGGATGGTGTAGTAACAGCGCCACTGTACAATTTCAGGCTATTGTGATACTGCACCTTCAAAATAAAAATAGAATTTAAGCTGTAATAACTTTTGAATAAAACACCTTTCAGCAGTGGGAGTTCCTTTATTTTACTCAGGGGTATAAACCGTAATATTTAAAGGGATAGTATTGTCTCGTTTTCATGACATTGAATATTGTAGCTATTACAGACCTAAACTAAACACTAACAGTCCTATCTCTCAGACCTTTATGGTTTGAGAGATATTAGCCGCTAAGTATGCTTGCAAACCAGGCACACTTTGTAGGCCGTTCCAGTGAAGTAACTCTTTTTAGGTCTCTCAATCCCAGCTCTGCTGGAGAGCCTCCGATGGTCCCGGGACTAGATTCATCTGCAGTCAGTTAGAGAGCTGATGTCAGGGAAAGGGGATGGGGGGCGGACATTAGTGGCTAATATCTCTCAAACCTTTATGGTTTGAGAGATAGGACTAGCAACGTTTAGTTTAGGTTTTTAATAGGTACAATATTCAATTTTATGAAAACGAGACAATATTATTCCTTTAACATATTAAGTATTACTGTCCCTTTAATGTGTTAAAGACCTCTCTAGCACCCGCTACGACCAAAGAAGACTATTATAGTGTTTGTACAACGTCTGCATTGATCCCATCTTTTCAGCTAAGTTTTAGTGTACCAGAAACACATTGTTTAAATGCATTGTTAGAAAATGCCAAAATCGATCTAGGTCAAGATTCAGTCTATACACTGCCAAATCTTAGTAGCTGTGTTTGTACTAGGGAAACATCAACCATAGTAGCTCTTAACACCTGATGGATCAGCAGTGTATATTCACAGGCCACAACCTGTGCAGAGATCTCATACTGCAGATATATTTTATATATATATATATGCAAATCTTTTAAGAAGAAGCACTGCTAATCCATAAATATGTCCCCGTCCTTAATGGAACCCTTGGAGATGCACCTGGTGAGGATGACCACTATACTCTGCAAACAGGGACATCAAAACGCTTCTTGGAATTTTATTATTACTGGATAGTAAGTAGGAGAAGAGGCTCCTGGTGCAAAACGTGTCATCATTTTGCGAAATGACATTTCACTATACACCATGACAGATTGAAGTGGCACCTTGTGTAAGGCTATGTATCATCATTGCTGGGCTAGCAGCAGCCCGGCTCCATTCATTGCTATACTTCAAGATTTCACTTCGATCTTGCCAAAGTTATACATATTGCTCTGCAACATTTTCTCCATTGTTGTGCAGGAATAACTCACTGAATAAAGATTAACCTTTTGAGTGCCAGAGGGATACAATACGTTGCGTACACCTCTGGCACTCAAAGGGATAACAGGTTAATCACATTGCTCACAGCAAAAACCCACAGCAGATGTTTTAAGGAGTCATTTAAAAGTATGGCAGGCACTGCAAAATGCAAAAGTCCCAGAATGCACTGGCCAAGGAATGTCCAAGGATCACAGTTAGGACCCCACTTCCCTGCTGGACTGAATGGCACTTGTGAGAAGGGAGGTAATCTCCAAGTTATGGCAGATAAAAGGTTGATCGTTAAATTCTGTGTAAACTGTTAAAACTCATCCCCTTTCCTCATCCCACTTAAGACACAGATGGTCTCGGACCCCCTTAACTAGAAAATGTTTCGAGGATCGGAGGAAGAGGTATTAAGGCGCAAGAGGCTAGAGGCAGAAAACTTTGCATTCTGGGACTTGGAACATCTTGACATATACACCACCGCTCATCGAGTCTTCCATAACATTTAAATTAAATGTTCAAAGCTACTTCATTTTATTTTAGTGGTTAAAAAGCAAATACATGGGGACTTATTTGCCTGAGTGGTTCAACAATGTCATTTCTGGGCATTTTCAAAGTAGAAACAAGTTAAACTATGGTGCCAAACTATTTAACTAAGGTGCCAAACTATTTACTAAGGTCTAATAATTACCTGGTACTTTGTCATTCCATAAACATGGAAAAAGTACCGAAATAGAAGTCAGGGCCAGTTAATGCAAACAGGGGTAGTGTACAGTTCTCTATCTCCACTATATGAGAAATGGCACATTCTGATAATAAACCCACTCCACTAACCTCAGTAATTGCCAGAAAATCACGATGGCCCCAATGAACTTTGTCCTTGTGTCTTGGTTCAAGAGAAAAATTTAAAATCAGCACCTGATGCCATATGCCTGGAGGCAATGGTCAACCCTTTAATGATCTTTGACCTGCCAGGACCATCATGGTGCTCTCAACAATTAAGGACTGGTCCTGGCCCGTAATGGAACTCCAGAGGCCACCAGCGGCTGCACGCCTCTCACGGACTCCAAAATCCACTAAACTCTTCTCACTGGACATGGTTATCTTAACCCATTAAGGACCAGAAGGGAATGTAACTCATTGCTTTGCAATGTGTTTCACACCTCTCTGGCCTTTAACCCTTTAAGTGCCAGAGGGGTAGCAATGCATTGCAAAGCCAGGCTCATTCATTCTGCCCGCTGGACACAATATCCAGGACAGATTGAAGGTGTTCTCTCTTGAACCAAGGCACAAGAGCAAAACGCACAGTGCCATTAGGATTTTCATTCCATGGTAAGGTACGCGGAAGTGATTATTAGGTGGTGTCAATGTTACTTTAATATCCAAATAATTAAAATCTATATTCAGGAGGCTAAAATACGAGCAGTTGCAGGGGTAAACAACTGTGCCATAGGGAACGACTAATCAAGTGGGAGTTTAACCCCTTGAATGCTTCACAATGTGTTAGAAACCTATCTAGCATCCAAGGAGTTAGATATTGGCTAGGGGTACGTAAACGGATACATAACCCAGGTGCCATAATCCACTTCTCTGCCACACATTAAAATTCAAAGCGGCAGCAGGAATGTTAATATTAGCAACCAAGATCCAGGTGTATATAGATTTCCACTGCCAGGAGGAACTTCATTCATTCAAATGTTCTTACCGTGCTAGCTTTTTATCTGTTTTATTTGGGATTTTGAGATTCTTTGTGGTGGGTGGCACTGCCGATATAGCAGACCACAGTGCACTTGTCTTGCAAACACAAACTCTCCGTGGATTGCAATGGCAACAGAGCCACCGTAAAATGTAACAGCCACAAAAAAAAATGTATAATCTTAGAGAGCAACAGAAAAACAAATGTTGTCATTTGAGCACTAGGTGGCATTGTTGCAAAAATGTTAAAAAGGAACAGTGAACCCTTTGAGTGCCAGTTGGATATCCAATGTGTTGGATGCAAAAAAAAGTGGAGCTTAAACTTTTGAATGAAGAATCTTCAGTCAGTGCAATTAATATTTTTTTTCATAAAATATTTACTACTCCTTTAAGTCACATGTAAAAACAACAGTGTACATGTGCTTCCTCTCAAACACATGTCACCGATATACTGAGAACTACATGAATCAGTAGGTATGTTATCTCACACTTGTGGACATGAACTCCAGAGTCAGACCTAACAGTGGTAACATGAACCAAACCTGCAGAGAGATTACAAATAGCATTTCGGACTCTGATGAAACTTTAGCAAATGTAGCGGAACCAGTTATACAAATTGACTTCCCTTTGCTGGGAAATACAAACCCTCATATAGATATTTACTTTACGGTGGCAGCAGTTGTTTTTTTTTAAACCCCTTACATGCTACAAAAGTCTCCCACCGCATTGCTTAGTAATGAGATTGAGACACTATAATCCAAGAGATTAAAAACCGGGGTAGGTAACTTTCCACCTGATAGAGACAACTCCTATAATCCCGAACCGGCTGTTGGCTGGTCAAGGATGAAGGATGTTGTGGTCACCAACAGCTGGAAAGAAAAGAGGTTGATGGCCCTTCAATTAAACCATTGGCCAGTCTTGTGGAGGCCTATGACATCTCTACCAAGCTAGACCAATCACAGTCTACCGCAGGCACATTGCCAGACCATCCACTCATCCACCATACTAAAACAAAATACAATTAAGGCTTAACCCTGTAACATACTGTCATTTCAGTTACATACCCCTCTTGTCTTACAACTGATTAAAGTGTCAGAATGTTAAAGAAAACAGGTTAGGAACTAAAAGATGTAGACTTTTTCCACACAAACTCATAATATTTACAGTAACCAAAAAGGTGACAAAAGCATTGAGCAATAAAAATATGAAATTGACGTAGTAAATGTCTATTTTTTCTATTGTCTATTTACAACCAATAAATATTTAAAAAGTAAATTAAAAATTCAATATGCACAAAAGAAAAAAAAATTGTAATTCCACAGTTCTGACCCCTTTCCACAGCCTGTGTGCACAGACACTGCCGAAGACTGGTTTATGTAAATTTGGCCCCAAGTAGGTTTTTTTTTTTTGCATTTTTTTTTCCATAACAAAGCTAGATTATAGTGAATATGATCAACCCCATGGATGACAGATTAGTGTCCAGCGCATTGTTAAAAAACGGGAGAGGTGCACTAAGGGGTGATAAAGAGGTGACAGAGCGGAGACGACTTCTCCAGTGATATCACTTCTCCAGTTCCTTAGTTATTCTATGGAGCCAGTCCACTAAGATTTGGAGATCTTACTGCCTTGTCTCCATAGAACAACAAAGGAATTTGAGAAATGATATCACTGGAGAAGTCATCTCCGCTTTATCACCTCTATGTATGTGCAATGCGAACAAAACTAATGTAACCCTTTTGCTGCCAGACGGGTACTGCTGTCGAATCCGGCAAAGGGAGGGTTAAAGGGTCCTGTTTTGTGGTTTCTTGTCAAATTAAAGAAATACTAATGTGAAAATACAAGTTTTTTTCTACATGAAGAAGCATGTTGTAACATTCATACATACACATGTAAAAGTTTTGATCTCATTTAACCCTCTGAGTGTCAGAGAGGTATCCAAGCATTGATACCTATATGACACTCAAAGGGTTAAGAGATGTGAAAACTGTGAGTGCCATGTTTCAGCAGACTGGAGGAAGCCATTTTTTTTTCTTTCACCCCTGATTTTCTAGTCAGGAAGCTGCAGTCTACTGTATATGACAACAGCAAGTGAGACGTGCACAGGAAAAGTATCCCCCCCCCCACTCCATCCTGCTGAAAAATAGCAAATTGATCAAATTTTTATCAAATTTTGGAAACGTCTGCCAATGTTACGACACACTCTTACATAATAACAAATTGTATTTCAGAATTAGTGTTCTTTTAAGTAAAATAAAAAGTATAAAGTCAAAATGATTCCTGTGTAGGTTTCCAGTACTTGATCTTTGGTGTGATTTTAAATGCTGGATTGGACGAAGGGGAGGAGATTAGCGTTGAGAGGAGCCAGCTTGTTCCCTAAATCCCAAATCCTATCTCCTCTCCCCTCATCTATCTATCTGGCCATAATATCCTGGCTTAATTCATCAACCCTGCACTAGTGACGAGGTCTGCAATACAATCACGTTGCATGCAGGTACCCCTGGCTGTTAATGGGTTAAAGTTTTTTTTTTGTTTTTGTTTTAAAAAGTGCTTTGATATCCGTTGTTAAAAAAATAAAACTGAAAAACAACAGAATAAATGGTACCCACAAGGAAAAAGATGTAAGCATTTACAATAATGTCCCTTTAAGGGGGAAGGTGGCTAGTAATGGTGGGGGTGTCAGTTCCAGCCCCCACTCCAGCCTCTTAACTCTGCACTCTTCCTCGAGATCAAGAAAGAGCCACAGATATTTTTTCTTCTTCTTTTTTCAAAAGTGTCAGCACAGAACTTTGGGGGCACAGATCTCCATATCCGGGTGCACCACACACAGTCAATATCCTACTTTAATACTGAATCCCTGGGGAACGGCAAAATCACGGTGACCTGCAATCTTTAACATCTTCTTTCCAAAAGCCTCTTCCCAAACTCTCCTTCTCATGAAGGCACCTAAGGCATGGAGGCAGTTTCTGGGTCCTGTTGGTGTGCTGGTCGCACATTCCTTGCCCATAAAAGGGGCTCCAGTTCTCCTACGAGGAACAGCAGCTCCCCATCTTGCTTCACTTGGCTCCCCCCTTCTTCACAGATAACCCTTGGTTGTTCGAAAGGTCTTCAATGCATTGTTTAACAATGCATTGGAGAAGTCTCTTGCACCTAATGGGTTGAAAAGAAAGAGAACGGCTGAAGCGTCCTATAACAAAGGCTTCCTAGCCTGGAGTTTTAAGTGCTGTCCTTGGGTCCCTCCATTGTCCTAGTCTGTATACAGTGAGGTTCTTTTTTTGGGGGGATCCATCATCACGCATGTCAAAAGATGCCTTTGGCTATCTTGAGTCCTTTCTGCTTCATGCGTGGTAAAGTGGAGCTGGAGCCATGCTTGATTTTCACACCTTTGGAAAAGCCCCGTTTCTTTAGGACAAAGTCATAATTAGCTCCGGAATTCATGGCATAAAACACATTGGCATTGTCTGGGATCTTCAGTTCTGGTGATGGGAAAGCAGGAGAGAGGGAAAGGTAATCGGTTAGGACAATGAAGAAGAACATTAAAGGGATAGTAATGTTTCATAATAAAAGCAGCTCTAATTAATCATCATAGTATTTGGACTTTGGAGAGTGTTATTTCAATTCTGTCAGAGTTGTAGTTCAAGAGTAATTCAGTGATAAAGTATCCCCCTCCCGTCCCTTTTACTGATGTAACACTGTTCAGCCAGATCAGAAGGGAGGTGCCCAGGTAGATTGCAGAGAGGGACAATCTTCAATTAAGATAAGGGAAAAACCTGAAAAACTTGTCAAGGGGGGCAGGGCTTTCATTGTTCTCACAGGAAGAATATTGTCCCCTTCTGTTATCTGTCTGGTCTATGGACTGGATTCCACATCTGAGAAGAGATGGCTTACACTAGGTAAAAGGGACGGGAGGAGGAAACTTTGCTTGTGAATATCTCTCAAACCATAAAGGTTTCAGAGATAAGACTTATATCGTTCTTCATGTTTTTCTAATGCCTACAAAATAAAATAAAGATAAAACGAAGTATTACTATCCCTTTAAAAAGGATCAGTAAAATATGATTAGCAAATTAAAATAAATGTTCAAACTTTCATGGAGGGGTGCAGCTGTTACCATCAGTATCTACGATGAACCATAGCCAGTAGCTCGCCTCTCCCATAAACGTCACCAATGGTGCAATAATAAATATCAAATATCCCAGCGGGGGCGGCTATCCATATTTTACTCAGCAAGAGCAATCGCTAACATTCAAGGACTGAAAAGCCCCATTAACCCTTTGAATGACAGGGGGTACACAGCACATTTTGAAGCAATGCATTGCACACACCTCTGGTACTCAAAGGATAAAACAAACAAACAAACAAAAACCCACACCAAAATTATGGTAATTTTTTTTCTCTCATCTGGGGCAGCTGGTTTTCCCAATAATGGCTCCACTTTTGTCTTTATACGTATGGCCCAATGTGGCATATTAACCCTCAGGCTAGTGAACAGGCCTGCAATGGTTTATGAGACGTGACTCCTCATTCCCTAAGAAAAGGCTCCTTCGCTCCTGATGTTTACTGTAATACATAACACTCTTCCCTACTTGCATTAATCTTCTCCACTATAAATACGATTACTGTGATTTATTTATAAAGCGCCACAGCGATGTATAGTAAATAAAGTCTCTGAAGAGTTGTGGCTATTGCTAGTAAAGTATAAATATACAGTAGATCCACAGTATTTATATAGCTGCACACACAGCACACACGCAGCAGCAGGTTTCCTACTGGAGTTAGAAATATACACCAGGGAAGTACTAGCAGAAAATACCGCTTTCTCCCTCTCACCATCACTCACATCTGTCTCACCTGTGTGCACAATGTCTTTCGCCTCTCTCTCACACACCATCACCCACATCTGTCTCACCGGTGTGCACCATGTCTCTCGCCTCTCTCTCACACACACCATCATCAATTTCATGTCTCTTTCCATCCTGCTCATTTCCTTGTTATGCTCCATCTGCTTCATGTCTAGTTTTCAAATACTTCCATTCTCCCTCTCATCCCTTCACCCCCTCTCCTCCATTCTCTCTCTCATCCCCTTCATCTCCATGCTCTCTCATCCCCCCCTTCTCCTCCATTCTCTCATTCATTCTCTCATCCCCTCCTCCTCCATTCTCTCTCATCCATTCTCTCATCCCATTTTCCTCCATTCCCTCTCATCCATTCTCTCATCCCCTTATCCTCCGTTCTCTCTCATCCCCTTATCCTCCGTTCTCTCTCATCCATTCTCTCTCATTCCCTCTCTCATCCCCTTTTCCTCCATTCTCTCTGATTCCCTCTCTCATCCATTCTCTCATCCCCTTTTCCTCCATTATCTCTCACTCCCTCTCTCATCCATTCTCTCATCCCCTTCTCCTCTGTTCTCTCTCATCCATTCTCTCATCCCCTTTTCCTCCATTCTCTCATCCCCTTTTCCTCCATTCTCTCTCATTCCCTCTCTTATCCATTCTCATCCCCTTTTCCTCCATTCTCTCTCATGCATTCTCTCCTCCCCTTTTCCTCCATTCTCTCTCATCCATTCTCTCCTCCCCTTTTCCTCCATTCTCTCTCCCTCACTCCCCCTCTCTCACCCCCTTACGTTCTTTCACTCCCTCCAGAACAGGAAAGCAGTGACTCCACGAGCTGCAGCTGCACTGTGGTCAGACAGGTCTCTTGTCTTTATAATAATGGTCTATTTTCTTTCTGTATTTACATCTGGTATCAAAGATTTCTCATTCAGGGTACAGACAGCACTGTGCAGGCACATACCTCTCTCCTCAGATATAATCTGAACAAGCTCATAGTCCTCTGGGCGTTCCCCATCCAAATTGTGTTTGGCCATAGCTTTCCGAATCACCACTGGAGTCTTGTCCTGGCTCGTTACCTGCGGAGAGACCAGGAACAGTGAGCGCAGGGCACAATGTAAAGCAGGGCTCATTGCAACCGGCTGAGCTGAAGCACAATGAAAGCGGACAGAAGATGAAGGACACTGCTGAGTAAGACAGGGAAATCACCCTTCAACCCCTTGGATGCTGGAGACGTCTTCAAAGCATTGCAATACATTGAAGGTGCCTATAGAATCCTTTGGGTTGAGATTTAACCCTCTGAATGCCAGAGAAGTATACAATTCATTGCATACCTCACTGGCACTCAAAGGGTTTAATGCTACCCTCTGGAATAAGTTTCATTGACATGCAGAATATAAAATTGTGTACTGCATATTTATAAACTAAATATAATCTAATTAAAACTAACATTTATGTCTAAAGCCTGTAATTAGCATGTCAGGTCTTTCCATTCTCTCTCTCTGTAATCACAGCAATCTATGGTTTCTCAGTGCAGCCTCACTTTCTGGCTGTTCAACATTCAGATACTTGAACATATCTCTGTAGCAAGTATAGGTCAGTGCTGGACATATATATGCAGCACAGAGAGCTGCTAAGCATTAAAGGAGAACTCGCCTCCTAATAATACACCCAACTTTACTAATGGCCAAAAACTCCTAAAATAACCCCAAGTCAGGATCCGCATTGTAAATCCATGGCTCACAGGCACAAAGTCTGAGTTGTTTGGGTAGCCCCTAACATCTAGTGTAGAGCTTCAAAGCCATTCTATGCGGGGGGGAGCTGCATTCACAGGCCAATGAGATGTGGGACATTAGTGTCTCTACATTCAGTCTCACAGGACCAACAAGGGGGCTCTGATGGATCTCTTCAAACCCCGTTTGACCCTCACTATGCCACTGAGGCTCATGCATCCCCGGCTTCATCTGCAGATGTGCTCCCAGGGGAACAGATCTACTGATTGATAGGGCCACGTAAGTGCTCTAAATAGATTTCCCAAGGTGCCCTGACATAGTGCAGCAGACTACAGTGGGTGCCTTCCCCCTGATAATTAGGACACCAACTGAGAAACCCGTAATAAAGAGGTTCTCAGTATTTTTCCTTTTGCTTAAGATACCCCTAACACAGATTCCATAATTTTCACTGCATACCTAATATTTTATAGGTAATTTGTCAATCGTGTAAGGAAGCTACAACAACAAATACATATTTTTAGGACTCAAAATCAGGATAACAAAAGCGTGCATATTGTGCATAACAGTTTCTATAAATATAGATTTGAAACGCAACATTTACGTTTCTGTCATTCTTGATAGACAAAAGGGTGGCACCCTAAATGGACGTCTGAGATAAAAAGTGACAACACCTGGCTGAGAACCACTGCCTTAGTAGAAATATGTAGGACGCTCCTTCCACTGTATCCTGGATGCACCGTGACCACAGTGCCTGCATTTATCTCTGAGCTCCGCCTCCCTTCCTGCATTTGTTTTGCCCCATTGTTACAATTATCAGGAAGCAGAGGTTTTAGATAAAATGCAGGAGCATCCCTCCATATTAACCCTTTTAGAACCAGAGGGGAGTGCAAACCTATGTGTTGCACACCCCACTGGTCCTCAAATGGTTACATGAATTAACACTTTAAAAAGGACCACAGGGGGCATTGAACGCATTGCTTCAAAAAGTGCTTTTGCACACCCCACTGGTCCTTAACACATTAACCCCTTAAGGACCGGGAAAATCTGAGGTCGTTTTCCCTTAAGGACCGGAGCAGTTCTGACCTTTTTGAATATATCTTTGTTCAGCAATGTTTTCCCTCTAAGTCTTTTATTCCACCCCCATAAATTATATACTGTTTTTTTAAGCACAACTAGGGCTTTCATTTGATACCCTACTTATATGGATAACCCACCATTTACTTTATTAAAATTAAAAAAAAAAAAGGTAAAAAAAATGTAAAAAAACATCATTTTTGGTTTTTCTCTTTGGATCAATTGGGCACAAAGGGTTAAAATTTTATGGAGACTGCATGAAAGGTATGACCGGTCAGTCATACCTACAAAATGCACAGTTTAAAGTAGCCACTGTCCCCCCTGGGTGAAAATCCCCATGTCCCTTTTTCCCACCCTATTTTGACACTTTTTATCCGTGACATTTGGCGGTGTATATAAGTGTATTACATAGCTCCACAACAATCACACTTACACTTTTGTTTAATTAGATTATTTTTTTTTTTAAATAAAATATTTTTGTAAAAAAAAAAAAAAAAAGTGTTTTGTGTTTTTTTTATAAAAAAAAAAAAAAAAAATTATTGCAGGTCAGAAATTGACCTGCACTTAGCAAGCCTTTGGCACCAGCAGTGAAGGGGTTAATACCCCTAGCTGCTGTATTTACTTTCACCACTAGGTGTCTCCTGTCTACTTCTGTCTCCGTTACTTTCATAGCAACGGAGCCAGAGGCAGACTTGACAGGCACAGACAGCATGCTTTCTTTGCTGTCTGTGTCTGTCACTTTGCCGGTACATGTGATCGCTGGAACGGCGATCGCATGAATCAGCAAAGGCAAGAAAGGCTGAGACTGAATGCCCCGGTCTTGGAGCATTCAGTCTCAGCCTGGAATTAATGATAGCAGCGTGCACGGAGGCACGCTGCTATCATTTAAGCCATGACGGTCCTGGACCGTCATGGGTCCTTAACGGGACTGCAACCCATGACGGTCCAGGACCGTCATGGGTCCTTAAGGTGTTAAGGACGTACATGTACGTCATGGGTAGAACGTGCCTAAAGGACCCATGATGTACATGTTAGTCCTGGAATTCTGGGGTCCATGTGCATCTGCAAGATGTTCAGGGACCTCTGATTCCAGTACGCTTATTAAAAAAAAAAAATGCTCCGTGGTCCTTAAATGATGGCCATGCAGCCAGTCCTTAAGGGGTTAAAAAAGGCAACATGCATAATACAAAATTAAAGCAAAGTCTAGGTAGTTAACTGCAGTCACCCTCCCCTCCGACAGCAGCAGCATTTTAAACTTACATGGGACAGAGTACAGGGACCCCCCACCCCACTGGACTTCTCCCCAGAGCTGGTGCTGTGAGCATCCTAGTTGCAGTTGCAGATTCCTGTTGGCTGCTATGACAGCACATCTACCTGCACAGCCAATAGGAATGAAGCTACCACTGGCAGTATCAGCTCTTGCAAGAGCTGGAACAGGAAGCTTGAGGTACAGCAACTTTTTTATGCATTTGATCTGCATTATACAGTATTATACTGGTCTATACTGAAATCCGCCTCTACATTACACTGCCTCACAACAAACATTGGAGTGCAATAGACCTGAATGGCTCGTAAGTGACACAAGTTATCAGATTTTATACTACAACAACAGCAAATTGTACTAGACTAAAATGGAGATGAAATGCAAATATAAACAGTAAAACAGAAATAACAGGCTGCTGTTTGAAGGACACCTACCTAGGTAAGTCTGACAAAAAAACAAAACAAACATAGGTTCCCTTGCCCAATGTTGTTTGCTGCCTGAACCCTTCATATGACAACAGGTCTATTCTGGAGGACACAATGGAACGGCCAGACCCAAGAATATCCCAGAATGCCCTCTCACCAGAATGCTCTTGTACATGTTGCCATTGTCTACGTCCAAGCTGACCCGGATGATGCAGCAATCATCTATCTGCTGGTTGTAGAGAGGAAGAGATAGGGAGGAGTAGCTGGAGATCCCAGACACCGATCTCTTGTGTGTCCGAGAGGCAGAAACAGGGGTGGAGGAGACAGAGGATGAGGAAGCACTGCTGGATCCAGAGCCAATTCCAGAAGTGTCCAGGGAAGAAAGAGAGGTCGACTCCCAGAACTGGAGGTGAAAGGGAAAAGTGCAGATGTCAGCCATAGACCCACACACACACATGCACAACACTCATATTCTTTGGGCCTTATCTACAAAAGGGATTGTTCTAATTCTGAAGCAAGAGGGGACAAATAACATCAACTTAAATGGGACTTCTAACCCCTCGAATGCTAGAGGTTCAAGACGGGTTAAAAAGCCACATTTAAATCAACAGCAATCCAGGGAAGTCTTATGTTTTCTATTTGAGTTACCCCCAGAATTGCACCACTCCCCTTGTTCGCATTACTATTTGTATCCTTTATTTATACAGTGCCAACTGACTCTGCAGCACTGTACAATGCATACAGCCCTACGTACAAATGCACTGTACATATAAATTCAAATCCATTTGTATTTTCTCAATTACACTGAACTGCAGTTTTTCACCATGAACACCAGGTGGGGCTGTAGATACAGATTTCTATGGCGAGACAGTCTATGACTCCGTCTCTCACAATGCTTTATATAATAAAAATAAAAAAGCATTCTGGACACCAGTTGGTACTGTTGCTAACATTTTGAGCTGTATGAACATATTTAAAGTCTCCCAGTAGTGGTACTCCCCTAGTTTTACTCTGTAGAAAATGCCGATGAACAAGTTGTTTTTATTAATAAACTAGTGTAAAAGCCCGTGTACACAGGCCAAGGGTATGCAATGCATTGCTTTGAAATGCGCTGCGTACCCCTCAGGCACTCAATGGGTTAAGTGACCGCTACCTCACTGCTCCACGCAATGCAGTCTTGCGGAGTAGAGACTGCCCGAACATGCGCAGTCTTTACTGTGCATGACAGCTTCTGACAAACATCGCTAGTGTTTTATTACATAGAATAATAATAAAAAGTGTACTGCTCATTTAATATGCGTTTACTGTTCTAGACATAAAAGGACCAATAAGTGTGGTAATTCTAAATTAGATCTACTGCAACTAAAACGAGGCTTTGTATTTCCCCTTCCCACACAGCAAAGCACATAGAGCAGGGACTGACCCCCTCAGGAAGGCAGCGTTCTGCGGGCAGTGCCGGAGGTGCTGGAGGTGGTCCCTCTCGTACCTTCTTCTCCTGGCAGTCCGGGGACTCAGGAACAAAGCTGATGTTGATCTCGTCCACGTCTGAGCTGCTGGAGCCAGCCGAGGTGACGCTGAGAGAGTCGGTCGTGTCACCTCCGCATAGGTGTGGGCTACACTTCAGTTGGTCGAACGACTTGGAGTGAGAGCTGACACTGGCGCAGGGCTCAGTGCTCGCCGGCTGCCTACTGTCAGAGGGGAACAACAACACACAGTGAAGTTAGAACACTGCCCTGCTACCAAAAAGCAACACTGAGGCAAACTTAACAAGATAAAGTGGGGCAATTGTGGAGCAAACTAACTGCACCATAGGGGACAAATACAAATTCCCATTGCATTAAAAGGGACCCCATCACCTAGGAACAACTTTCAAAATCAACGTATGCAGTGTTAGCCAATTATTTATTTCGAAAACAATTTGGGACATATTGATTATGCCAATTATTGATTATGCTACGTATTGATTATGCTACGTATTGATTATGCTAATTAAGGCATGCTGTGCAGACATTTCCTGTCTTCGCCCTTAGCCAGAGACTGGAGCTGAAAATCACGATGCCCTGAGGCCCTCTGCAGGAGGGCCCAGGCACACAGCAGGTATGCCCGTGCAATAAATGGCCCTGTTTAGTTGCGCGCCAATCAAACCAAAGACTGCTCAGTGCTAGAACCCAGACCAGAACACTGTACTCTTTGCCCTACAAGCAGAAATAATATCAAGATGAAGTCTCTGTGACACTTACTCGCTCCAGCGTTTGATGATTCCAGTGTTCTTTTTGGCCTTCAGAGTGTTGCTGGCAGATTCAGAGAGTGGCTCAATCTCACAAGACAGACTATAACTGCAACACAACGAGAGAGAGTAAGAATGGGACCATCCACCCATACATCTCATTAACCACAGCATTAAAGAGAAAGCAAAAGTAAAAATGTGTTAGTAATGTCCCAAAAAATGTTTTAATAGATTTGTAGAGGCTAAAAAAGAATCACATTGCCACAAACCCCATCTTCAAACCTCTATCATTTGAGAAAGATTGGCAAAGTTTCCCTTCCCTCCCCTTCTCTTGACAGAAGGAGATCCGTGTCGGCTGACATGAGGAGGCTCTTAAGCAGAGCCGAAATTCCGTTATTAGAAAAGAACTACTTCATGGGAATGGTCTACAAAGTGTGCTTGCAAACCAGGTACAATTTGTAGCCCTTTCCAATGAAGTAATTCTTCACTAATAACAGGATTTCAGCTCTGCTGCAGAGCCGCCGGCTGATCCCCAGACTGGGATCTCTTACTGTCAGCTAAACGCTGACGTTAGGAGAAGGGGAGGGAAGGGGGAATTTTGATGCTTTGGGAATGCAATTCTTTTTTTAGCCTCTAAAAATGTATTAAAAAATTTTTGGGACATTACTAAGACTTTAATTCTCTTTGTCCTGCAGAATAAAACATGGGTACTTTAACAGAAGATAATCAACACATTTCATTGTGAGAGAGGCCCATTGGCAGGAAAGCATTCATTTCTTCTACAATGGAAATGTGCGGAGATAAAAACTGAGCAATTCTGGGCAAATCTACTGTAAAATAAGTAACAAATTACATTCCCCATTGATTCAAATAGGAAGGTTAACTTGTTGGATGCTACAGGTATATAACACATTGCATTGGAGACTCTCTGACATGAGAGGAGAGATTTATAAATCGTGTACAGTTTTGCCCTGCGAATTGCCCAATTTTCACTTTTTACACACTCCAAAGTTGTCGACTATTAACCCTTTAAGTGCTAGACGGGTACGCAAGGCTTTATGGAGTAATGCCTTGTGTACCCCTCTGACACTCAAAGGGCTAAATTTTTTTTTTTTTTTTTTTAAATCACACGTGCTGTGCACTAGAACAACAGGGAGAGTCAATCTTTGGCTCCCTGGCTGTTGGGAAGTACAACTGTTCGCTGGATGGGGATGACAGGAGTTGTAGTCAGAGGGACAGACAAGCTCTCACACTTTTAACGAGGCCCAATGTTGAAGCCAGATCAGTACAAGAGACGATAGACTCACCTCTCCGCCTCACTCAGCCGCTCCACGCTGTGAAACCACTCAACAAAGGACTCATTGGGCAGGAAACTGTAGTTGTTGCAAGCCGACTGAAGCAGCTTTATTTGGGCGATGACCTCAAATTCCTACAAGAATAGAAAGCCAAACAAGAGCGACTGTCAATAAACAAATCCACAGCAGCACTGTAGAATCACAAGCGCACACTGTATATACAGTACAAAACCTTCAATAGGTACAAAATAGGTGTTAAAATATATTGTAAGATTTACCCTCCTGAAGTAAAACAAATGTATTTCCACTGTTTAGAGGTGTTTTATTCAAAAGTTAATGCAGCTCAAACTTTATTTTATTATTGCAGTAAGCTCAATGGCCTGAAAATGTTACAGTGGTGCTGTTGCTACACCATCCTACGGAGATTTATGGTCAACTGACCGGAGCTGTCCATAGGATGATGTAGCAACAGCGCCACTGTACAATTTCAGGTCGCTGAGATACTACGCTAAAAATATAAATAAATTTTGAACTGTAATAACTTTTGAATAAATCACCACTGAGTAGTGGCTGTATACTTGTTTTATTCAGAAGGATAAACTCTACAATACATATATATATATTAAATATTATCCACTTAATGATAATCCACTGTATACTAGAGACATCTCAGTCAAATTTCTTCACAAAGCTTTTTAGAGGTCTCTAGTATCCAAGGGATTAAGGAGCATGGCAAAGCAATGCGTTGCATTCCCCTCTGGCACTCAAAGGGCTAATCTGTTTAACCCTTTGAATTCCAGAATGGTGCGCACCACATTGGGAAGCAATTCACTGTGCACCCCTCTGGCCTGTTGTAGAGATACACAGATCATCCTCACTGCACTGAGCTACTGTGAGCAGGATTTCTAGATCATACGACAGCACTGGGACAAAGCAGGGATGGGAAATGTCAATAAACCATTAAATGCACTCACCTTTCGCCTCTTTTCAAAGTTGATGAGTCCTCCCTGATAATAAAAACCACAAAGTTATAAGTAATCTGCAGTAGAAGCCAAAGAAGACTGATGTGGTGATTTCTAGCATGTAAAGAAGAGGTCTGAAAATATTATACGCACCTCCAGGTAATCTTTCATCGCCGTGTCCAGCATTACTAGATCTGTCAGGAAAGTACCCAGGTAGGGAATAGTCCCTTGCATCACTCCCTGTAAACAGAACAATGAGGTCAGCAATTCTATCAGCTCTAGAGGGCAATCACACAGCATATTAAGTTGTGGAACACTAACCACCTCTGAATAATAACCCCACCCCTCCGTGTGCACACACACACGCACACTAAGACCAGAAAATCCTCATGACTTCTATGAATTTAGTTCAAGAGAACATATTCAATCCGTCTTAGAGGTCACGTCCATGGAGGTTGACATGACTCTTGCTAGCAAGACTACTGGACTTGCAGAGTACGTGAGCAACAGAAGATCATGCGAAGTGGGCAAAGTCTGAGTTCAGTAGTCCTGCTAGCAACGGTCATGTCCAGGGGAGGGCTGGGAACTTGTGGCCTGGGGGGCAAATACAATCTACTGGCCCATTTCTTCAGTCTCTCCAGCCCAGCGTCCCTGCCCATCCCCTTTAGTTACTTTTAATATTGGAATTAATGCTGTTAAGTAAGGCAAACGAGACCACATAGCCTACAGCTGAAATGCAGCTACACTAGTGATACCATAAATCTTACAATTTAAGTACAGAGACATGATTGATACCATAGATCTTACAAGGTAAATGGGTTATTCTGTTAGTGTAGCTTTTTTGGATTTTAGCTCTGTAGTATCATTTGTGTAGTTCCATTTCAATTGTAAGCTCTGTGCTATCACTAGTGTAGCTCCATTTACAGCAGCAATTGGGAGACTGAGTGAGGCAGTGACCCAATGGCCCAGACATGTGACCAGCCCAGGGGGCAATTGCCCCTCTGCCCCCCAGGCCAGCCCTCCCCTGGTCATGTCCATCTCCATGGCCATGACCTCTTCAATAAGACCTGGATGCCATTTTTGAATACAGATGTATAAACAAAATTCACAGCAGCCAGTAAGATTGTCTGGCCATAATAAGGAACGTGGGAAGGTTATGAAACATCAGTATTCATTTAACCCCTTGGATGTTTCAGAAGTCTTTAATATTTTGTGGAGCAATGTGTTGGATAATTTGATAGTATCCGAGGGGTTAAGTATTTCATGGCCAGTGGAACAGTTAAATCTGCTCATTGCCTACCATCTCTCTCTGCTGCTGTTGTCTCTTCTGCGCCCTTTTAGGGTTAATATCCAGGGTGGCAAATTTGGAAGTGCCCTCCTGAAAATAAAGCATAACAATGTAGACAGTTGAATCATTTGACATAATAATGCATAAAAACAGACTCCTATATTTTCCAGTACACACACACAGGAACATGCACACACACAGGCGTGCACAGACACACACACAGGCATTTAGGTACAGCAATTGCAGAGTTCCTTTTGTCACCCTACAGTCCCTGATACATTAACAGACATGGCACTTACTACTGGAATGTAGAACTAAAGAACCTGTATGAATACCTGCCATAGAATACCTGCCACACCCTTTAAACAATTATATCTCAGGATTCCTCAGCCCTCATTCTGATTCTATATGATCTATTACTGTGTGGTTAGGACACTTGGCAGTGAAACATGGAATTCTTGTACAAGACTAATCCCCAGCTCTGGCACAGCAGAAGGAATTATTTGTCTCAGAACAGGATAGCCAAATTGGCGAGGTACAAATACCAAAATTAATTTCTCTTAGCTGTACTGATAATTGAAACAGTGGTCACCAGGTCAGCAAGTGGTGGGGACGACACATTCTAAAAATGCAGATGAAAGGGAGTGATTTGATTGGGTGGTTTACGTGTGAGGTCATGAACGCACACTTAAAAAGTATTCCGGGACTTAAGATCTTAGAGCTTTTATATATATATATATATATACACATTCGAATTTGGGATGGAGGCACTCGCTCTAACTGGCTGATATGCCCAGGTGCACGATCCTCAAAAGTATGAATAGAATTGAAAAGATAGAGGCAGCACCAGTGGGTCTTATCACAAAATTTATTTAGGTGATACTGGAAAATACAGGGTCAACGTTTCGGTCTTGATAAAGGTCCTATTGTAGGACCGAAACGTTGACCCTGTATTTTCCAGTATCACCTAAATAAATTTTGGATAAGACCCACTGGTGCTGCCTCTATCTTTTCAATTCTATATATATATATATATATATATATATATATATATATATATATATATATATATATATATATATATATATATATATATATACACACACACACACTTCTGCATTTTTAATAAGATGGTATGTAAATAGCAGTTTATTAACCCATTCACCAGCAGAGGGGAAAGCAGCCTATTTCTTTGCAAGGTTAAAGCAACATTGCTAAAAAATGAATAGGGTTAGTCCCCTTTTAAATATCATGTATTCCTAGCCAACACATATTTATGTATATGTGTGTATATGTAGATAGATAGATAGTATATATTTTTATTTTTTTTTATTTTTTTAAACAAAAAGGACAGCATGTTTTTCATATTACTATAAGCAGCAATGCAGGACATCTATCTAACCCATTTGATTATACAAACTCCTAATAAATATCATGTATGGCACATAAAATAACTGTGTTTGGAGAGAAAAAAAGTCCTAATCTCACACATAGTAAATATTTAAATGGAAAATAAAAGAACGGCAACACCTACAAACGGACTGGGGTTGCACACACAACTATCTTGTACTCATGCTAGCATCTGTAAGAATACTCTGCTTTATTTCCTGAGGCCTAAAATGGATTGTTTTACATATGTTCTAGAGGAGCACACATTCATGCCTTGTGTAAGGCTTCCAGATATAATAATCTTATTAGGCATCAATTGACTTGAGATAAAGTAACAGTCTTTCTGAATAAGAGTCACCGGTACCAATCTAAGCAACTTTCTTGCCTTGGCTCCTTACAAACAGCTGACTGAAAAGGATATTTTACACGAGCATTAGAAATGGAATTTTAGGATTATATTTGGGGTTTGTAACATAAAAACTAATTGGCATTCATTGCCAGAGGGGTACTCAACGCATTGCTCTGCAATGTGGCGCATGCCCCGCTGGCACTGAAAGGGTTAAGAGCCCCATTCAAATCAATGGGAATCTTCCATTTCCCCATTCTGATGCACTTGGTTTGTTCCAGAAATGCACCGCCTCAGCTTGACGAAGGCAGCCAAAAGTCCCTTTAACGGGATAGTAATACTTTAATATTACTAATCCCCATATAGTAGCTATGGTACAAAGAATTGAATTGTTCCCAGGTTCATCTCTCAAACCTTTATGGTTTGAAAGATAACCGAACGCAAAGTTCCCCCCTCCTCCCCCTTCCTGAAGTCAGCGTTTTACTGACTGCAGGGATATCCGGTTTTATTTTTCATCAGGCGGCTCTGCAGCAGAGCCCAGATCACATTAGTAAAAAAATAGGATTTTAGTCTTACCTGTTAAATCCTTTTCACTTAGTCCATACAGGTCACTGGTACCATGGGATGTGTAGTCCCCTTTAATAGGCAGGAACAATTATGCAAATAATCTGCAAGGGGCGGAGCCTCCCCTCTTACTTAAGCCACCTTCTGGCCAGAGCCACTCATATTGATTTGAGACCCCAAGAACTGACCTCAGGTAAGCAAAAAGAAAGACTCCTGTGAGCATGCCCGAACGGTCTCCCACTGAATGCCACAGGAGAGCCAAGACTGGTCCCTTGACAGGGTGGGAGACCAGTGACCTGTATGGACTAAGTGAAAAGGATTTAACAGGTAAGACTAAAATCCTATTTTCACTGTCGTCCAATACAGGTCACTGGTACCATGGGATGTACAAACATTGAGCTGATCCAGAGGCGGGAAGTAAGGCAAGGACCAGGCGCGAGGCCCAAGTCACTAGAACTGATAACCAGTTGAAACCCAGCCCAAACTGTAAGTGTCAACGGACACCAACCAAGGAAACAAACCTTGAACTAGCACAGCACACGGAACTAGAGCCAACAGGGCTCAACAGTAAAGAAGCACCAAGGATCACAGAGCGGAAGACCTACACAGGCAAGACTGCCTCCAGGACCTTCCTTCCAAAACTGGCATCAGCCGAAGCCAGTACATCAACTCGATAGTGCTTAGAAAATGTGTGCACAGAGGACCAAGTGGCCGCTCTGCACAGTTGATCAGCAGAAGCTTGATTCTTGTAGGCCCAAGAGGCCCCAATAGATCTGGTGGAATGGGCAGTTACCCGGAAGGGAACATGCTTATTCCTCAACTTATAGGCTTCACGGATGGTAGCCTTAATCCAAGAAGCAATGGTAACTTTGGAGGCCGGTCTCCCTGCCCTAGGCCCCTCAGGAATGACGAATAGAGCGTCAGACTTCCTGAGAGACTCGGTGCGATGAACATAAAACTTGAGGCAACGCACCACATCCAACAAATGGAGATCCCGTTCCTTGTCAGATGAAGGATTAGGGCAGAAAGAGGGAACCACAATCTCTTGATTGATGTGAAATTCGGACACAACCTTTGGTAAGAATTCCTTGGTAGTGCGAAGCACAGCCTTATCCTTGTGGAACACCAGGTAAGGAGGTTTACAAGACAGAGCTTGTAACTCTGCTACCCGGCGAACTGAAACAATAGCCAAAAGGAAGGCCATCTTCCAAGTCAAGAGACGTAATGGAATGGAAGCCAAGGATTCAAACGGTGGTCGCTGGAGAACTCCCAGCACCAAGTTGAGGTCCCACTGGGGAGCAGGACTCTTGAAGGCAGGTCGAACATGAGTCACACCTTGGAAGAAAACTTTCACATCAGGAAGGATAGCAATCCTTTCCTGGAAAAACACAGACAAGGCAGAAGTCTGAACTTTGAGGGAACTCAGACTGAGCCCCTTATCCACACCGTCCTGCAAGAATGCCAGGACAGTGGGAAGATGGAAGTCAAGAGGCAACTTCTTGTCAGAGCACCATGTCACGAAAGTTGACCATATGCGATGATAGATCTTGGAAGACACAGGCTTACGAGCACTGAGCATCGTCGATACCACAGAAGGAGAAAAGCCTTTCTTAGCTAGAATCGAGGATTCAACCGCCATGCCATCAAACGGAGAGAGTGAACATCCTCTTTCCACAGATACTCCTGGAGAAGCAGGTCCGGACGGGCAGGAAGTGGGATTGGATCCTTCACAGACATGGCCATCAATTCCGGAAACCAGGACTGGCGAGGCCAGTTTGGAGCAATCAGGAAGACAGGACAACGTTCTCTCTTCAACTTCTGAATGACTCTGATCAATAGAGGAAGAGGAGGGAAGATGTAAGCCAGGGAGAAGTCCCAAGGGATCGACAAGGCATCCACTGCTAGAGCAAGGGAGTCCCTCAGCCGGGAGCAAAACACCGGAACCTTCCTGTTGTGTCTGGCAGCCGTCAGATCCACCACAGGCATTCCCCACCGTTGAGTGAGCATGTGAAACACCTCTGGGTGCAGAGCCCATTCTCCGCTGTCGACGGTATGACGACTGAGGAAGTCTGCCATGACGTTGTCCACGCCTGGAAAATGAACCGCAGAGATGACAAGCACGTGATCTTCTGCCCAAGACAAAATATCCTTGACCTCCCACCAGGCGGAACCGCGTCTTGTGCCGCCTTGCCTGTTGATGTAAGCCACTGCCGTGGCGTAGTCTGACTCCACTCTGACTGGAAGACCGGTCAATTGAGACTCCCAGTGCCCCAGGGCCAGCCGGACAGCTCGAAGTTCCAGAACATTGATGGAGAGCATGGATTCCTTCAGACCCCATTTCCCCTGAGCACTGAAGCGACCCCAGACTGCACCCCAGCCCCGAAGGCTGGCATCCGTAGTGACTGTGGTCCAAGGAGGAACTAGAAAGGATTTCCCTTTCAGGAGATGAGAGAGATCTAACCACCAGTGCAGACTCGACTCGACATGAGGAGGAAGAGAAACAGACAGATGTTGATGATCTGGATGATTCTCGCACGTCTGGATCGCGAATCTCTGAAGATCCCTGGAGTGGGCCATGGCAAATGGTACTGCTTCGATTGTGGAAATGAACTTCCCCACGAAGGACGACAACTTCGGAACTGGAATCACGTCCAGGTCCAGAAGTCCAGCCACTCAGACAGCTATCTGGTGAGCCACGTCCTCTGGAAGAAACACCATGCATTGGCGAGTGTCGAACAGGAGACCCAGGAACAGAAGCCTCTGAGATGGAAACAAGTCCGACTTGTCCAGATTCAGGATCCAGCCATGACGGTTCAGGGTGTGCATGCACATCTGTAATTGCTGAAGGAGAAGCTCCGCTGAGGAGGCCTTCAGAAGGAGATCGTCCATGTAGGGGGTCACTCTGATCCCATCCTGATGGAGCACCGCTATCAATGAGCCCAACACCCTCTGGAAGACCTGAGGGGCTGAAGTCAGCCCAAAGGGGAGCGCTGCAAACTGAAAGTGTCCCCTGTGACAGGCAATCCTGAGATACCGCCTGCTCTCTGGATGAATAGGGATGTGAAGATAAGCATCCTGAAGGTCCAGGGAGGCAAGAAACTCCCCTGGAGACATTGCTGCAATCACAGAACGCAGGGATTCCTGGCGGAAGTGGGAAGTCACCACATAAGCATTGAGATCTTTGAGATCCAAGATAGGACGGGCTCCTCCGTCCCTTTTGGCTACCACAAACAGGTTGGAGAAAAAATCCTGAACCTGTGTCCCCCTGAGGAACCGCCTCCAGAACCTCTTTGTCCAAGAGATCCTGAATAGCGTCGTCTAACAGACGCCGTTTTGTGGGTTCCTGAGAAGGACGAGTAAAATGGAACCGAAAAGGAGGAAGGGAAGAGAAAGGGATCCTGAATCCCACTGACACCACCTGAAGAACCCATGGGTCCGCCACTGACTCCTCCCAAATCCGGCGAAAGATGCGGAGACGACCGCCTACAGCCGGATGCGGACCCGGGTTCGGCGAGTCATGCCGAAGCAGTCTTGGAGGTCTTGGCCTTGGGGGCAACTTTGGGCTTCCAGGACTGTTTGGGCTTGGAGGAGGAGCGCGTAGTGGGAGGACCCGTTTGGGCCGAGGAACGTGTCTCAGTCTGAAAGGAACGAAAGGACCGATTGCGTTTGGCTGGAAACTTTTTCTTAAAGACTGAGGGTAGAAGAGTACTTTTACCTCCAGTAGCCTCACTGATCATTTCTTTGAGTTCAGACCCAAAAAGCAAATTTCCCTGAAAGGGCAAAGAAAGCAAAGCTTTCTTAGAGGCTGTATCAGCAAACCAAATTTTCAGCCAAAGAGCGCGTCTGGCCACCACAGAAGAAGTGGAGGCCCTCGCCATCATGCGCACAGCATCAAAGGCAGCGTCAGCAATATAGTTCTGAGCTTCAGTGATATTAGCAAGAAGCTGCAACTGTTCAGACACAGGCGCATCCTGGCGAACCGCTTCAGTCAGTCGTTCAGTCCAGGCTGCAATAGCTCTATTAACCCATGCCACAGCAAAGGTGGGGCGCATGGCAGTGCCAATAGAAGCAAAAATAGACTTAAGAGAGAGCTCTAATTTCTTATCCGTCCAGTCCTGCAAGGCAGAGGCATCTGAGACAGCCAAAGCAGTAGATTTGGATAGTCTAGACACGGGAGCATCCACTTTGGGAGGATGAACCCATTTTGCCAACTCCGCCTCAGGAAAAGGGTAAAGCTTGGCAAACTTTTTGGAGACAGAGGAAGATCTATCTGGATTCCTCCATGCCTCAGAGACCAGACGGGCAAGAGTAGGGTTAGTTGGAAAACAAACAACTGGTTTAGATGGCTTTTTCTGAAAAACATCAGTAGGATCATAAGTGGATTCCTGAGTCAGAGGAAGGTTGAGCGTATTTAGAACCGCTCTGATCAGACCCTCAGCCGAAACTTCAGGGTCACACTCATAGGGGTCCCCAATGGACCTGTTAGATTCAATAACAGTACGTTCCTCAGCATCAGAATCCTGTAAAAGTTCTTCTTCAGAAGAATCAGTGATATCAGGAGCTCCCTGTGGCTTAGGCAGGGAGGTCCTGATAGTAGAGGGGGTCTGCCAAACCTGGAGAGCCCCCTGTACCTGAGAGGGAAAGAGTTGAAGCGTGGATCTGAGATCCCTAGTGGCAGCTTTGAACTCCCTCACCCAAGATGGCTCAATAGCATGGCTGGAAGGCCCAGGGTTGCTATTTTGACAAGTACAAACAGGGCATAGATCCCCCACATTATCGCTATCCAGCCCAATGTGGCAAGAGGAGCAAAACGCCATGGGGGTAGCGGACCCCCCATCCTCCTTAGTCTTGGGTCTAGCCCCCAGCTCCAGTGAAGTAGACATGCTCACAGCGTCAATATACCCCACCAAGAACACTATCACCCAGAAAGGTGTTAAAGATTAAAGTTTCACCCCAGAAAAATGTCTAAAAACGGACTTATCTGGCCAGCGAAGGGTTAATCTGTTGAGGAGAGAGAAGGCTCGGTCCCTGCGTAGTGTACTCGCATAGGAAAAGTGCAATAAAATGGCTGCCGTCATGGCTGCCAATCAAAAACGGGCGCGAAGCAAGCGCTCATGGGAAATGTAGTCTTTCCCAATACAAGTACCTAAACAGTGCCCGAAGCCCCCCTGAACCCCCAATATTAATAAAACACCAACCGGATGATAGAGCAGGAGCCTAGCATTAAAATGAGCCCTCTCTGAAGTTGCTGTGACAAGCGGTTTCAGAGATATGTCCCACACTGTGATTTCCCATAGAGAGTAAAGGAGCCATGCGTCTGAGCGGGAACGCTGCGCTTAAAGGCGCAGTACACAATTTTTAATAAAGTTCAGTAAAACATTAAAAAGTGCCCAAACAAGCATGAAACACATGAGAATCATAAATAAATGAATACCCAATGCTCCAAAACTCAGAGAATAACACAGAAATTGCATAAACTTTTTAGAGATAATGCAATAAAAACACCCTATGAGTGCTGGAGTGAATTACAAACTCCCAAATACAAGCCCAGCAAAGGGACACTGTGGGGACAAGTGGACCTTCAGCACTCAATGGGTGACTCACCTTTCTCGCTGACTTCAGTCTTCAGGTGACCATGATAGGTAGGGAAAGAGCCAGAGGTAAATTCCCCAACAGGGGAGCTGCTTAACACAAGCTGTCCCCTCTTCAGGTATAGGTCCACAGAAATCCCTGGAAGCTGCACTAGCCACTTCGGGTGAGGGCATTCACAGCCATGGTCACCCTCCTAATGGTGGTATTCCATATTTGAAGAAAAAATAATAAAACTCTAAGAAGCATAGCTGTTCTCTGCCTGGTGTGCAAGCACACCAGGAACAAATCAATATGAGTGGCTCTGGCCAGAAGGTGGCTTAAGTAAGAGGGGAGGCTCCGCCCCTTGCAGATTATTTGCATAATTGTTCCTGCCTATTAAAGGGGACTACACATCCCATGGTACCAGTGACCTGTATTGGACGACAGTGAAAGAATTATTTCACTGAAACGGTCTTCTACATGTGCTTGCAAACCAAGCGCAAACCAAGCACAAACCAAGCACACATAGAAGACCATTTCAGTGAAATAATTCTTTTTCACTAACAAGATCTCGGCTCAGCTGCAGAGCCGCTTGACTGTTGTACGACAGACTTCCCCTGCAGTCAGGTACAACACTGACTACAGAGAAGGGGGAGGGAGGGGGGAAGTTTGTTTACGGTTTTCTCTCAAGCCATAAAGTTTTGAGAGATGACACTGGGGGCAATTGAATTATTTTTTTAAAGAGCTACACTATGGGGATTGGTAATATTAAAGTATTACTATCCCTTTAACTTTGCCAAAACAAAGCCAGTCTTCAGCTCCCCTGATAAGATGCAATAACCTGGGCTGGAGCTGGAACCTAAATAAGTGCTAGTCTCTGGCTGGCAGGAGGAGATAAGAGAAGGGATTGCCATCACTCTCCTACAAGCACAGTATCACTGGCTCTCACCAGTGGAATCCCGAGCACTCCCAGTCTGACACAGTGAACATGAATTTGGCATGGTCTTTACTATGAGGTGTGTGTGAGGGGTTCCCCTCTCTGATAAGAGGTGTGACGTAGGCAGGGATGGAAAGAACTCAGATGAGCAGGCCTGAGTAGCACATATACAAGATAGATAACAGCCTAGGGGTGTTTGGCGCACACACCCATAACACAGAATATCAAGGGTGGGGGTAGAAATAGAGTTCAGATGAAGCAGACCTCAGATCTTTAAAGGGAGATCAAAACAAGTGGGTGTGTCTGAAGAACTGTGCACAGCCATTTAAAGAAGGAACAGATTAATGCATCAAGACAGTGAGGCTAAAAGGCTTAGAAGAACTTGAGCCATTCTCAGGCAAGTCAACTGCCCTGTAAGGGGAATACACATACATATTCATAGTTTTAAAATGGGATTTTAACTTCTTGAAAGCTGTGCAATGTGACGGAAGCCACTCCAGCATTAAAGGAATTAAAAGACATTTAGACTTTGAGCAGTTTAGATTAATCAGAATCGGTTACAAACCACGCAGTTGGTTTGTTTCAATATTTGCTTCACTTGGGTCCTCTAGAGTCGCAATACGTTGCATGTTGCTCTGGTCCTTAAAGGGGTTAACAAGCAATGAGTTCCATACCCCCTCTGGCACTCAAAGGGTTAAACAAAACCTTTATTATTGTTATGTTCCAGGATACATGAACAATTAATATGTACATACCTTAATCAGCAGCTCTCGGCTTAAAGAATGATTGTTCTCATCAGAAAAAATTTCAGAAAGTTCCATGAATATCCGATAGCTTTCCCTGGAAAAAAAAACAATTTTCAGTTTAGTGAAAACACAGAGCTGAAATATCAGTGGTATTATTTCATTGTCCCACGAATAGCATAATTTATATTTATCAAAGTTTCTATTTAGGGCAGGGCTCAAAATTTCCACTTGCCACTAGCCAATGGCGAGTGAAAATCTAGCCCTGGCGAGTGGAAATTCAGCCCTGGTTGGTATGTTATGGCTTGCAGTGGAGAGTAACTTTTCAGGTCTGGCTAGTAGCAAAGGACTTAAAATTATAAGCCCTGATGTAGGGTACCAGTGCTGCTGCCTGCCCTCACCTGGACACTTCGTCCCATGTTTTCTTTAGGCGGTGGACAGCGTTACACTGCAGAGCTGACAGGATGGCGCGTAGAGAGGAGAAGTTCTTCAGAATACGACACTCCTGTGGGCAAAGCAACAGAATGGGGGGGGGGGGGAGGGTCAAAAGAGTTTCCTTTCTTTGCTTCCAGAAATAGGGCAGAAGGATCATGAATGAGAAGTTAATTTTCAAAATAGCCTGTATGTTCCACCAGCCACTTGTTTGTAATATAAAATCGACTGAGAAATTAATATTTATTAGCTGGTGGCATAGTCTGGCAATTTACTTAGGTTTGCGTACTGGGGCAAAATGACTAGACACTGTGAAAGACAGAGCCCATACACGTTGGAGGCATTGCTAATTGCAAAGCAAGTGGCTAGTTTGGCCTCGAACAGAATTAATCAGGATTCTGTGCAGGATTTTTTCACTACGTATCACACTGTGCCAACAAAACAAAGTTTAATTTAAAACGGAACCAACATCCAAATTAAAGTTACCATTAAATAATTATTCACACTGCAATAAGCATATCCATACTAGTATTATCCGAAATAAGTCCAGCATTATTGATAAATCCATCTGATTCTGAGACGGTCAGGCAAGCAGCTTGCTGTAGAGGCATCTGTGCGCCTGCACCGTCAGTCCCTTCCTGTACCTTAAGTACAACGCAACTCTTCCAGAGGAGACTGGGACGGACAGCGCAGGCGTGGAGATGTCTCTTTGGCAAGATGTCTGAGCTGATGCCTGCCCGACCGTCTCCAAATGAGTCGGATTACTCAAGAACACTGGACTTATTCCGGATAATACTAGTATGGATATGCTTATCGTTATGTGCATAATTATTTGAGGGTAACTAATTTGGATGATATTTCCGCTTTACTCTTTTTAAAGAAAAAACATACAGTAAGATTTAAATTCTCTGTATAAAAAACTTAAACTTGTCCTCATGTGACAGGTCCAATTTAAGAGGCTTTATCAAACCTACCCTAGCTATGTCTATCCAGCGCTCCACCACCTTTGCTCTCTGCTGGGGCTTCAAACTACGGTCGCTTAGGCACGTGGATATGACACAGTTAGTAACGCTGTTGAACTGAGAGACAGTGGCACGGATCGTTGGGGCCAAATGTTCCTTGCCTTTCTTATCCCTTTGAGACCAGATGCAACCCAGGCAATGATAAGGCACCACCTTCTTGAAGAGATCCTATGGTTGGAGAGTGAAAGGGTCATCAGGACAACAAAAAAGGACACACAGAATACCCAAATTCATTTCTCACTTCAAAATAGTTCATCATAGAACTAAGGATTACAGAAGTAGACACAATGGAAAATTCTCGCTCTGCCAAAGGAGTACAAGTTATGAACAAACAGGGACGAAATCTGATTCGAGTTTCAAGGTGTGGGAAGGTAGGATGGAATAGGGACAAAACTAAAAAGAATAGAATGAAGATCAAATTAACCCTTTGAGTGCCAGAGAGTTATCCAACGCATTGCATTGCAAAGCTTGGATACATCTCTAGCACTTAAAGGGTTAAAGTCTGAATACGGCCATATAAATAACTTACAGCATCCATCACTGTAAACTGTTCCGCTACCATGTCCGGTCGGAAGGCCAGAAAGTCAGCTTTCCCTTCCATCAACAAAGGCTCCTCCACCAGTCGTAAAGTACAGCTCGAGTGGTCCACAACTGCAAGACAATGCAATGAAAGAGCAAAGGGTAAGGGGCTGAAGGACAGCCAGGCAATCTTAAATGTACAAAACAAACCTTGTTCTAAAAGTAACCATCATAAGAATAGGTGTAGGATCTGGGTTATAAATACTAAACAGATGCACTAAGCTGTAGGGATACGTTTTGGTGCAGTGGACTACACACATATAAATTAATCTGGACAGGGTTTGACAATGTAAAGGCCATCCAGCTGCTGCCAGACTAACTCCCATCATCCCCCTGCTAGCCAGCAGAATCCAGGCCCAAGTTCTTTTAGATTCTGAATCTAGAACCCACCATCCTGATCCACATCATTGATCTGCTGTCTCTGGAACTGTATCAGAAGATTGCGAGCTCTGCGCTCCAGGTCTGATCCAGGGATGTTGTGTCGCACGTAGGCGATGAGCTGTTTCAAACAGATGTAATCAGGACCTTGGCGGAAATCTTCTGAGTACTGATCAAGCCAAGCACCCAGGATGGATGAGATTGTGCTGCGAGCAAAGGAAAGAATAATTAGTATTTGATGATGTATATTTGGAAGTATTTCATTATACTGTACATCGGTATCTTTCTACCTCTTGTTATGGTGTAACCCTTTAGTTTCAGATTAAGTCCTCAATTCCATTGCAATTGTTAACGATCAACGTTTTATCTACAAATCTCTCCATAGACTACAATGTGAATCTGTTAGCCAAGACCACTTAACAGCTGCAGTGTAATCTAGGTCTAAATCCCCTAGGAGCCCTACCAATGAAACTTGTTAACCCCCTTGGGTGTTAAAATATTCTCCAACATTGCTTCGCACAGCACTAGACACCTCTTATAGCATCTAAGGGGTTAACATTTTATACCAAACACACTTGAACATTTTTGGTACTAATAATTTAGGAATAAATTAGCAAATATTGTAATGGGTTAAAATTATAGTGTATTATCAAGGGTTTTAGCTACAAATGTCTCCACAGATTTCAATGAGAATCTGTTAGCTATAACCAGTAATAAACACTTCTAAACTGCAATGTACTCAAGGCAATTGTCTGGTAATACTGGACTATTATTTTCTCTTAGAATGGGGAGGGGAAGGAATAGATCGAAACATTTCATATTTTGCCATCTGGTACTAAGCACTGCAGTAATCCACTGACACGTACACTAACGGTCACCCTAGTCTTGTACCACTGTTTGCAGTTACTAAATATATTCTGGGGAACCCTATCAAATTCTTCCCCTGGGGTTCCACAGAATACGGATTGATAAACCACTGACCTACATCAAACATTGTGCAACTAAAAAGAAATTATCTGAACACATACTCTTGTCACTATGACCAGGAACACTAACATTAACACCTTTGTTGCTAGAAACCTCTTCAAAGCTTTGTTTCACAATTTGTTGGTGTTGTTGCAAGCATCTAAAGGGTTAATTACAGTCTATATATTTTGAACACAACAACAGAGTCACGATAAACTTGACAGCCACTAGACAGTGTAAAATCCCATGTCAGTCAGTCAGTCAGCCTCCCACTAGTACCCTCACGAGGCAAGACAAGATTAGGTGGTAAGCCTCCCCAATCAGGGGCAAGTCAGGACAATGTCTGGCACAATTAACAGGAAGGAGACAGATGGCCAGAATATTAACCTGTAAAAGGCATTAACAGCAGTCTGCCTACTGAGGTTTTTAAAGGAACAGAAACACATCCTAATAAACCTCCATTTACTGGAATATGCATAGAAAATTCCAATGGCCACTACGAACCAAATCTGCATGGATTGATTTTCCAAAATTAACCCTTACTTAGTACTCCAGGACCCCAAACCCCTCTCCATAAAACGTTCTTAGAAAGTCCTGGAGAGAAAGACGCATTCATTTTTGATAAGGGTTCATTTTGGCGATATGGTGGCGAACTGAACCAGATTCCATCTTGTGGTATGAGCCAAGGTGTCCCCACTATCATATCCTTGTGAATACACCACAAATACAGCCATGCTTTCCACCTGCCTTCGTCAGGTTTTTAACAGTGCAGTGTCTACTTCTCCAGGGGCTTATTGGCATACCGAAATGTAACTCAATGAGCCACTGTTGTATTCCTGTGGGTGTGTCTATATGTTAATTGGCTCTTCACGATGTGTACTAAGCTCCGATGGCTGAGTGTGCTGTTGGAGTTGGAGGATGCAAACTATTGGATCTCCCTATAGCTTTCTATGCAGCCACAGAGGACAGCTTGCCATGCCAGAGACAGCAGCTCTCCATTATCCCTATGAGTACCGTAGACTCAGCCACACTCAGCAAGGCAAACCAAGACCTCTCGTGTATTCATTGGGTTAACAAAAGCCATTTAAGTCAACGGGAATTTGGAGAATTTTCATTTCTCATCTATGGGGCCAGTTGGTTTACTGCAGAATATCTCCACTTTGCAGTAATTGCAGTGGAATCCAGACCTTCGATTAAAACGGGTTGGCCCCATTAACCATTTAAAGATCAGAGCCTGGTCTCTGAAGATTTAACAATACAAAATAATGAGACAATCCAACAATAGACCTATGTCAGAAGTACATATAAAAATGTACTTTAATATCAGGCGTTTTTGGGCCAACTTACTTTTTCAGCTCTAGCCGGTCATCAACAGTGCTGTGGGAATGTTCCCCGTTAAGGTGAGGATGCAGGCGGCCAAACCTGGTATAAAAACAGGGAGAGTTAGCAAGGTGATAATGTGACATCTCAATCTTTATATGGTGTCAGCAATGTATGGAGCCTGGTATAGGACTGCAACATACAAAACACAATAAAAGCTCTAACTTCCTGGGTGCTAGAGGTTTCCAAAACATTTCTCTGAAATGCACTGGGTTACTTTCTAGCATCCAAGGGGTTAAATAATGATGCAGTATAGAAGTGAAGTGGAAAATATATACCAGCCATTACAAACAAGGAGTGGATGTCTGACTCAAGTGCAATGGGGGAGCTCTGTCCACACCCACAACTCCATTTGCATATGTCTAGCACAGATGAAGCTCCTCCCACCAAAACGTGTTCTGGGGGGTGTTTACTCTGCTTGAAGGGGCAGTAACTCTTAGGGCCATGTGTTCAAAAGAAAAATGTAGATGTTCTAGGGCAAACAATCTGCACTATAGGCGACACTAAATACTAAAAATTCCTATTGATTTAAAGGAGGATTTTAACCCTTTGAATTGTAGAGAGGTCGCCAACGCATTGCACTGGAGACCTCTCTTGCATTCATGGGGTTTAAAATCCCCATTTAAATCAAAGGGAATTGTTAGTTCGCACCTATAGTGCAGCTTGTTTGCCCAAGAACATCTCCAATTTTCATTTGAAAATATGGCCCTTAATGTTGAAAAAAAATGTAGGTTATATATATTTATTATCTCAGAGTTTATCCAGCGGAGGAGAAACACGAGTACTGCCACTGTTGAGAGGGAGAGGTTTCATTCAAAAGTTATTGTACCTCACACGTGCACTTTGTGGTGCAGTGCTTCCATGACCTGAAAGGTTACAGTGTTGCTTTTGCTACAGCACCCTATGCAGACCACAGATGTCCATAAACTGCTGCAGCAACAGCTCCACTGTAACATTTCTGACCATGAAGTGTACTGCCCCACCCAAAAATAAATAAATATGTTGGATGTTTGAGTCAAAAGCTGAAGCAATACAATCAGCAACGGCTAAACCCTGCAATACCGACACTTGCTCAATATTAACCCTTTGAGGGTCAGATCAGTAATGAGTTGAATACCCCTCTGGCACTCAAAGGGTTAAACATTCCTATCCTTTAACCCTCTGAGTGCCAGAGTGGTACAGAATGTATTGCAAAGCTCTGGCACTCAAAGGGTTAACTGGAAATCTGGGCCCTGGTTACACTTTGGGCCTTATTCAGCAAGATAAATCGGCGCAATTCTGGATCAAACTGCACCATATGGGAGAAATATAAAAAATAACCGATGATTTATATTGCACTTTTAACCCCTTGAATACTAGATAGCTTCCCAATGCATTGAGCTGCACTTGAGACCACTCTAGCATGTAAAAAAAAGGTTGAATGTGCATTTTCAACACAGAGTGCCAGAGGGGTATCCAACGCATTGTAAAGCAATGAACTAGACACCCCTGGCACTCACAGGGTTAAATTAACCCCTTAGTGACCGGACGTGCGCGCACGCAGCCGGCACTTAATGACAGGCGTTTGTTTTGTTTTTTTTCCACTATAGCGAATGACTTCCTGGACTTACCAGGTAAGTCGTCTGTCCCTAAGTGACATTTTTTCATGACTTACCTGGTAAGTCCATTGTCACTAAGAGGTTAATGGGTGTTTTGAGGAATTTCCATTTGGCAAACCCCCCATGATACAGTTGGAATGTTCCAGAGTAAAGCCATTGCATGTTCTATTCGTCTCAGGACACAGTAACATACCTGTTAAGCAGGAGGTCTAACACTTGCTTGGTGGTGGTGAAGGCACGGTAAGTGCAAAGGAAGATGGTGACGTAGGTGGAATCATTGCCTTTGAATGCAGAAACCAGATATTCCACCAGCTTCTCCAACGTCCCGGCCTTGATGGTCCGCACCTTGCACGTCTCATAAAGGCTCAAGCCAGACTCATTCTCAAACTGTCGGGGTAAAAAAAAAAAAAAAAAAAAAAAAAAAAGACATCAGCCAGGTCCAATAATTCTGGACTCCATTAGCAGCATGGTCTGTGTTCTATATTAGGATACAGCCCCAGAACAAGTCGCCAAAGCAGCAATACAATGCAAAAAAGATGTGAATAAAAGATGGCAAAGTGTTAATATTTTATAAACAAACAAGCATCCACTATAGTTATTTATGCTCTGATTTCCAAAAGACTTGACAGCGACTTGACATTGAACCACAGATATGATGGGCATGTAGGTCACCCTGTGACTTGTCTAATAGTCAGTACAAATGTGGACAACATGGAGTTGTAGTCCAGGTTGCCGACCCTGATTTAGTATTTTTGGCACAACTTTGTCTCCTGCTGGTTGAGTAAAAAGAGTATATTACAGAATACAAAACATAGGATTGTATGCACAAATGAAAAAATGTATCCTTAATAAGTACTGAATATTCATGTCCTCAAAGGCAGGCCCAATTCGTTCTACAGGACTCAAAGATTCTAAACCCGTCCCATAAAAGTCTTCTTTGGAATCCTTCAGTCAGAGGAGTGTTGAATCAGAGTCCTGAAACAAAGCATCATGTCTGCCTCTGTGGACATAATATCCAGTAGAAAGGATTAATTTTCTAGACCCAATTCCAAATAATTTTTAGTGGCCATACTGAATTTCTTCTCAGATTATTAGGGGTTTATGATTAAGAAGTGATCATATTTTAATACTCAGCATATATGAAAAAGCTATTCTGCAGGGAAACACAGGAATCTCTACAATGCAGTACAAAATCGCTGCAGCCTCGCCTTCATCCTGTGTGTAAGTTTCAGAGATGATCTGGCAAAAGCAAACTACATGGTTATAGTTCTTTTATGTTTCTTCTTCTGGGAAGGAAAAAAAAATTGTACAGTGTATATTTTCTTTCCTCATAGCATTTTTTTAGCATGTGTTTAACATCTGCCCTTCCGTGGTTTCTATAAACTCTTCGAGGCTTCCTAAGGGAGAAGCAGCTCCAAAGTGTCTCTCTCTCATTGTACTGTTTGTTACAGTAAGGTGCTGGCTGACCTCAGTTTAGCCTCCAGCCTCCTCACCTCCTGGCCGCTCTCCAAACTCTGCCGTGGATTCTGTGTAGAGCAGGGCTGGGCAACCAGTGTCCCTCCAGCTGTTCAGGACTACAATTCCCATCATCCCCAATGGCTGACAACGTCTGGCAGGGGATGATGCGAATTGTAGTTCTGAAGAGCTGTAGGGACTCTGGTTTTCCAACCTAGGTCCAACATGTTTGATAGAATAGCAATAATCTATCTCACCTCATCAGGATGAGGAATGCTAAAGGACTTTTTTTTCACTCTCCGATTACCTAGACTATTAATTGTGTCGGGAAATCAGACACTGCTATTTGCACAAAGAAATTGAGAAAGCCAAGTGCACCAGAGGGAACACATTTAAAAATTCCCTTTTGTTTGAAATATAACCTCTCGAATGCTATAGAGGTTTCTTTTTCATTACATAAGGATATATTATATATTTATACATACATACATACATACATATACTTTCACACACACAAAGATAGTGAAGCAATTCTGTGGCAAGAAAAAAGCATTGTAGGAGACAAATAAAAATGTCTAATGACTTAAATTGGGCTTTTAAATACGGCAGTAATATATACACATACAGACACACATATACACAAGGGTGCTCCCCTGCTGCGAGATTTGTGTTTACAAAATTATTATACTGGTTTTAGCAAGAGAGAGTAACTGCTGAGTCACTTCCTGTTGGCTAGACCTTTCAGGAAGTAAGCTCCCTTGATTTATATTTCAAGAATATAACCATTTTGAGTGGTTGTACCTTTGGAATAAAACTATCAGCAGTGTAAGTACCCTTATTTTTAATCATCTTGAAATTCCTATGACAAAGTTGTTGTTTTGTTTTTTTTTGTTTGTTTGTTTGTTTGTTTTTAACCCCGTGAATGATGGAGAGGTCTGTAGTGCATTGATTCATGATGCATTAGAGAACTCCCAAGCATTCCAGGGCTTAGAGGTCCAAATTAAATCACTCGAATTTTCATTTGTCCCCATAGTAGAGTTGTTCTAGAGTTACGATCACCCAGTTGTACAACAAGCATTGTGGAATATTCTGGGGCTTACTAAATACATTGTAAAAATAAATATTTAACGTGGACCTTTCACCATAACGACAAGCTTAAATTTGACTATATGTTGTGAAATAAACTTTGGATATTAACTTTTAAATTTTTTGATGGCACAGTAGGACTTTATGCCAATCCTGTTCAAGGCCAAATTTACTGCATTAGATATGCCACAGACTGTGGACTCTGCCTAGATTTATTCATAACACAGTGTGCAGTAAGATTGGCCCAGCACAGAAAGTAATTAACATAAAGTATCAGGCTGTGCCACCAATAAAAATGACTATTTCTCAAAGAAATGGCTAGCATAACAATGTCATTTTTTAATGCTCTTTAACCCCTTAACGACCGGGGAATCCGGATGCGACTGAATGACAATGGAGCATTTTTTTTTTTATTGCTCCGTTGCATTCCGGACTCCCCGAACGGCGTGCAGCCGCGGGGGGAGCCCGGAATTCGAAGACGGTCATAGTACGTCATCGGTCGTTCAGTCAAATCGACCCTTGACGTACTATGACCGTCAAGGGTCGTTAAGGGGTTAAAATTAACTAAGCATTAACCCTTTAAAGACTAGAGAGTTACAAAATGCACTGTGACGCAATGTGCAGCACACTTTTTTGGTCTTTAAAAGGTTCAACTTTAAGAGTTACTTCAAAGAAAATATCACCAAAATGAGTCTTAATTAACCAATTATGCTACATTCTTTTTGATGGATGCATCAGCAATCTAATTATTTTTTTTTATAAGCAGAATCACTAATGCCAACATGGCCTGGGTGCTGGGAGGAGAAACAATGCATTGCACACCTCTGTAGCATTCAAAGGAACTATACAAGTCATTGGCTCCAAGGTGTATTTTCTAGAGAATTTACAGTGGAACTAACACTTTATAATTACTTGGTGATTTTTAAAGGGCTTTCCAAATCATCAATATTTATGTTAGTAATTATGTATTTAAAACTATAATTTAATATATTTTGCTTTATTTGTCCATTTCTGCAGCTTAGCAAGTGCTTCCTTGTAGGTAGATGGGTGGAGTGAAATGTCAGTGTTTAGCTTGTAGAAAGTGGCAGTTGGAAAGGAGAGTGGAATGTTAGTATCTGGCACCCCAAGCTATGCCAGTCAGTATGGTCTAACTTGCATAAACTAACAAATAAATAAAGCTAAATATTTTGTAATCAATTGTTTCAAATAATGAAAGGCTCACATATGTAGGTGATTTTGAAAGCTCTTTCAAAATTACCCAATTACCCAAGCTCTTTCAAAATTACCCAAAGTCATTATACAGTGTTAGTTCACTTTAACTTCCAGAAGCTCTTATCTGTAGTCCAGGTGTTGAAGGTAATGATAGGTGATAGACACGCACTGCAGGGGACAGAGGTCGTCAAGCACAAGAATTGCAAAAGCTTACCAAAAGGAGCAGATTGATATGCAGTGGGTTAATCAGGAATAAGACTTAAGGATCACAGCAAAACACAGACCATACAGCAGATGGTTACATTTCTGCCCTGCACTGTCTCCTGCACATATCGAAACTGGCAGATTTTTTAAATACTTTGTGTGAGTGGGTTGACAACAAATTGCACAGCACTGCATTTCTTACCCCTGTGGCACTCCATAGGGTTTACTATGACCCACACAAAACACTCAAAGAAAAATAGTACACCCTTATCCTCCCACCATCCTGGGTTTCCACTATCACTGTTCTTCCTCACCGTGGTGTCCCGGGGTCCGGCGAGCCCTCCTTCTGCACTGCCCATGGGAGACGGAACCCTGCTTACCCCCAGCCATCGCTGCCCTTTGTTGGCGGTGTGATGGAGCTGCACTTTGCGGAGGGAGATGCTGTAGATAACGCCATCATCCACTTCTTCTCCAATCTCCTGTGTGGAGCTCTGCGGAAGAATAAAAACAAATCATCAATTTTCATGCTGCACAACAGCACATCGTTAGTCAAGATCAGATCATAACTATCACACTTTCCAAAAACCTTTTGTACAAAATGAAGAAAAAAAAAGTCATATAATATATTTAAAAACAACAGTAACATTTAATTGACATATCTTTTTTTTTAACCAATTAAATGCCAGAGGGTTGTGGATATATGATAAAAATGTATATATTTTTCTTACAGAGTAAAACAAGGACTACTCCCCCTGCTGGCAAATGCTCCAGTCAAGAGATCACACTGTTGCAATAACATTGTATTAATAATAACCACTTTCTGTGGAGAGATGAAAGGTAAGACCTACCATCTCTCAAAGAATGCAAAAATCTATTTTAACCAATTACCATCTCCCAGCTGAAGAATTACCCGTGCTTTACTGATTAAAGTTTAACTAGGTCTATAATTTAACCCCTTAGTGACGGCCGCGTGCAGACGCGGCCGTCACTTAACGCCCGTCTAACATTTTTTTTTTTTTCTAAAAGAATCCGGAGTCCCCGAACGGCGTGCAGCCGCGCGGGGAGCCGGATTTCCAGGACGTACATGTACGTCCTCTGTCACTAAGTGACAGCCACACAGGACGTACATGTACGTCCTGTGTCGCGAAAGGGTTAAACAGAAGGACTTGCCTTCATTCAGCAGTTAGTTATATGTTTTTATGCATTTATTGCACTGTATCTGCAGTTGCCCGCATTTACAAATCTTCTCTGAAAATGTCTTTAGTTCACACCTCCTCACAATAAACTAATAATCTGAACAGTGCCATATTTTCATCTGAGGCTCCCCTACGCAAAAACACCCAAGGTGCTCATAGCTCCACCCAAAACCACACCCCAAGACCCCCCCAACCAAATCCACCATTACCTGGTACAGACAATGCAATCACCTATGGCATACAAGCAGAAAAAGCTCTTAACCCTTTGTCTGCTAGGCAGGTCTCCAATGCACTGCTTCAAAATATGTTTGAGACATCTCTAGTATCTAAGCACGTAGATAACTACCAGTGAAGACCCAGAATTTGGGTGTGGCCAGCACAGCTGAGGCACCGCCCCTCAGAACTTGGCACTGTAGGCAGTTAACTACTTTGGCTAATGGGAAATCCAACCCTGTTTCTACATAGGAAATCCTATAGCTCAGGCAACATGTATGACACACCTGCCTGGTTAAGTATTTCTGTTACACAAAGTAACCCTTTGGAGGACCAGGGGGTTTGCAATGAATTGCTAGGCAATTCAAATGGATTAAGAGACACTTCATCCTGTTCATCTCTGTTACGATCTAGAGTGGCCAACCTATATCCCTTCAGCTGTTGAACCACAACTCCCATCATACTCAGCTGCTGGCCATCTAAGAATGATAGGTGTTTTAGTCCAAACAACAACTGTAGTGCTGCAGATTGCAGATGTCGGGTTTAAGCCGTGCTGTATGAGAGCTTACATGTCGCGAGGCCTACAATCCTCATCTTACACTATAATTGGATCTACAGCCTCCCTGATACAGACACCCTCCTCTCCATGTTCCCAGCAGCTGCCAGCCACCAGATGGCCTGGGAAGGCGCATCAAATAATCATCAAAATAAGATTTATTATGTAAACCCGTTAAAGGATTAAAAGGCATTTTCTGCTGGTTCTGGATGAGTACTTTGCCTGTATTCATATTATGTACGGTGATGGAAATGCCGTGATGATTGTAAGCTCTATGGGACATGGAATGATTTCCCAAGGTTTATATATTAGAAATAAAGGTCCATATTTTTCAAGCAAAAAAAAAAACTGCACCACTGGGTTGAAATGAACATTTGGCAAAATCCCACTAATATAAAAGGGGATGTTTTTTTTAAATCTCTTGAATAAGAGGTCTTCGATCCATTGTGAAGAAATAGGCTGGAGACCTCTCTAGCATTCAAGGGGTTAAAAGCCCCATTTGAAATTAATGGAACTGCTCATCCCCCCCTCACTCCCCTCCCCACATTTTGTGGTTACAAAACTGCACCTCTCCGGCTTGATGAACAGCGACCAAAATATTAAGTAAATTCATTAATTTATCTGATCTACCATTATAAGATACTAGTTGAACAGCCCGTTACACGGGCCACAGAGCCTCTGGCAGCCGGTCGCGGGGCAGTCACCCGCGGTGGAGACTGCCCGCGCCTCGGCTGATACAGAGGTGGACGCTCCTTCGGAGCGCCCAGCTCTGTATCAGCCGTGGCGCGGGCAGTCTCTACTGCTCATGAGTGCCACGAGCGCAGCAGTGTCTACTGCGCATGTCGGGCGTTACACACAACTTGGCGAATTATTATATAGGATTTTGGCCCTGGAAGGATAAAAAATGCAGGACTCCAGCAACAGCATTGGCATACTATTAAGTGTTACAAAAAAAAAACAAAAAAACTTGAGTTTAACAGAAGGGGGCGCCAAAGAGAGTGTTCTCTGCTAGCCAATGGATTGACTGCATTGCTATATATTTACGCAGTTATGTAACAAAGTGAAATTAAATAATCCAGGCATTGGATACTCTTGATTTGCTAGATAACCTCTTGCCACTTCATAAAATGGTAAGGGGTTTGCAGCAAACCATCCTATATAATAATTCGCTAGGATGTTTGTCACGATGCAGTCATGTGCAATAGAGTGCGGGCTCTACTGCGCATTATTGCATCGCATGAGTGAGGCAACGCAAGACAGCATCGTGTGGAGCAGAGAGGTAGCGGCCTCTTAACATCACCCGGACCTGGGCCCGTGTACACGGGCTTTTACACTAGTTAAATGATAAAAGGAAAGGAGAGATTATAGAATACAATGATAAAGGAAGGTCAGAGTCTTCAAGAAATTGTACTCTGAAGTGGTATATTTTGGATAGTGCATGGGGTGGTCTACTGTTGGACTTCCATTCACTGGATGGGGAGGTTGACACGAGTGGCAGTCAACAGCTGCAGATCTAGTAAAGGATTACTTCTGGCATACCTTATGGTTCAGATCCTGGACAGTGAGGGTATATATAAACTACACACCTCTTCACCTACAGATTCAACTGGCAGTGAGAATAGGTAGGGATTGCCCCTCTCATCACCTGCAGATACACCAGTCACCCCTCTCTAGACCTACAAAATTGACAGTGAGAAAATTTAGACTAGGGTGGGCAACCCATCATCCCCAAATTACCACTGCCTGTAGACTTTTACAAGGGTGCCAAAGGTTACCTTCCCTAGTACAGCGACTGTCTCAACTCCCCCTAGAGATACACCATTTATTGACAATATATATATATATATATATATATACATACATACATATACACACACACACACACACACATATACACACTACTCCTCTCTTCTCCTATAGCTACATGTCAGTGACAAAATATAGTGGCTATCCCTCTCTCTCCTCCTACAGACATATACCTTACAGTCACAATATATAGGCACTGCCCCTCTCTCTACCTGCAGATACACCTGTCATAAGAAATATATAGTGACTGCCTTTCTCTCTACCTCCTGCGCATTTCTCCTGATCATTTTCCTTTGTGACAGTCACTAAAGAAAGACACAAAAACAAACAGTTCCTGGGCAACAGGTGCAGCTCACTCTGCCAGTTCCACTGATCATACCTTTAGTGAAGGGGGGAAATAGTTTATTCCCTTTGAAGCTGCATGGGCCCAGAAACAATACAGCTGAAGAAATTATTCATTAAAACACTATCCGTACATCATACAGCAAAAGCCGAACGTTACCAATTAAATGTATCCATATACCTGTACAACTCTAGAACTCAAATTGTTGAGTACCACAAAAGGTCTGCAATGCATCTCTGGAACCCAGGTGGTTAAATCAGTGCCATTTTAACCCCTGGATTCTAGAGGTGTCACCAAAGCATTGTTATGCAATGAGATAACCTCTCGGATGCTAGGTGAACACGTGAGTCAAGCAGCTGTGGTCATTAGTGCATTGTGGGTAAGTTGCATAGCAGACTTTAGGTGACGCTTTCCTCTGCAAGTAACAGTTTATCTAAAAGTCAGTTTCAAGGGAGGCAGATAAGGAGTTAAAGCAATTTCAGGCAGTTTCCTTCCCCATTCTTGGTGTCACGCGGAAAAGTACTTTCTGCACATTCAAGAAAATCCCTAAAACTTCCCTTTTTGTGAAATTGTTATAATTAGAACAACTGCCCTAACACCCAAAAGGCTGAATATAAATACTCAAAAAGGATATGTGCAATTAGCAAATTGACCAATTGGAATCATGACATGTGGCTGGTGTGTCTCAGTCCATGCCATTTCCTTACACAACAGCTAATAAACACAATGCCCTTATGCAACAGGTTCTCCTAGTGCACAATGGCACGACCACACAGTATACAGGTACATTCTACAGTAGGGGTGGGCACTGCGAGGCCCTACATCTACTGCTTGACTACTGAATCCATTTTCCCATTTGGATGGTGGGAATTGATGGCACTGTAGTCCAAAAAGAACTGGAGGCCCTCTTGTTGCACACCCCTGTTCTACAGAGCACATACTTGGTACGAATTAAAGTAACAACTTTACACATTATGCTTGGCATGCTCTTCCACTTGCAATGCCAGATTTAAACCTCCAGTACCATTTGGGAAGGCAACCAAATGACCTTTGCATCGCCTATGACCAACCTACCCACATCACCTGACCAGGGTCACACCCCACCCCTGCCACAGGAATCCACCATGACCACAGCCCTCCCCCTCATATAACCCCTCCCCCTTGACCACACCCCCTCATATAATACCCATAAAGCAATATGCATAGTTTGTGCATCTCAGTATCTGAGAAACAGTCGACTGTGGCATATCGCACTGGTATTTCAGGGCACTCCAGGGCATGGAAAGATTCCAGCGACGCTTCCCTTTATAAAAGCACTCTCTGGTGGCTAGGAAATGAAAATGTGTTTCTCAAATTATTGACTTCTGCAATTTACTTGCTGACATTCACACAATGAGTTTTCTCTGCTATAAGCACATTTTGTTGTCCTGTAACAACCCAAAGTGCAGCTAAAAGACCACAAACAGAGAACAACACAGGAAAAGTCACTGGCCCGGTGCAGGTAACAAGAACAAAGAAATGGAGAAGCTCAGAGAGAAGGGAAGAAGGCAGGGAATAGGGAGTCGTGGCCGTCTCCTCGTCCACTTAATGCAATAGGTCTATGAACGGCTGTAGTAGAAAGCATTGTAGCCCTAGAGTGTGACGGGCAAACATCTGCAGTTCAAATCTTGTTGGACTACAAGCCCCATCATTATCTGCTGGCCTGCTGAGGGTGATGGGAATTTTAGTCCAGCAAGAGTTAGGGAACCAAATGTTACTCTTTCCTGCTCTAAGGCTGCTATGGTTCCAATGCCACTCTACAGTATTCATGTTTTATAAGCTGCTGGTAGCAGGGTTACATTACGTCCCAGGCATGACCACACACCCCTCCTGTCACAGAAAACACCCTTGACCTATCACCAGCAAGACCAGAGGAAAAAAAAAACAAACAAACAAACACAAAAACTTGAATGCTAGAGATCTCCAACACAGCTAGCACACAAGGGGTTAAATGATTATCTCTAAAGGGGTATAAAACTAATGCAGGCCCATTGAGACTGTTGTGGCCACACCCATAACTCTGAACATAGGGTGTCCAGCACAACAGAGGCTCCACTCCTCAAATATGGCGCACTACGCAGTTGCCCCACAGGAAATTCAGCCCTGCCCAGTAGGATTCCAAGTACATAGAACAAATTAAAGGGATAGTAATCTCAGAAAAAAAAGTATTAACTATATGGTATATACAATTAAAAGAGAGTACTTGCATTTATTCATAGACATAGGCAAATAAAGTTCTCCGGTCCCTCCCCTCTCTGCTTGACGAGCTGTAAAGCTATCCGAAGCAGAGTCTGGTCGCTTGACCTGATGTGGCTCTTCAGCAGCGCCGATATAACGATATCAAAAGATAAATACTTCATTTAGAACGGTCTACAAAGTGTGCCTGGCTTGCAAGCACACTTTGTAGACCGTTCCAGTGTATTTATTTCTAAATGGCGTGATTTCAACTCTGCTGAAGAGCCTCTGTCTGCTCAAATGACTGGAATCTGCAGCTGTCAGCTAGATGGCAGACTTGAGTAAAACAGCCAGGAAAAGGGAACTTTTGCAAGTTATATCTCTCAGACCATAAAGGTTTGAGAGATAAGACTTACATTGATGTTAATCTTTTTAATGTCTACAATATTAAATCAACTTAAAATTAACCATTACTATCCCTTTAAAATGGCAAACACCAATAACTGTACACACCAGCGTGAACTCTCAGTAGCCTGCGACCAGCAAAGAAATAGACTGATTCTTTCACGTGGCTTAGTCTCTTGTGTGCGCAAGAGAAAATGAAAAATTAAAACCAAAACAAATATGCTTTGTGGTTTGTATCATATCCTTAAACTATTGAGGCACTTCTAGGAATGCAAACGTCTCCTAAAATTCACCCTAGTTTATCTTATTCTATTCAGAATAATGTGAATATTTTAACCCCTCAAGGACCAGAGATTTGCAATGTCCACACCTCTGGTCCTGAAAGGGTTGCAATTACTTCTGATCAGTCTTTAATTCTTGAGAAGAACATATTTCTAAAGAATCTGTACAAGCAACATATATGAAATATACACACACACTTGAAAAATCATTTCAGCTGAAAAAAATGTACATATTTATATATACACACACACACACACATATACATACATACACATACACACACACATAGATTTCCCTATTTACTTAAGTTTTACTTTAGTAAACCTAAAAACTAAATCTGGGGTAATTCTGTATATATCTATATAAACGCATCTCGTATACTGGCTACCAAATCTTGAAGCACTATAAATTCAATTGCAGCACAAAATAAAACCAAATGTATACTTATTATTTGATTTTCCTGAACTCAGCACAACCACTTTGGTTCCAGATAATGGAGCCAATGGAGATGACCAGCTACTGAATTTGCCAGATACAGTTTTGCCTAGGTTAACATCCAAAGGGTCACGTGACTTCTCTGAATGAAAAGGAAGGTGGTGGTGGGTGTCACACAAAAACAGATGTCAGCGAGTAGGAAAAGAAAAAAAGACACGTGAGTTTCTGGCAGAATCAGTGGCAGACTGAGCAGATAGAAGAGGAATTTCCTGCTCAAACTCCAGACAAATGGAAGAAAAGCAGAAAAACTGATTTAGAGCCTCTGCTTAGTAAAGTGGTTTTCAACCAGGTTTCCATGGCACTTTATAGGAATGTATTTGTACCCTTTGATATTCCTGGACAATTGATCTGTAAGAGGTTAGGGGTTACCTCGAAAATTCTACACTCAGTGTTAGGGGTTCCATGAGCTAATACACACTAGTCCAGTGGTTCTCCATGTTTATGTGCTGCAGTTACATTCCCCTTCCGGAGAAAACTTACAGAGGTGTCAGTAAATATTGTTATGGTGTGAAAAGTAAACCCTTCACTGCCACGGGTCCAGCAATACACAAAAAGCCATTGTTTAACTCCCTGGATGCTACAGAGGTCACAAAGACCTCTGTAGCATTCAACAGGTTAAATGCCCCATTTAAAAATCAATTTGATTATATATTTGTTCTCTATGGTGGGGTTCATTTATCATAGAAAATGTCATGTTTGCCAGAGGAGCCGTATTACCATATTTACTCCAAATTAATTTCCAGGGACAATTTTCCACTAGACAGAACCACTAGAAGTCCATAGTACAGACTTAATAAAATTCCCCTTGTGTCTTTGTTCAAGGCAGCGGTGTAACTATAGGGGTCGCACCTGCGACCGGGCATGTGCACTCCAGGGGCCTGGCCTCCCCCTGCAACCCCTCCGCCTGGTGCCCACAATCTCCCGCCGGCGCTCTAGTAATGCAGAGCGCTGGGAGATGACATCATCTCCCAGCGCTTTACATTACTAAGAGGACCACGCGGGAGCTCCAGGTAGGAGATGGGGCATTGTGGAGGGGGTCAATGTGGTGGGGGGCCCCAAGGCACTTCTTGTACCAGGGCCCGGAGGCTTCTAGTTATGCCTCTGGTTCAAGGGATACCACCAACCCCAATCAGCCCTGGATGTCGTCTCCACGGAGGACAACATGACCGTTGCTAGAAGCCCAACAGAACACAAACTGCTCATTGCATATGGAAGTCTTAACCCTTTAACAACCAAAAGGGGTCTGTAACTCTTTGCTTCCTCAAGCACAATGCCAAGTCCCATCTGGATTTTCTGGTCATAGTAAGATAAGTGGGGAGGGGAGTTACTACACAGTGTTACTTCTCATGTAAAGGGATAGTAATGTTTCATAATAAAAGCAGCGCTAATTAATCATCATAGTATTTGGACTTTGGAGAGTGTTATTTCAATTCTGTAGTTCAAGAGTAATTGAATAATAAAGTATCCCCCTCCTGCCCCTTCTACTGATATAACACTGCTCACCTCAGAGCAACAAGACTGTCCAGATGGAGTGCAGAGAGGAACAATCTTCAGTGAGAATAAGGGAAAAAACCTGGGCTTTCATTGTTCTCATAGGAAGAAGATTGTCCCCTTCTGTTATCTGTCTGGTCTAGAATCCAGATTCCACATCTGAGGGTAGGCAACTTAAACTAGGTAAAAGGGGCGGGAGGGGGATACTTTATCATTCAATTACTCTTGAACCACAACTCTGACAGTATAGAAATAACACTCTCCATGGCCCAAATACAATGAAGATTAATCGGAGCTGCTGTTTTTGTGAAACATTACTATCCCTTTAATACAAGTATAACTATAAAAATCAGTCTTGAGATCATCTGCTTCTGATATCTCAATGGAGTGAGCCATAAAACCAACCCCCCCTTCCTCCCCTCTACACTGTAATAGGAGCCCAGTCACTGGAATACTAATCAGACTCGAACAGAATGAAAATGAGGCTCTTTAGCGCAACATCAACCACACAGTGTCAGACAAACCCCTGCTGAGAGCTCATACGCCCAAGACACTGGAAAAATACGATGCACTGAGGAGGACAACCATGGGGGTTAAAAATCATTATTATTATTATTTATTTTATATAGCAAAGCAATGCATTGCATACCCCTATGGCACTCAAAGGGTTAAGAATGGCAGGTGCTCAAAAACATGTTCTGTATTCTATGGGGTGCAAACGGTGGCTCTGTATAGCTTGCTGGACTAGAATTTCCATCTCCACTGGCCAGCTGATGGTGGAAACCATGATTCAGCAACTGCTTCAGAATGTCAATTTGCTAGCCCCTTGCTCTAGGGTGACCTCCAGTGGCTTGTTGGAAGATATGATGGGTTGGGGTCACTCACATTTCACTTGTAGTAGCTTTGCTTTCTTGCCTGTGATTATCACTCAATTGCATGTGTTTGCCATGCCCACCTTATGTGGCACTTATGCGGTAAAAGCAAAAAGTAAAGTAAATCCAATGTTGCCACAGAAGTATCCGGGTAAGAGAGCTGCTTTAACAATTTAAGTGCCAGAGTCGTACTCTTTGGCACTCAAAGAGTTAACCCTTAAAGTCAGGGGTAGTCAATTTTCGAACCTCCAGCTATTGGGGATGATAGGAGTTGCAGTCAACTGACAACAATTTACTACCCCTGCTGTAAGTGGTCAGTGTGCGAGTCAATGTTTTGGACACACCACCTAGCACTCAAAGGGTTAAGTCACCTTAACATACAATGCACAGCAGGTAGCAGGAGGCTGGGTCATAGTGAATGATCGGGTGACTCACTAAGCCCTCCTTCCAGCAGGTTCTGAATGTGCTACTGTGTTTAGGTTACCACAAGTGTTAGTCATTGTGTAACAATACAGAGATACTTAGTGACAGCACCAAACAAAACAAAGGAGAACAGTCCATTTGTTGTTCTGTTGTTGTTTTGGACATCACAGTCACCAAAGGCCACTATCTCAGCACTATTCAGATTCTGCACAGTAACCAGCCACATATTGTTTATGGATGTTGACGACAGACTGACTATACGAATGAGATCACACAGACACAGAATAAAAAGAAAATGTAGAAAAAAAACAAAAAAGATACAATTGAATGACGTTTTACACGTAAAAGTAGAACAAGTTTTTTTTCCTCCCAGAATCCCTTTATCTTTAAGTATTCATCAGTAATAAAGATGCACAGAAAACACAGCCATCTGCAGTATGTGCACAGTTTCATTACACAAATCAATTACAATCCATATGGCAAATCTGTAGTTGCATTAACAGCATGATACCCACCTCTTTTTCCCACGTGCTGTTGTCTTTGTAATAATGTCGCCCATGTAACAGAGCACTTAATTTAACCCTTTGTGTGCCAAAGGAGTCCCCAACATATGGTGAAGCAATGTGTTGAACACCTCTTTGCCACTCAAAGTGTTTTTGTTTTGTTTAACCTATTCAGTGTCAATTTAAAAGGAACCCTAAACTGGGCATGCAAGAGACAGCAGGGGCATAAAGGCCCACAGATGTATTTACATATTAGTTACATGGTATTGTTCTATTTTATTAAAGGGTATTTTGCATTATAACCTTGATGGAATGACATAGGATACTGATCGAATGGTTTTGCAGTAACCTGGGGGAAGCTATTTTCCTTTACACTCCTCACTTCCTGCTGTGTTTTACACAGTACAGAATAGCCTAGTAACCAGGAAGTGAGGAGCACAAGAGGAAACAGTTCCCCCAACTCTGCTGAAAGGCATTTAATGCGACAGCATAGATATTAAAGGAGAACAGTGTTTTTTAAATGCTTAAGGGATAGTAATACTTCGTTTTAACTTTATTTTATTTTGTAGGCATTAAAAAAACATGAAGAATGATATAAGTCTTATCTCTCAAACCTTTATGGTTTAAGAGATATTCACAAACAAAGTACCCCCCCCCCCTGTTCAACCAGATCAGAAGGGAGGTGCCCAGGTAGACTGCAGAGAGGGACAATCTTCAATTAAAATAAGGGAAAAAGCTGAAAAACTTGTCAAGGGGGGAAGGGTTTTCATTGTTTTCATACAAAGAAAATTGTCCCCTTCTGTTATCTGTCTGGTCATACAACCAGATTCACATCTGAGAAGAGATGGCTTACACTACGTAAAAGGGGCGGGGAGGGGAACTTTGCTTGTGAATATCTCATAAACCATAAAGGATTGAGAGATAAGACTTATATCATTCTTCATGTTTTTTTAATGCCTACAAAATAAAATAAAGTTAAAAGGAAGTATTACTATCCCTTTAAGTCTTTTCCTTCTGCAGTGATTCTCAACCAGGGTGCCATGGCATGCCCTTTGTTTTCTACATAGGCTTTGATAAAAAAAAAAAAAAAAAAAAAGGTCAGTGTTCAGTTTCAAATGTATATTTACATTTTTTATTGTGCTTATCTTTGTTACTCTGATTGTGAGACCTAATATCATCTAAAAGAGGATTTTAGTTTTACCTGTTCAAGACCAGATCTTGAGCCAAAGAGATCGTCTGGCCACCACGGACATGGTAGAAACCCTTGCCACCAAACGGATGGCATCAAATAAGGCAGTAGAAACATAGTGCTGGGCCACAGAGATGTTGGCAAGAAGCCGCAACATATCTGAAGAAGGCGCACCCTGACGTACAGTCAGGGTGAGCTGTTCAGTCCGGACTGCAAAGGCCCGGTTAACCCATGCCGCGGCAAACGCTGGACGCATGGCAGTGCCAGCAGTGGCAAAAATGGACTTGAGGGAAACCTCAAGCTTCTTGTCAGTCCAGTCTTCAGAGCGGACGCATCAGAAACTGGCAGTGTAGTAGACTTTGATAGCCTGGATATAGGAGCATCCACTTTGGGGGGGATGAACCCACTGAGCAAGCACTGCCTCAGAAAAGGGGTAAAGCTTAGTAAACATCTTGGAAACAGAAGGCTTTCTGCCCGGAGATTTCCACTCATCAGACACAAGGCAGTCAAGAGTGGGGTTAGGTAGAAAACAAGTAAGGGGCTTTTTAGGCTCCTGGAAAACATCAGAGAGATCTGAAGGAACCTCCTGAACTAGGGGAATATTTAGGGTAGTCAAGACAACCCTGATTAGGCCCTCAGCCGAGGGCTCAGGATCAGCCTCAAAGGGGTCTCCAAAAAACTGACAGGAGCGCACAGCAGAACATTCCTCAACATCTGAATCCACTAACAGTTCCTCCTCAAAGGAATCTGATACGTCTAATGCATGGCTGGAGGTCCCTGGAAGAGACTCAAGGACATCAGAACATGCTGGGCATAAATGAGAATTCTCTACATAACCCTGAATGACATGAGGAACAGTGTGCAATAGGGGACACAGAGACTCCAGCATCCTTAGTATTAGGCCTGGCCCCAAGCTCCAACAGATTAGACATTCTCACAGTGTCAAAAATGTTTATTATAATGAATCACCCAATTACAGTGTGAAAGATTAAAATTTCACCCCAGAAATCGCTAAAATACACTTATCTGGTAGGCAAAGGGTTAATCTGCAGAGAAGATAAGGAGAATCCAAGCCCTGCGTAGGATACTTGTTCTAGAAAAGGCACAAACTGGCTGCCGTGGCGGGAGCCAATCAGAAATGAGCGTGCGAAGCAAGCGCTCATGGGAAATGTAGTTTTTCCAGAATAAGAACCCCAACAATGCCCGAAGCCCCCTGAGCCCCCCAACATACTTGCAATGGTAACCAGATGATAGAGCACGGTCAGACAATTAAAATGAGCCCTCTCTGAAGTCACTACGTTGAGCGGTTGCCGAGATACGTCCCAAACTGTACAGTCACATAGGAGTGAATGGAGCAATGGCGTCTATGCGGTAAAGCCTCACATTTTGTCAGAGTTAAAACTGTGAAATAAAACTACATGAGACATCACTAGAACAAGTTAGAAGACCCAAAAAACACTGAACCCAGTATGGAAAGTGACAAACCCCCCCCCCCCCCCCCAAAAGATGCAAACCAGCAGCTAAAGGATAAAGTTACCACATAAACCTGTTCCAAAACTCCCAACAGACATACAGATAAACCCAATGAGTGCAGGAGTGTGCAATAAGAACTCCCAAGGAAAAAAACCCTGTGCGGAGGGGCACTGTGGGACATGTGGACCTGCAGCACTCAAAGGGCTGCTCACCTTTCCTGCAGATCTTCTGTCTTCAGATTACCATTATCAAGAAGAAGCCTCGGAGGGCAACTCCGGGAGGAAATAACTTGTACCTAAGATTTCCCCCCCAGGGCTTAAGGTCCACAAAAAGCACCTGGTCACTGAGCTAGTCACATCTAAGGGCATAGTCAGTTATGGTAATCCACCTAATGGTGGTATTCCATTTCAAACAGAAAAATAAAACAATCTCTAAAACTACAGCAGAACTGTTCTCTTGCCTGTGTCTTCACCTAGGAACAAATCTTTTTGGTGCTGGTTGGCTAGCTGCAGGCAAGGAGGGAAGGCAGGCTCCACCCCCTGCAATCAATTCTAGAACTGTTCCTGCCTACTTATAAGGGTGGATCGCCTACCCAAAGTTACCAGTAACCAAAGTTACCAGTAACCTGTATTGGACGACAGAGAAATATAACTTAATTGTACCCTTAGGGGTGCCACAATAAAAATAAATAAATAAATAAATAAAGATCTTTTGCATGTTAAGGGTGCCCTAAACAAAAAATAAAATGAAGAACCACTGTCCTACTGAATATAGAAAGAGTACTCTCCCTGTAGGGGGAATCATACATTCAAAATGATTATATAGTTATTGACTCAAGCTCTCTTGTAAAGTGTTTTATAATTAAATAAAAATGTGCGACTTGGCACTGCTGAGAAGAATTTGAGTTGTAATCATTTTTAAATGAAAAATTGCCATTAGCAGGAAGTACCCTTGTATTACTCAGTAGGAAAGGTCTTATGACATTATAGTAGATCTCTCTCCCTCTCATATTATATATAAATTAACCCTTTGAATGTCAGAGGGGATCACAACCCATTTCGTTGTGTACCCCACCGCCATTCAAAGGATTAAATCAAAATAGTTTAACAATACTTTTAAGGAAAAAAAAAAGTTTACTGCTCCTTAAAGTGTTATCAACATACACCCCATAAACTATTAACAAGCACCTAACACTTGGTCATTACTGTGTCAGTAATTCCCTTCACAGGAATGAGGCTAAGAAGTGAATGTTACCAGTGGGTCTTGTGACACTGCTACAAACAGAGCCAGAAGCTCAATGTTGGGGGGGGGGGGGGAGATTTAGTTCATAAACCTCTTAGTTCTAAAGCAGGATACACACTGTTCCGCTGCAGAGAAGAAGAAACAATCTTCTTTGTTTCTTGAAAAGTCCTACTGGTAAACAAGTTCATAGTTTCCAACATTTTTAACTCTGAGTGTTGGAGCAGTATGCAACGCATTGCAGATTTGTTGCACACCCCTTTGGAACTCAAGATCATTTGAGGAACAGTGCTTTGCCCCCGCCTTTGGAAATCAAAGGTTAAAACCTATTAAAACTGCAATGTTAACAGGAGTTAACAGGTCTACATTCCAAACTATCACAATGGCACATTCAGTAAGACACTGAAGTGGCACTTGGGGTTTCGAAAAGAAAACGGATTAGAAATGAAACTTGGGTGCTTGAGAGCTTTTGAACACACTGAAATGTAATGTTTTTGAGACTTGCCCAGCATTGCAGGTTTAACATAAGATCTTCTGGACCCTTTTACACAGGTAACATCAATGCAGCAATGGTTCTCTGCATGTCACCATGCAGCAATGGTAGCAGCAATGGTTCTCTGGTGAGGCAGCCATGCAGAAAGCAACGCTGATGGTCTTTGATGTCATCAGGACATGGAGATCACTGAAGGTTTCCATTGTGATGAGATAATAGTGTGCAGCCCACCCCAAGGAAGAAAAAAAATTAAATAAATTATATATATATAAATAAATAAAATGGGTTCCATTATTGGTTCTCAGGCCAATGCTCTGTGATAAGTGATCCAGCAACAGGACTTTTGTATTGCGGTAATAAAAATATACAACCGACCTTCTCTATTACAAGCAGCTATGTCCAAAGAAGACAATAACCTTTGGAGCACACGTTGTTCAGAACATATCGCTTAAAGAACTGCTGCGACACACCCATGTAAACCAATCCGAAACCTGACGTACAAAGAAGAAATTGAGCATTTCTGAAGCAAACAATCTGTACCACAAACAGACAAATTAAAATTAATCCTTTAACCTCTGAAAGCTATAGATGTCTCCACTGCAAAAGCATTCAAGGTGTTAAAATCCCCATATAAAATCAATAGTTATTTGGGAAATGAAAGCCAATTTTCCTCAAAATTCCCTTAAACCCTCAACAGGTTAAAAGAGGCCTTGAATTAATTAGAAAATGTAAATAGTATAGTGCTTTGACTGTTTGGGTAACATAACGGTTCTCCCACCTCTGAGAGACTGTACATTCAAATTTTATTATGATCATAACTTTTATTTGTAACCTTACTCGACCCTTGAAGTGCCAGAGGGGTAGCCAAGGCATTTTGAATGTCTGTTCTGCTGTAGAAGTGCAGATTGAACTCTGTTTACTAGGATTCCTTCTGGCTTTGCACTACAGTGATATGGTCTAGTAACAGTGCTCTGTAATGAGACTACCCAGGATAAGAAATACCTGAAATGCGCATTGCTCAAGGTGACCATTATTTTGTGATCCTATCTAGGCCCTACTTACAACCTCTCCAAAACCCTCCCATTTTCATTCTGTACCGAGTCCTTTTGTTGCATCTCTATCTCATTGTGACAGCTAGATAGATATCTGCAGTAGTCTGAGCAGCCTGCATTATGTCAGGGGTGGAAAATTCCCAGAAACCAGAAAAGAAAAAATGTAATGCCTGGTTCCTTAATTCTGATGGAATTTTGTATAAATTTATATAAAATGCCTACATATGCTTGTAAAGTTCCTAGCTCAGAGGTGGAAAAAGATACTTCAAAATAAGACTTTGTGGAGTCTTTTAAGAGCCTGTTGACTTAAAAAAAAAAACAAAAAAAAAAAAAACTTCTAGATGCCCTGACTCCCAGGACTTATTCAATCCACACCTACTTGGCACCTAAATATATTATATATATATATATATATATATATATATATATATATATATATATATATATATATATATATATATATATATGAGAGAGAGAGAGAGAGAGAGAAAGAGAGAGAGAATATGGTATAATGGGCATTCCAAATTCAAAAAAATATTAAGGTACTGCCTTGGTGCCACATTGCAATGTGTATATCCAAAGAAACAGTATGTAAAAACTGTGTGTAAATAAGCACTCATATGGACTTAATAACTGAGTTAAAGGGATAGTAATACTTCATTTTAACTTTATTTTATTTTGTAGGCATTAAAAAAACATGAAGAATGATATAAGTCTTATCTCTGAAACCTTTATGGTTTAAGAGATATTCACAAACAAAGTATCCCCCCCCTGTTCAACCAGATAAGAAGGGAGATGCCCAGGTAGACTGCAGAGAGGGACAATCTTCAATTAAGATAATGGAAAAAGCTGAAAAACTTTTCAAGGGGGGGAGGGCTTTCATTGTTTTCATACAAAGAAAATTGTCCCCTTCTGTTATCTGTACTGTCATACAACCTGATCCACATCTGAGAAGAGATGTCTTACACTAGGAAAAAGGGGCGGGGAGGGGAACTTTGCTTGTGAATATCTCATAAACCATAAAGGTTTGAGAGATAAGACTTATATCATTCTTCATGTTTTTTTAATGCCTACAAAATAAAATAAAGTTAAAACGAAGTGTTACTATCCCTTTAAGTGTTTAATTTATGGTCAACAATTAACCTATCAATTAACCCCTTGAGTGCCAGAGAGGTATACGACATATTGCATCACAATGCGGTGGATGCCTCACCGTCATTTAAAGTGAATTTGGGAAAGGTTTCCAAAATTGCTCTACTACATACGGCCCTAAGGCTTCTTACCCACTGAAGTGTCCAAGCTGCTTATGTTCAGATTGCCCCTATCAGATAATTGGGGAACATGCTTTTGATCTGTTCAAGTGTTACCTTTACCAAAATCAAACAGAGGGAACATCCGTTACCACAGGCAATATTACCTGGCTGCTCGTACAGCGCCTGTGTGATCTTTAATCCCTTCCTGTTTGATCAGTTAATAGCACAACCATTTACCATTCATTTTCCACTGTTAAAGTGACACTAACACCTAAAATGAAATTGGGTTACATAATGCAATTCTTTTAGGTTAGATCCCTACAATCTAATTTCAAAGCAAGGAGTTGCTTACCCCTCTGGCACTCAAAGGGTTAAAAAAAAAAATAATAATAATAATTCTGGAACAAGCCAACTTTACCACAGAAACTTTCCAAATCTCCCACTGATTTAAATACATCTTTTAACCACTTGAACGCTAGAAGGTCCCAATGAGAAAAAAAAAAAACAACCACATGACATCTTTTCTTGGTCTAGAAGTAAGCAATTAGTGATCTGCTGGTAGATTATGATGTACCTATTGGGACCCACCCCCCCTGCTGTAAGGAAATAAGCAATAGTGGCACCAGGGGAAGCAGACAGAGAAACCGGGACAGCAGAATTAAAATCACATTGTTATTGATTATCTATTGCAGCGGAAGCAGCTATTGAAGGTTACACTTCAAGCAAGAATTTCAATTACATGGAGCACTGAGCAATTTAACCACAGGGAGTGGGATGTTGTAAAAACGTATTGTTCATTTTAAACAAAAATGGTGTTTTACATTTTAAATTAAAAACGTACTGTACATTTTGAATACAGTAAAGAAAGAAAAAAGTATATTAATCATTCTGGAATAAGAAACTATTTTTTTTGTAGATGGCATTTCACAATCCAGGATATTTATAAGTGGGTAGACACTTTAATATGTTAACATGTTTAGGTGCTTTAGAAAAATCACAGTATGTGTGAGTACAATGTCAAAACGTCTATACCAGGGGTAGTCAATTGTTGGACCTCCAACTGTTGTGGGATATAGTTCCCATCATCTCCCACCAGCTGAAGTGTTGGGGATGAGGACAGGTTTAGTTCCCAAAAGCTGGAGTGCTAAAGATGGACTACTCCTGGTCTGGAAAAGTTAGGCATGTCTGCTCACTCAGAGCATACAAGACTACCGTAGATTTTAGGCCTAAGAAAACATCTGTTTTTCAGATGTTAGCATCTGTTAGCTGAACGACAGGGTATTTAAATGTATATAACCCCAGTTCATTTTAAAAGTGGTTAGCCTTCCATTAAAAACAACACAAAACTTCCCATTCGCTCCCAGGCTGACCAATCAAAAACAACGACTCCTGATTGGAATCGCTCACTAGAGCCATTCCTCACCTTGGTATAAAATAGCCTGTCCTGAGCTATTAGGGCAGGGAGATTTCATAAGAATCTGGTTTTCAGCTTGGTTTAGCAAACCGGATCAGTGACTTCTTTTCTCTCCTTTGTGTTTCCTTATAGAACATCAACAATGTATACTTTGTTTTACAAATATACAGAAAACAGTTGTTTCTATTACGGGTAGACTTCCCATGGCAGTGTGTTTCAGAATGTCTGCACTTTATAAATAAAATATATATATTTATATACAAAAGCAGAAAGAAATAGAAAAAGGCAGATAGTAAGTTATATATTTATGTATAGCACTGTCTGGGGAGAGGAGTATGCATGTCCATGCTAAAAATACATGATCAAATTTTTTTAAATTAAATACACATTATTTATATACACACACACACACACACACACACACACACACACACACACACAGCCTCAAGCAAATCCTTTTTACCTTTTAGAAGTGATTTTTTTAACATGCCAATTTACATTAAAGGTGAAAATCGCCCCTGGGAATGAGTGGGAATACCTAGACAAACCCTTCTGTTAAACAAATGAAGAGTCACTTATTCCCAGAGAACAATTCCAGTGTAAAGCTCCTCTGCATTCTTGCCTGATCTGCTAACTATGGGAGCAGACTTAGTAAAAAGTGAGAGCACCGTGTTGACACAAAATGTCTATATCAGCTGCTTGGGGGGGGGGGGGGGGGGGTCATAAAACAACCAGAAATAGGGAGACTCTTAACCACAAACTTATCAGGTTGAGTGTGCAACCTCCACAGACCCTGCCAGGATTTCAATCCCAGTATGAAGGGTATATGAAAAGGTTGGGCAACATGAATCCGTCCAGTTGCTGACAGACTACAATTCCCATCATACCTCGCCAGCCGAATCATGGAGTTGTAATCTGGCAGCAGCTGGATGGCTTTTCTTTGCACAACCCTGGTCTGCGGGGACTGAGCATCACAAAGGACAAGACACTGAACTGTGAGATTTCAGTCTCACTGGACTAATGAAGAAGAAATAAGAGGGCTCTTATCAGACGCTCCTGCTGCTCCCCCTTTGGTCTGCCAGGGCTTAAAAGAAAACCTTGCTTTTTTTATATTACAATATGGCTGAACAGCCTGCCAGCTTTAGAGCCTCATGAAGTTTACATCAAATTAGGGGCACAAAAATGGATTTTGTACCAGGGTCCGCTGTTTCTCATTACACAATTATAAAACCAAATAAGAACCCTTTCGTCCTTTAACCAATAGCATTTGTGTATCGATTTCAGAAAGGCAATACAAAGCACAAAATGTGCTAAACAGATTACCATTAACAAAGCATTTAAATGGATTTATGTTTGGCAGTTAACAGTACAAGAGTCATACAAGGTTTATTTATGTATTATATAATAAACACACCCTGTACAACGAATAGTAACCTGCACGTGTGGAGGGACAGCCTCAGCCATCTGCATGTTGCTTTACTGAAATTTACCCATAGAGTTTTGTTGATGCACTGCTGTGGATCCTGGAACAGGCGGAAGAGCTAGCAAGTGATGTGAAGCGACCCATGGAAGTGACGTCCATAAGAACAATAGCTAAAGGTAATGTATAGGACGTCAAACAAAGCTGGGTTCTAAAGGAATCCAGGAAAGGTATGTATCCATGGGAGTTATGTGCTAGGTGTGATCATTGACAGATCATGTCTCCAGTAAGATAAACTCTCCAGTTCCTATGTTATTCTATGGGAGAGCTTTAGTTATAGACTACGGGGAGATGCACTAAGGTGTGATAAAGAGGAGATCATCTCCAGCGTGATCTACAGCCACTGACTGGTTGTGGACGATGCAAACTGTAGTCCAACAATTAACAACACTGCAGTTAGTGCATAGGTTCCATAGAATAGGGACACAAATGTTTATAACATTGGGGAAGTTATGTCCTCTTTATCACACTTTAGTTTACCTCCCCCCTGTAGCGTATAACTGAAGCTCTCCCATAGAATATCATAGGAACCAGAAAGTTTTTAACACTGAAGAAGTTCTCCTCTTTATCACACCTTAGTGCATCTACTGCTTTATCCACGCATCATATATACACAATATCTAATAATTCGGAATAAAGTTTCAGTAAACTTTACCAACAAATATATTATAGGGCTTTTTTTGCCAGCTAAAACAAGGACACTCCAACCGCTTTCATTACAACTCAAAACGTTTTTTTTTTCCTTTGGTTTGTTTGTTCTGGAATTTATGTATAGGATCGAAAATGTGCCAAGCACTTTGAATTCGAACCTGACTTCATTTTTATACTTCCTACAGAGATCTGAATCAGCTTTTCTAAAGCTTCAAATCTTATTGTAAATACACTTCATAAAATTAAATTAGCGTGGAGCTGCAGGAAGTAATGAGCGCTGTATGAAGTTGGGACGTCCGCATAAACACTGCACCTGTGCGCAAGGGGAGAGGAATGGAGCTTTCAGCGAAACAAGCATAGAGAAATTGCCTCTTTTGTATTAACACATTAAAGGGATTGTAATGTTTCATAATAAAAGCAGCTCTAATTAATCTTCATAGTATTTGGGCCATGTAGAGTGTTATTTCAATTCTGTCAGAATTGTAGTTTAGGAGTAATTCAATGACAAAGTATCCCCCTCCCGCCCCTTTTACTGATGTAACACTGCTCAGCCAGATCAGAAGGGAGGTGCCCAGGTAGATTGCAGAGAGGGACAATCTTCAATCTTCAAAAAGGGAAAAACTTGTCAAGGGGGACATGGCTTTCATTTTTCTCATAGGAAGAAGATTGCCCCCTTCTGTTATCTGTCTGGTCTATGGACTGGATTCCACATCTGAGAAGAGATGGCTTACACTAGGTAAAAGGGGTGGGAGGGGGAAACTTTGCTTGTGAATATCTCATAAACCATAAAGGTTTGAGAGATAAGACTTATTTTGTTCTTTATGTTTTTTTAATGCCTACAAAATAAAGCTAAAATGAAGTATTACGATCCCTTTAATTGGCAACATGTAGTCTATAACTTTCATCATCGGATGTTAGGGAACGATGGGAGTTGTAGTCTGGAAGCAGCTGGCGGGCCTCACGTTGCCTATCTCTATCTTAGCAGAATGTACACTAATGTAACAGAGCGGACAATTCAATGGCAGGGTCAGAGAGTTCTGGAATGCACTGCTCCCCTCCCAGGGGGATCCAGTGGCGCGCGCACACACACAATCCAATCCCTGTCACATCCAGGTCAGCTAACGCCTCCACATCCCATTTCCATAGCAACTCTGCACCCTGGGGGGGGGGACAAATTAGAAAAAAAAATATATATATAAAGTGATGTGGAGTCTGGCTGCCAGGAAAAAGGCAGAACTAAAGAGGTAGGAAGGAAAAATGAAATCAGAACAGTGATCTGTATTATAAAAAGATAAACCAACTTCACCATTATGAACAAATAAATATAAAAAAGGGATTCCAGGACATTGAGAATCAAGGCATGGCAGACGTTGCTAGCAATGGGTTAAAGGATGCAGAGATTTTATCGTTATTAGTATTGTTTGTGTATAAAGCCCCAGCATATTCCATAGCACTGTACAATTGGAGAACTCATTGAAAACATACAACATGCCTAAAATGGATACAAATGGTATTGAGGACCCTGCTTGTTCGGAGATTAGAACCTAGTAGTGAGCAATCAGTGAGGCCAGTTTGGCTACTGCCAGAGGGGCCTCACTCATTGCTCACTTCTGATCTGGAGGATTCCTTCTCTAGTGAAATCTATTTAAAGGGGATGTATCACATTACTAAAAGTTTGCCTTAACCCCTTAAGGAATGGCCGCGAGCACACGCAACCGGCACTTAAGGACCATGGACCTTTTTTTTTTCTTCTTTGTTTCCGGTTTCGGACTCCCCGAACGGCGTACAGCCACGGGTGGAGCCCGGAATTCCATGACTGTCATAGTACGTCATCGGTCGTTAAGTCAGATCTACCCATGACGTGCTATGACCACCAAGGGTCGTTAAGGGATTAATCTCTTTCTTTTACCTACTCTAACAATGCTGTGTTTTGTTTTTTTCTTTAAAACACTATAGAAATGGAGTGACAGTTTACTTTTTCCCCGTGACATCCTCTCCTCATTCTGATCAGCACCACGCGTGCTGACGAGAATACAGGAGAGATCCTCCTCCCCACTGATCTGTCTGTAAATTGCAGCACTCTCATTGCATGATATCGATTTCTGCCAATGAGAGTGTTCCAGTTTACAGACAGCCCAGTGGGGAGGAGAATCTCTCCTGTATTCTCGTCGGCACGCGTGGTGCCGATCAGAATGAGGAGAAGACGTCACGTGGAAACAAATAAGCTGTCAAACTCCATTTCTATAGTGTAAAAAAAAAACAAAAAAAAACACACAGCATTGTTAGAGTAGGTAAAAGATTAAGGAAAACTTTTAGTAATATGATGCATCCCCTTTAAAGGAGAACACCTCTTAATAATAAACCCCACTTGCCTTACTATGCCAACAACAACCTAATGGCCCATTTAAAATTCTGCCCTTGAAGCTCTACTCAAGAGATGATCTGTTCAGTCCTGGATGTTATGTCCATGGCGGCAGACATGACAGGTGGTAGCAGGACCACAGGAACTCAAACTCTGCTCACTGCCTTTGGTAATCTTAACCGGAGAGGTGTGCAAAGTGTGATTAAGAGGAGATGACTTCATCAGGGGGATAAACTTTCCAGTTCCCATGTTATTCCTTGGAGCTTGTGTACTCTGGTACTCAATGGGTTAACTCCTTGAATGCTAGGAAGGTCCCTGCTACGTTGCTTCTGCTGGTTGTGGATGATGGAAGTTTAAAGGGATAGTAATACTTCGTTTTATTTTTATTTTATTTTGTAGGCATTAAAAAAACATGAAGAACTATATGTCTTATCTCTCAAACCTTTATGGTTTAAGAGATATTCACAAGCAAAGTTTCCCCTCCCGCCCTTTTTACCTAGTGTAAGCCATCTCTTCTCTATGAAAACAATGAAATCACTGCCCCCTTGACAAGCTTTTCAGGTTTTTCCCTTATCTTAATTGAAGATTGTCCCCCTCTGCAGTCTACCTGGGCAGCTCCCTTCTGATCTGGCTGAGCAGTGTTACATCAGTAAAAGGGGCGGGAGGGGGACACTTTGCTTGTGAATATCTCTTAAACCATAAAGGTTTGAGAGATAAGACTTATACCATTCTTCATGTTTTTTAATGCCTACAAAATAAGATAAAGTTAAAATGAAGTATTACTATCCCTTTAAGTCCAACAGCAAAGATTGGCTGCTAGTTTTTTTTTTTTTTAATTGGACCATACGTATGAAGACAAAGTGGATCAAACCAATTAAACATAAATGGGACTACAAAAAAAATTTGTATTTAAAGCGGAACTACCACCTTTAGCATAGATGGCCCCAAATAATTCCTCATCTGGTGACTAGCTGCTCGGTAGTGCTAGTCGCCAGAATTATTACCTCGTTAACGAGAATTATCCACTTCTCCGGGACTGAGAGGCAGGATGGAGCCCAGACATCTTTCCATAGTGACGTCTGTGTGCCTGCACTGTCAGTCCCTTTTGGAGCTAAACGGCTCCTAGCAACGCCTCCTAGACCCGGCTGGGACTGACAGCAAAGGCGCGCAGACATCACTATGGAAAGATGTCTGTGTTCCATCCTGCCTGTCAGTCCTAGAGCAGTGGATAATTTGCCTTAACAAGGTAATAATTGTGGTGACTAGCACTACTGAGCAGCTAGTCGCCAGATGAGGAATTATTTGGGGCCATCTATGCTAAAGGTGGTAGTTCCGCTTTAAATGGGGCTCCAGACACAGTGAAGCAATACACTGGACACCTCTATAGCATTCAAGGGGTAAAAAGCACCATTTAAGTCAATGGGAATTGTTGTAATATTTATTTGTCCTGTAGAGAGCAGTTTGTTTTGGCCCAGAACCCACACTTTGCCCGTCCTATATAATAATTCGCTACAAAGTTTGTAACGATGCAGTCATGCACAGTAGAGACTGGCTGTGACGAGGCTGATACAGAGCTGGAGTGTCCAGCTCTGTATCAGCCATGGCGTGGGCAGTGTCTACTGGGCATGACTGCACCGCTACTGCCCACCACTGTGGCCCGTATACACAGGCACTTTTACTAGTCTCCTAATAATTTACAGTGGGACAACGGCAGAAAAGGACACAGTTTATATAGACTACGGATCTTATTCAATGGGAAGTCAATTAGGAGTGACCTTGTACTGATCTGTCAAGGCTCTTGCTGAACTTGATAGGGCAGGAGACCTGCAGATCTCCCAGTCTCTGCTCTCCTGGGAAAGGGGCATTGTTTACCAGAGGGAAGACGGAAAACAAAGTCAGGCTAGGAAATGAGAAACAATAGAGAGCAGCTGACCAAAAATGGATTTGGAGTGTAAATATCACCCTCTTTCTGTTTCTCCTAAAACAGTAACGTGTTGCACTACCAGCGTCTGACATGGAAAATTACCCAAATTCTGGAAAGAATCTGCAATTTCACTCAAGTTATGGATCATTAATAAGAGAAAGTATGAAGCAATAGGATTCATTTATCGTAACCCTTTGAGGGCCAGAAGGGTAAGCAACACATTGCGGAACAATGCTCAGCGTACCCCCTGACACTCAAAGGGTTGGTTGCTAGGGCCATATACAATACGGTTACTCCCTTTTCTGGGGGATGCTTAATTCAAAAGTAATTACATCTCAAACCTACATTTTTTTTTCTGGCTGCAGTACAATAGGGTGGCACTGCTGTAGCAACGGGACTAACTATTCTGTGGCAGACCTTGGAAGCAATGCGCCCACAGAACACAAGTTTCAGCTGGAACAACTTCAGTGAAGAATGCCCCCAGCAGTAAAAGTCCTATGATGTGTTATTGACCTTATACAATAATATATATTTAACCCTTTGAGTGCCAGAGGGCCAGGAAAAGCATTGCAGAGCAATGTGGCGTACGCCCATCTGGTGGTAAAAGTCTTAGCAGTCAATAATATGCTATTACATATACCTAGCTTGTGGGCATTCGGAATCACATACCAGCTATCTCTTTCAGTAACCATCCAGCACCAAACATTCCCCTCCCTTCAAGGTTTCATAAACGAAAATATAAAATGGGGAACTTTCTGTTAATTTTTCTGTTTATGAGCCAGCCCTACGGTTTCTATATTTGGGGAAATACCAAAAAGATTCCAGTTCTGCTTTTCGGGTTTCTGAGATTGTAGAGTTTCGAAACTTTGAACAGACTCATAGGATTTATATACATGGATTCCCTTCTCTTACACTCTCCTTGGGGCAGACTCACCTAACCTAAATCTTCAATTCCAGGGGTAACATAATATGATAGAATGGGGGAGATTCACTAAGCGGTGATAAAGAGGGGATAAAGTGGAGGTGACTTCTCCAGTGATATTACTTTTTCAAGTCTTACGTTATCCTATGAAGCCAACACACAAAGAATTTTCCAACTTTGGAGATCTTAGTGCATAGACGCTATAGAATAACATAGGAACTGGAGACGTGATATCACTGGAGAAGTCAGATATGAGCCAGTCAGCTCATTGTATCAGTCAGTTTCACCGTCTAATTCAGAGGCATTTAAATAAAGGCCGAGGAACCATTTGTGGCCCTTCACTCAAAATTTAGGCCTTTTTCACACAGGCAACACCAACTCAACAATTCGTTAACATATATTTTGTTGTAAAATTTCATAATATTGGTTGCCCTTTAAAGAGATCAGACATTCATTCTTCACTGTAGCCATACACCTAGGCGTTTCTAAAATAGTTTACTTCCACCACCACCACCTCCCAGTCTCCACTGGGAGGCTATTCTATGCCTTTATCACCCATTACCCTTCCAGTTTCAGATCATGTCCTTTTGTTCTAATATCTCTCTTTTCCTGAAAAATGTTCCCCTCCTAAAACTTTATTAAACATCTTAATTGGCCTGCCGAGGATGATGGGAATTCTATACCAAAACATCTGGAGAGCCAGTGGTGTCCCAGTATTTATATTAACCCTCAAGTTCTGCAAAGGTCTCTCTCAGCCAGTGCATTAAATACTGGGTTGGAGGATGAAACAGACTTCCTTACTGCATTTCCACTGCGCTCCTGTGCAAATTCAGTGACGTTGTATTGTGTAAAAGGCACCATAACCAAACATAGGTCCTTCACAACAGGCCCAAAGAGGCATTGCTGCATTAGTGTCATACGTGTAAATCAGACACAAGGTCAATAATGTCTCTTGCTTTTTAGCCATCTCCAATGACGTACTTAACCCCTACTCTTCCAGAAAGTAGATAAAGGACTGGATTTTTATGTCACTCGAAGGTTACCCAAACAAACAAACACTCAATCTTCTGTTCTCCTAGCATGTCTGCCCACCACATCAGTAAGCAAGTGCTAGCGTGGCACAGCTGATCATTACACTGCCATCGTCACCATGTTCCATTCATTCTCACTAAATTGTTTAATCTTTTGTTTAGATCCTTTCCCTTCCTTGATGAGCCACTACGGACAGCCCTGGCCTAGCTGACATTTACAGACTGATGCAAGTCACATGTGGGTCAGTCCAAATAATAATAATAACAGTCTCCAATCACATTTTGCTCTCTGATAAATACACCCAGTTGATGTGTTCATGGCAGACTGGGCCAAAGACAAGTCATCTTCAACCATGCGTTGCAGAATACATAATCCCACTTCTAGTGAAAAAAAAAAAAAAATTATATATATATATATATATGATAAAAAAGAAAACTGGGAGTAATGCTCATCCAAACCAGCTGCACTGCAGGGGAACAATAAAAACAATCTTCCTATATTATAATTCGCTAGGGATGTTTGTCAGAAGCCATCATGCGCAATAGAGACAGCTGCGCGCGCTGCAGTCATGCGCAGGACAGACAGCTTGGTCCCAGGAAAATGCGCAGAGAGGACCACGGTCTGAATGCGGAGCGCCCCGCTCCGTATCAGCCGTGGCGCATTTCGGGCAGTCAGTACTGAGCATGATGACTGCAGCTCCACCAGTGTTGGCCCGTGTACACGGGCTTTAAAACTAGTTTATTTATAAAAGGAGCTTTTAATGTCATTGAATGCTAGAGAGATCTCCCATACTCACCCAGTTGCCTCCAGATGTTGTTGAACTAGATTCAGATGGTGATGGCTGGCTGAGGATCATGGGAGTTATACTTCAACAACAGCTGGAAGGCCTCAGCTTACCCACCCCCTAGTTTACAATTTCAGAGCTGCACAGCATCCCAGTTATTAACTCCTAAAGGATCAGGATCAAAGTAGTGCGTTGCACACCCCTCTGGTCCTTAAGGGCTTAATTAAGAGGGCAGTAAAACTTTACGTTAGAGGTGAGAACTTATTGACAGAATAAAGTGAAGAAATTGTGGAGCAAACCATCTACACCACAGGGGACAAAGACAAATGACTGAAATGGGCCTGTTAACTTCTTTGAATGCTAGAAGGGTCTTCCAAGCATTGCTAAGTAAGGTGTTGGACACCTAGAATTCAAGGGGTTAAAGATCTTCATTTAAAATGAATCACAGTTTTGAAAAGGTTTATTTGTCCCCTTACGGGACAAATAAACCTTTTCCCCAAAATTTTCCCCAAATTTTCCCCAAAATTGTTCCACTGTATACATAAAACCCACTGACGTTCTTATTTAGAACAGTCCGGCTTTCATGGATCTGGAAGGGGGACTGCTGCCCCAGCAGGGCCGGGACTCCTGGAGAGGCACATGTCCCTGCAGCTGGAGGAACTTAACCCCGGCCAGGAATAATAAACTGGATTCCAGACAGAAAAATCAGCAAGGGGGGTATCAAATTGCAGCTCATCATCTGGTTCCCTTAAAACATTTCTTCTCTGATGGCAAAATTTGGGGCCTCTCTCTCAGAAAGCTAATGAAGCCATACCAGAGCAAGCAACTTTTAAACCCTTAAACATCAGAGAGGTCTGCAATGTATTGCAGATCTAATGTTCAAGGGGTTAAAAGGCTAATTTAAGAATACACATGTCCCTTCCCTGTGGTACAGTTCTCTAGGTTCTTTGTCTCTTAAAGGACAACGCTAAAAATAAACCCCTATAACTTAATCTGGGCATCAAAAGCCTATTGCCCATTATGAGTCATCTCTGCATGGACTGGTACCCAAAAATTATGATTTAGTTAGTACTGAACATAATATCCACTGTGGAAGCCATTTTTATTTACACAACTCAGACCCCAAACTGCTCCCACTAAATGTCTCCTAAGAGGACTTCAGTGTGCAGAGTTTGGTTTTCCTTTGGTGCAGCAACAGAAAGTCATACCTGCAATCACTCCAGACCTGAAGTGGAAACCCGGATTTTTATAATTAATTACCAGCCCCGGGGATAGAAGTGGATTGTCAGTACTCAGTGAGTTCCTTGTAACTTTGCTCACTTCGCTGCCAGCTCAGGTCAGTTTTTGCACTGTTTATGCAGATCAATGTATTTACTGATCTCCACTTGAAATCTGCATTTAGATCACACCTGTCAATAGACAATAGGCCTCAACATTTTGAATAAGAAAACCCACTTAAAAAACTCCACCTTCATGGTGCATGACAATTTAAGATAATCACATGTCATAGCTTGAAAACAAGATGCACGTCCAGCCTTTGCTACACTGTGAAATGGAATTTTGTAGCAGATATCAACATGGTTCCAGTACAAAAACAGACCAGACAGCTGTACATAGAATATGACTCAATAAACCTCCCTAGTATACAAAGGGTTAAAGTGGACCTGTCACCCCAAAACAATTTAGGGTTTTGGTTTATTTATTTTTTCCAGAGAATTAAAATATATTTATATGTTACACTAGCCCTTTTTATGTAACAAATGTTTTGAGAAATTAATCCATATGTTTTGGTGGCCCTTTATGCTAATTCACCACAGAGTATGCCATGCAGTTCTGTTCAAGGTCAAACTTACCACGTACTGCGCGATTAGTCCCTCCTACAGTGTACGCGCTCTGCTTAGATTAATTCATAGCACAAAGTATGGCAATATTGGCCCAGCACAGACATGAATTAGCATAAAGGGCCAGACTGGGCCACCAGCAAATAGAAGTTTAATTTGTCAAAAATTATATTACAAATAAATCTCAAATACAACATTATATGCAGTTTTTATTCTCTTAAAGTGAACTACAAACTTATAGATGACATGTCCACTTTAACCAAATTATGGGTGGGTATTGTGCAGGGCTAGACAGCGTTTGGACTGCCAGCTGCTGCAGACTACAATTCCCATCATCCCCAACCAGCCAATGACCAGTTGGACATGATGGAATTTGCAGTATTCAACAGCTGAAGAGTCAGAGGTTGCCTGCCATTGTTCAGCTTAGAACTACTTTACCTCAGTTGACTGACTTGCTCATAGGGATTTTCTCTTTTTTAATAAACATTTACAAATGCTCTGAAATAGTCTCTGGCGCCAGTGGATTTAATTAAAGATACTTTGGGCCTTATTTTCCCCACCTATGTGTATCATTTCTTTTGCTAAGAAATAAAAACGTATCCTACTACACATTCCCAGTAATTCATGGTTGTTATCTTGTACAGAGAGATTAGCCGACAGACTGGGCTAAAGGTCATAGAAGGCAAATATTAAACATAAGGGCAGATAGTAGGAGAAATGCCTGCGTTTCCCTAGTGACCTCTCCAAGGATCCAACCATAACCCGCTGATCTTTACCAGCTGTGCAGAGGAGCCAACAGTGGTGGGTGGGCAGCTTGCAGCCCTCAGCTGCTGTTGGGTTACAACTCATACTCAGCCAGTAATGGGAAGTGTACCTCAACAGCAGATTGGGGGCTGCAGGTTCCCCATTTGTGGTTGGCAATGCATTGGGACACTTCCTTGGCATTCGGTGGGGTATAACCCCCATTTTGATCACAGGAACTTTTTGTTGCAATCTATGATGCAAAATGGTTTGTCCCAGAACTGCTCCAATTTGCTTTTGTAAGTAAGGCACAAAGAATTTTTACCAGGATGTGACCATTTTGGTAGTTCATTGCTACAGTTCTGCCATCCAAGTTATAAACGCACCTTCCTCCTGCAGCCTACTGCCGATACTAATGTAGAAGGATTGGCTGAAGGCCAACCAATGGAAGTGCCAGGTGAATATTATTGTCATGCCCCCAAGAGTCAGCCATTCATTGCAGGTTGAAATGAGCATCGCAACATTAATAGCGTGAAAGGTCTGCCAGTGGCCCCATAGACAGTCAAGCACACCTTTCATGCTGCATCTTTACTGTGTTCCCGCATGAAAAGATGTCATATGCTGTAATTTGATGAAATCATTTGAGTCAATAGTAGCCAGCATGAAAGGCAATATAGTCTAGCATGGAAAGTTCCGCAATGAGCGACATCATCAATGCACCATCCAGTGAAGCAACTAGTCATTGGAGGGCAATGATGCAAACTTTTTTGGGGGGACAAGGCCCCTAACACAAAACTATTTTCCTGGATGCAAAACTAGAACCTAATTGGACCCTGGGGCAGATGATACCCCCTTTGGATGATGGGTTCTGGCACAACCATACACTTTGTAGCTACACCATCACTGGGCCGGGGTATACTGTGCAAAGGGGGCCTAAAGCATTACAGTAACATTTAAACACAAGCACAAGGTAAACCTTAATATCCACTCTGCTCCCATCCAAAAACAAGACAATGTACACAGCCAGGACCAATCTGCCCATCCACAAGAGGTCTATTTAATATGCATTGTTTCAACACTATCTTAACCTAAACATTGTTTTTCCAGTTCTGAATCTCCATGTCACAAAATAAAGCCTGGCCCCCTTTCATCAACATCGAAAAGCCATTTCCTTCCATAAACTCATGCCTGAAATGATAAGCAGGCAAATGTAATAATGAGCTGGGGAACTTGATAAGCAAAACAAGTCCACAACACAATGGTTATTTAGTGGGTGTGAAAAGGCCAAGGGCTCCCATTGTCAAGTTGATGGGGGCTCCTGCTGACCCAAAAACATGATGAAATTTGTACAACAAAGACCTCATTGGATCACATCACTGAAATACAAAGCAGATTAGTTTGTTCAACAAATGGCTAGCAGAGATAGAACAGCTGTGTTATTCTGTCTTATAAAGGCACGTTCCCCAACTTGGGTACCAAACAAGCAAAAGTGACTAATTGCCCATGGGGCAACATAAAACTGATAAGGTTTTATGCAAAGAGATGACTGTTTCTGGGGTATATCAATCACCCTATAGCGGGAAATTAAGAGATGCCCATGGATTTAACAACTGGAACCTTTAACCCATTCAGTGTTAGAGAGGTCACCAATACATTAGTAATTTTTCTAACATTAAGAGGTTAAAAGCCCCATTTAAAACCAATGGGAATGCTTATTTCTACTTAAAAAGAGTTGATTTGCACCAGAATGCATCATGTTTTCTTTCTGAAAAAGGCCTTATGGACATTGTATGAAGGCAAAATTCTTCCACAATAAACTAACTTTGGCTTTTATCTCTCAACACGGACCGCACAAATAACATTAAATAAATATTCTGTGAACAGAACAATTTACAACGTTAAAACACAAGATTAGGATTTTATTTTAGGGGTGTAGCATAATTTTTTTTTTTACTTATTAGCTGAAAGTATGTAATATTTAAGGTTATAAATCAACCCAATTAATTTTGGTGTGGGTGTTACTTTAACTAATGAGCAGCAAACAACATCATCATATGTATTAAAAAGTACTGACACAGACCCACTGTGCTATAGGGGATTTAAATGTGACTTTTAGCCCTCTTGAATGCTAGGACTGGATTTTTTCTTTGCCCCATTCTTTTTAAACCAGTATCTTAAAATCACTGAGTGTCAGAGGGGTACCCAATGCATTGCAGAGCAATGCATTGAGTACCTCTTTGGCACTCAAATGGTTAAACCAGGGCTCAAAATTTCCACTAGCCAATGGCGAGTGAAAATTTAGCCCTGGCGAGTAGAAATTTAGCCCTGGTGGGTATGTTATGGCTTACAGTGGCGAGTAACTTTTCAGGTCTGGCTAGTGGCAAAGGACTTAAAATTTTAAGCCCTGGTTAAACCGTATGTGGGTATGTGTGCTGTAGAACCCAAACGCACAGATTGGTGCTGAATGACATGGATCCATTTGTTTAACTGGAGCACAAATGTTTGGACGTCAGCTCCACCCCCCTCCCACACCACACAGTCAGCAGAACTAGCTCTCCTCTCCATTCCTGTATCCCAGAGAGAGAGGATGCAGAAGAATTTGGCGAGGCAGATAAAAGGAGCCAGGCCAGCATCTGCAAAGCATTAACTGAGTCATGTGATTTGTGAGGGGGGAAGGGGGGCACAAAATCCTATCCCCTCCCTTTGAACTCTGCAATATAAACAAAGTTAAGTGTTCCTGTTGCCTTCGTTGGTGTTTTTACAATCTCAGTGCCAGAGAGATGGTTTGTACATGTGTAGAAATATTTACACAGCGCTCAGCACCAACCCTGAGTGTACTATAATGCTGGAGTAATCAGAAAACACAGCATCATCAGTGGTTTTCAAACTTCCCATTCAGGGCACCCTTAAAACATAACATTGGTAAAAGTTGGCACCGTGTTAGCTGTAGAAAAAAAAACATATGTTGGCAAATTCAAAGGGATACCTTTATTGGCTAATGAAGTGGCTATAGGATGTAAGATTTCAAGACATCTAGGTCTCTTTAGGCATATTGTAAATTGTAAATGCCTGAAGAAGGTAAGTAAGTGGTCTTGAAAGTTTGCAACCTAGAGCCAATAAAGGTATCACTTTTACTATACCTGCGTTATGAACGGTACAAATAAGCAATATATACTTATTCTTCAATCTTACAATCATTAGAACAAAGTTCTCCATAAACCTACATTTGTAACTCAACCTTCACATTTTTATCAGAGTCTTCACCGAAAACAAAAGTCTCCCTTCGAGGACGTCTGTGGCACACAAGTGGCACTCTGGCGACAATCACTGATATTGACAGATGCCCTTAACAGTAAAGACATCCCTAGCTTCTATTCTACTGAATTACAAGTGCAGGAAAGTCTTGGCACCAAGTTGTTTGTGACTACAACTCCCATAACCCTCTGCCATCAACTGGAGGGCCAATGATTGACCTCCTCATCAGTAATGAATCTAGTTAACCCCTTGGGTACTAGTTCATTTCCAAAACACGTGTTTGCTGTTAGATACAGATACCCGGGAACTTTCAAAATAAGCTGACCTGGAGATCTAAAACTATTTCACTCTGAGATTGGGGTTAAAATCCTGAGAGTTCTGTAGATATATCTAGTTATATATATTTTGCACCATATAAGTAGTTCCCTGTATTTACTGGATCCCAGCTCAGGCCTCTTCATAGACAATAGGCTTCCACAGCCCAAATCAGAGAATTTATGGAGGAAAAACCTCCTAGAGACGTTCTGCAGAACCTGGTTAATGTTTTTAGATAATGAAATGCAGCTTCTCAGCTACAGAACATAAGGGACAAATAAAAAAATTCTGTGGTTTAAATGAGGCTTTTAACGCTTTCAATTTGAGAGAGAGGTCTCCAATCCATTTATTTCCAAGGCACCGGAGACCAGTATTTAAGGGTGTTAACCCTTTGACTGCCAGAGAGGTACACGTTGCCTACCTCTCTGGCACTCAAAGGATTAAAGGTTGCATTTAAAAATAAATGGGAATTTGTCTTTGACCATTATTAAGGCGCGATTGATTTGTCGCAGCGATTCCTATTAAACAGGCTTTTAACCCCTTTAATGCCAGAGAGGTATCCAATGCACTGGAGACCCTCTCTCTAGAAGATGAAGGAATTATTAATTCAGTGGGAACATTCAGTTACATGACAAAAGGAGAATGGAGTCCTGGCACTGTAGAGCCAAGTCTATATGGGTTACACACCAGACCAGTGTTTTGCACTGAACTGTGATAAAACACAGACTAAACCATGTGGACTAACGCAGACTGACAATAACACGCACTGAGTGCATTAGAGGAGAGGATGGAGAACGCCTATGGGAAATCCTGGTTGTGTCCCCTTAATCCCTTGGTGCCAGAGAAGGTCCCCAATGCATTGCTTTGAAATGCACAGAGGAACGCTAGAATCCAAGGGCTTTATGCTGCCCTGACTTTTAGATAATTCCTGTTTCTGCACCGGAGGCAAAAATGTAGTAAAGCTGATACCTTTATTGGCTAACTAAACAGATTTAGAAAGCAAGCTTTCAAGACCTCTTAGGTCTCTTCCTCAGGCATGTTAACATGCTTGCGTTCTAAATCTGTTTAGTTAGCCAATAAAGGTATCAACTTTACTAAATTATTGCCTCCTGTATTTCTAAGGCTAACACGGTACCAACTCTCATCTGTTACTGCACAGACTCACAAGTGACCTAGGTTAACCTTTGTGTGACAGAGAGGGGTTGAATACCTCTGTCACTCAAAGGGTTAAGCTCACAGGACCGAAGAAGTCATGTAAGTGGCCAGAAGATTTCTACACAAATGTCACTATTTTGGAGTCTGATGGAGACTGGAAAACGTCCCAGAGGATATAGCTCAGATAAGTATTGGCGACACTGACTGCTGATCAATCACTGCTAGAGGAACCAAGGTCCTAGGCCTGTAAGGAATGATTTTGGTCCAAGCCAACGGCATCATGGGGGACATATGAAAATGGTCTCTAATTTTAATGGGGCTTTCAACCCCTTGAATGCTAGAGAGGTCTCCATTGTGAAGCAATGCGTTTCAGACCTCTCTAGCATTCAAGTGGTAAATAAAACCCTCATTTAAATATTTATGGCAATTTTTAGTTGTTGTCTATGATACAATTGGTTTGGCCCAGAGCCAGCATGTTCTGTATCTCAATACCATGGTGTGACAAACATTAAACACAGGAGACTATAATAATTATTGTGACAGACAAAAATAAAACTAGGAAGTAGGGTGATCCTTGCCCCGAAAAGGAAAAAAAGTAGCTATTAAACATTAGCCAATGAACTATAACAAACACAAATAGTCACACAGAATTGTATGGCTCTTCATATCTTAACAGTAAAAAAAATAAATAAATAAATAAATCACTGAAAAAGGCACAATTTCAACACATCTAAAAATAAAATCTCTAATCAGTGGGGTAACCAGCTTTAATGGGGGACTACACACAGTATTTTATACTGCTTAGTACCTACCTTTATATAACATTCTCTCATAGGATAACAGTTTTTTCCCTAAGTGTAGTAGATATTAGAGAAGAGATGCACAAAATCAGAGCTACATAGGAAACATTTTTTGTAGAGTTTTGAATTGAGAAAAAAAACAAAAAACATTTGCTTGTAAAATGCCAATTTGCTTTTTAAGAAATCTATGGCACAATTACAAGTAAACAGTTTATTCAACCTCTTGGATGGCTGAATGTCTCTCACATTGCCATCGTTATCTCCTCTGTTGACATGGTCGGTCTAAACAACAGCTCAGACAGCACATGAAAACCCCCTCTGAATTATTAAATTATTCACACAGCGGGGAGTCAGTTGTTAATGAAACATTTCAGTCATAGTAATGGCATCTTCCCGTACTTCCAAAAACCAAACGCAATTACACTGGAATCATTAAAATGGATTTAAGCCCCTGGGGTTCATGAACATAAATAGATCATAGATGCATTTTGTTTGATTGTTATTTGGAATCTAAGGCCCCTTTCACAAGGGGTTACGATACTGCGTTGGATTTGTCAGTTTTGGTGAAAGGTAACATGCTGGAGGGTCACCTCGTGTGATTGCACCCAACTCCAGCATGTTGCAAGGTCACTGTGTTCCCTCAGAGATGCAGAAAATTTGCCATAAAAAAAGGTCTACATGGCGGACTATGGGGCCAAGGGCAGGACGTTGCAATGCTAATTGCAATCGCCAATGAACAGCTGACCATTATGGGTGCTAGCCAGATACACTGGGCTGGAGGAAAGACACCCCTCTTGCTTTTTGGCTCAGCTGTGAAATGCTGGAGAGAGTCGAGTGAACTAATATGGCAACAAAACTTGCAGGATGGGGCAAAAAAAGTTGCATTGCTAGCATGAACAACAACAAAAATCATTTTCACTGCCTGTGGGTAAAATGTGGATCCCCTTTTTACACCAGAATGGACAGAAATACATGCAATGGAATGCAGTCCCTTGGCAGTTAGATACTTTTAACAACCAAATGCGCTGAATCGATTTTTAAAATCTAGAAGTTTCATTAAAATTTAGACTTTAGATATAAGTTGTTAAAAAATGAGTACATTTATTTATCATGAAAGCATGCTATGCTTCTCTTATCGAATTACATTTTTTTTTTAATCTCAAACTGTTAGCAATAGCACTAACCAGTGTCCAAAAAGGAAACCTCTTTTTAATAACGCACTCTATGGAAAAGCTGGAGTCACAGCCTACCGTTCACTATAGTAAGCGATAGGAACATCACAACCTGGTGGCCACAACAGAGAATTGCAGTTTATTGTCAAAAAATAATTTTGAGCTGTAATGAATTTTGAATGAAACGCCTCCTAAACTTTACTGTTCCCTTAACAAACAGTTATGTCTGATCCACTGTTTTTCAGGTTATCCAGAGAAACAAAAATGGACAATAGGTAGACTGGGTCTTATGTATAAAAGCAAAGGGGTGCAAGCCCTCTGTGTCACAGCAGATTAATAAAACTGCCTAAATTCAAAATCACTGAGAATGGGGCTTATCACCCTTTGAGTACCAGAGGAGTATTCACATCCCTTTGGCACTCAGATGGTTAACCTCTCGAATGCCAGAAGACTCCAACACATAGTAAACAAAACAATATTCACAAATTCCCAATTGAATTAAGATTTTAACCCCTTGTATGCTAAAGAGGTCTTCGAGGCATTGTGAATGCAATATGATGGAGACCTCTCTAACATTCAAGGGTTTAAAATCCCCATTCAGATCAGTATTTATTATTTATGATGCATTTGTTCTGCTCCAGAATTGTGCCACCCTGTCTGCATACATATACCAGGAAAGTCATAACCAACTGGCCTTAGTCAATAAGTGAACGGCATGCAATTCATGAGCAGACCAACTGAGCCATGGGGCAAATACAATTTAAATTGGGATTTTAACATGCAAAATACTATACAGATCTCCAATGTATCAATAGCACGAAAGGGTCCATTTAACCCTTTGAATGCCAGAGAGGCATCCAACACATTGCAATGCGTCGCATACCTCTCTTGCACTCAAAGGGTTAAAATCATATTTTTTTTTTTGGTCACCTATGGTGCAATTGGTCTGCTTCTTTATGTCCCCACTAATCCAAGACAAGTCACAATCAAGACCACGTAGAACAGACGACAGCCCTGCCTGGTGATGTTACTTTTGCATGACACAATCAAAACATCAGATTGATACACCAAGCTGTCTCTGCCACTCTTATTTACATCATAAAGTCTCTGCCTTCCTCCAATGCCCAGTTATCATTTAGCGACAATACACTGGATAGTACTCATGTATTCCAGACCTGATGCACAGTATTATCATGGAAATGGTTACACAAACATCTCATTAGATGTTATTCCACAGTTGGCACCATCCTCTGTCTGCTGCCCTCCAGGTCTTTGATCAGCTAATACCTTTTACAGTCTGGGACTTTCTGGAACCCAGAGCTGCCCCAATAAACCCATCCATGTGAAATATTATGTGGTTTCCATCTAGCTGTAATCCCTTTCTGATTAAAATTCCTTGTGACACAAATTAACCCTCTCGAGTTTGTATGTTCTCACTGTGTTTGCGTGGGTTTCCTCCGGGTACTCCGGTTTCCTCCCACACTCCAAAAAACATACTGATAGGTGAATTTAGATTGTGAGCCCCAATGGGGACAGGAACCAATATGAGTGTAAAGCGCTGCGGAATCTGTGTGCGCTATATAAATAAAGGATTAGTATTATTATTTACTGCCACGGTTAGAATATCATCCGATGGTTACTTTCAGAAAACAACAACAGGATAATGGGGGGAAGCATAACCCCATGAGTACAATGTGTTACAATCCCTCTGGCACTGAAAGGGTTGTGTCACAAAGCTGCATTCCATGGTCTACCTTGTCCTGTCCATAAAACTTCTGCCTCAGCAATTCATCTGTCAGTGTGCCCAGAGACATAGTGAGGCATGTTAACCCTTTAAAGGACAATGGTATGTGTAAATCAATGCCTTGGCCACCCCTCTGATCCTTAACCCTTAAAGTAGCAGAGGGGTTGCACACCCCCTGGCACTCAAAGAGTTAAAGGAAAAAGTGGAACAATACAACTACATCAAAACAAGCAAACATCATCACTGATCTAGCTGGAACTTTTAACCACTTACATGCTAGAGGTCTACAATACTAGCATTCATGGGATTAAAATCCCAATGGGAACTTATTTTTCCTTATGATGTTCCCCAAAATGACAAAATCAAAAGTGGAACACTTATACCCATTGAGTTGCTATTCCCATTGATGATGAAAGGGTTAATGCAACATTTGAATGAAAACAAGCATAAAGAAAAATAACTAGTAAGACAACCTTCATTCTCTTGAACCTTAAGGGGTTTTATTTTTTCCCATTATAACGAATGACTTCCTGGACTTACCAGGTAAGTCATCTGTCACTAAGGGGTTAAGTGCCAGAGAGGTATCCAACGCATTGCATTGTGTTGAATACCTCTCTGGCACTCAAAAGGTTAACCCCACGGGTTCTTCTCTGGAACTCCAATGGGTTAAATATCTCTTCGCGCACACACATGGTTAAAGCAGACAAGACCATTTGCTCCATTGCACTGAAATGCATCTGGCAGAAAAGCAGTTAAACCTGTGCAAATGGCTGTAAGGTTTGCACGAAGAGAGAGAAATTCACCATTTACTGCACTGTAGAATCCTCTGGCACCAAAGGTGTTAACACCCAACAGAAGGACGGATACATTGATTGCCCCCATTATCCTCCGATTCTCACCTCCAAAGGGGGCAAGTCAGGGTCCAACTGGGTGAAGCTACTCAGGACGACAGGGCTGCTATCCCCAGCCACCTCTAGCCTGACACCATCCCACAGACTCCTCATCTTCCTTGTGCCCTCGAACATCTTCTCCGGGGTGCTGGTCTGGTCATGGTGGGGCTCCAGCAACATCAGATAAATCATGGGTACAAATGGGGGACCCTCAGACCAGCATTATCCAGATGTGAAGAGGGTGCTACAGTCCCTGGTGCTAGCTTGCCAGCAGGTCTCTCTTTCTCTCCTGTATGCCTGCGCTGAGATCTGCCTGTTCGTCTCTCTGCCGAGGGATCTCACGGGCTGTAGATTTGCCATTCACACTGAGCTCTAAGACACGCCCACAGACTGACACGGAGATGAGGTCATCCGGCTCTCCCTTATGGAGAAAGTAGAGCAGTCCCGCCCCCTAAAACACGGACTGGATCTTACATGAACCGTATTTGCATGGCCACGCCCCCGGACTATTGATACCTCTGATCTTTATCTATAGTCTTGTATTTCAGCGACAATGTAACAAATAAAACATGAGACATGCAGGAAAGTATAGTGATAGCAAGTATGGGGTTGGGAGCCCATTGATTTAACACCTTGAAGACCAAAGGGGTTAATCCTTTGACTGCCAGATAGGTATACATACCTCTCTGGCACGCAATGGATTAAATGTACACTAACACCTAATAATGACATAGTTATGTAATATAAAATAATACAATATGGAGGAATGCATGATATCACGTATAGGATTACTATTCATATAAACAAATGACGCGGGGGAACTAGGGACAAGGAGGAGAAACATTCTACTTATTTCGTTCATTCATACGCAATGCATTGCACATCTCCCTTGCCTTCAAGAGGTTAAGGGAGCACTAACACTTAAAATGGATTTGGGGTATATCATTGTAAATATGACTTTTCCAGCTATCATTTGCAAAACAAATATTGGGCATATGTTAAATCCCTAAAACAGAATCCTAAAATTGCATTTTAATGCATGTAGACTGTCCTGTATATACAACATTTGGTTATTTTTTTGTGCAGCTTGGAACAAGAGACAATAATAATTAAGATCAGCACCCACCATTCTTCTATTCTGAAAGGCTTATCCCAAGCCATTTACAGACAATACAACATTACCATATCATAGAGTCCCATCAAGGTTGCTATGGTATTCAGTGAGGGAGCACTGGAAAAGACAAAAATGGCTGCCACCACAGGTCATATGTAAGACAAGATTTTTGGCCTTAGGAAACAAATAGAACATTTTTACAGATGGTAGCATCAAGTACAGGATATTTAACCCTTTTAGCACCAGAGGGGTATGCAACGCTTTGCAAAGCGTTGTGTACCCATCTGGCACTCAAAAGATTAAGTGCAGGGCTAAATTTACATTCCAGGCTCCCCTAGGCAAAGCACTCTAGGTGTCCTTAGCTCCACCCATGACCACACCCCCATTCACATGGCCCCACCCCCAGATCCATCCACTATTTCCTGGCACAGAAAATACCCTTGGCTTATAACAAGCAAAGCCAAAAAAAAAAAAAATGGCTTTAACCTCCTAGTTGCTAGAGAGATCGCCAACACTTTGTGAAACAATACGTTTCTCTCTAGCATGCAAGGGGTTAAATAATAGCCTCTAAAGAGGTATAAAACTGGCACAGCGACACTGAGATTGCTCTGATCACATCCACAAGTATCAATGTGGGTGTGGCCGGCACAGCTCAGACACTGCCCTTCAAAATATGGAGCCCTAGGCAGCAGTCTGCTCTGACTATTGGGAAATCTGGCCCTGTTTAAGTGTATATCAAACCCCTGATGATTTGTAGGAATCAGTAGTTCTTTAACCCCTTAAGGACCGGATGTTATGGGACATTTCCGTCCCATAACGTCCGCATAGGGGCACTTTGACGAGCCGGTACACGTGACCTGTCACGTGTATCGGCGCGTCACTATGGGGCTTGAAACAGATCGCTCCGATCTTGGAGCGGTCTATTTCATGCCCTATTTTTACTTACAGCGCTCCCGGTAGAGCGCTGTAAGTAAAAAGTACATGACGTACCAGGACCGTCAAGGGTCTTTCGAGCAAATTTACCCATTGACGGTCCTGGTACGTCAAGGGTCCCTAAGGGGTTAAAGTGTGCTTCCATTAAACCCTTGGATAATAACCTTTGGGCCCAGAGTGTTGCGAAAGACATTGTTTCATAATGCATTACGCTCCCGCTGGCACTCAGATTGTTAAGGAATTTAAGTATATTTACAGAATAAATTAATTTATCCAGGGCATAAGTTCTTAATCAGAACACTGTGGCACATAGGAGTGTCAAGGACACCCAATAAGGGTGGCACTTTTACAAAAATGTTAATGTTGGGTTTCGCATATTTATTTATTTATGTATATTATGTACTACATGCTCTTTATTCTCGTTCTGATCGTATGACTTAAAAATAGCTCTATAAACGCATTTTATTCATTCTTTATACCCTTTGCCAAATACCTATAAGATGTTAGGGGAGCCATGAACACTCCAGACAATGTGTTGGTGACGGTGTGTCTCGAGCAAAATAGATTGTGAACCGCTGATATAGAGATAAAAAAAGCATCATGAGAAAATGGGGCTCCCACAGAAGCGCTGTATGTAAGAAGTATGTGACAGTCCTGGCAGGTCACACAGTCCTTAAAGGGATAGTAATACTTAAGTATTGCTAATCCCTATAGCAAAGTACTACTTAAAAAAAAGTATTGCCCCCAGTGTCATCTCTCAAACCTTTATGGTTTGAGAGATAATCGCTTCTAAAGTTGCCCTCTCCCTCCCCCTTCCCCGTAGTCAGCGTTCTAGCTGACTCAGGGAAATCCGGTCAGAGATCATCAGGTGGCTCTGCAGCAGAGCCGCGAACGCGTTAACTAATAAAAAAACTTTCACTAAAACAGTCTTCTACGTGTGCTTGCAAACCAAGAGCAAACCAAGCACAAACCAATCACACGTAGAAGACCATTTCAGTGAAAGGTTTTTTTTTAGTAACTCGATCCGGCTGTGCTGGAGAGCCACCTGAAAGTCGTACGACTCTCTTCCTTTCAGTCAGCTAGAATGCTGACTATGGGGAAGGGGAAGGGGGAGGGAGAGGGCAACTTTAGAAGCGATCATCTCTCAAATCATAAAGGTTTGAGAGATGACACTGGGGGCAATACTTTTTTTTAAGTAGTACTTTGCTATAGGGATTAGTAATACTTAAAGGGATAGTATTACTTCAATATTACGATCCCTCATATTGTAGCCCTTAATAAACTGAGTTAAATGACACCAGCGGCATCTCTCAAACCTTTATGGTTTAAGAGATAGCCACTTTCAAAGTTTCCTCTCCCCTGCTGTCAGCGTTCTGCTGCCAGCAGGAGAATCCAGTCTCTGAATCAAGAGGAGGCTCTTCAGCAGAGCCGATATCTCGTTATGGAAGGAAAAATGATTAAATGAAACAGTCTTCTACGTGTGCTTGGTAACCAAGCACACGTAGAAGACTGTTTCAATTAATCATTTTGCCTTCCATAACGAGATATCGGCTCTGTTTAAGAGCCTCCGCCTGTCCCGGGACCGGATTCCCCTGCTGGCAGCAGAACGCTGACAGCAGGGGAGAGGAAATTTTGAAAGTGGCTATCTCTTAAACCATAAAGGTTTGAGAGATGGCGCTGGTGTAATTTGACTCAGTTTTTTAAGGGCTACAATATGAGGGATAGTAATTTTGAAGTAATACTATCCCTTTAAGTATTACTATCCCTTTAAAGCAGAACTACCACCATAGGTAACGTCTCCTTGCAATAATTAGGCAGGTAGCGACTAGCTTAATAGTAGTTATATTACCGCTCAGAACAACACGATTCTACAGAAATCCTTAATCTTCCGAGACTGACGGCCAGGTTAGTGCAGTCTGAGCTCCTGCGCCATCAGTCTCTTCTGGTGCCTTTCAGCAGAGTGCAATGCTTCTTAATGGAGACTGAGACTGACAGCGCAAGTAAACAGACAAGATGTCTGCGCTGATGCCTGGCTTTTGGTCTCGAAAGATTAAGGGTTTCTGTAGAATCAAGTCATTCTGAGAGGTAAGCTATTATTAAGCTAGTCGACATCTGCCTAATTATTGCAGGGCGACTTTACCTGGCATAGTAGCTCAACTTTAAGTGGTTAAGGTACAGACACTGGTCACGTGTCAAGACCGTCACCAGTCATTAAGTGGTTAATCCGTCTCTGGTTTGAAAAATACAATGCCAAAAGCTCTCATCTGTCTCCGAGGACACGCAATCCAAGTCTCATTAAAGATGTTATCTAATCAACAAAGATGAAAGCGCAAAATTCATAGTGGCTATTAGACTTTTCTGGGGAGTATGTTAGTATTAGGTGTAGTTCTCGTTTAACAAACTACAACTTAGAGGTTTTACAGTTTGCTCACACGCAAAAAAAGACAAACAGGACTTTTCTCTCAATATTTCCAGTACAAATGACACCAGTTTAGGGATTAAAGCAGATAAATTGTGAATATCAAATACTGTAGTAGGTAACACTGGACCCTCTTGCCCTGACAATTTCATCCATCACCCAGATACTATGGAACTGGGCCCAAACCTTGAGAATAAGTGTTAAGCCCTGCAAGATCTCAGCAATGACTGTATCACCCCAGCCTTGATCCACTGCCCTGCATTAATTCTATGGAATTCCTTGTATGCCTTCAGCGATCCTCATGGTTCCACAGAACCCAGTTGAATAACCACTGACCCAGATCATTATAGGACAGAGGGTGGAACATTTGGCTGGTAAAGGTTTCCTGCCAGCTGGGTGCTTTTGCTTCAAGCTTTATTTCCTCCTATTTAGTTATAATTATCTTTGAGTCTCTTGAGATACTTTTAATAGGCACAGTTATCACAAAACAGCAACTGAGGTTTTTACATAACCCCTTGAGTGCCAGAGGGGCACGCAACGCATTGCAGTGCAATGCGTTGCGTACCCCTCTGGAACTCAAGGGTTAAAGAAACACTAACACCTAATAAAATTGGTTGATATACAGATAAACATCATGCACTTACGGCTAGTGCCTGTAAAAATTATTTATGTTAGTTGCCAAAAATATAATCCTAAAATTGCTTTAAAAATGCATGAGTGAGCTGTCCTCTTTAGAAACCATTTCATTGTGCCTATGCTCTTTGTACATTTAATTACATTTATTGTGAACCATGGTACATGTTTAGTTGATCCTTTAATCGTAAGTGCTAGTTTTCACTGAGAGAGGGAGCGGGGTAATGCATTGTGTACCACTCTGGCACTCAAAGGTTTAGCCATTAAGGATCATCGGGGGTGGACAAAGCATTTCAAAGCAATGCAATGCCAATCCTTCTGGCCATTAAAGTGTTAACTTGCAACTGGAGTTTAGAGTCACAAGACAAAACCAACAACAATAATAAGAAAGATTTGGGGGTTTTAATTCTGTTTCCTTAATATTTCCTAGAAGTGCTGAGCTGTCTGCTCTGCGGTGTCCCGCTGTGGAATTTGGAGAAAACAGGAAATTCTTTGGAATGTAGCCCTGTGTTCTGGCCAGTAGGGCTGCAGGGATTTTGCTGTTGTAATCGTATTCTTAGCTCTTCCATTGAATGTGATTGTTGTTATATTGTAAGTAGAGGTAAAACTGCATGAGAGACGGGCCCATATCTATAAAAGCCAAGTGGAGTGATTCTGGAGAAAGCAATGTGCACTGTGGGATACGAATAAATTTTTCCCTCGAATTAAAAGTAACAGTTTATTTTGACTTAAAGTATACTGCAATGAAAGCAATATGTAAAGACAAATTATCTATACTTTTTTAAATTTTTGGTTCATCTTCATCTATATTTCTAATCTTATATCCCAGACATTGATCGTCGTTAAAAAACAAAACAAAAGAAAAAAACGGAAGATGAAAAAAAATTAAAAAAATATACATAATATGATTAATATATTATTCACTTGCAGAATATGTAAAGTTAAAATAAAGGCTTGTTATCCCTTTAGATGGGGGCTTTCAACCCATTCAGTGCTAGAAAGATCACCAATGCATTGCAAAGGAATGAATGAAAAAGAGACCTAGTTGTCTTGAAAGAATGGGGGAGATTCAGTAAGCGGTGATAAAGTAGAGATAACTTCTCCAGTGATATCACTTCTCCAGTTCCTATGTTATTCTATGGAGCATATGCCCTAAGACAGGGCTTAAAATTGGAAGTCCTTTGCTACCACCCAGACCTGAAAAGTTACTCGCCACTGCAAGCCAAAACATACCCACCAGGGCTTAATTTCTACTCGCTAGGGCTGAATTTTCACTCGCCATTGGCTAGTGGCGAGTGGAAATTTTGAGCCCTGCCCTAACATTTCTAAGATCTTAGCTCATTGGCTCAATAGAATGACATAGGAACTGGAAAAGTGATAAACTGGAGAAGTCAGCTCCACTTTATCAATTCTTTATCACGGCTTAGTGAATCTCCCCCTTTGTATCCTAGCCAATAAAGGTATAATTTTTACTTTATCAATAGCCTACATTTACTATGGCTAACAGGGTACCACACTTTACCTATGGAAGGGACAGTATTGTCCCAGAAAAATGTTCTATAGTTTTGTAGAGGAGAAAAAAATAAACTCAATGGCACAAATCCTATCTCTCAAACCGCTATGCTTTGAGAGATATTTGCATTCAAAGTCCTCCTCCCCCCCCTTCTCCTGATATTAGCTGTAAATCTGACAGCAGGAGATTCGAGTCATGCAACTCGAGGAGACTCTTCAGCAGAGCCGAAATCGTGTTAGCCTATATTATAATTCGCTAGGATGTTTGTCAGAAGCTGTTACTCGCAGTAGAGATGGCTGCGCGCACTGCAGTCATGCACAGTACAGACTGCTGTGGCTGATATGGAGTGGGGCACTTGGTCCCAGGAAGGTGCGCAGAGAGGACCACGGTCTGAATTCGGAGAGCCCCGCTCTGTATCAGCCGTGGCGCTTTTGGGCAGTCTCTACTGCGCATGACTGCAGTGCCATTAGTGTTGGCCCGTGTACACAGGCTTTAAAACTAGTTTAAAAATAATTACTTGATTGGAACAGTCTACAAAGTGTGTGTGCTTACCAGGCACACTTTGTAGACCTTTCCAATGAAGTAACTCTCTTTAAATAACACGGGTAGAGCCGCAGCTGGTCCCCAGACCGGAATCTCCTGCTGTCAGCACAGCACTGACCTCAGGAGAAGAGGAGCGAGGGTGGAACATTCAATGCATATATCTCTCAGACCATAGCGGTTTGAGACATAATATTTGTGCCATTGAGTTTATTTTTTTCTCCTCTACGGAACTATAAAAACATTTTATGGGACATTACTGTCCCTTTAATTGTAATATGTACCCCTCTGGCATGCAATTAATGGACTCCGAGCTGTAGTTTGGATGTCTTATCCAGCTGCTGGTCTTTTGGCTAACATGATCTTTAAACGGATTTGCATGATGTTTGCATATATGCAAACTGTATTCAAAGCGACAGGTCGATTTAATAATGACTCAGAAGTGGTAATCCTAGTTTTTTTAATTGTAAATATAAAAAAATCTGTACTCTTTCAAGTTAACCCATTGACTGCTAGAGGTGCCTCCCTGGTTGACCCAGAAATGCTCCATTTTTTTAGTACATCTGCCTCAAAGAGCAATTCTGGAGCTAACCAACTGCCCTATAGGACACACACACACAAATTCCCTTCTTTAAAAATGGGGATTTTAACCTCTTGAACGTCAGGAAGGTCTCTACTGCGTTGCCTCGCAATGAGTTGGAGACCTCTCTTGCATTCCAGGTTACAAAATTTTTTTTTACTACTCCCCTGTGGTGAAGTTGGTTTGTTCCAGAATTGCTCTAATTCTCCTTACTGTATCAGCCTCTTTTAGCCTTATGTTTAACCCTTTGAGTGCCATAGTGGTAAGCAACGCATACAAAGAGTTAAAGGCAAAGTGCACCAATTCTGGAGCAGTCCAAATGAGCCATAAGGGACAAGATAAAAGTCCCAAAACACACAATGATATATGATTGCCAGAGGCGTATGCAATATACAGTATACCCCTCTGGCACACAAAGGGTTAAATGGTGCTTTTAAGCCACTGAATCCTAGAGAGATCTTCAATGAAATGCCTGGCATTGCCTCTCTAGCGATACCATATAAGGAAATGGGAATGCTATTTGTCCCCTATTGTGCAGTTGGTTTGCCTTAAAGCGGAACTACCACCTATGAACAAATGTGGCCCAAATAAATACCCATCTGGCGAGTAGCTGCTCAATAGCGTTAAGTCACCAGAATTATTACCTGGTGTTTGAGAACGGTATGCTGTTCCAGGACGGACAGGCAGGAAACAGCGCAGACATCTTTCCATAGTGACATCTGCACGCCTGCGCTGTCAGTCCCAGTCTGCTCTAGGAGGTGTTGCTAGGAGCTATTCGGCTCTAAAAGGGACTGACAGTGCAGGCGCGCAGACGTCACTATGGAAAGATGTCTGCGCTGTTTCCTGCCTGTCCGTCCTGGAACAGCATACCGTTCTCAAACACCAGGTAATATTTCTGACGACTAGCGCTATTGAGCAGCTAGTCAACAGATGGGTATTTATTTGGGCCACATTTGTTCATAGGTGGAAGTTCCGCTTTAAATTTGGGGCACTTTGCCTTTATGTATAAGGATAAAATTTCCTCTTTCTAAGTGGTGACATTCTGGGGCAAAACAACTAAATAGGGCGTTGGAGACCTTTCTAGCATTCAAGACGTGAAAAAGCTCAAATTGCATCAATGGTATTTTTTTTGTTTAATTTCTCCCCATGTTGAAGCTGGTATGCACCAGAATTCTTCCTCTTTTCTTTTTTTGGCCGTAAATCAGCAGTGGTCAATGTGAGGCCTTCCAGCTGCTGCCAGATTACAACTGCCATCATTCATGATGTGAGTTGTAGTCTTGCAGCAGCTGGGGAGCCTCATGCTGCACATCACTGCCATATGATATCCTCTAGTATCTCCCACAATAAACACGCCTACATGCTGAAGTGCACATAAGCCAACTAAAATAACCCCAAACAACTAATTACACATTGACATTGTAATGCTAAACCCCTCCTCCTAATTACTTTTTTATTGTCTGAAATCCATAAGAAAGGAAGGAACTGCTGGAAATAGTTTAACAACTGGGAGATGACAAAACTCCCTTTCAATCTGGCCTGAAATATCGATGTCCCTTTCACAGGGGCTCTGTCTGCCAACATTATTTTACTCTGCTAAGAACAGTATACAAATATATTTAACCCCTTTGAGGATCAGAGGCATGTACGTTACATTAAGAAGCAATGCATTGCGCATACACGTGAGCTATCCGGATCTCACCAGGAGACTCTGGTTTTCATAATTAATTACCGGGCCTCTGGGGACGAAGGCTGACAAAGGCTGATTCTTAGGATTCAGTGAGTTCCACTGTAGCTCTGCCCACTACACTAAACTCACTTATGACACAAATCACTCCATCTGGACACACCTATCCCAAGACTTTAGCGGACCCTGTGGAGGATTGAGGCTTTTCCTGCTGAGTAAAACAAGGGTACTCCCACAGCTGGTGGTTGCTTAGTCTAAAGTAATTACAGTTCAATCTGTCACAAAGTGGTGGAGCAGTTACTATCGCATTCTATGGAGAATTGTAGCTAGTGGCTCACCTGTTCCATGGAATGCAGTATAATAACTGTCTGGACACCAGGTGGCACTGTTAATGTAAAACAAACCCCATCAGTTTAAACTGTTATAACTTTGGAACAAAGTATCTCCCAGAGAGCAGGCGTAACCTTGTTTCACACAGCAGAAAAAGTCTTAATATATTTTTTTTTTCATAATAAATCTTCACTACGTCTTTAAACTACCCTTACTGCCAACGATGCAGTCACACATCAGACAAAGATAGAAAAATGGACCCAAATCTGTTTGCCCCACCTAGACCACACCCAACTTGACTCCACCCCTAGCCCCATCTACTGTTGTCTGGTACAGAAGACACTCTTAGACTAACACTGAAGCACTAAAACGTTCTAAACACCTCGGCTGATGGAGACATCTGCAGTGCAGTACAATGCAATGCACTAGAGACTTCATTATATGTGTTTATAAATACTTTTGGCCTTGTTCTAAATCATTTATTCAGTTACACAAAGAGGTGCCAATAGGTCATGAAATAACCTAAAAAAAAATCTCGCTCGTGGCCTGCCCACCAAACACACCCTCAGCAACTCCACTTAAAACAACAGTGTTTCTCTTTGGCCATTTGAAATGTTGGGAGGTATGAATTTCATATATATGTGTGCGTGTGTTCATCATAAATATTACTGTACTGTATAATACATTCTATGCATTTGACATCATGTGCCATTAATAGATCACAACATTTGTTTACTCTTTTGATACTGCAAAGGTGTTTAACCTGCTTAAGGGGTTAATAAGACCTTTTAAACAGGGGACCAATATATTGGGGGTGTAGGGGGGACATGCCCTTCGGTGGGCCTACGAGAGCAGAAAGCCTAAATACATCATTGTCTACCCCTTTACAGATAGAGGTTCAACTGAACCTTGCTTCTATAGTGTCCCAGATGAAACTTTATTTAATTAATCACTTTGGGAGACTTCTAGGACTGGGGCAATTAATCAGCTGTGATCCAGAGCAGACCTCTATTCTGTTATCTAAATTTGGAAAATTCACTTTCTAGAAGCTCTAACCTCAACTTACAGTTTGGGGGAGGTTTGAAATCTAGAATAAAAAAATAAACATTTTGAGGGGATTTATTGTGTTTTAAGTGCTTTGTGGGTAATGTACAATGTTTTTTTCAGAAGTAACATTAATAATTAAGACATGTCCCATCTATAGAGCACATGGTAGGGCAGGAAGACACAGCTTAGCTGATAGGATTAGCATGAATCATGTCAATTTATTTCTGTAGTAAGGCATCTAATACAAGCACAAAAGAACACATGGACGGGTAGGTGGAATGGCAGAGAGCGTAGTCACTGTGACAGATCGGTTTAATACTGTATACATCACCCTTCTATGTAAACAAAAATATAAAGCATCATAAACCTTGTCAGTGCCAACTGCTGGTCCTCAGGAGCTCACAGTGCAGTCCTGGATTCATTGGCAAGTCCTTACCCTGGGGACCTGACCATATGATGGGGCACCATCCAGGCAACAGTTGCCCTTAAGGAATATTGGATGCTAAAATGGTTTCCAAAGCTATGATCTGGAGCAACCAATTATTTAACTCTTTGAGCGACGGAGTGGTGTGCAACGCATTACTCAATGTGTTGTGCCTCCCCCCGGCCCTCAAACGGTTAAAATTACCACACGCTGGATTACAGCACCATGGAACAACACAACAAACACGGGCACACTGAGTGGGTGAATGGAATTTCACCAGTGTTGAGTCAGCCCTCTCCCTTCTCATCTTTCCTTGGCTCTCATCCTACTGTAAACTGTTTATCTGCACTAGGTGGGATCTATACATCATTCCATTCCTGGCAGGGGCAACCCCCGGGGGCTAGATAGTTTTCTATCAGTCAGAGGGAGAAGAATGTGGAACAATAACCATTAGAGAAAGATTAATGGCATAGCAGGACACTTCCAACACCTCTACAGACTGCCAAGCAAAGGATAAATATTACTAAATGCTGGCAAGTTTATAGGCCTAATAGAGAACACTTTCTGTGGGGCTTGTACTAATCCAACGACATGGCTCTGCTGCCATTAGCCTTAAACTCCTTCACTTGTACTCCAGGATATGAACTAGCATATATGACCTCTTTAGTGCATACCGGTGTGCACACTCCACCAATGCAAGTAAGCCCCAAAGACTTCTCATAGAGGATTCACAGGCAAAAACAGTGAAGTTACGCCATCTGTCTCTGCACCTTGTTAGGGCATGACATTAACCCTTTCTTTTTTTCCCTATTGAATTGCTCTCCTGTGGAACCAAAAATGTATGACATGTACATGGGCACTCTCCTGTTTTTGGTTTACGCGTATAAATAAATTAATATAAATAAAAAAAATATTTAAGAGAATGGGGAACAAAAATTAACATGTTTAACTATATCTGATCCCATGGGAACAGATTTACTAAAAAGTCTGGAGCTTAGGTTTGCAACCCCAAAACAGCTCCAATCAGCTGTTTGGGGGGACAGGAAACTGATCCCCTCCTTTGGAGGCAACCCAGAAGTTAACAACTTTGAGCCACAAACTTCAGATCCACTTTATGTTGGGCTATCAAGCCAGAAAAGAGGTTCTATGTGGACTGTGTTGGGCAGATCAACAAGACTGATCTGTGAGACTTCAGTCTTGTATTTCAGTCTCTTCTTGATAGACTAATGAGGGAGCCCAGGGGAAGGTGTATTTTCGACCTCATTGATCCACTGGTGTTCACAATGCAGCCCTTCCTTTATCATTAATAGGGCACTGTACACATATATGTTTTCCTTTAAAATTGAAAATAGAATATCCCTTGTACATTGTACATAGACTATAGTAGAGCAGTAACAATAATAGGTGTGTATCTACTTTAAACATAGGTAATAAAAGACAACTAGAAATTACTGTCAGGAAATACTGAAATGGAAAATCTGGGGTTTTCCCAATAACAATTCATAATAATAAGGCCAGTCCTTGATTGCTGGTTAGTGATGGCAGATTGGGAACATTTTACAAAGGTTTAGCCTGGGGGACAAATCACTGTGATGGCCAGCATGTTTCATGTGACTGAGTCTTTGTTTACGCCTACAGGTGGTAGAGAGATCTCTGAGGTGTTGATTGAGAAACAAATAATTGGAGACATCTCTGTTATCCAAGAGGTAAAAAGTTGTAACTATCGTATACAATAGAATAAATTGAGTTTTTCAGATAGGAAAAGGTGTCTATGCCCCAAGGACCCTTGTGGGAGTAACCTTTTAAGAACCAGAGGGTTGTGCAATGTATTTCTTTTCAATAAGATAATTTAAAGAGGATAACTTAAATCTATTGGACCTTGGGGCAGATGCCAACCCTCCCCCCAGTGCTGGACCCCGGTGCAACTGGACCCTCTGCACCCCCTGCAGTTATGCCATTACAGAGGGGTATATTATCAAGGTAAATGTTAGTAAATCTGTGCATTGAAGAAAGCTTTTCCTGTATTCATAAAGTGCAACTGTTTTGCACTGGATTTGAAAAAAGTCTTGTGTTGATACTTTACTCCACTTCATCCTGCGTGCTCACGATTCTAAACCCACAAGATCTCCATTCGCAATGCAACAGAAGGCAAATCTGGAAGATAATACCGCCTAACACCAGACGTTCAACTGATCTGCAACAATTATAGAGAAATTCTCTATACTTACACAATACATTGTCTCCGCTCTACTTACATCTTATATTATCTGAAACTGTGACATTATGACATAATGTGGTCTTGTTTTGCACAGTGTAATATTATATTTAGGAGGCAAGACCAATTTTATAATCAAATCATGAACCCCCTGAATACCAGAGAGGTAGCCAACACATTGTAATGTAATTGTGTTGGCTACCTCTCTGTACTCAAAGGATTAAGGTGGACCCGTTGTTTTTTTTATTATTATTATTAAATGTATCTAATTAAACTACCCATAAATTGTGCTTTTTGTCTTTCATACAGTTTAATAGTTTTAGAGATTTGTGGTTTAGTAGTTGGGGAATCTATTCTCTTGGTTATGACTCCAGTTTACTTTTACACATAAGGCCCAATGTGTAAAGGGAATATATTAAGAAAATACATATAGAAAGAGAAAAATACAATGAAGGATAATTTTCATCACCTGAATTAGATTAACCTCGGTATATGTCCATTTAAGAGGCAAGAAGGTATTAAAGCTCAGACTTTTTTTTACATTACATCAAAATGTACTCTTATGGTAGTCATGTAGTGCTGTTATCAATCAGTTAAAAATAATACTGTTCCTTTATTAGCTATGCTGATGCACATGGCATAAATCTGATCACTTCTGGCTTCCTCTAAATTGGAAGGGTGATATATTGTATCAAGTATTTGTATCAAGTTGATAAAGTGTAACACTTTCTCTGCAAATGAATCTAAAAGTGATGTAACTATGTGCCACAGCACAGCTGTACAAGTAGTGAGGTCTTAGAAACACAAAGATATCCAGCCAGACCCAAGGGCCACATTAGATCAGCTGCAGCTTGCACCATATCTGGGACTCTACAGAAGTGACCCGAACTCTGTTTTTTAGACATAGTTACCGGGTCTCCGAGGACACAGGCTGATTCTCAGGGCTCAGTGAGTTCCCTTGTAACTTCGCCCATTTCACTACCAGTTCCGATCACTCTCTACCCTTTTCTTCTCTATCTCCACCAGTTTTAAGGACAAACCCCACCTCCCTTCATCCCAATCTCAACCACCCCAGTCAAGCCTCACTCACTTTATGACATGAATCACCTAATTTAGACAATCTCACCTCCATATTTTAGTGGACCTCTGAAGACTTGAGACAAGAAGGGTCCCCAGTATGTAAGTCATTCTGAAGGCCAGATCTGACCCAATGTCTTTCATTTTGTGCATGTGCGCTCTAGATGTTTAATGGCCTTTATGCTTAAGAGATCTGCAGGGTTACTCCTGTTCATCTGGCAAATGCTGTAATAACACACAATTTGCGTTTTTTTCTTTCAATTTGTTTGCTTTTTTTAAAGTAGGAAACTTTTGCAATTACTGTTGCAGTCATTGCTTAAAAACACACATGATATCCACTATATTCATTACTTACTATTTTTAGCCCCATAAGCAAACTAAATGTATTTCGCAATGTCAAATCTTATTTTGCACAAGGAAAAAAAAAGTAAAATTAAAATACTTTCCACAGGAATCTCAGAGAATAGTTTTCAGGTATAATAAAAGGAAGCTATCAAGAAAAACATGCTTCTATATGTGCATGACTAACTTTCTTTTTAAATTCATACTCAGTTTTCTGAGTTTTGGAATTGGTAACAATGCAACTTCTGTCTATTTCCTCCTGATTAGAAGAAAAAAAGCAGTCGAGTGATGAGCTTTTACTGTACAGTCACACTAGGGTAAAAAAAAAACAACGAATATGCCGGCAGAGTTCAACTGGCATTAGTCTAGGATTGCACTCCGTTTGCCTTGCTGAGTGTTAGCGGAGTCTTGTGTTTACATGTAACAGCTGATCGGAGGCCGGTTCTGTGTGTACTTCATTCAGATGATAGGTGGGTGGTCTGATGTATACGTGTTACAGCTGATAGTCAGCATGCATTCTTGATACCCACTATTGCGGACATAGGACGTTGTATGTTATAGCCTTTTGAGTGCAACAGGGGTGTGTAACACATTGCAGCCCAATGGTTGAATATCCCTATGGCACTCAATGGGTTAAGATAAGGCTGCTGCTGTTCTTTGTGCTGAAGTCTAAGAATGCACCCTCTATGCTTCCCCATTTGCCCTCTCCATCAGATGCGCCAGCTTTCCCAACCCCATATGCTAATGATCAAAGTCTCTCCCCCTACCCTAGCATGCCTAATTCTTAGTACATATGATGAAACGTGTTGTATTCTCTATGGCAAAGTGATTTGCACACATCGCCAGCCACAGTCATTATTACATTAACCTTTATTGCATCTCCCCCAGATTTTAACGCAGGACCATTATGGGATTTCCCAATAGGCAGAGTAGGCAACTGCTTAGAGCTCCAAATATTGAGGGAAGGTGCCTCAGTTGTGCTGGCAGCACCCACATTCTGAATTGTGGGTGTAGTCAGAGCAATATCAATGTCACTGCACCAGTGGTATACCATATTACAGGCCGTTATTTAACTCCTTGGAGGAAACAGTGAATGAGACTAGGGGTGTGGTCATGTGAGGAGTGGGGTGTGTGGCTATGGGCAGAAAAAAGGGCACCTAGCGCATCTTGCCTAGATTCACTTGAGATATAAATCCAGTACAGGACACTTACAATAACATAATCTATGTTATGGGAAGTGCTAAGGGTTAACACTCTCAGTCCCAGGTATGTTGATTCATGATGGTATTTCTTGAAAGATGGCACACAGGCTGATTTCCTGTGGGGTCATTAAGATATTCAGGTTATATTAAGGTAAGTTGAGGGTTATTCTCTTTAAATCCTTTGAGTGCCAGAGGAATAAGCAACACATTGCAATGCAATGTGTTGCGTACCCCTCTGGCACTTGAAAGGTTAAAGCGAACTATCATGTGAATAGAAGTCACCTCCGATTGTTAGTATGCATGTAATAATGAAAATAGGCTAATAAAGTTTGTTAAGTGTTGGCATCATTTTAAATCATAACATCGTATCGAACGTACTTGAACAGGAGAGTGCGGCCATCTTGTTGAAGTGGGATCTGTGCAACTGTGCTGTCCGTCCCTGTCTCTCACAAGGATTTGCCAAGGGGGGAGTTGCACTGTAACTGTACGGTATAGTGCAGGCGCACAGATCCCACTTCGACAAGATGACCTCCTATTCATGTAGGCATACCTGGGAACTTTTTATTGTTGTCTCCTCGGACGGGAGTCCTCTGCTGCCATGGGTGGTGTGAAGAATAACGTGTATCGCATCAAAAAGGGGCGGGGCTTAACGCGAGTGCCAGGTGGAGAGCTTAAAAGAAGGCTGGGGCAAGGAGCAACACGGGGAGAAATAGTGGAAGTGGGTAGAGTTTCAACAGAAACTCCTCACATCCGGAGGATTCAGCCTCTGCCCCGGAGACCCGGTAAAGCAGTGTCAAAACCGGAGTCTCCAGGGCAAATCCGGAGAGTTCCCAGGTATGCATGTAGGTCCGATACAAAGGTATGATTTAAAATGATGCCGATACTTAAACTTTATTAGCCTATTTTCATTATTATATGCATACTAACAATGGATCGGGGGTGACTTATATTGAGATGAAAGTTGCCCTTTAAATGCTGATTGTTAATTCACTATTGTCCTTCATAACAGCTCTGTCTAAAACCATTGTTGCTTCCTATGAGGTTTCATGATGTTAAAAGCATTTCCTTCATTATATATTCCCTTTACACATTGGGCCTTATGAATAAAAGTCACATCAGCACTTTCATTCAATCTTCCTGGTAAAGACACAATTCCCACATCTCTGAAAGGAACATTTTGTTTGATAAAATGTTATTTCAATTTATTACGAGTCTCCGTTTCATTGCAGTATTTTGTTAAAAAAAACCCAATTCCATCGATTTCCGGTTATCTTTCTAGTAATGAGCTTAAACCCTTTAGCAGTTTCAGATTCAACAAAACGTTAAAGGAAAATACGTCCAAAAATAACCTTTCGAAAGTAATTGCTTCAGCAATTACTCTGTTTCATGCACCCAATTAAACACTTCTTAAAGGAGCAGTAAGCATTTTTAATTAACTCTCTAAGAGCCAGAGGGGTGAGCAATGGATTTTTAGACATATATGTTAACTGCTGAGTAAAACACGCATACTTCCAATATAGGGAGGGTTTTTTTTTTTCAAAATATATTACTTTTTTTTTTTTTATCAAACTGTTAGCAACTGGTGTTCGAAAACAAATTATATTTATGATGGACTCTAAGGGAGAGCTTGAGTCATGGGTTATTCCTCTCCATATTAACTCATAGTAACTGCTCCACCTGATGACCAAGATAGAAAACTGTAGTTTCATGTAAATAAAAATAGCTTGAGGGATAATAACTATTAAATTAAAAATATCTAGGCAATGGAAGTAAACTATAGCATACTTTATTCATGAAAAAAATACTGTTCCTTTAAAATTAAAGTTAAATCAAACTTAAAAAGCTAAGAGGCGGATGTATTAAAAAGAGATGGGACAATTCAGTCTCCACAATTGTATCTTTCTGATCCTCCATCGTACTTATTTTATTCCTTTACTTCAGTCACAGAAGCAGAGGTCTCCCTTTTGCTGTCCACATCACCACTCACCACCTGCTCCCTTGATCTTATACCTTCCCACCTCCTCAATCCTCTGTCATACAGTTCCCTCATGTATTCAACTCCTCCCTATCCTCTGGCACCTTCCCCTCCTCATTCAAACATTAAATAGTATCTCCAAACCTTAAGAAAAGTTCATTAGACCCCACCGCCCCATTCAACTACCTCTCGGTATCCCTCTTGCCCTTTGCCCCTAAGTTCCTTGAGCTCCTAGCCTACTCTCGTCCACTTACCTTCCTCAACTCCCATAACATTCTGGACCCGCTGCAGTCTGGTTTTCGGCCCACTTTCTCTACAGAAACTGCCTTTATCAAAGTAACAAATGATCTCCACATTGTAAAACCAAAGGCCACTTCTATCTTCTTATCCTCCAAGACCTATCAGCAGCATTCGACACAGTCGATCATACCCTCTCTCCTAGGTTCTCCAATCACTTGACATCTGTGGCCTGACACATTCCTGGCTTCTATCCTATCTCTCTCAGCTGTCTTTCTCTGTGGCATACACCTCTTCACTTCCGATCCCCCTCTCAGTAGGTGTACCCCAAGGCTCTGTTCTGGGAACTCTTTTCTCTGCATACACTCTCCCTGGGTGTAAATTCTTTGGCTTTAACTACCATCTCTATCCAGACAATACGCAAATATATCTCTCCGCACCCTCAATATCACCTGAAATACAGCAGCGGGTCTCAGATTGCCTTACTGCTATCTCTTCCTGGATGGCTCATTGTCGCTTAAAACTTAACATGTCTAAGACTGAGCTCCTTATCTTCCCTCCTAAATCCTGCACAATACCTCCATTTTCTATAACTATCGAGGGCTCCACAATTTACCCTGTAGATAAGGCCCTCTGCCTTTGGGTAACTTTGGACTTTTCTCTTTCCTTCACTACCCACATTAATGAAGTAACCAAAACCTGTTGCTTCTTTCTTCGGAACATAGCAAAAATTCGCCCATTCCTCACTCACTCTACAACAGAAACCCTCATGCATGCACTAATCCTTTCTCGCCTGGACTACTGCAACTCTTTACTTATTGGTCTTCCTGCTAACCATATTGCTCCTCTCCAATCAATTCTTAATTCGGCCACCAGAATACTCTTCCTCTCCTCCAGAACAGTACTCACCCCACCACTTTCAAAAATCACTGTCATGGCTTCCCATAAAGCAGCGTATCACTTTCAAAATCCTCCTCATTAACTTCAAGGTTCTCCATCACTTGTACCCGCCTTATATTTCATCTCTGATATCCCGCCATATTCCTGCACGTTCACTACACACTACTCATGGTGGAAGACTCTCTGTCCCTTTAATCACTATCGCTGTTTTACTACTGAAGGCTTTCTCCCTTGCTGCTCCCTACCTCTGGAATGCCCTACCACCCATTATTTGCCAAACATCAACCCTCAACAACTTTAAATCCAAACTAAAACTAGCAACAGTGTAATATGGAAACATTATCTCATATGTCAAAAACTGCACTTCCTCCTCTACCAGATCATATCTGTATGTCACCCATCCTATACTTAGATTGTAATCTCTACGGGGCAGAAACCTTTTATCCTAATGTATACTCATCTGTTGTTCTCCTTATGATTGACTTTATAAGCAATTAATCACTGCAATTATTGTACCCCTTGTACATCAAATGTAAACTGCCAAGTACACTGGTTGGTGCATGATTGTCTTTATAAGCACTTAAAAAGGAACTTTCGGAGCATACTAAGTCGCCAGGCATTCATTAAATGAATGGCGACCAGCAGGGAAATAGATTTTTTACCTTTAAAAAATAGCCCAGTGTAAAGTAATCCTTCCCGTTTGGGGACTGACGGGCAGGTTAGTGCGGTCCGCGTGTCTCTGCTGTCAGTCCCTTCCGGTAACCATATGGTGCACTGCAGTGCTACTCAATGGAGACTGGGACTGACAGTGCAGGAGGTGCGGACAAGATGTCTGCGCTGGAGCCTGGGTTCCGGTCCCCAAATGGGAAGGATTACTTTATAGACACAGCTATTTTTTTTTAAAGGTAAGGCATCTATTTCCCAGCTAGTCGCCATGCGTTTAATGAATGCATGGCGACTAAGTATGAACTGCAGTTCCACTTTAATCACCACACTTATTGTACCCCTTATATATTAAATGTAAACTGTAAAGTGCCAAGTACACTGGTTGGCACTATATACATAAAATATACAATACAGTATACAATACAATACAATTCAATGGCAAACCCAATGTACCGTGGGGTAAAAATAAAAATTCCCATTGACTTAACCAAATGAGTGTCAGAAGGGGTGAGCAAAGCATTGCTTTGAAATGCGTTGGTCAACCCTTTGGCACTCAGAGGGCAAAATGAGGGGTTAATGCCCTTGAATGCTAACTCCAATACATTCAAGGGGTTAACCCTTTTGAGTGCCAAAGGGGTGCCCAATGCTGGCACCCCTCTGGCTATCAAAGGATTAATAGGCTCAATTAAATCATTGGAAATGTATGAATTTTGAATTCATCCCCTGTGGGGAATTTGGTTCATTCCAGGTTTGGCCCAATTATTCCTAATAAATTGGTATCTAAGACAAAACACAGTAAATAAATGCCAGCGTGTGAGGAATGTGGTGGAGTGGGGGCCGCTGACTCAGTGTATATTTCTGACTCGTGTTGGTAATCAAAGGGATGTTACTGTAACTCTGCACTGATGTTTACCTAGAAATGAATGTTTCATCATTACAGATAAGAGGTATGTTATACCGCACTACTGCTACAGTCAGCCAGTCTAAGATTACATAGGAGTCTAAGATTACATAGGTTACATGTGGGTATGATACCTTGTACACTTTCCATCTCCACTCCACCCCCCCCACCCACTTGCAGTCACCTCTTTCTTCTTACAATTATGTCTCTCCTTAAATTTCCTACTCCGTCTCTCCTTACAGTTCCTTCTCTCTCTGTCTCTCCTTACAGTTCCTCTCTCTCTGTCTCTCCTTATCGTTTCTTCTCTCTCTCTCTCTCTCTCTCCTTACATTTCCTTCTCTCTCTCTCTCCTTACATTTCCTTCTCTCTCTGTCTCTCCTTATCATTTCTTCTCTCTCTCTCCTTACATTTCCTTCTCTCTCTCTCTCCTTATATTTCCTTCTCTCTCTCTCTGTCTCTCCTTATCGTTTCTTCTCTCTCTCTCTCTCTCCTTACATTTCCTTCTCTCTCTCTCCTTACATTTCCTTCTCTCTCTCTGTCTCTCCTTATCGTTTCTTCTCTCTCTCTCTCCTTACATTTCCTTCTCTCTCTCTGTCTCTCCTTATCGTTTCTTCTCTCTCTCTCTCCTTACATTTCCTTCTCTCTCTCTCTCTCTCTCCTTATATTTCCTTCTCTCTCTCTCTGTCTCTCCTTATCGTTTCTTCTCTCTCTCTCTCTCTCTCTCTCCTTACAGTTCCTTCTCTCTCTCTCTCTCTCTCCTTACATTTCCTTCTCTCTCCTTATAGTTCCGTCTCTCTCTCTGTCTCTCCTTATCATTTCTTCTCTCTCTCCTTGCAGTTCCTTCCCTCTTTCTTTCTCCTTACAGTTCCTTCTCTCTCTCTCTCTCCTTATAGTTCCTTCCCTCTTTCTCTCCTCTTTCTCTCCCCTTACACTTCCTTCTCTCTGTCTCTCCTTTCCTTGAGGGTTATGCACTAAGAGGTGATATTACTTCTCCAGTTCCTATGTTATTCTACAGAGACTATGTACTAAGGTTTCTCCAATGCTGGAAGTTTTAGTACATAGTCTCTATAGAATAACACGGGAACTGGAGAAGTGATATCACTGGAGAAGTCATCTCTTCTTTATCACTGCTTAGTGCATAACTTCCTTTCTCTCTCTCTGTCTCTCCTTACATTCCCTTCTCTCTCCCTACAGTCCCCTCTCTTCTCAGTTCCCCTTCTCCTCTTACAGTCCCCCCTCGCTACCGTTCAGTACAGTTATCCCTCTCAACTTCTAATTGCATTTTCCCCTCTCTTCTTAGTTCTCTCTATTTACTCACACTTTTAGCTCTCTCTCTCTAATTACAGGTCCCTTTCTCCCCTCTAATCAGTTCCACCACTCTCTCCCTCTGTCTCTCTTATCACAGCTCCGTGATCTTCTCACTAACAAGTTCTTCCTCTCTCTCTCAATCACAGTTCCCATCTCCCCTACTCACAAATTTTCCTTCTCTCCCACTGATCACAATTATTCTTCTCTCCCACTAATCACAGTTCTCCCTCTGTCCCAATACTCACAATTCCCCTTCTCTCCCACTAATCACAACTCCCCTACTTTCCCATTAATCACCGTTCTCCCTCTGTCCCAGTACTCACACTTCCCCATCTCTCCCACTAATCACGGTTCTCCCTCTGTTCCACTACTCACAATTTCACTTCTCTCACACTAATCACAATTTATCTTCCCTCCCTCTAAGCACAGTTCCCCGTCTCTCGGTAATCACAAGTCCCCCCTCTCCTCTACTCACAATTTCACTTCTCTCCCACTAATCACAGTTGTTACTCTCTCCCACTAATCACAATTCCACCCCCACTGCTGACAGTGCCCCTATCTAATCACAGTTCTATCTCATTCTCTCCAATCAGTTCCCTCCTCTCTATTCATAGTTCCCCCATCTAATCACAGTCCTATCTCATTCTCTCCAATCAGTTCCCTCCTCTCTATTCATAGTTCCCCTGTCTAATCATAGTTCTCTCTTTTTCTATTAGAAACACTTGGGCACAAAGTGGCTTTGCAACTTTCTGCAATAAATACCATTGTCCGATAACATATAAACACAAATTAACTGTCCAGTACAGTGCTCTCTAAAACTAGTCTAGTTGGGTTGAGTTTGCTTTGGTGACTTTTGTGCAGCTTTATTAACACCACACTAAACACACTCATGTGAAACAGCTTGCACCTAATAGTGCCGTTCACACACATTTGTTTCCTAGACTAACTCATCCTATTGCAGAATACTGCATCTTGGATGTGTTTGCTTGCTGGGCCAAACCAGCTTTCAGAATGCCTGATCTGGTCACAGCCAATGGGACGTCATGCAGATCACTCATGTAGGCAACACTGGAGATTCTGATGCTGTCTGCAACTTCCCATGACCACTAGAACTACCATTCGGCCAATATATTTATGGTGATGCCAACATGTGGCAGGATATTGGAATTAAAGGGATAGTAATACTTCGTTTTAACTTTATTTTATTTTGTAGGCATTAAAAAAACATGAAGAATGATATAAGTCTTATCTCTCAAACCTTTATGGTTTATGAGATATTCACAAGCAAAGTTTCCCCCTCCCGCCCCTTTTACCTACTGTAAACAATCTCTTCTCAGATGTGGAATGCAGTCCATAGACTGGACAGATAACAGAAGGGGACACTCTTATTCCTATGAGAACAATGAAATCCCTGCCCCCCTTGACAAGCTTTTCAGGTTTTTCCCTTATCTTAATTGAAGATTGTCCCTCTCTGCAGTCTACCTGGGCAGCTCCCTTCTGTCCTGGCTGAAAAGTGTTGCATCAGTAAAAGGGGCGGGAGGGGGACACTTTGCTTGTGAATATCTCTTAAACCATAAAGGTTTGAGAGATAAGACATATCATTGTTCATGTTTTTTTAATGCCTACAAAATAAAATAAAGTTAAAACGAAGTATTACTATCCCTTTAAGTAAGCACAGGATGCTTGGTCTGCAACAAAAGAAAGCACAGCCTATTCCACTTCGAGAAAGTCAGGGTAGAAGATTGACAGTATCTTTTATTGGATTATAATATATCTGTAATCTGTGCTACTGACTCTTCCTACGTCAACAAAAATGCATCATTTGTACACTGAGTAATTCCATCAACACCAGTATAATATAATCTGGGGGCACACAATCCTGGTTCCCCAGTGCTGGGTATTTCTGCTTGAGTAAAAGTGAATCAATTTAATCCTTTGAATGCCAGATGGATATACAACTCAATGTAAAACAATGCACTGCATAACTCTCTGGCACTCAAAAAGTTAAAGGATTAATGTTACCATGTGCAGTGAGCAGAATCTGAGGTTTTGTGGTCCTGCTAACAATTGTCACATCTGCCTCCTTGGACATCACATCCAGAATTAATTGGAATTGAAGTGTTATCTCTTGAACCAAATCACAATGGTAAAATTCATACAGTCCGATTATTATGTGTTAGTGTCCTTCTTACCACTAAATGGCATCACCATGTAACCTGATTTATTTGCCAGAATAGAACAAACAGAACATTCGAGCTGCATTTGCTTAAGACTGACAAAATAATCATCTGTAGTGCAAATGGTGTCCCGTAGAACTTGCATTTTAAGAAAGTGCAGATACACACGCCTTGCCTTCATGTGAAGCCTGTGCTTAGGGTCAGAATGCCAAGCAGAACTCTATTCCCTTTTTGTGGAAGCAGCATATAATTCCGGGAATGCTCCAAAATCCTTCTCAGCTGCCTGCCAGGGTCTGAGACATGAAGCCCCCCCCCTTGGCTGAGGCTTGTCTGATCTCAGTGACACCCACGCAGTGACAGAGAGGCAAGAAAGTCAGCCTTCTCTCTGTAAGCCGAGGCCCTCTGTGGCCTTTACTTGCCTGACAGTAACTGCATCTTTAAATCAATGGGAATTTTCTTCATTCCTATGGTGTTGTTGGTTTGCCCATAATTACTTTACTTTTTCTTTGTGCATATGGCCCAAAGAGTACAAGGGCTCCCACTCTCCACTGCATACGGTTATGCCCTTCATCTGATCTGGGGTAAGAGAGAAAAATGATCGTAATTTATATTAATTTTAACATAGGTGAATGCTGAGATACTATGACAGAATTCCTCCACCAGGGACATTCCTGCAGGTTTGCTACTGAACTGCAGGGCACCTGTCACATTGTGTCACTTCGCACAATCCATGTCTTACCCTCTGTCATTTGGGCACCAGAAGCCATTTGTGACACATGCTTTACATTTTAATCATATTTATTCATTGCCTGTGATTAAAGCACACACATTGCTAATGACTGAGACATTACTCTGCCTCCAGCATGCGGTAGAACTGTCTTTTCTTTGTCTACAGATAGACACTTCACCCGTTTTGGTGCTAGAGGTGTCTCAAATGCATTGGTTTATAATGCACCAGTAAGTCTGCCCCAAGCTTCTTGCTTTGCTTCATGCCATTGGCAGTCTAACTCCTATTGGCTGTGCAGGTGGGTGTGATGTCAAAGTAACCAATAGGAATCATCAGATGCCTCTATGTAGCTCATAGGACCAGCTCTAGGGAAGAGAAGCCCAGGTGATATCTGTACACTTAGGTCTGTGAACTTATAATGTTGATTCTGCCAGCATTACATGTTACCTGTTACCAGTTGAACAATACACTATTATTTACCACCAGCAGAGCAATACACCATAACACGCCAATAGCAGGGCAATAAACAATTGCATGCCACCAATAGTGCAATGCACCTTTAAATGGGACCAGCATAGTAACACACCATCACACACCTGCCACTAGCACAGCACTACCAGCAGTGCAATACATTATTATATGCCACCAGCAGAGCAATACACCATTATATATTCTACAGTCCTGTAGACCATAAGCAGGGCCCTCTGATCTTTTAGTTCTCTATGTTCTGTCTGTACTGTTTTACATCTCTGTATGTCTATTCCCTACTGTACAGAGCTGTGGAATTAGTTGGCTCTATAGAAAGCAAATTAATTATATGCCAGCATGGGAGTACACCACTACATGCCACCAGCATAGCAACACACCATTACATGTCACCAGCGGAGCAATACACCATTACATGCCACCAGCGGAGCAATACACCATTACATGTCACCAGCAGAGCAATACACCATTACATGCCACCAGCTAAGCAATACACCATTACATGTCACCAGCAGAGCAATACACCATTACATGCCACCAGCATAGCAACACACCATTACATGTCAGCAGCAGAGCAATACACCATTACATGCCACCAGCAGAGCAATACATCATTACATGTCACTAGCAGAGAAATACACCATTACATGCCACCAGCTGAGCAATACACCATTACATGTCACCAGCAAGGTCATACACCATTACCTGCCACAAGCAAGGTTATACCCCATTAACCAGTTGGATGCCAGACATGTTTCCAATGTAGTGTAGAAATTTCTAGCAACCAAGGGGTTAAAGAATGTCCTGGCCTGGTACCATTCTTTTAAAAAATAATCACCATTGCCTCAGGTCCTCTCATTTGGATCTGGTCTCCAGTCGGTTCCTCCTCCTCTCCTTTCTCACACTAACCTCTCACCCAAAATTGTAACTTCTGAGACCAATTGTACAAATGATCTTACTTCCAAGTTCACTACCTACTGGTTCTTTTTTACTCTGCTTCCTCCTTCATTCCTAACATTCAGTCCCTCTCTTTCAAACTCGCCTTTTCCTCCCTGAAGGCATAAAAGAAACTCTTCATACATGCACTCATCCTCTCCTGTCTTGTATACTGCAACCCGCTGTTCTCTGAGCATGCAGCCTTACTTCCAATTGTCAGTCCACAACGTAAGGCCGTTGTACTAAGATGAGCTGTGTAGTTTATTCTTTGGAAAAACAAATGCACTATAGAGGACAACTAAAACATTTTCATTGATTTATATGGGTTTTTTAACCCTTTGAATGCTAGAGAGGTCTCTGTAGCATTCAAGGAGTTGAAACCCCATTTAAATCAATGGGCGGTTTTATTCGTCTGCATTACATTGTTGGAGCGCCCTAACATTACTGCAGTTTATTCTAGTACATAGGCCTCTGTGAGCTGAAGGATAGGATCTGCCATTGTGCAGGAATGTTTGTTGTGGATTCTGGTTAATACTGGCAGAAGGGGGAGGAGAGGGATGGAACAAAAGGGCCCTGTTTTGAGTTGGTCACAGGCTGGCACATGGGGAGGACATTCAGCTCCTGTTGTGAACCAACAAGCCATTGTCAGCAGATTGCACTGACTCTCTTTACCTCTTGTGCACGATGAAAAGTTTAACCCTTTATGGGCCAGAGGGGTGAGTAACACATTGTGAAGCAATATGTTGCATGCCCCTCTGGTCCTTAAAGGGATAGTAATGTTTCACAAAAAACAGCAGCTCCAATTAATCTTCATAGTATTTGGGTCATGGAGAGTGTTATTTCAATACTGTCAGAGTTGTAGTTCAAGAGTAATTGAATGATAAAGTTTCCTCCTCCTGCCCCTTTTACCTAGTGTAAGCCGCCTCCCCTCAGATGTGGAATCCAGTCCATAGACCAGACAGATAACAGCAGGGAACAATCTTCTTCCTATGAGAACAATGAAATCCCTGCTCCCCTTGACAAGTTTTTCAGGTTTTTCCCTTATCTTAATTGAAGATTGTACCTCTCTGCAATCTACCTGGGCACCTCCCTTCTGTTCTGGCTGAGCAGTGTTACATCAGTAAAAGGGGCGGGAGGGGGATACTTTGTCATTGAATTACTCTTCAACTACAACTCTGACAGAATTGAAATAACACTCTCCAAAGTCCAAATACTATGATTATTAATTAGAGCTGCTGTTATTAAGAAATATTACTATCCCTTTAAGGACCAGAGTGGGTGAGTAACACATTGTGAAGCAATATGTTGCATGTCCCTCTGGTCCTTAAGCCTTTGACTGCCAGAGGGGGGTATCCAACACATTGCTTCGGTTAAAGGGTTAAGGGGTTGGGGAGCATAGGTTCAAACTGCCCCCCATTGGGCGGTGAACTGCTAACATCTTATTTCAGAAGAGGTTGATATATATGCATGTGAGCTTGTGCACGTGTGTGTGTGTGTGTGCACATGCATGTGTGTGTATGCGTGTGTGCTCGCAAGTGTATGTGTGGATGTGTGAAAGTGAGAGTATGTGTGAGATCCTTTATTCAAAAGTTATTTCAGAGCAAAACAGATTTTTTTAGGATGCAGTATGATCATGGTTTGTTATACTCTATGGATAATATATGAAATTTACTAAACTATATGATCCACAATTGAATTTCCACATAGAAAGAAACAGCAACAGTGCCACCTACTGACAATTTTTCTTAAACTGAATTCTGAATAACCAAAAAAAAATCTATAATAACTTTTGAAATAAGCATGTCCCAGAAGTGGGAATATTCTTGTATCCAATCATCCCCCCCCATACTAAGACATTAGTATTCCTTTAACCCTGTGAGTGCTGCAATGGTATCCAACGCATTGATCTGGACATCACCATGGCACTCACATGGTTAATAGGTGTAAATCAGGGGTGGGTGACAAGACATTCTCCAGTTGCTGTTGGACTAAAATTCCCATCATCCACAGGCTGTAAATTTTGGGAGCTGTAATACAGTCACAGATTGAGGGCTGTCGATTGCTCACCCCAAATTGGGGTTGCATTTGTTTGCTCTGTATTTGGATGTATATAGGGGCAGAGGCAATTACCTCATGTTTTATTACTTGTCAAGACCTCTTGCTGAGCTGTTAATAAGTACCTCTGACAGTGATATGTCCTGACAAGAAAGCTCATGAGCACAGCGGTTCTGCTATCTCTTTCACGTCTCCTACCTCACTGCTGGGAAATTGCCTGTCCTTAGCAGTCATTATATAGGAGGTGTTAATATGGAGATGTCCTAAACTAGTGAGGCTCAGATCTATTTATGCAGCATTGTCTGTGCATGCCTTAAAGGGATAGTAATACTTCGTTTTAACTTTATTTTATTTTGTAGGCATTAAAAAAACATGAAGAATGATATAAGTCTTATCTCTGAAACCTTTATGGTTTAAGAGATATTCACAAACAAAGTATCCCTTCCCTGTTCAACCAGGTCAGAAGGGAGATGCCCAGGTAGACTGCAGAGAGGGACAATCTTCAATTAAGATAATGGAAAAAGCTGAAAAACTTGTCAAGGGGGGGAAGGGCTTTCATTGTTTTCATACAAAGAAAATTGTCCCCTTCTGTTATCTGTCCTGTCATACAACCAGACTCACATTTGAGAAGAGATGGCTTACACTAGGAAAAAGGGGCGGGGAGGGGAACTTTGCTTGTGAATATCTCATAAACCATAAAGGTTTGAGAGATAAGACTTATATCATTCTTCAAGTTTTTTTAATGCCTACAAAATAAAATAAAGTTAAAACGAAGTATTACTATCCCTTTAAATTGGAAATCCCTTGTTGCATTGCTCAGTCCTCAAGACAAGCCAGATATTGAACATGATCTAATCAATAGGAAATTAACACTCCCCTGCTTATCACTGAGGAACGTGTAGGTAATCTTTGGCTCTCCAGGTGCTGGAGACTACAACTCCCATCGTCTCCAACCAGCCAATGGGGTGGTGGTGGTGGGGGGTTGATCCTGTGCTCCCCAATCCCTTAACGCTTTAACCGAAGCAATGTGTTGGATACCCCCCTCTCACAGTCAAAGGCTTAAAGGGATAGTAATGTTTCATAATAAAAGCGGCTCTAATTAATCATCATAGTATTTGGACTTTGGAGAGTGTTGTTTCAGTTCTGTCAGAGTTGTAGTTGAAGAGTAATTCAATGACAAAGTATCCCCCTCCCGCCCCTTTTACTGATGTAACACTGTTCAGCCAGAGCAGAAGGGATGTGCCCAGGTAGACTGCAGAGAGGGACAATCTTCAATTAAGATAAGGGAAAAACCTGAAAAGCTTGTCAAGGGGGGCAGGGCTTTCATTGTTCTCATAGGAAGAAGATTGTCCCCTTCTGTTATCTGTCTGGTCTATGGACTGCATTCCACATCTGAGAAGAGATGGCTTACACTAGGTAAAAGGGGCGGGAGGGGAAACTTTGCTTGTGAATATCTCTCAAACCATAAAGGTCTGAGAGATAAGACTTATATCGTCCAAGTTTTTTAATGCCTACAAAATAAAAGAAAAATAAAACAAAGTATTACTATTCCTTTAAAGACTGTTTACCCACATACTAAGGTGAGCACCACATTACTATATGAAATCATATCAATAAGCAATATTAGCATGGGGGGAAGCACATAATCTTTTAATATTGTATTGACAAGCACACAGAATATGGGGTTCAGACACAATTTTAAAACCAATGACAAAAAACAGGGACATAAGGTGCCAGGGACAGGAAGCCCAAACTAGGGACTGTCCCTGGAAATCAGGCACAATAAGAAGGTATGTTCGTGTGCAACAAACAAGCATGTTTACCTCCATGACGTGAATGAACACACCTGGGAACTCTCCAGATCTGACCCAGAGGCTCTGGTTTTTATAGTTAAAGTGTTAGTAATGTCCAAAAAAAAGTTTTTTTGCATATAGAAGAGCTTAAAAAGCTGATCTAAATGCAAAAAAACGTATCTCTCAAACCGCTATGGTTTAAGAGATACAGGCGTTTAAAGTTCGCTGTCTCCTACTGACAGCTGTAAAGCTGTCAGCAGGAGATTTGTGTCAGTCGACACGGTGGCCCTTGAGAAGTGCCGCAATCTCGTTACTTACAAGGAATCCCTTCATTGGAATGGTCTAAAACATGTGCCTGGTGTTCAAACACACGTTTTAGACCATTCCAACGAAGGGATTCCGTGTAAGTAACAAGATCTCGGCACTTCTCAAGCGCCACCGTGTCGACCGACAAGAATCTCCTGCTAACAGCTTTACAGCTGTCAGTAGGAGACAGCGAGCTTTAAACGCCTGTATCTCTTAAACCATAGCGGTTTGAGAGATACGTTTTTTTGCATATAGCTCAGCTTTTTAAGCTCTTCTATATGCAAAAATCTTTTTTTGGACATTACTAACACTTTAACTAGATATGTAGCACGGTGTTGCCAGGAAGGTGAATGGGAGGTGATAAGCGAAGGGTAGAGGGAGCCATTATTGTGCTAGCAGCAGAGGCGTAACTAGAAGCCACGGGGCCCTGGTGCAAGAATTGCCATGGGCCCCCCGACCACATTGGCCACCTCCACATTGCCCCCCATCTCCACACTGCCCCTGAACATTGCCCCTTCCACAATGCCCCTCATTCTCCACATTGCCCCTTCCACAATGCCCCTCAGTCTCCACATTGCCCCTTCCACTACACCCCTCAATCTCCACATTGCCCCTTCCACAATGCCCCCATCTCCACAATGCCCCTTCCACATTGCCCCTAAATCTCCTACCTCCCTGGTGGTCCAGTGACAGAGGACAGGTCTGTGCCTCTTTCTGCACAGACCTCTTCTCCTGCGCGGTCCTCTTCAGTAATGCAGAGCGCTGGAAGATGATGTCATCTCCCAGTGCTCTGCATTACGAGAGTGTCAGTCTGCCAGAGGGAATACTGATCTCCCTTTGGCAGACCAGCACTCTCGTAATGCAGCACTCTGCATTACTTAATTGCGGGCGTCAGGTGAGGGGGTCTCAGTGGGAGGCTGGGCCCCTGGAGTGACGGGCCCGGTTGCAGGTGCGACCCCTGTAGTTACGTCACTGGCTGGCAGTGCAGAGACCAAATGAGGGCTATCGGCACCCAGCAGCTTGTTTGTGAAGGGAAAGACTGTCTGAGAGTGGGGCGGCAGAGGGAAGGCAGTGAAAGGGAGTGGGAAGATGCCACAGTAGTGGAATGGAGGTGGATGGGATTGGGGAAAAGGGGTAGTAGAAGGACAAATGAAAGCAAAAGATACGGTTGAAATGTAAGATGAGTTGAAGGGACTGGCAAATTACAGGTCTGGCGTGTGGATGAAGTGGACTTCCGAACTGCCCCACAAGCCCCACCTAATTTATGATATAACTGTATCATTTGGTCACTCCCAACTCCAGACCTTAGTTCATGGGCGTGCAATGTGCAGCCCTTTGCCCAAATGCGGCCTGCCTGATCTCAGGGTGCAGCCCAACTGCGATTTATACAAAAAAAACAAAACCTAAACAATCTTTTTATCTAATTAACTAGTACACATGTGCTAGTAGGTCAATAAAGCTCAACTCTACCTTCCAGTTCAAGAACGGTTCTCTGCTAAATATCAGTATTGTCAGTATAAATACCATAAATCTATATTTTCAAATAGCCGACAGGCTATAATTCACCATTGTTATCAATAAAAAATGTAATATGAATATGTGGTTCAGACTCAAGTGTAAAACAAAGGACAAAAACAGGGACAACAGAAATGAGGTACAAGAAGCCAAACCCAATACCAATTTAAGATTGCTTTTGTTAAAAAAAAAAAAATCCACTCATAAATTATTTTTCAGTGGTAATTAGGATTTTTTTACCAGATTAACATAAGTAAGGACTTATTATTAGGATGTGTTAGTGTTCCTTTAACAAAATAGGGACTACAGGTGCTGGCAGCAACACCTGTGACAGTATTTCAGGAAGAAGATGTCAAGTTGCCAGCGGGAATTTGCATGTAATAGATAATGCAATTGGCCTAGATAGATGACCTTTCCCAGATGTTGGTGCTGAGGCCAGGACAATGTTCTGATTTTGTAATATTGAATGCGCCTCATAAGAGAATGTTCCTGTCTTCTTTCCTGCATAACTAATAAGGAACTAAATATTATTGTTGGCATGGCTTGCACTACTAGGTGTGCTGATGATGTTATCAACGCCATGGTAAAATGAGTCAGATCACACATTCACATCCAAATTACTGAGGAGAAAAACAGATCTGTCCACAAGGCAGTGAGCAGTGTCCTGCCCTGGGGGGATCCTTCCTGGAATGGTCATTCAGTGGTGCAATAAAGATCCAGCTGGGCCAATACCACCTGCATTTGAAGATCCAAAAACAGTGCTTAACCCTTTAAGGACTGGCCGGCAGTTAAGGACCACAGGGCATTTCTTTTTCTTCACCACTGGATTCAAGGGTCCCCAATCGGTGTGCAGTCGCACAAGGAACCCTGAATTCTATGACATCCGTGGACCGTCATTAGTCCTTAAAGAGATAGTAATGTTTCACAAAAAACAGCTCTGATTAAACTTCATAATATTTGGGCCGTGGAGAGTGTTATTTCATTACTGTCAGAGTTGTACTACAAGAGTAATTGAATGATAAAGTATCCCCCTCCCGCCCCTTTTACTGATATAACACTGCTCACCTCAGAGCAGCAAGACTGTTTGGATGGATCGCAGAGAGGGACAATCTTCAATTAGCATAAAGGAAAACCTGAAAACCTGTCAAGGGGGCAGGGTTTTCACTGTTCTCACACTAAGAAGATTGACCCCTGCTGTGAGCTGCCTGGTCTTTGGACCAGATTCCACATCTGAGGTGAGCAGTTACACTAGGTAAAAGGAGCGGGAGGGGGATACTTTATCATTCAATTATTCTTGAACTACAACTCTGACAGTACCGAAATAACACTCTCCAGGACCCAAATACTAGGAAGATTAATTAGAGCTGCTTTTATTATGAAACATTACTTTCCCTTTAAAGTGCAGCTCCGAGTCTTCTATATCTTTTAATAACAGGTAGCGCTATGTTTAATTACTTACAATTCTGTAGTTCAAAAGATATTCAAGCTGAAAAGATCCCCCTTCTGTCCCTTTCCCTGCATCACATTTCCTCTCAGTGTGGGCTGGACGGATGCAGCGAGGGACAATCTTCAGTAAGCAAAAGGAAAATCCTGCCTTCCTTCGTCAAGTGGGGCGGGGTTTTCCTTATACTTACTGACTGAAGATTGTCCCTCGCTGCATCCATCCGGTCCCAAGGCTGGATTACAGATCTAATGGAGGGAGATCCTTTCAGCTTCAATATCTTTTGAATTACAGAACTGTATATAATTAAACATAGCACATAGAAGACTGGGAATGTCACTTTAATAAAGACATTACTATCCCTTTAAATGACAGAGAGGTCTCTAATGCATTATGAAGCAAATGTACAGATGACCCCTGCAGATTTTAAGAGCTAAAAGCCTCTTTTAAATCAAAGAAAATTTGAACCATTCTTATTTGTCCGCTACAGTGTATTTAGTCTGACCTATAACTACACATCTTTTACTTTGCATAGGTGGCCTTTTATGGTTTGATTGTTAACCCTTTGAGTGCCAGAGAGGTACGTAACACATTGCTCTGCAATGTGTGTGTGTGTATGTGTGCTAATATTACAGTAATGAATTCCTATCTTCGTGTTGTTGTATTATATTAACCCTTTAATTCATGGACAGGTTTGCATAGTATTGCATCTCATTGTGTCGCACATTTTCTCTCAGATCCTTAACCCTTTGAGCGCCAGAGGGGTAGGCAAAACATTGCAATGTTTTGTGTACCCCTCTGCCACTCTAAAGGTTAACCCTTTGAGTGCCGGAGGGGTATGGAATGCATTGCAAAGAAATGCATTCTGTACCCCTCAAGCACTCAACGGGTTAATGCTTTGAGTGGCACAAAGGTTTCCAACACACCGCAACTCAATGCTTTCTGGCACTCAAAGGGTTAAGTGGTTAAGAGACATATTGTTTCACTGTGTAAACGTTCAAACAAATGATTACTGAAAGCAAATAGAGGAACAGGATTGGGAAAATCAGGTCTTTCTGGAAACCACAGATACCACAGTAATCACAACTGAACTCAAATTCTACTGAACTTACAGGGAACATGGGATGGTGTTTAAGCAGGACTGCTGAGGAGGACGTTTTTATAATGACCCAGAGTGACTCTGGCTCAGTCATCTTCTGTGTAAGTACCCTTTTCACTTACATGAGCTTTCAAAATAGGACATCAGCTGCATTTAATCCTTTTGATCCTGGAGCAGCTAGCAACGTATAGGGAAAAAAAAAAACTCTGTAAATAAGGTTCTAATTTAACCCTTTACATACCAGAGTGTGAGTTATGTGCCGAACATCCTGCTGGCCTTTAAATGGTTAAGAGGTTTCTGCATGTTTTTTCCTGTATGGATCTTACAAAACCTTAAACGTATAGTAATACTTAAAATGTAAAAAAAAATATGTTGTAGGGATTATCCCCCTGAGTAAAACAAGAGTACTCCCACTGCTGAGAGATATTTTATTACAAAATTATAAAGGCTCAAGCTTGAATTTTTTAGGTGCAATATCACAGTGGCCTGATAATTTACAGTGGCGTTGTTGTTACACCATCCTATGGTCAGCTCTGGTCCGTAGACCATAAGTATCCATAGGATGGTGTAGCAACAGCGCCACTGTAAATTTTCAAGTCACTGTGATATTGCACCTAAAAAATTCAAGTTTTAGCTGTTTTAATTTTTTAATAAAATATCTCTCAGCAGTGGGAGTACCCTTGATTTACTTGGGGGGATAAAACTTACAGCATATATTTTTTTACTTCTTAACACAAATTACTATCCCTTTAAATGTGGATCAGGAGCCAGCAGTAGTAGTAAGCAGAGTGTTAGTACAGGAGTCAAACATAGTCAAATTGATACCTTTATTGGATAACTATGTTGATATAGGATGTGAGCTTTCAAGACCTCTTAGGTCTCTTATTACTGCTAGTTAGACAATAAAGGTATCAAGTTGACTGTATTTGCCTCTTGTATTTCTATGGCTAACAAGGTACCAACTCTCATCTTTTTTCAGCATTACTAGTAGTCAGTGACTCACTCACTTACCAAGAATGGTCCAAAACATACATTCGGCACATTAATGCAGCAGGGCAGGGAGCAGCATTGGCACTAACTGTGTGAGTATGTGTCTGAAAAGTCATCTTCACTCGCACTCAACACAGAGCATGTAATAGAGAGAGAGACAAAGGCGACATGAGATTCCACTGCCCTTTTTTACAAGGAAATTCAGGACATTCATAGCAAACTTTAAAATTCCAGGGGAACAGACTCTTAAGCCCCCAAAAAGAGGAATTGCCTTTGAAAATCCCTAGCTTCTTACGCTGTCCCCAACCCTGTCCTGCTCGCTAAGCATTTGGTGTATATGAGTAGCCCTTTTTCAACTTATTTTAGCTGTTGAGGAACATATGGGTGTACATGTACTGCTTCGCTTCACAATGTTACACATCCTTCTGGCACTCAAAGGGTTAAGATAATTTTGACCTTTTTTTCCTTATTTTTAAGTAGGAATCTTGAATGAATGATAAAGTCAAGCCCAACAGTCACTGAAAATCCAGTAGTAATTTCCTTATAAACAAACAATCAGGGTCCAGTCTCACTGATAAGAGAATGTTTTGCCAATTCCAGGACACTAGCAGAATCTTAAAGGAAGGAAACTACAGTGATATGTGTTTATCCTACCATTATGTCAATGCATTTCTGGCTCAACCAACAGCGAAAGACTTAAGACACTGGCTCACACACTCCCTGAGCAAACATACAGCACAGAACTGGGTAAAAGTGCAACCAGGCAGATCACAGATCCGAACAATGAAGAAAAAGTGATACATAAACATTTAAATGGTGGTTGCAATCATTTATATTTCAGGTAGTACAACACAAATACACTTAAACACCTGTCAAAATTAGTTGTCTGTTAATCAGCATTCTCAGTGACTTGCACTAGGCCTGTTACAGTGCACTTTAGTTATGCAAACGCTAAGTTTCTAATTCTTGCTCGGCCATCTTTTTAAACTGTTGATTAAACTGAATAATCAAAGAAATAATTTGTAGAATATTAGATTAAAGAAATATTCAATACTTATATCCCTAGAGCAAGACAAGAACTTATAGGGACCATTAAAGTGTTAGTAATGTCCAAAAAAAGTTTTTTGCATATAGAAGAGCTTAAAAAGATGATCTAAATGCAAAAACCCGTATCTCTCCAACAGCTATGGTTTAAGAGATACAGAAGTTTAAAGTTCGCTGTCTCCTACTGACAGCTGTAAAGCTGTCAGCAGGAGATTTGTGTCGGTCGACACGGTGGCGCTTGAGAAGTGCCGCGATCTCGTTACTTACAAGGAATCCCTTCATTGGAATGGTCTAAAACGTGTGCCTGGTATTCAAACACACGTTTTAGACCATTCCAGTGATGGGATTCCTTGTAAGTAACGAGATCTCGGCACTTCTCGAGCGCCACCGTGTCGACTGACACGAATCGCCTGCTGACAGCTTTACAGCTGTCAGTAGGAGACAGCGAACTTTAAACGCCTGTATCTCTTAAACCATAGCGGTTTGAGAGATACAGTTTTTTGCATATAGCTCAGCTTTTTAAGCTCTTCTATATGCAAAATTCTTTTTTTGGACATTACTAACACTTTAAAGGGATAGTATTACTTCAAAATTACTATCCCTCATATTGTAGCCCTTAATAAACTGAGTTAACTGACACCATCGGCATCTCTCAAACCTTTATGGTTTAAGAGATAGCCGCTTTCAAAGTTTCCTCTCCCCTGCTGTCAGCGTTCTGCTGCCAGCAGGGGAATCCGGTCCCGGGACAGGCGGAGGCTCTTAAACAGAGCCGATATCTCATTATGGAAGGAAAACTGATTCATCAAAACAGTCTTCTACGTGTGCTTGGTTACCAAGCACACGTAGAAGACTGTTTCAATGAATCATTTTTCCTTCCATAATGAGATATCGGCTCTGCTGAAGAGCCTCCTCTTGATTCAGAGACCGGATTCCCCTGCTGGCAGCAGAACGCTGACAGCAGGGGAGAGGAAACTTTGAAAGCGGCTATCTCTTACACCATAAAGGTTTGAGAGATGCCGCTGGTGTCATTTAACTCAGTTTATTAAGGGCTACAATATGAGGGATAGTAATTTTGAAGTAATACTATCCCTTTAAGTGGGTGTTATACTTAGGCATTAGTTCTCGTTTAAGACATTAACCTTAAGGGGTTAAGAGGAAATGATTAAAAAAAAAAAAAGTTGAGTTCTGATTTCTCTAGAACAGAAAATGAGCCTTGGATTTCACAATATTGTCCAATGTTGAAAAAGCACAGACAAAATTATAGCATTTATAAGCACTTGTTAGGTACTACTGCAATTCATGTGATGAGCAGGACAGTCTTGGCAGTGACTGTACCACTTGTTCAGCCAAACCAGCTCTTTTTCTGCTGTCTTTTTTAATGTGGGTTGTGAGGTCCGGGAATGATGGGGGGAGAGTCAGGGGGTTGTTCTGGGCTCTTTGTGACTCAGACATTTTTGGCACTAATGCAGAAAATTATCCTCCCTTTTGCTAGGAATATTGCACCATAATTTGATCTTTCAACCTCCTCTATCTGCACTTGACATTTGGAAAAATGATAATGGTTTACTTTGAGACAATGTTGCCATTAAAAAACACATTGATCCTTTAAGGACAAGGGGTGTATGCAACACATTGCAATAAGTTGCATCCCCTGCCCCAGACCTTAACCCCTTAAGGACCATTGACATGGCAGGACCGTGAAGCTGGTCCGGCACTTAAAGACCAGTGACGATCCTGCCAAATCACGTACTTTTACTCACCGTGCTCCTGCAGCAGTGCGGTGAGTATTACCGGGGACTGAACTTGATCACTCCAAGACCGGAGCGATCTTTTTCAGTCCCTCCATTCGGCATGCCACCCCACGTGATCAGTCACGTGGGACGTCGCTTCAAAGTCTTCTATGTGGTCCTTAAGGGACAGCACACCCCGGGACCGCTGGTCCTTAAGGGGTTAAAAGATTAAAGGGTGAATATGTCAATAGAAACAAGTGTCTCTTAAAGGGCAACTTTCACCCCAATACAGTTTATTTTATGTTATCAGTGGCGTAACTATAGGGGTCGCACCTGCGACCGTGCCCATGCACTCCAGGAGCCCGGCCTCCACCTGCGACCACTCCACCTGGCACCCACAATCTCCCGCCTGCGCTCTAGTAATGCAGAGCGCTGGGAGATGACATCATCTCCCAGCGCTCTGCATTACTAAGAGGACCGTGCGGGAGCTCCAGGTAGGAGATGAGGGCATTGTGGAGGGGATCAATGTGGTTGGGGGGGGGGCTTGGCACTTCTTGTACCAGGGCCCGGAGGCTTCTAGTTACACCTCTGTATTTTATTATTGTACCTCTATGGTGTATGGATTTGCATTTTTTTAAATACCAAAAGAGATATTACATGTTGAAGTTCTAGTTGTTGCAAGCACTTCTACCTTATGTGGAATAATGCGACTTCGGCACAGCTCTGCTGGAGGTCCCCACTTCCCAAATTCTCCTCCCACCTCCCTCCCAGCTCGCCCTGTGAGCATGCTCACACACCTCTTCATAGCATATTGGAATCAGCAAGCTCCTGTCAATGCACTGAATAAGTAGCCTACAATTCAAATGCTGAATTGTAGGCTACTTATTTAGTACATTGACCGGAGCTTGCTGGTTCCAATATGCTATGAAGAACCACGTGAACATGCTCACAGGGCGAGCTGGGAGGGCGGTGGGAGGAGAATTTGGGACGTCCAGCAGAGCTGTGCCGAGGTAGCATTGTGCCGCACAAGGCAAAAGTGCTTGCAAGAACTAGAACTTGAACATGTAATATCTCTTATGGTATTATTTTTTATACCAAAAAGCACCAATCCATACACCATAGAGGTACAATAATAAAATAAGATAGAGTGAATTGGGGGTGAAAGTTCCCCTTTAATCTTATAACGACATAGAAACATAAAATGTAATGGCAGATAAGCCAAAAGGCCAATCCAATGAGCCCATATTGCTGCTTAGATAAAATGCACAATCATAAGTACCGGAAATACTTAAAATAGACTTTTGTACCAGCCACTACCATTTCTGCTGGGAGGCTGTTCCATGAATCGATCACTCTTTCTTTAACGCAGTATTTATGCGAATTACTTCTGACTCTTCCACTATTTAATTTGAGATCACATCCTCTTGTTCTATTATTATTCTTTTTCTGAAAATTCTTCCCACCAGAACTTTATTAAATCCTTTAATAAAATGAAAGGTTTATATTATACCCCTCTTTCACTTCTCTCTTCACTCTGTCACTTTGAGGCTAGCCTGTTATGTTTTCCCATGAACATTGTGCATTATTTTAGTGGCCCTTATTAATGACCTTCTGGAGATGTGGTTTCCAGGACTATACACAGTACTCCAGGATTTACCAGTGATCTTTAGAATGGTATTAATATATCTATCTTTCTGCTTCTAATGCCTCTTCCTATCCTACCCAGTACATTGTTATCTTTTCCCACTGCTTGACTGCATTGCTTGCCTACCATTTCCTCTGCTGTTGTTGTCAACAATGTTTCATTAAGACTATGTCACTGTATTTCATTTCTGCGGCTTTGAGTCCTAAAGGCTTTGCAATGTGTCGCACACCACTCTGGTCCTTACATGGTTCATCAGTTTAACACACTAGGGCTGATGTACTAAGAAGAAATTGTGTTATTCTGGGGCAAAAGAGCCGACCGGAATAAAATAAACAAAAAAAAAAAAAACAACAACAATCAAAACAGGGAACTAATAAAAACCTTGTTGATTAAAAGGTGTTTTTAAACCTCTGAGTGCCAGAGAGCTAACCAGCCCATTGCATTACAATGTGTTGGATACCCCTCTAGCACTCAAACAGTTAAACTCTTGAATGTTAAAGGGGTCTCCAAAGCATTGTGAAGCCATATGTTGGAATGTACTAGCACTGAAGAGGTGAAAATCCCCATTTCAATCAATGTGAATTGTGGGAATTATTATTTAATCCGTATGGTGTCTTTGGTGTTCCCCAGAATTTCTCTACTTTACCCCTAAGCCCCAAAGTCACCAAACTCACCCATTTTCTCTCATGCACTCAAAACGCTGCTATAAAGTCACCAATTTGAGCTTAAAGTGGATGTGTCACCTATCCACAACATCCCATAAATAGTTAGGTGACACATCCAATAGCATAAAAACGTTATTTATTTTTTTATTTTAAGCTTCCGTTTCATTTAAATTTAACTTACAAAAGTCTGGGCTGCAGCCACTTCCGTATAGACTGCAGCCCGACGCTGTGCCTCTGTTCTCCTCCCTCCTCCGATGACGGAGGCTTCTGTCTGTAAGCTGGAGCGGTCTCATTGGCTAGATTTCAATCTATGCCAATGAGACCGCTCCAGCTTACAGACAGAAGCCTCTGTCATCGGAGGAAGGAGGAGAGCAGAGGCACAGCGTCGGGCTGCAGTCTATACGGAAGTGGCTGCAGCCCTGACTTTTGTAAGTTAAATTTAAACTAAACGGAAGCTTAAAATAAAAAAATAAATAACGTTTTTATGCTATTGGATGTGTCACCTAACTATTTATGGGATGTTGTGCATAAGTGACACATCCACTTTAACCTTTCCGCCACACACCTGTTACAATCACACGGATCCTCTCTACCAGCCAAGGTTTGTTCAAGAGCTATGACTTTTAACTTTTTGTGTTCCACTGGGGTATGTATAAGGTAACCAGATCTCCATTTAGAAGTAGGACACTTATGTAAATGTCATTCTGCAGGACAGCAAAGGAATGAGTGCAACCCCCTCAGTGAGGAGAAAGAGAGGGCATCCCCCCCCCCCCCCAGATAAACATAGGGGCTGTGCAGTCTGGCCTGGGGAACATGTTATGGCTTTGCCCTCCCCTGGAAAAATATCTGAGGACGCCCACGCTGGCACACAAAGGATTAATGACTGAAAGAACTGTTTGAAGCCCCATCTGTAATCAGGCATCATTATTCAATTTAAATCAGAGGCAAGAACCTCCAGGGTGAATGTATTAATTAAAGTGTGCAGAAAATTAAAATAGGTCAGAAATGCATATACCAGCCAGTCTACAACTCCTGCTGTGACACAGTCAGAGGCTTCTGGGCCGTAATAGTCAATTGTTGGACCCTAGGAAAGTAGAACGCTATCAGGCCCCTCTTTAACCCCTTAGATGCTAGAGATCTCTCCAAATAATTACTACTAAAAGTCATTACTCAAGTTTACGGGAATTTCACAAAATTCTGAGTTTATATTTAGCTTTGCAGAATGTTGACTGCTCAGATCTAGATCCTAGATCTGTTTCTTGTCTCAGCAGCATGAGCACCAAATACTGCCTAGCCCTGATCAAAGCCATCAATTAACTCACTGGGCCGTATGTACAAAAACAAGCTGGAACAATTCTGGGGTAAGCCACCTGAACTGTGGGTCAGGGGAGCTCAAATCTGCCTTCAGTCTCACCCAAGTTTTCATGATCTCCTCACAGGTGCAGAAATCAGTGGTTCAGTCATTTGGTAGGATCTGCCTGAGTTAACGACATTCACTTGTGTTTAACCTAACCCACTGAGCACCAGAGAGGCAGCCAATGCATTGCTTTGGCTACATCTCTGGCACTCAAAGGTTAATTACGGAAACCATGCACAGCTGGAGGGGGGCTTGAGGACAAGTTTGAGGTCCCCCCGCCATTTCCCATTGATTTTATAGTGCTTTTAACCCTTTACGTGCCAGAGGGGTACGCAAAGCATTGCAGAGCAATGCTTTGAATACCCCTCTGCCACTCAAAGGGGTAACCATTTGAATGTTACAGAGGTCTCAAATGCATTTCAAATAAACATGTTGGACACCTCTCTAGAATTCAAGAAGTTAAAGTGGAACTTTCACCAAGTATTAACCCCACCCAAATCAACGGTTTATATATTGAATTTAATAAAGCGCCTAGTTTCACCTACTATATTTTGTCACTGTAGGTAAAGCTGTGAGGCAAATCTTGATCAGTGCTGAGGGAGAGCGCAGCCATCTTTCCTGCTTCTACAACAATGTGCTGCGCTCTCCCTATCAGTAGCCTTCCATTTATCTCCAGCAGTCTGTCTAATCAACTGCCTGCAGGCAGCATCGATGTGAAGGAGCAAAATGGGCAGTGAATACACTGTGAAAAGCAACTTCCTGTGCTTAACAGTGAAGGACATTGCTGTTTATTGTGTATTCATTGCCCATTTTGCTCCTTCAAGTCCATTCTGCCTGGAGGCAGCTGTTTAAACAGACTGCTGGAGGAAAAGAGCGGTGCCGCAGTGCCGAAGCCAACGTTGTAAGGAGGTTGTACGAATACTATTTTTATCACATACAAAGCAAATAAACACACAACTTTTTGGCATTAAATTTGTTTCCATTTTCATATGGAAGCAACTTACATAAAGGTGATAGTTCCTCTTTAAAACGATTTTGTAAATCTATGGGGATTTATACATAAGTACCATTGTCAAGCATTGTAATATAATCCGTGCACATGAAGAGTAGTCTCTGGCTTCATGGTATGTCCACCTTTAACCTACTGACCTTTCCATTGCATCATCTAGCAACTTATAACCTTGAAAGTCCTTGTTTACAATTATATCCTGCAGGCAGTGACAAAGACCTATAACATAGACCAGTGCCTTCCAAGTTCAGTCCCCAAGCACCACCAACAGCCCGGGATGTAAGATTTCCCTGATTACACACAGGTGAGTCAGTCACAATGAATGATCCACTGATTATCTCACCTGTGTGTAATCAGGGAAATCCTTACATCCTGGCCTGAGGACTGAACCTGAACAGCCCTGATCTATAGACCAAGGGGTCTTTCTGTGTCAGGAAACAATGGATAGGACTGCGGAGGTGCGGTCATGTAAGGACTGTGGGTGTGGCTATGGGTGGAGCTTCAGGAGCCTAGACTTCCTTGACTATGGATGCCTGGAACAGTGATTGGCTCCATAGAATAACATAGGAACTGGAAAAGTGACATCACTGGAGAAGTCATCACCACTTTATCATGCCTTAGCGAATAACCCCCAAAAACTTCTATCATCCCCACCCAACGAACGGGAATGATGAGTGTTGTAGTCCATGACAGATGGAATGCCAAACGTAGACTTCCCCTGGTCAGAACCTTGCACAAGCCAAATGATTATAATCCTTTGCCTTTTTCCATGATTATATAAAGGGTTATTAGAATCTGCAGTTTAAACTGAAGGAATCATTAACATGACACATAGCAGTAATTAGTTCAGACACCTCTGAGGCAGGATTCTGGCACAGTATTTATACTGAAGACATCGCAATACCAGGTCAACTGAGGGCGGAAAAAAGGGATTTTCCAAGCATCTCCCTTATTGTTTTTCAACAATATTTAAACATTGAGGTTAATGAGACCGATTAGAGCAATTCTGGAGCAAATCAAATGCATCATAGGGGACAAATGACAAAAAAAATAAAAAATCCCTAAATAAACTTTGCTTTTAACCCTTTGAGTGTCAGAGTGGTGTGCAATGCATTGCTGAACACCTCTGGCACGCAAATGGTTAATTGGAGATGCAGAATTCTTCCAGCTCTTCCTCGTACATCAGCTTAATTGAATTCATTATTTATCCCCCTTGGCTGCTAAAGACGGCTCCAATGTATGTCTTGTAGACGTCTTTAGGACATAAGCGGTTAGAATGTACAGGACAGGAATTAGAAGTCTAGATCTGTAAGTCGCACTAAATTCATCTTATCGGCGTGAAGTTATTTATGCCGGTAGGCAAACAGGGGAATGCCGTCCCAGCATGCATGGAGGCGTTATCTGACATCACCCTACATGTCATATTGCTCTATAGCTGCAAGGACATTTCTTTGCGTCATATCTGTTCTGCGACTTTATAATCCACCCTTCTCTACAAATCAAAGTGTCTTTGAAAATTATCCCCTTCCAAAACTGCTGGATCAACATGCATTTTATTGAATGAATTCCCAAACTTCCTTTAAAGTAAACCAGTTGGTCTGTATTTAGGAACCTAAAGAGGTGCGTTCCTGGGGCAAACCATCTCAGTAGTCAAAGGGAAGCCTCACTGATTTAAATGAGGTTTTTAATTTCTTAAATTCTAGAGTGGTTTCCAGTGTAAGTCATTTGAAATAATAATTTCCAAGTCCATTTTCTCCATGTTACTGACAGTAAAGTTTCAAAACTGGTGACTGGAGGATCTGAGTTATAAAGAGAGACTAGCCAAACTGTGTTTGTTTACATTAGAGAAGAGACATCTAAGGGGCGATATGATTACCATTTACACATATATTCAAGGTCAATACAAAGAAATTATCCAATGAATTATTATTAACAGGACTTCCCGTTTTACCTACTAACAGTGGGGAACGCAATGCATTACTTTAAATGTTAAACTGCAGCACTGTATGAAGGAGGCAATTACCCCACTGGCACTCAAAAGGTTAACTCTTCCAGAAATATTTAAAATGTATGCATTAAACACATCTCTGGTATACAAGGTACTACATTTCAAATGTTTAGGACTTTCTCGAACCTATTAAACTTTTGAATGCCAGAGAGTGCCTTCTTCGAGTGTTAAACTGCTGCACTGTATGAAGGATGCAATTACCTTGTGTAGGTCTTATTTACTAGCAATTAACAGGTTAACGCATCTGACGGCTGAACAGTGTCATCTTTTTTATAAACAGAAAACATGAACCTTTGGCCATCTAGCTGACTTCCCAAATTGTCCCCCCACCCCCGTAGGTACTACTATAGGGATCAATCATTCCCCTCTTTCCTGGTTTCCAAGGCACCCTCTATTCTAGAATGCTGAGCGGTTGCATAGTAACATAGAGCTATAATTATCAATAGGTGACTAGCAAAAATGACCTTCCAGCCTTCAGTTTCTTATTATTGGGACTTTTTCTAGGAGTACTTGCTTGGTTTGGCACCTTTAATTACAAAAATTAAAAAATACATTTTCCCAGTGGTTCCCAAATTGCGTTCTGTGGGATGCCACGGTTCCCTGTAGACATACAAGGGGTTCCACAGTACAAACGTAAATAATAGCAGACACAGTGGTGTAACTAGAAGCCACTGGTGCAAAAATTGCCATGGGCCCGGTGGACCCCCTCCCCATATCCTCACATTACCCCATGTCCATCTCCTACCTCCATCACCCTCCCACGCGGTTCTCAGTTATGCAGAGCGCTGGGAGATGATGTCATCTCCCAGCGCTCTGCATTAGTAGAGCAACGGGAGATCAGCTGAGCTGCGGGCGAGTGGCAATGGGTTCGCAGGGGGCGGCCAGGCCCCTGGAGTGACGGGCCCGGTCGCAGGTGCGACCCCTACTGTTACGCCACTGGGCAGACAGTGGACCACGACAAGGGTGGACATGAGTATATGCATGGTTCTGTGACTCCCAGTCGGTGGTTGAAAGACTGAAACATTTTCTAATAAGCACTGCAATCTAGTTCCTTCTAAAGCAAAATCATGTTAAAGCGGAACAAATAGATGATTTTGAAAGAGCTTACAAAACCTCCTATATTTTTGTTAGCCCCTTTTTATTTCAATTGATACTTTATGAAATATTTAGTGTATTTATCTGCCAGTTTATGCAATTGAACTAGTAATGCCTGGTAGGAAGTGGCAGTTGGGATGTGGAGCAATGAGGTAGTGCCTGTCAGATTTGAACTAACTGACAAGTAAAGGGGATCTATCAACCCTATACATGTTGGTCTAAAAATACTGTTTTTTTTGTTTGTTTTTTTAATTATTTTGCCGAAATTTAAAGTGTAAAGATTACCCTGCTCCTTACTTCTGGACTAACTGTGGTTACCATCTTTGTACCACAGTCTATCATTCTTCCCTCAATCCAGCCTCCTCTGATGTATGCATGTAAGCTGGAGTGCTCTCATTGGACAGAGAGCACTCCAGCTTACATGAAGAAAGCCTCAATCATCGGAGGAGGCTGGATCAAGGGAGGGAAGCAGGGGAGCTGGTCCGGCACTTAAGGACCAGTGACGGTCCTCAGGGCCGGATTTACATCTCAGGCGCCCCAAGGCACAAAAACGTCTGGTGCCCCTAGCCCCGCCTTTGCCCCACCCCCTAACCACACCTCTCAGTTAGCCACACCCCTTCATTAACCACACTCATTTTTAGGTTTGTTTTATTCCTCACAGTACTGTGACAATTTTCCCAGCGTTAGAGGAAAAAATTATATATAGTGAGGTGCAGGCCTGGTGGTGGTATATATACAGACAGCATAAATCACCTTTATTATATATGTAACCTTCCCAGCGTTTAAGACCCAAGTAATTGTAAGGTACCAGTACCAAAGATCAACTCAATACTGATAAATCAAGCAGTGTGTTCTAAATTATACAACACACATTCTTAACACTTCAACCGCTATGTGCACATATTTTGATGTTCACTTTCTGAACTTTAACACATGCCTTACTATGTCACTGCTGTTTCACACACACACACACACACACACACACACATTGTTAACAGTTCAAACACTCATACCACACACCCTTAACACTTACAGCGCAGACTGAAGTGCTGATGTTGGTCTCACACCTAACCCTGTTTACACATTGCCCTTCCACAATGCCCCCTTCATCTCCACATCGCCCCTTCCACAATGCCCCCTTCATCTCCACATTGCCCCTTCCACAATGCTCCCTTCATCTCCACATTGCCCCCTTCATCTCCACATTGTCCCTTCCACAATGCTCCCTTCATCTCTACATTGCCCCTTCCATAAGGCCCCTTCATCTCTACATTGCCCCTTCCACATTGCCCCCTTCATCTCCACATTGCCCCTTCCACAATGCTCCCTTCATCTCCACATTTCCCCCTTCATCTCCACATTGCCCATTCCACAATGCCCTTTCATCTCCACATTGCCCCTTCCACAATGCCTCCTTAATTTCCACATTGCCCCTTACACAAGTTCCCACAACTGCTAGTAACCCACCTCTGAGCCAGCCCAAACTAAAACGCTCTCTCACTCAGCTTAGCCGGCAAATATGTGGTGTAGGCCGCCTCCTGGAGTATATATGTAGATCTCTCAGCGTAGCTTGCGCTGCTCCCAATACGTCCATGCGGGTGCGTTGTGATGTCACAAGACGTCCTGAAGTGACCAATGAGAACAGAGAGCCTCTACCTCTGTTCTCATTGGTCACCTCGGGACTTCTTGTGACATGAGATGCAGATGTAGCAGTGGCGCCCCGGCGGCCGGCACAGAATAGACTACTAGTTCTCTGCCAAAGATAACAGCGCCTGCGCCCTCGAGTCAAGCCAGGGCATAGCCAAGGCGCACGCGCACAGCATATATTTAAATGGCAGTGTGAGGCACAGCAATGACAGCACCCGGAATTGTGGGCGTGACAATGGCATTGCAAGGCGCCCCTGAAAATCGGGCACCCTAGGCAAGTGCCTTGTCTGCCTATTCACAAATCCGGGCCTGACGGTCCTGGTACGTCACGTACTTTCACTCACCGCTCTCCTGCAGGAGAGTGGTGAGTAATACCGGGGACTGAAGTTGATTTCTCCAAGACCGGAGCAATCTCTTTCAGTCCCTCGTTCGGCATGCCGGCACACGGGATCAGTCACGTGGGGCGGCACGTAACTTCCCTATCTGGTTCTTAAAGGACCACACACCCCGGGACCGCTGGTCCATAAGGGGTTAAGCTTTTTTAGTTAGTTGAAGAAAAAAATTAAAAATATAAGCAATTTGACTAAATATTTTACACTTGTGGGATATGTAATGTTAAAAGTAAATGTTACTGTCCATCACTGACACCAATTAATTGTCAAATTCATTTATATAAATACTGTTAAGCTCTTGGATGCTAAACAAAAACAAACTGAGTATGATTGTTAGGGTTCGAAGACAACTTAATTAGTAACTAAAGGCTTCCACCACAACAAAAAGTTTGATAACCATTCCATTATCCTAAAAGGTATTCTTTTCAAAAAATTAAAGTTTATAACACTGGCATGTTTTTTTGCAGAAAGATAAAAACTTAATTATTATTATTTGTAAACAATAAACAAATTCAGAAGAACTGTAAATATCACTAATTTATGATGTGCTCAGATAGTGAGAGCAGGAATATTGTGGCCATAAATGAGGCCACAGACTGTTTTTATTACTGTACTGAAAATCGCTCCTCAATGACCATTGGGAGAAAGTTACCAAAACCTCAGAGGTGTCCATAACCCCCCACCCCCACCCCCGTTAAAGGTAGCAACTGGGGTAAAAGTTATCAAGAAGCTTCTTTGATAAAAATTCTAGAAGGGGCAACATGCTATTCAGAAGACTTGGGATGCCCTTTGTTCACTTCTGGAATCGATTTTCTAGACCTACAACTCCTTAACTCCAATTTACTAAGCTACTAGTGCCAATAATTGTTCATGTAATTCCGTTTATGTCAAAGGGATTGCAGTGGCGCACTAACTTTCTTACTTAGGAACTCTCCTGATCTGCCCAGGAGACTGGTTTTTAGCGTTAATTAACAGATATACAGAAACAGAGGCTGATTCTCCTGAGGTGGTACATTTCCTGTGAAACTCTGCCCACTTGTCCTCCTCACCCTGTTCTGCCCACTTCCCTTCCTTCTCACCATGTTATGTCCACTACCACCCACTTCTTCTCCTTCCTACCCTGTTTTACCCACTTTCCACCCACTTCTTCTTTCTACCGTTTCACCCACTTTCCATCCACTTCTCTTCCTTCCTACTCTGTTCCATCCATTTCCTGTTAAAATTATGCTAAGCCCCGCCCACCCAATTAAGCCCACCCCCTTTATGATTCACATTACATTACTGATGTATGCCTGGTCACAGCACATGAGCCCTCTCCATGGGTTCAAGAGGATGAAGTTCCCAGGTATGACTTTATGCTAATTCCCTACACAGTATGCTAAATAGTTCAGTTTCATTCACAGAAATAGTAGAAATGTCCCTGAAGTGTGGGCTACGACTAGTTTAATGCATAGCACAGTGTGTGTGTAGGGGGGTGGGATTTGGGGAATTTTTATTAGTCCACCATATAAAACCCTCCAAAAAAGGAGAGGGAGATAAACCCAAAAATGAACACTCACAATGTTTACCATAAACAGTACATTATTTATTTGTGGCCAGTTTTAATTTGTCCCCTGTGGTGCAACTGGTTTACTACAGAATTACTCCAGGGGGGAGATTCACTAAGCTGTGATAAAGAGGTGATAAAGTGGAGATGACTTCTCCAGTGATATCACTTCTCTAATTGCTATTTTATTCTATGGAGCCTATGTACTAAGATTTCTTCAACTTTGGAGATGTTAGTGAATTAGGTCCATAGAATAACATAGGAACTGGATATGTGATAAACTGGAGAAGTTATCTCCACTTTATCACCGCTTAGTGAATCTCCCCCCAGCTATTCTTCACCCACAGTATAAGGCTCAGCACAGAAACTGATTAGCATAAAGTTCCACACTGTGCCACTAACAAAGATTAATTTCTTAAAAACAATTTAGATTACAAACCAGTGTCTAGCACAGTGGTTCTCAACCTGTGGGTCGGGACCCCTTTGGGGGTCGAATGACGATTTGCCAGGGGTCACCTAAAACCATCAGATATTTATATTTCGATTCATAACAGTAGCAAAATTACAGCGATGAAGGAGCAACAAAAATAATTTTACTGTTAGGGGTCTCCACAACTTGGGAAATTTTATCAAAGGGTTGCGGCACTAGAAAGGTTGAGAACCGCTGGTCTAGCACAACATATAGAGAGTTTTAATTTTCTATAAAATTAACTAAACCTATCTTAAACTGACATTTTGAGAGGTATTTCTGGTAATTGATTTACACTGGCAAGTAATCTGGAACTCAGAGAAACCATATGCCAGGCGAACCTGTATTGTAGACATTTCTAGTACAAAAGCATTACACCACTACCTGTAAACATTCCCAGTCCATTTAACCTCTTGCATGCTAGAGCAGTGTTCAGTGCATGGCTTTGCAATGCGCTGTAGCGCTCTCTCTACCATACAAGGGTTAAGACAGGGCAACCTCCCATGTGTTTGCATTCCCCTGGCGTTGAGAACATTTACTCACTTCCTGGTCCTGCACAGACAGCGGCATGTCCAACATACACATTTTCACAGGCTGCAGTAAGGCTTTTTGTAGTGTAAACGCCGGCTTCAACTCCATTTTGCTGTGGCTCCTGCTTCCTTTGACCCCTAGACTTCTGCTGCTTCTTGGGCCTTCGCAGTCAATGCATCAGTGCCACAGTCATCCTTTCCTTTCTGTCCCCCCCTCTCTCCCCACTTCACCCCCTTTTGTTAAAAGAAAAGAACAGTAACAGGTGATACTGCCGTCTTCCAGGGAACATGGAGGTGTAGCTGGTGTTTTCTAGTTGTTTTATCCCTCCTCCAAGATGTGAAATCCTGTGTGATTTCCCTCACCCCTCCCTATGAACGTGCCACAACAAGCAGGCGAGATTTTTCAGGGAAGATCCTTCTCCTCACCCGCTCATCTGTATGCAATAGACAAAGCTCCTCTGTATTGTCTGACTGCAGATGCTTGTAGTCACTGCTTTTCCCAGGGCCATATTTGTTATCCCCCCACACTACCCACCCTTCGGTGCTGGCTGTAGGGAAATGGAAGGAGATCTTGAGGAGGGAGGGAAAACAGGACTGCATCCAGAGGCAGCTGAGTCACTTAACCTGCTGGATGCTGGATGGACTGCAATGCAGCTGTAATCAGATTAATGTTTAGATGCCAATTAATTTTACTTAAAGTGGACCTGTCGTATTAGCCCATTGAGGACTGGACATTGAGAGGCAAACATTGCGCGCCTCTCTGATCTTCAAGGAGTTAACACAGGTGTAGTTAATTGCAAAGATATTGAAAACTACCTATATCTTGTGCTAGCCATTTGTTTGTTATATAACTCATTTTGAGAAATACATTTTTATTGGTGACATAATCTGGCACTGTATGCTAATTAGTTTATGTTCTGACAACACCCAGTGCTATAATGAATCTAGGCACAACCGACACAGTACAGTGATTGGTAAGTTTGGCTTCAGACAGAACTAATTTGCAAACTATGTGGGTGATTAGCATAAAATGCCATACCATGCCACTAAAATATAAAGTCTAATTTCTCAAAATCTATTTATTTTATATGTAAATGGATAGCACAATATTTAGGAGTCATAGCCTACATATTGGGTTGTGTTTAATAGCTATACCTGGGAAATCTCTGCATCTGCCCCAGAGACTCTAGATTACAGAGTTAGTTACCGGGTCTCTGGGATGAGAGGCAGATTCCCTGTCTGTCTTGAGTTTCCTGGGTAACTCCGCCTACTTCGTATATATTCTTCCTTCTTCCCACACAGTCCTGCCCACTTCACAGCCCAATCTTGGTTAACCCTTTGAGTGTCAGAGGGGAGTCACCCCTCTGGCACTCAAAGGGTTGAGCTATGACCACCCAATTAAGCCATGCCCACTTTTATGACTGAATGCATATCATTTCCACATGTCTAGTAACAGCCCATACGTCTTTCTGGGGGCTCAATAGAAGAAATATCCCAGGTGTGCTAACAGCACAGCAATTGGTACTTTTGGCCATGAGCACAACTAATTAGCATACTGAGCAAGTCATTAGCATAAAGTCCCACACTATGCAGCCAAAATATAAAGTCTAATTTCTCAAAATCCATTTTTTTAATAGAAAAGCGGAGAGCGCAACATATAGGCAACATTTGATTCCTTGTAAAACAAACTAAACTTGCCTTAGGATCACAGGTCTGCGGGAACTATCACACGGATATAAGGGCCCCGATTAATTCTTAGTATAGCGGTAATCACTGAAATACTGTTATAATCTTTATGAAAGGGATAGTAATACTTCGTTTTATCTTTATTTTACTTTGTAGGCATTAAAAAACATGAAGAACGATATAAGTCTTATCTCTCAAACCTTTATGGTTTGAGAGCTATTCACAAGAAAAGTTTCCCCTCCCGTTCCCTTTTACCTAGTGTAAGCCATCTCTTCTCAGATGTGGAATCCAGTTCATAGACCAGACAGATAACAGCAGGGGACAATCTTCTTCCTATGAGAACAATGAAAACCCTGCCCCCCTTGACAAGTTTTTCCCTTATCTTAATTGAAGATTGTCCCTCTCTGCAGTCTACCTGGGCACCTCCCTTCTGATCTGGCTGAGCAGTGTTACATCAGTAAAAGGGGCAATGATACTTTGTCATTGAATTACTCTTGAACTACAACTCTGATAGAATTGAAATAACACTCTCCAAGGTCCAAATACTATGGTTATTAATTAGAGCTGATTTTATTATGAAACATTACTATCCCTTTAAGTGCTGGAATTATTTTGAAATAAGTTTATATGAGATTCACTGTCAGGTGGCAGCGTAGACATCTTGCAGAAGAGGGATCTGTGCGCCTGTGCTGTACGTACCTGTCTCCTCACTGATAGGTTATTTGCCAAAGGGGGAGTTCCACTGTACCAAACGGTACAGGAAGGGACAGACAGGGCAGGCCCACAGATTCCTCTTCGGCAAGATGTCTGTTCTGTTGTCTGGCGGTGAGTCTCATAAGAACTTATATTTCCAACTAATGCTAGAGCTTATTAAAGGGATAGTAATGGCTTAAAAGAATAAAAGTAATATTGTAGATAATGCAAAAAGAAATCGATCGGTGCAAGTCCCATCTCTCAAACCTTTTTGGTTTGAGAGATAGAACGTTTTAAAGTTCCCTTCTCCCTGCTGTCAGCTGTAAAGCTGACAGCAGGAGATTCGAGTTGGCCGTCTCAAAGCGGCTCTTCAGCAGAGCTGAGATAACGAAATCTAAAAAGAACTGCTTCATTCGAATGGTCTACAAAGTGTGCATGGTTTGCAAGCACACTTTGTAGACTGTTCCAAGGAAGCAGTTCTTTTTAGATTTCAGTATCTCGGCTCTGATAAAGAGCCGTCTGACGGTCCTCGGACCAGGATCTCCTGCTGTCAGCTTACAGTTGATGTCAGGGAAAGGGGGGGGAGGGGAAACTTTAAAACATTCTATCTCTCAAACCATAAAGGTTAGAGAGATAGGACTTGCACCGATCGATTTCTTTTTGCATTATCTACAATATTACTTTTATTCTTTTGAGGCATTACTAACCCTTTAAGATTACCACAATATTTCAATGATTACCTTAGCCTTAGCGTGCAACTATGACCAGCTTTCTGTTTTAATACAACACACTAAAAGATATGCCTGGCTGATCTTAGGGACAACTGATCTGTGTCTAACTGACCAAGCAAGGAAAGCTCAGTAGTAACTATCAGTAATTATGCTGCCTACACTGTAATTATTATGTTTGTAACATCTACACTGGCTCACTCATCTGAAATGATCTGAACACACAACAGTAGGGCTGATGCACTATAAAAAAGTGGTGCAATTATAGGCAATTACATACATCCAAACTGTCCCAATTTAGGAGGGACAGTCCATCTTTGAGAGCCAAATCTCTCTGGACTCTTTCCCACCCTGGTGTCCCTGTGTTTAGGAGATCAGACTGTGTGGCATCTATATAAGTGTATCACATTGCTCCACAGGAATAAAACTCACATTAAAGGGGAACTTTCACCCCTTAATAACTAAATCTCCCTTTACTGCTGACCTGGCGACTAGCTGCTTAGTAGCGCTAGTCGCCAGAAAACTTACGGTGCATACGGTGCACAAGGGACTGACAGCGCAGGCGCACGGACGTCACTGTGAAGAGACGTCCGTGCTTCCTGATATTTTCAAACGGCGAAATCTTGAGAACGGGGTAAGTTTTCTGGTGACTAGCGCTACTAAGCAGCTAGTCGCCAGGTCAGCAGTAAGGGGAGATTTAGTTATTAAGGGGTGAAAGTTCCCCTTTAATGTTTGTGTAAACTTCAGTATATGTGTTTATAAATTAGTCTGTGTAAATAAAATAGTTGGGTTCTAAATCATTTATTCGGTTACGCATAGAGCTGTCAGTACAGGTCATGAAATAAGCTAAAAATTCTTTGTTATGCCCCTTCCACCAGGGACAACAAAACACCAGTGTTCCTCTTTGGTCACATGAAATGTTGGTAGGAATTCAATTACCATAGGGAACCCCTTGAATACTAGAGAAGTCTCCAACGCAATCTAGCATTCGAGGGTTTAAAAGCCCCATTTAAATCAATTGGGGGGTTACTTGTCTCATAAGGTGCATTTGGCTTACCCAGAATTGCACCACTCTCAATGGTATACATCAACTGGCATCATCTTGCCCTTACTGCCAACCCTTACACTCAGACCAGTTTCCTGTCTTGGCTGATGGATAGTGACATCATCACAAAACAGACGCTGCCAGCCAATAAGATAAGAGCAGTGTACGTACGCCCCTTCCCTATTCCTCATTAACCCACTGAGCACCAGAGAGGTGTCTAAATGCAAGGGTGACCCAGTTTCAGACTACGCCTCGGAGCCCCAGAAGGTTCCAGTTACGCCCCTGTTAATGCACTAAGAAGAATGACAGTAATTCTGTAGCATACAAACTGCATTGTGGACTAATACAAATTCCCCAAACTTTCCATTGAGTTAAATGAGGTTGAATGCTAAAGATGTCTCCATCACATTTATTCTCAATACACAGAAACCTCTCTAGTATTTAAGGGGTTCAAAGTACCACTTAAGTCAAAGGGATTTCTTATTTTTCCCTACGATACACTTAGATTGCCTTGTAATTGCTCTAATTATTATTAACTCTATGAGTGCCAGTAACCCCTACCATGTGTTGACTATCTGTCTGGCACTCAAAGGGTTTATGCATCAGCCTCGAGTACTAATGTACGCACATCTTATACAGGAATGTGCACTACTGGGAAGTTAGGTAACTAGAACATTAAAAAAATGTTAAATGTCAAATACCTTTTAAAACTGCTTTGCTACACAAAGAGTATATATTAGTACAGGGCTTAAAATTTGAAGTCCTTTGCTACTAGCCAGACCTGAAAAGTTACTTGCCACTGCAAGACATAACATAACCACCAGGGCTGAATTTCTACTCGCCAGGGCTAAATTTTCACTCGCCATTGGCTAGTGGCGAGTGGAAATTCTGAGCCCTGTATTAATATATATTATGTTCTTAAAGGAGCGACTTAACAAGTCACTGGAGGGCCCAGTGCAAACATTTTTTGGGATTCCTAACAAAAAATATTATTCCAGAGATATAACAAGAGCCTATTATATTTTGTAGCCGACACACCTCTTGGATGACAGTCCCTGTCACACTTATCCCCTTCAGTCAGGGACAGCTTCATTCCGGGGAATGGCAAAGGAATCAATACAACCATACCTAGGAGCTATCCACTCAATTCACATCATTTACACATGCCTAGTAACAGTTTGTAAGCCTTTCTGGGGGCTCAACAGAAGAAATATCCCAGGTGTGCTAACAGAACAGAGACATAAGTTTACCCATGAGCGCAACTAATTAGCATATTGAACAAGTAATTAGCATAAAGTCCTACACTATGTTCTCAACCAGGGTGCCGTGGCACGCCAACCACTTCTGTAAAGTATTTGACAAAAATGTGAATGTTAACTTACATATTCTCTGCACAAAATATTTTTGTTAACCTGATTTTGAGACTTAAAATAATAACTATATATTTATTATGTACTAGTATGAAAGCCCGTAAACACAGGCTAAAGTGCCACCCAGCGGCCTCGGCTGTTGCCTCGGAGCCAGAAGCAGGGACAGGCGGCGAGCCGTCCACAGCACCCCGCTCCGGATCAGAGCATTCGGCCAGTCTCTACTGCGCATGACTGAGTCATTCCTCCAGTCTCTATTGTTCATGACTGCATCATTACGGCAGTCTCTATTGTGCATGACTGCATCATTCTGGCAGTCTCTACTGCACATGTGCAGTTATGCACACAGGGAGCTTCACAGCCTAGCAATTTATTTTATACAAGACAAGATACCCTTTCTTACTCCTTAACCCCTTAACGCCCAATGATGTGACAGGACCATCACAGATTTCGGTCTTTAAAGACCAATGACAGTCCTGGCACGTCATGGGTTAAATGATCACAGCACGCCTGAAGGCTTGCTGTAAGACGAGAGTAGTCAGTTTCAGCCTTTCCCCCAGTGATCCGGCATATGTGACTGCTCACGTGTCGGTTCAGAGAATGAAATGGCTCTGGTCCTTTTGTGTAAAAAGAAAATGTGTCCTTAAAGGGATAGTAACACTTCGTTTTAACTTTATTTTATTTTGTAGGCATTAAAAAAACATGAAGAATGATATAAGTCTTATCTCTCAAACCTTTATGGTTTATGAGATATTCACAAGCAAAGTTCCCCTCCCCGCCCCTTTTACCTAGTGTAAGCCATCTCTTCTCAGATGTGGATCAGGTTGTATGACAGTACAGATAAGAGAAGGGGACAATTTTCTTTGTATGAAAACAATGAAAGCCCTTCCCCCCTTGACAAGTTTTTCAGCTTTTTCCATTATCTTAATTGAAGATTGTCCCTCTCTGCAGTCTACCTGGGCATCTCCCTTCTTATCTGGCTGAACAGGGGGGGGATACTTTGCTTGTGAATATCTCTTAAACCATAAAGGTTTCAGAGATAAGACTTATATCATTCTTCATGTTTTTTTAATGCCTACAAAATAAAATAAAGTTAAATTAAGTATTACTATCCCTTTAAGGGGTTAATAAATGACCGATAAATGTTAGGTGTACCCCTAGAATCTGAGACTATGTGCGGAAAGCAAGAATGTGGAGCATTCCTTATTTTTTGAAAGCCATAAATGTATGCTCTATTTGTAATTGTTCATGTTTTGATGCAAGAAACATATTAACGTCTTGATGCTGAATAACACATGCTTCTAAGTTAACAGCACTATTAGCACATGGGCCTTAATTCATGACAAAGCTTTCCAGATGTATGAAAATGTATGATGATTGCTTTTCTGAAATAGGAGCAATCACTAATCCTCTCACAACTTCAGCGGACATTTTAGCCACACCCACTTTTTGAAACGCATTCACTAAAACATTAGCAAACGTTTGCTAATTTGGAAATGAAGCGCTCAGTTCTGTAACATTTTGGTGCATATAACTATGTTGCATAAATAGCGATTGTGCACATTTTTTGTATTCTGCCCTATGTGTTAGGGTTGCCTTAAGCAAAAACAGATTGACAACCACTGTGCTAAACACTCCACCCCCTATTCCTCCAGCCCGCTCAGTTTCGCAGTGTAGAAATGTCACGCTGTGTCAGGGAGGCTTGGCATTGCATCAGCTCTAGAAGAATGGAAATAGACAGGATTCCTGAGAAGTCACGTGTCCCATTGATTCAGCCAGTATCCAGAGGGTGTGAAGAACACACTTGGAAACACTTAACTTGACAACCATATAAACAGCCCAAGGTTCTGAAGCACAGGAAACACACATGATTTGTACTTGATACATGCCTGCACTGTAGGTAGACAATGAGCACGCACCTACCCATTCGTTTCATTAAAGGGAAAGTATCATGTCATATGGAAAATGTAAATATTGCAGAGTTTACTCAGCATGAGTGAAACAATGCTACTCCTGATGCTGGGAGATATTTTGTTCAAAAGATTATTACAGCTCAGCTCAGGCTTACCTTTTTTGGGCGCAGTACTTCCATGGCCAGAAATTTTGTGATGGCACTGTGGCTGCAGAATCCACACAGCAATTATTTGTGACAATAAGCCTCCATTAGCTCCTGTAGCACTGTACAATTTCAGGCCATGTAAGTACAGCAACAAAAAAATGCAAGTATGGGCTGTGATAAGTTTTGAATCCTATATAATAAAATGCTCGGATGTTTGACCGATGCAGTCATGCACAGTAGAGACTGTCCGAACGATGCAGTCATGCGCAGTAGAGACTGTCTGAACGATCCAGTCATGCGCAGTAGAGACTTCCCGAGCGCGTCGGCCGAGTAGTCACGTGAGCTCCGAGAGTGAGAGGAGAAACAAGATGGAGCTGCGGCTGACACTCTGTGGGGCGCTCCGAATTCGGATTCAATTTTTGTTTCCCGTCACACCAGCGCTCCCGGCACACCGGACTCCTCTCTGCGCACCTTCCTGGAACCGCTTGGTGCGAGGGAACAGAGGTACAACCGGCTATGGCCTGAAGATGCCGCGGGGGGGGGGGGGGGGCTGCCCAAGACTTCGGTGCTGCCAGACTCCTCCTCGCTGGGGCCCGCCACCTGTCTACGCTCCTGTTTCCGGGGCTGGGTGGCACTGTGGCCCATGTGCACAGGCTTTTACTCTAGTATCTAATAAACAACAAGAGTAGCCTTGTTTTACTCAGAAGCCATGTATATTTATCCCATACTAAACAATATATTCCCTTCATATGGCTTGTCCCGCTAACTAAAACAAGGCTCCACCCACTGCTGGTAGATTTATTCAAGTTATATCTCAAACTTAGTTTTTTAACATCAAACTATTAGCAACAGTGCCTGCTTGTGTCCAAAATGCATTCCTGACCCTTTGTATGCTAGAGGTGTTTACAACACATTGCTTTTGCAATGCATTGCATACACCTCTGGCATTCAAAGGGCTAATTAATGCACTTTATGGGGACAGTCTGAGTCATAGACTACTGCTCTCCATATTAAGTGATAGGAACAGCACCACCTAGTAACTGCAACAGAGAATTGCAGTTTAACCCTTTGAGTTCCAGAGGGGCATCCAATGCGTTGCACTGCAATGCATTGGATACTTCTCTGGCACTCACAGGGTTAATATTAAAAAATGACAAATATGAGTTTATGAATGAATACTCAATACAACGGGAAAAAACATTTTTAGTGCACCTTTAATTACTGTGCAGGTAACAATATCCTGCATATAACTCCCCAAAGCTGGTGCTTTGAGTTCCAGCAAGGCAGCTGATGATTACTATTGGCTGCTGTGATGTCATTCTCACTTGCGCAGCCAATAGGAATGAGACTCCATTGACAGGAAGTGGGAAGAGACAAGCTTGATGTGGACTAGTACACTGAATGCAGCAAATTTATGAAGCTACTTTTCTCAGGGGCGGAGAGTAGTAGACATTAATATGACTGGGGATCCTATGACCAAAATAAAAGTCGAGCCAACCAACTACACCATAGGGGGTGAAATTAAAATCCCCTAAAACACACTGATTTCAATGGGGCTTTTAACAACCAAAATGCTACAGAGGTATCTGAGTTAATGTGAAGAATTAATACCCCCTTTAAATAAATGGGAACAACATACATTTCTCCTGTATTGTGATGTTGGTGTTTCCTGTTTAACTCTTTGAGCACCTGAGAGGTATCTAAATGGTTAAATCAATGGAATTTGGAGACTTTGTCATCCATTAAGACTAGAGGAAAGGAGCTTTCAACTAAAACAAAGGTAAGGATCTTTCATAGTAAGAGCAGTAAAGTTATGGAATCCCTCAGGATACTGTGATTGCACATACTGTTGATGCTTTCAAAAAAGTAATGGATACCCATCTAGCTCTCAACAATATTGAGAATTATGACAGTTGGTTTCATAGCAGATGGGATGCTGATTTAGGGAAATATCCAACTGCCATTTTGAGTTCTGAAGGAATTTTTTTACCCACTTGGGGCTTAATTGGAAATAGTTTCAGTGGTTTTTTTTTCATCTTCCTCTGGAACAACAGGGGTGATATGGCATGGGCTGAACTTGACGGACGTATGTCTTTTTTCAGCCTCATCAACTATGTTACTATGCTACTATGTTTGCCTTAGAACAGTGGTTCTCAACCTGTGGGTCGGGACCCCTTCGGGGGTCGAATGATGATTTGCCAGGGGTCGCCTAAAACCATCAGATATTTATATTTCGATTCATAACAGTAGCATAATTACAGCGATGAATGAGCAACTAAAATAATTTTACTGTTAGGGGTCGCCACAACTTGTGAAATGTTATCAAAGGGTCGCGGCACTAGAGAGGTTGAGAACCACTGCCTTAGAATTACTCCACTTGAAAGTAGGGGAATTATTGCATATCTAGACCAAGTTAAAGAATGTAACTACACCACTTAACCTCTCCTCCGAAACAGGGGACTATTAAGCTTTGTTTTCTACTGCCTCACAGCTACGGCTATTTATGGCTTCTACCTTCATAGAACACAAAAAGGTGATGAAGTCAAAAAAGGTATATACAGGCACACTACGCATCACTGCGTCTTGACTATGACTGCTATGCTTTTCCATCATGTGCATGCCTGAGGCTGTGACAGTCCCACGTCCCGAGGACTATGCACCTGCAGTGGAAGGTTCCACACATACCATGAGAGCTGCATGAAATAGCTGAATGGGAGGGATAGGCAAGCACAATAATCCTGGGTGCAAACATACAGACAAACAAACACGCACACAGATATAAAAAACGCACACAGATATATACACACATGGAAATATATATATATATATAGTCTTTAGAATGTTGGAATGCACTCATTGTGAATAAAGCAGGTGGATCTGGGTGCTCATCGGATAAGGCAAAAGATACAGTCAATCCACTGGGAATGACGTCACTCACAGGGTCTGTTTTCAAAGCTCGAAACAAGTTACATTTATTGGAATCGACGTTTCGGCTGTCACCGCAACCTTTCACAAGATTACAAATGTGTAACACACAACCTGTGTGATATATGTAGAGATAGATAGATAGATAGATAGATAGATAGATAGATAGATCGTCTTGACAAAGGTCCATGTTAGGGACAGAAATGTCGACCTATTATTTTTGCCCTTGTACTAATAAAAGTTTCATTAATAAGTCCAATGGGTGCTGCCCCAATTTTTTGATCCTGTATCTACATCTCCATTTCAGGGATTGTGCACCTGGACATTTGTTGGTTCTGATGAGTGAGTGCTTTCAACTCTAGATTTTTGATATATATATATATATATATATATATATATACACACTATACATTTCTATATTGTACAGTGCTGCAGAATTAGTTGGTGCTATATAAATAATAGTAAAGAATAATGATACACACAAAACACATACAGATCTATATACACACACACGGACATCCACAGAAATGTTGCCAGTGAGGGCAAAGCCATAATATGCCCTCCAGGACAGCCTCTATGTCTATCCAGAGCGGGCAAGCACACACACAGCCCACACACAGAGCGCCTTTGATGTGAAATATGACAGGTAAATATTTATGCAGGAACGGTAGTGACATTTACCTCATGGCAGATTCACAGTCCTTTGAAGACGCCTCTAGATTTCAAGGGTTACAGGAATTGAAATGTAGCAATGTTTTCATTATGAACAATAATCATTTTATTACAACCCGCACACCTCCTTCACCAACTACCTGTGAGCGCCTACTTTTCTCAATGAATCAATATACATATAAACAGGGCTGGTCTTCTGACAGGTCATATGAGGTCAATTACCCAGTCCCTTTTTTCATCTGGAATTACATGAGACTAACAGAATTGTTTGTGTACCATCACAACCAGGTATGTGTGACTGAAAAGATCCATTGCAAAGAAATAGGAATGAACTACTGAGGATGAGGTAATAATTACTTTTTACCAATTTAAGTATCCAAGGAGTGTACCACCACCCTCCCCACCCCTGTGCCTTAACCTGTGAGTGGCAGAGAGATATCCAACGCATTGCATACCCCTCTGGCACTCACAGAGTTAAAATAGTTAATCTAGATGTGTGTAATGGGCACGGAAGGAAATACAAAAATAAGTACAGAATGAAACAAGAGCAGGAATGTCACAGTTCACTAACCAAACTGAATGCTTTCAGATCCCTGTAGACAAACAGAAACCTACACCTAATCAAAGAAGCAGCAAACTATATTTATACGTTATATGGGCGCCCACGTCCCCAGCTAATGAAGTCACTAGATAAACTTAACACTCCAAATCGGTAACATTATTAGGTCAACGTTTTCGTTGAGCGAGGTCAGAGGAGGGACCAAATTGTTGACCTGATCAATTTGCATACCTGGGAACTTTCAGGATGAGCTGACCCTGAGATCTTTGAAATATTAACCCTTAAAGCTTCCCATAATGTAGATTTTATGTGATATGTACCTGCTTGCTCCGGTCCATGTGAGAGGGACCTTTAACATGCTACAGTTTGGATAACTCACTGCCTTAACACAAACAAGACAAGCAGGACATCTCCCATTGTCTTTCTGGTACTAATGGCACCAGGTTAGAGGCTAAGGAAACATTTAATTGGGGAAATTCATATAGTAGGTGACACAGACCTCTCTCACCCTGAAATTTTGGCCCTTCACCCTGAGATTTGGCGTAAAACCCTGAGAGTTCCCATGTATGTCAATTTGCTGCTTTGCTTTTGAAACAAAGACCCACTGGTGCTGCCTGCTTGTTCCTGTTTGTGTGTATATATGTATTGTATACCCCTCTGGCACTGAAAGGGATATAGGTAGCAGTGGTCGGTGAAAGCATTCACTCTGACAGACGTTGAATGCCCAGGTGCAAAATCCCAATCATAGATAGAATAAAGGGAAAGGGTCCCTGCCTGGACAGAAACGTTGACCTAATAAAATTTCAGTTATTGCCTTCTGAAAATCCCACAGATGCTGGCCTTATTTTCACTCTCTCTCACTATATATATATATATATATATATATATATATATATATATATATATATATACAGGGCTCAAAATTTCCACTCGCCACTAGCCAATGGCGAGTGAAAATTTAGCCCTGGCGAGTAGAAATTCAGCCCTGGTGGGTATGTTATGGCTTGCAGTGGCTAGTAGCAAAGGACTTCAAGTTTTAAGCCCTGCACCCGGGCTGACTACTTGAGTAATAGTGAGTGCAATCCCTTCTTCTTTTATATATATATATATATATATATATATATATATATATATATATCCCTTTGAGTGCCAGAGAGGTACAGAATGCATTGCTTTGTAATGCATTCCGTAGCCCTCTGGCACTCAGAGGGATATATATATACACACACATGCAAAAACAGCAAAGGTAAGCACTCTCACTTAAATCGGTCTCTCTGGGTGCTGTAGTTGAAAGGAACAGGATCCATGTGTAGAACAAAAAGTTGAAACAACCAGCACTCACAGCAACATGTAGTGAATAAGTGATTTAATTAAATAGTGTCAATGTTTCAATGCATCTTAGTGCATTTTTATCAGGTCCTGATGAAAATGCTCTAGGATGCATTGAAACATTGACACTATTCAATGAAATCACTTATTCACTGCATGTTGCTGTGTGTGCTGGTTGTTTCAACCTTTTGTTTTACACATGGATCTCTCTCTCTCTCTCTCTCTCTCTCTCTCTCTCTCTCTCTCTCTCTCTCTATATATATATATATATATATATATCCAATATTAATAGGCCTGGGTGCATATCAGGAAAATACAGATACATACAGTTCTTGTGAAATGAGATAGTACTCGCAGGAACTTGTGGAAAAGAAACAATCCGTGTTTTATTGATTTAACGTTTTGGCAAAGGACTGTGGCCTTTACCCAGAAAATCCTACTGGCTCCTGTGATATTAGGTCTTACTCCTTCGTTAAAGAGATAGCATTCTGAATCAGTCCTGGATGCCATGTCCAAGGAGGCAGACATGAAAGTCACTGGCAGGACCTCAGGACTTAAATTCCTCACACAGCACATGGTAATCATAATTATTCAAGGACTACAGGTGTGCACATCCCTTTGCTTCTTTAAAGGGTTATGTAGGCCAATGCACTTCAGGTTGAAAAACATTTCCAAGAACTATCATGTCCCCCTCCATGGACATAACATCCGAGACTGACTGAAGGTGTTATCTCTTGATCAAAGGCACCAGGGCAAAATTCTTTGGGGACATTAGCATATACTGGCCATAGTAAGTTAAGTTTACTATTAGGGAGGGATTGCTTCCCCTTTAACAAGGTATAGGTTGGTCTATGTGTATTTGTATATAAGGATTCTCAGTGAGAGGTAGAAGCCATTTTGACTGGTTGCTGATCTGTGACTTTGATGCTGTATTTCCACTGTGCACCTATTCTGGTACTTGTCTGCGAGCCCATTACACACACTGTTACTATTACCACACCTGCTTCCCATGGCTGATAACCTGGTATTTATCAAGCCATTTAACTTTCTGATTGCCAGAGAGGTGTGCAAAAGCCATGGTTGAGTACCTCTCTGGCAATGAAAAGGTTAATAAGCCATGTGGTAAGTTTTGGTACTTTATTCAGAAGTTTAGTAATCTTCTATTTGCCAGAAGGAAAGCAAGATTTTCTATGCGCCAATTAACATGCAAAAAAGGATAGAAATTGTAATTTCAACTGCGCAATTCAAGTTAGCTTGTCGAGTGTATTGGAGGTATTTCTAGCATCCAAAACGTTAAAATGTCCTCTTTAAATCAATGGAAATGTTTATTTGGTCCCTCTTCACTTTTACTCTGTGCATATGGCATAGTGTGCGTGTCTCCCTTTGTGTGTGGTGTACCTGTGTGTCTCTCTCTGATGTACATGTCTGTGTGTGTGTGTGTGTGTGTGTACGTGTGGTGTATGGCCATAGTATACAAGTTTATGTGTGTTTTGTGTGTAGAGAGTGTGTGTGTGTGGTGCATGTCCATGGTATACGAGTTTGTGTGTGTGCTTTGTATATCTGTGTAACATGAGTTTATGTCTGTGTGTGTGTGTGGTGTATGTCCATTGCATACTAGATTTTGTGTGTGTTTGTTAAAACAAGTGTGCTCCCATTGCTAATATGTGCTTTTCCCAAAGTTATTACAACTCAAACCAGATCTTTAGAGAAATGCGTGCACTAAGGTGAGATAAAAGCGACATAAGGCTCTTGAATTCCTGTTAGGCTTCTACATTAACCCTTAGAGTGCCAGAAAAGTAGTCAACGCATTTCAATGCAATGTGTCTGATACCTCCAGCATTCAAAGCGTTGAAAGAGTTATGCGTGGAACCTTTTTTAAGCTGTGTATTAGTTTTGAAGTTATGACACATTGCTGAGAATGCAACATTTTTGTGACATTTGTATAGCTAAAACTATGTAACTCAATGAATATTTTTGGAAAGGAGTATCAGAAAGCTTGGTGCAATGACACATAAATGCGTCATGACACACCTGTTGGGAATCACTGTACAAAAGTCTGACCTACTTAAAGGAGAAATAACACCTCCTAATAATGAGTCCCCCCACCAAGTCACACAACTTATAATGCCAAAACAAAAATTCAAATGGCTCCTATACATTTTTTTTTCAATATGAAGCAGGCAGACATATCACCAGGTCATCTCATCAGTGGGAGCCTCCATCTTGAAAGGATTTGCATGGTTATCGTATGAACCTACTAAAGATTACAATGCAAAGTGGGTGGAGTTTGTGTCCTGTGGTCTTTGCTAGCAAATATTATGTCCGCCTCCATGGACATGACATGCAGGATTAATTGAAGATGTTATCTCTTGAACAAAGATACAAGGGCAAATTCATATAGCCATTACAACTTTCTGACCATAGTAAGTTTCTCCCATAAAACATTTTTTCCATATAATAACATGGGTATTGGAGAGTTTCTCTCACTGAAAAGAACAACTCACCCTTATTGCACGTTAATGTATACCTCTCATGTGTTTGAATGTAGAATTCCATAGCAACACGACCTCCTAGTGGGGAATTTATGTAAAATTATTTTTTATTAAAAAAACAAAAAAAATAATAGTTTGAAGCTCTAATAACTTTTGAATTAAGGATTCCCCCCTAGTTAAATATGCTTGTTCTTATGTATAATTGGAAAAGAATCCAAGGTGGTGTGCTTCTAGTCAAGAGCAAGAGTCATCCCCTCCATATAGTACATTTGGTTTGCTCTAGAACTGCACCTCTTTAACTTGATGAAACGACCCTATACGTGCGCATGCCAGTCGACTGCTAAAACCTTGGCTTGGTATACTGATATCTACGAGAACCTTTCCTCTCCCACATTTTTGACATCTCCTTCCTTACTTATCTTTGGTTTGTATTTTTGTCAGTTTCCTCTGTAAAACGAGGAAAGGACGCACAGCCAATAAATAACTCAACTACAGACTTGACCTGATCCCCTCGCAGGAAACACGGCATCCGCCATAGTACACACGGGAAAGATGTGGAGACAGACAGACACAGCACACACACGCACAATGTAGTGAGAAGGTCAGGGTTAGATATAAACAATAACACCACAGGAGAGACTGGAACAAGCAATAAAATCAAGTTACAATCATAAGCAAGGCCGGATTTACATCCTACACTTGGCCACAGCCCCACTCCGCACATGAACCAACCCCAGTCTCATCCATTGTTTCCTGACACAGAAAATACCTTTGACCAATAACAAACAGGAATGAAAAAGCTTTAACCCCTTGGTTGCTTGCATGGGCGTCCGGAGGGGGGGGCAAGGGGGGCACTTGCCCCCCCCTACAATTACTCCCCTCCATATAAATAAAGGGGCTAGATGGGCTGGCCTGGGGGTCATATTATGGCTTTGCCCCCCCCTGGAAAAATGTCTACGGACACCACTGGTTGCTTGAGAGATCTCCAACAAGTTGCTCTACAATGCCTCATTGATCTCTCTAGCCTGAAAAGGGTTATAAAAAGTTGCAGGGACATTGACATAGCCCTGGACCCACCCACAATTTAGAATGTAGGTGTGGCCAGCACAAATAAGATACTGCCCCTCAGAATTTGGTGTTGTAGGCAACTGCCTACTCTAGTTATTGGGAAACCCATAAAAAGTCAGTTTTGATCTCACAGAGGCTACTATGACATATAGGGCATTTAAAGGTCCCCTGTCACCTAATTATACCCAAGCTTTTACAGTCGGTGATTTCGAAAGCTCTTTCAAAATCACCAAACTTAATTTTAGAGGGTAGTGTCCCATTAACTGTATATGACCCCAGACTGTTTTTAGGTATTAGTGTTTGGATTTATAGTCTAATCTGGAAAAACAAGATCAAGCTGGAGGCATATTACAAAGTGGTTTATTCAAACAGGGCATTCAGAGGGTTAAAGACACAATTTAAATCAATAGGAATGTTTCTTTATGCCCTATAGTGCAATTGGTTTTCTACAGAATCGTTCCAGTTATTTTTAGTACACCAGGATCAATAGGCCAACTGGGACAAACCAGCTTCACCATAGGGGAGAATCTTTTAAATTCCCTGTATGCCATGCAGCATCTTTAACCCCCCAGAGTGCCCCCGTCTGACACCCATAGAGTTAAAAATGATCTATTTGTTTACTGAGTTCTAAAATCTAGTCTACATTTGCTCTGAGGGAGCTGTGATTCCTGCCTTTCTCAGGACTCCCTCTGAATGTCCAAGGTTTATTTGTGAATGGGCTGAGGTAGCAGCCTTTTCTGAATGCAAGAGCAGCAGACGCAATCAATGAAATGACTTTAGTTCTTATCTCTCAATACAAACAGCACACACAACATTAAATGAATACACTCAGAACAGGATAATCTGTACACGAGTTACAAAAGCCAGTTCAGGATTATATTTCAGGTATGTAACATATGAAGAATTATTTTTTTACCTATGCTAGCTGTAAACACGTAATATTTAACACTTTGAGCACTGCAATGCATTGAATACCTCTCTGGTACTCAAAGGGTATGACACTCATTTTTTTTTGGTGTTATAGTTCCTTAACTATCAGCTTGGCCCTTTAACCCTTTTAAGTGCCAGAGGGCAAAGCATTGTATACCCCTCTGTCATTCAAAGGGTTAATAAACATTTGTGATTGTGCTCAAACTTCAATAATACAGCATAACACTGCAGAAAAATATTCTAACGTAGCTACTCCGTTCCACACGAGTGACAATCCTAATGAAACAGCATTATCCAGAGGCAGAATTGCTCATTCTGCAGCCCCCAAGTGCCACCAACAGATTGCATTTCAAACTGCAAAGATGGACCCTTTAATTCTCCATTTATCTGCTCCATCCACTCCCCCTCCTCTTTAATTTGGCTCTGAACCATTCTCCTTACTTCCTGCCTCACAATAACAGGAAGCGCCCATCCAGAGGGATTAGGAGGGTGTTCCTTTGATATAATATAGTCCAAGGCGTGAACTGAATTGTGCTCTTTTTTAAATATATATATATTTTTTTTTACAGAAGAAGGGAAGGGCTTTTTTTAACCACACATTATAACTGAATGTTGATGTTTATAGTGCAAATTTCAAACACAGACCTGCACTGGGGTGAAAGATTCTCTTATCTAAGAGAACATAAACTATACATTGTTTTAACTAGGCACTGGGAGGGAAGCTATAATTTTCCTTTTTGCAGAATGGTACATGTTTGAACGCCTGCCGTCCCTGACAGTTTAGATAGCTTCTATACAGTGTCAGCGATGAATTGACGGATTACACCATATGCATAAATAAAGGCTGAGCAATTTTAGGATGCTCTGACAACCCTAAGTAACCCACCTTGCACCACAAGAGAGAGTTATATAATTTATTTCATTTAACATGAGCTTTTAACACCTTGGATTTTAGAGAGGTCTTCAAAAGAGGTTAAAATTCCCATTTACATCAGTGGAAATATTGGGAATTTTCATGTGTCCCCTGTGAGAAAGCTGGTTTGCCCCAGAACTGCTCCAACTGTAGCATGGAACAGAACTAATTAGCATACTGTGCTGTGAATTAGCATATTGTGCCACCAAAACATAAATGTTAATTTCTCAAAAACGTTTTACTTTATAATAAAAGACTTGTGCCAGTCAGACAGATTTAACCCTTTGACTGCCAAGTCTTCATTATTCTCCAACCAAGGCCCACCAGCCTAGACATATGAGCAGCCTGAAAAGCAACTGCCCTCTGGTGTCTGTACCAGCTTGTCCCTGACTGCTGAATAGTGTCCATTAGTGGGTAGGTAGAGTTAAGCTATGTACTCTAAAAACTCATAACTAGATTCATTGTTTACTCTTTAAACCTTTGAGTGCCACAGGGGTACTCAGCGTATTGCAAAGCAATGTGTTGCATACCCCTCTGGCACTCAAAGGGTTAAGAACCAATGGGATGTGCGGCACACTGCGAAACTCCTCTGGTCATTTAGCCTGGCTAAAACAACATATAGGTGGCTTTTGAAAGGTCCTTTTAAAATGGACCGTCAAGCTAAGATGTTTAGTTTGTTTTATAGTGAAATAAAAACTAATAGTATGTTATATTGTTTTTCTGTATAATATCATGGAAGCATTTTTCCCTAGCAATGGTTACACCCAGTAATGTAAAAGATAAATCAATATATACGTGCAGCCTTCACTCAGTATGTAACGATCTGTCTTCAGAAGGAAAAGGCCTCTCTGACTTGTGACCTAGATTCTGCACAATGAGCTGGGTTCGCTCCACAATAGCTGTAATTTGAAGCTGGATAAATAATTCAGGGCCGTACGCATGAAGTCAAAAGAGGAGCAATTCTGGGGCAAAACAACTGCAATGGAGAAAAATACAATTTAAGATTACCTTAAAACGGTCTTTTAAACACAAAATGCTTGAGAGGTCTTTCAAAGCATTGTAAGCATTGCTCCTCTTCGTCTTAATATGTCATCTTCAGGACTGCAAATGATTCATTCTATAATCCAGTGTTGACTTCCATTTATTTGCAGAAAATTACAAGAATTAATTGGTATGTTTTTTGGTTGAATAGCTTTAGAGTACAAGCTTTTTGGACCACTTAGGTCTCTTCCTCAGGTATGTTATAGAATGACAGCAGAATGTATTTTATATATATATATATATATATATATATATATATATATATATATATATATATATAAAATCAGTCTTTCTGGGTGCTGTAGTTGAAAGGAACAGGATCCATGTGTAGAACAAAAAGTTGAAACAACCAGCACTCACAGCAAAATGTAGTGACTAAGTTAATTAATTGAATATTGTCAACGTTTCAATGTATCTTAGTGCATTTTGATCAGGACTTGATGAAAATGCTCTAGAACAGTGGTTCTCAGCCTGTGCTCTCAGTGGCTATTAACAGGCCAGGATTTTAGACTTTCCTTTTAACCCCTTAAGGACCAGTGGCCCAGGGAATATTTCATAATACATTTGTGTGTATATATAGAGAGAGCTCACTCAAAGGATTGAAGAAGTAACACCTATTTAAAATATAGCTCCTTTCAATTTAGAAACTAAAACAAATGCTATCAGTCACCCACCCCCAACCCTTATTTTGCCTGCACAGTGTATATAAAATGTGAATAAATGGAAGAAGTTGATATATATTCCAGACTACCTGACCTTTAGCCACTCCTTTTTGCAGAATAACCAAATAGTGATAACGCTGCACTGCTAACACCTTCCAGTAGTCTAATGCACAAGCGCTTAAATGCACAGGGGACATTTACCTGAGATTTGCTGGACTGAAGAAAGATCCCAGGTATGGATATCTTTAAACATACACATAAGGCAATCAGGAATTCTGTATCTGACTCTCTTGTTGAAATGGCACTGATTTAAGAGACCAAAGAAGTGGTTCATTGGCGCAGATTAGACAGTACGTAACAATGGACTCTCTTCATCCTGATATTTTGGCCTCTCACCTTGAGATATGGGGCAAAACCCTGAGTCTCAGGGTCAAACCAAGAGAAATCCCAGGTATGCTCATCAAATACAGACTCACCCCATAACTACCATGTCTCTGCAGGGAGGAGAAGAATGAAGAGCCCACCTTTCCCTCTCAGGAAGTGTGGTTAGTGTAGCCCCGCTCCTTGTGCCCACCTTTCCCTCTCAGGAAGTGTGGTTAATGTAGCCTCGACCCCTGTGCCCATATTTCCCTCTCAGGAAGTGTGGTTAGTGTAGCCCTACCCCTTGTGCCCACCTTTCGCTCTCAGGAAATTTGGCTAGTGTAGCCTCGCCCCCGGAGCCACCTTTCCCTCTCAGGAAGTGTGGTTAGTGTAGCCCCGCCCCTTGTGCCCACTTTTCCCTCTCAGGAAGTGTGGTTAGTGTAGCCTCGACCCCTGTGCCCATATTTCCCTCTCAGGAAGTGTGGTTAGTGTAGCCCCGCCCCTTGTGGCCACCTTTCCCTCTCAGGAAGTGTGGTTAGTGTAGCCCCGCCCCTTGTGTCCACCTTTCCCTCTCAGGATGTTTGGTTAGTGTAGCCTCACCCCCTGTGCCCATATTTCCCTCTCAGGAAGTGTGGTTAGTGTAGCCCCGCCCCTTGTGCCCACCTTTCCCTTTCAGGAAGTGTGGTTAGTGTAGCCTCACCCCCTGTGTCCATATTTCCTTCTCAGGAAGTGTGGTTAGTGTAGCCTCATCCCCTGTGCCCACCTTTCCCTCTCAGGAAGTGTGGTTAGTGTAGCCTCGCCCCCTGTGCCCATCTTTACCTCTCAGTAAGTACCTTTACTGAAGCCTCATCTCTTGTGCCTATCTTTCCCTCTCAGGAAGTCTTTTTAATATAGCCTCGCCCCCTGTGCCCATTTTTCTCTCTCATGAAATATATTTAGCTCCACACCCCGTGTCCATGTTTCCCTCTCAGGAAGTATAGCCCCTGTGCCCATCTTTCCCGCTCAAAATATGGTTTTGAAGCCCCGCCCTCTGTGCTTTCCCTCTTAGGAAGCATGGTTAGTGTAACCCCGCCCCTTTACCTCAAGAAACATGGATAGGTAACGCTCTCTCAGTAAGTTTGATTGTTATAGCCCCGCCCCTTGTGCTTTCCCTCTTTGGAAGCTTGGCTCGCATAGCCCCGCCTCCCGTATGTTCCCTCTCAGGAGGTGTGGTTAGTATAGCTCCGCCCCTGTTCTTTTCCCCTCACGAAATATGGCTGTTGTAGCCTGGACCCCTCGACAGACAACTCATTTCGAAGAAGGCAGTTCAGCCCTTACCTCCTCTCACCGCTGCAGCTTGCTTCTAGGTCAGGAAGAAGTAGGAACTGCAGCTAATGTATTTATTCAAACGCTGGTGAGCAACTGTGGTTTCTTCAGCTGTTGTGGGACTACAACTTCAGTCATCCTCAGCCAACCATTTGGAGGCTGAATATGATAATGGTTATAGTCCAACACCAGCAGGTGGGCCACAAGTTATTGCCCCATGGATGAAAAAAAACATAATGAATGGTGGGAGAGTCTCAGCACAGGAGAATACCAGCAGCATATTGCAAGTAACCCTGCATAACTGTGTGTATCAGTACAAAGTGAATCACTTGTGTGAGACACTATGTATGTGTGTCAATATATCTATACGCACATATATCTGGGAACTTTGTTCTTTGGAACAGCATAGGAAGTAGCCAAAATTAATAGGGAAGCTGGCATAATTACCTAGGAAACTCAGTTTCCTGGGTAATTACACCAACTTTTCTATACATTTTGGCTACTTCCTACCCTGTTCCAAAGAACAAAGTTCCCAGATATATGTGTGTGTAAGACTTGTGCATTCTCCCAAGCGTGCCTAAAATGTGTTTTCCTGGTGAGTTCTATATACTTCAGTCTTACACTACCTTTATCCCACCTCACAAGATTTGTTTTTTCTTTCACCATGTGCATCCCTTCCACAGTGTTTCTTTCCACCAGCAGCATCTCTCTGTGTACTCCCTTAAAGGGATAGTAATACTTCGTTTTAACTTTATTTTATTTTGTAGGCATTAAAAAAACATGAAGAATGATATAAGTCTTATCTCTCAAACCTTTATGGTTTAAGAGATATTCACAAACAAAATATCTCCCCCTGTTCAACCAGATCAGAAGGAAGATGCCCAGGTAGACTGCAGAGAGGGACAATCTTCAATTAAGATAAGGGAAAAAGCTGAAAAACTTGTCAAGGGGGGAAGGGCTTTCATTGTTTTCATACAAAGAAAATTGTCCCCTTCTGTTATCTGTCCTGTCATACAACCTGATCCACATCTGAGAAGAGATGTCTTACACTAGGTAAAAGGAGCGGGGAGGGGAACTTTGCTTGTGAATATCTCCTAAACCATAAAGGATTGAGCGATAAGACTTATATCATTCTTAATGTTTTTTTAATGCCTACAAAATAAAATAAAGTTAAAACGAAGTATTACTATCCCTTTAAAGGAATAGTAATGTCTGACATAAAGTAGAAAACATAATCTTCTCTATTGTAAAACTAACACATTGCACTATGTTTAATCACTAACATTTATATGCTTCCAAAGATATTATATGTAAAAAGATCCCCCTCCTGGACACCTCCCCTTAGAGCTGCAATGTGGTCCCGGGACCGGACGGATGCAGCAAGGGACAAACTTAAGTCAGTAGATATAAGGAAAACCCTGTCTCCCTAGACAAAAGAGGGCAGGATTTTCCTTTGCTTACTGAAGTTTGTCCCTTGCCACTCTCCATCCGGACCACAGATAGAGGAAGCATGATGCGGCCAGAAGGAGCCGGAGGGGGATCTCTGGTCATACTAAGGTAAGTGGTGAATTACTATTGGGAGTTACTAGTTATATTTTAAAATAAAATTGCTCCAATTATATAGTTCTTTGACGGAACAATTCCTTGGTGACCTTCCTTCCACAAAGGATTTTAAAGTGGATCTACCACATATAGAAAAGTAATGCTCATTAGTTAGAGCATTTAGCAAAAAAGTTAACCCTTTGAGTGCCAGAGGAGTACAGAATGCATTGGTACCCCTCTGGCACTCAAAGGTTTAAACATGTTAGTCATTTTTGAAAAAAACCCGTTATCTGCATAAAAATTCAAGTTTAAAAGGTGTCCAGCAACCTACTTCCTGCTTGCAGCACTGCCTCTGCTCCCGTCCTACTACCCAGTATCCTCCAATGACGGAGGCTTTCTTTCTCTAAGCTGGAGCGATCTCATTGGCAGAGATCGATATCTAGCCAATGAGATCACTCCAGCTTAGAGACAGAAATCCTCCATCATTGGAGGATGCTGGGTAGTGGGACGGAAGCTGCCTCTGTGCGGCAAGCAGAAGTAGGCTGCTGGGCACCTTTTAAACTTGAATTTTTACACAGATAACAGTTTTTTTTTCAAAAATGACTAACATGTTTAACTTTTTTGCTAAATGCTCTAACTAATGAGCGTCACTTTTCTATATGTGATAGATGCATTTTAAGGAATCAAGTTACCAAGCAGTCATGCATTGTACAGATGGAGATTTTAGCATTCCTGATCAGTATGCCAGCCCACTGGCCATAGCAGGGATCGTTCACATTTAACACTGGAGATTCAGATGCTCTTCACAACCTCCAGTATCTGGCCTACTCCTGAGGGTGTCATACATTAATATAAGGTTTATGTCTGCTGTCCTTCTGACTCATTTCACCATACACATTATACTAGAGGCTCATTGGGGACTGCAAGAAATTAGCAGTAAATACATCAGGTGGCTTGGCCTGTGCTACAGTTGCCACCTGGCTGGTATTTTACTAGCCTGAATAGGAAAAATGGGCTGTTGAAGGAGGAAAGGTTCATATTGGAATCTACTGCACTGTGATTAGATGTCGTACATGTACCCTCCACTCCAACAGGAGTGCAGGAGGGTGGGATAATTCAAGAGTAGTGTGAGAACAGAAATAACCAATCGGTAATATTCAGTCCCTCTCAATGATTGGTTAAAGGAGAACTAACTCCTAATAACAGGGCCCCACTTTCATTCCCATGGCCATAAAAACAAAATTGCCCCCGTTTTTCCCCTTGCTCCTTGGTTCTTCAGTAAGCCCTGGATGTCATGTCCATGGAGACAGACTTGACGTTTGCTACCAGAACCACAGGACCTCAGTCTCTGGTCATTCTAAATGGTAATCTTAACTCTTTTAGGACCAGAGTATGCAGTGCATTGCTTCTCAACGCTTTGGTCACCCTTCAGGTCTTTAACCCTTTGAGTGCCAGATGGGTATCCAACACATTGCATAGCGCTGGATACCCCTCTGGCACTCACAGGGTTAAAGAGTTAAGCAATCTGCTTGCTTCACTTTGTAAAAACTGCCAGCAACTGTCATGTCCGCCCCAGTGCACATGAAATCCAGGACTAATTGAACATTTTGAACAAAGGCAAAAGGGCAGAATTCATACAAGACCATTATGATTTTCTGGCCATATTAAGGTAAGTTGCAGGTTATTACTAGGAGGTGTTAGTGTTCCTTAAATCATGCTATTACAGTCTTGTGTAATATAATTATAGTATCAATGTATTCTTACAGGAACAAAACGAGGGACTGAACCGAGTTACTTGTTGACACGGTTAGAAGTACACTTAGGTTTCACTTAATCAAGAACGTTCCTCTTTTGTTCTCTTGAAATTAAAATATGAGGAAAACAGAGAAAGTGAAGGTGGGACCTAGAAAGAGACCGAGATAAGAGAAGTGCCACTCGATACTAACAGTTTTTACGAGATAAACAGTAACTATAAGGTTACTTATTCCTTTATAAGTTCATGTGGGATGGCATTTATATGGATTGTGACCCTTCATTCACCAAATAGGACCTGTAGCTCTCACTCATGCTTGAAGGGATATATTTGCAAAATTACAAAATGGATTTTAACCCTTTGGATGCCAGAGAGGTATCAAACACAATGCGCTGGATACCTCTTGCGCTCGAAGTGTTAAAAGAACAATGAAACCTATAAGTGACATGGGGTTATAGAGACATAACCCTTTAACGGGATTAATAATGTTTCGCAATAAAATCAGCTCCAATTAATCTTCATAGTATTTGGGTCGTGGAGAGTGTTATTTCAATACTGTCAGAGTTGTAGTTCAAGAGTAATTGAATGATAAAGGATCCCCCTCCCGCCCCTTTTACTAATGGAACACTGCTCACCTCAGAGCAGGAAGACTGTCCGGATGGATCGTAGAGTGGGACAATCTTTAGTGAGCATAAGGGAAAAACCTGTCTAGGGGTGCAGAGTTTTCCTTATTCTCACAGTAAGAAGATTGTCCCTTGCTGTGACCTGTCAAGTCAAATGACCAGATTCCATATCTGAGGGGAGATGGTAAAAGGGGAGGGAGGGGGATACTTTATCATTCAATTACTCTTGAACTGCAACTCTGACAGTATTGAAATAACACTGAATGGTAATTGAATGGTAAACTATTCCCCTACAACCCCATTTACCTAGTGTAAACCCCCTCCCCTCAGATGTGGAATCTGGCCTCTTGACCGGACAGATCACAACAGGGGACAGTCTTCTTACTGTGATCATAAGGAAAACCCTGCCCCCCTTGACAGGTTTTTCCTTTTGCTGACTGAAGATTATCCCTCTCTGCAATCCATCCGGACAGTCTTGGTGCTCTGAGGTGAGCAGTGTTATATCAGTAAAAGGGGCGGGAGGGGGATACTTTATCATTCAATTACTCTTGAACTACAACTCTCACAGTATTGAAATAATGCTCTCTATGGCCTAAATGCTATGAGGATTAATTGTAGCTGCTTGTATTGTGAAACATTACTAACCCTTTAAGGAGAAAGTTCAGCTTTAACACTTTGAATGCCAGATATATGTCCAGCATTTCAGCACAATGCGTTGGACACTTCTTTGGCATTCAAAGGGTTAAATAAGGCTTCTAACCCATTGAGTGTTACAGAGCCCTCCAATGCATTTCTTGTCAATGTGTTGGAGACCTCATTAGCATTCAAGGAGTTAATAGACGCTTTAAAACAACTATATACACTTCTAGACTTCACCAACAGCCACACACCTGCCTCTTAAATAACCCTTTCCACTGTTTCCTGATACAAAATACTTTTTAGTGTGCTTAGTCAATAACATGCCTATGGATAAAATGGTCTGTACTAATATATACACACTTCTGACTATGGCCTGGATTCCATCGGAAGTGATCATTGTATCATTATTTTTATCTACCCAGTAGGAATCTGTGAGATAAAACCTGTTTTGCAGTTATCACCTGTGAGAATTTCCTGTGAACCCCATCTGCTTCTCAACAGTTCTGTCCACTCTTCTCCCTATTCTGATTACTTTAAGGGCTAGCCCACCTTCCCTCCCCTAATCCCGCCAATCCTGAATAAGTCCCACCCACATTATGATGTAAATCACATCATTTGATTGTTCCCTTCCCCAGACCTTCAAAGTACTCTGGAGGCTTGGGACAAGAACGTTCTCAGGTATGCCATCACCTGCAATGTAATCCAGCCATACACTGGCCAAATTAGCATATAAATTGAACATTACAGCAATACATACTGCAGTGTGTCCACTAAATAGTTAACAGTCACTAATTATGACCACTGCATTTTGGCCCCTGCGAGACTTCAGATTACTATAAGGATTGTGCTCTTAGTAAAGGTACTTGTAAATGTCCAGCAAACTACTTACTCTATTGAAGCTAATGGTTTTGCAACCCTTAAAATACACTGGCATCATAGCTCCACCTACTGTACAATGGCTTAACTGCAGGTTGATCTAACACAACTGACAATCCATACCATTCTTCATCAAATACAGGTCAATAATGATGGACAAAAATGTAGTATCTTTTTGTGAATCAGCCTGTCTCTGCAGGGTAAAGTGACTCCAGCTCTTCTCTCTTACCCTTTCCTCTCCATTTAAGTCCATTTACAGTGAATTCGAAAATTCGACTGTGTCAGATTTCCCAATAGGCAGGGCAGGAACTACCTAAAGCTCAAAATTGTGAGGGGTGCCACATTCTGATTTGTGGCTGTGGTCAGAGCAATCCTGTACCAGTTATAGACCCCTTTAGAGGCTATTGTTTAACTCCTTGGATGCCATAGAGATCTCCAACACCTTGCATAGCAATGCATTGGAGATCGCTCTAGCAACCAAGGGGTCAAAGCTTTTTTTTCTTTTCTTTGATGAATCTGGGGGACGGGTCATGTGAATAGTGTAGATGTGGCCATGGGTAGAACGTAGGGTGCCTAGACTGCCTTGTCTAGAGGATGAGTCTAGGGGGAGAGGTCATGTGAATTGAATAGGTGTGGCCATGGGCAGAGCTTAGAGTGCCCTGTCTAGAGGATGAGTCTGGGGGTGGGGTCATGTGAATATCTTAGGGTGCCTAGATTATGAGTTTGGGGGGAGGGGTCATGTGAATAATGTAGGGGTCACCATGGGTAGAGCTTAGGGTGCCTTGTCTAGAGGAGCCTGTTATGTAAATTTGGCTGTGGGTGGGGGGAGTGGAGTTGACACTCAATAAAACCTGTCCTACAACAAAGAAACATGGGTGGAGAAGCAACCAGGGAAACTCAGTATTTGGGTGTTGACTATAGTTGATCTGTTTTAGGAGCATCCTACCTATTAGCTGCCTCTACACCACATAGAGCATGGGCAGGGGGTAAATTACTTTTTCAATCTCCATAATTAAAGAGCAACTATCATGAGAATGGTGTCCTAAGGACAGGTCTTCTCCAGAGGGTGAAGACCTGCGGTTGAAGCATGGTGCTGCATTGTGGCCCCGGAGAACCAGTGAGGGAGAAAAACAGGTTCTGAAACCCTAGTCTAAAGTCATTTCCATCACATGGGCTATGCACTCAGCCTCCACAGACCCTAGTGAAGGGCTTCTAAGACTGACACTAAGGGGTCTATTTGATAGATTTGTGTTAGCACAGCATGTCTTAAAGGGTTGTTGTGCTGTACTTAATAATAATCTATTAGTCCCAGCCTTTATAACCTTAGGCCTCTATGGTGGATGCTTCCTGCTCCTGCAGCCAAACATTGCATTGTTTCACCCAGTCCTGAATAAAACAATGTGGTATTCACCTGGAGGAGAGTGAAGCAGACACTAAAAAGGTTTGATGGGGATAAGATTCACAGAGAACATCTCCCTCATCTTCATATCAAATCTGCACAAAGCGTACATATGGGGGTAAGGTTATAAACACCAGAACCAATGGATTATTAAATAAAGAGTAAAATCAGTTCGTGCAGTGCAATCATAGCAGAGCCTGTCCTAAGGGTCTATGGAGGCTGTGTGAGGCACAAATGTTCAGACTGCATCATACCTCTCAACATTTTCCAATGCCCAAAGAGGGACACTTTTGTTTCAGGTGGTGCTGCTGCTGCTGTGGTTGTGGCATCATACCTCCCAACATTTCAAATTGCTAAAGAGGGACACTTGAGTTTTAGGGGGTGTTGCTCTGGGAGTGGCTGGTGGGCGGAGTATTAGCGAGAAGTTTTAGGCTATTTCATGACCTATTGATATCTCCTTGTGTAAAGTAATAAATGACTTATAACAAGACAAATGTATTTTATTTATACACACTAATTTATAAACACATATACTGACGTTTAAACAAACAGTAATGTGAGTTTTATTGCTGTAGATCAATATGACCCACTTATATACACACCATGCAATCTGATCTCCTAAAAAGAGGGACATCAGGTTGGGAAAGAGGGACAGGGGGATTTGAGTCTAAAAGAGGGACTATCCCTCCTAAAGAGGGACACTTGGGAGGTATGCTGCATACCTCCCAAGTGTCCCTCTTTAGGAAATATTAGGGGTCCATACTTCCCAACAGTCCCTCTTTAAGACCCAAATCCCTCTGTCCTTGTTTCCCACCCTAGAGTCCCTGTGTTTAGGAGATCCAACTGTGTGGTGTGTATATAAGTGTATTACATTGCTCCACAGCAAACTCACATTAATGTTAGTATATGCGTTTCTAAATTAGTCTGTGTAAATAAAATAGTTTGGCCTTGTTCTAAATCATTTATGCAGTTACACAAAGAGCTGTCATTAGGTCAAGTGCCCCTCTCTGGCCATGTGAAATACTGGGAGGTATGGATTGTGTTCCAGCCCAGTGCCAGCCAAGGGGGTCAGTTTGCTGATCCCACGAACAGCTGACAGGAGCCCCAGGCTTTTTGCTATGTCTGATCTGATAGGAGTAGATTTAGTAAATCATGTTAATTCTTTAATGAGATTAACAAGCATCACTGGCCCTGAGGTCTATGACCTGCCTGAAATATAGAAATGCTGGGGGGTCCTTGAGTCACATTATGCAAGCTCAGTCACCATCACAACTTATAGAATAGTGTTAAGGGGGTCAGACTGACACCTCTATAGTATAAATATTTCTTTTTTACCTATTGAAAGTACCCGCTGCCTGTTTGCCACGTACCCCAGGGGGTACTCAGGGTCAAATTTCCTAATAGGCAGAGGAGGCAACTGTCTTGAGATCTATATTTTGGGAGGTGGTGCCTCAGCTGTGCTGGCCACGCCCACGTTCTGAACTATGGGTGTGGCCAGAGCAATTTCAAAGAATCTACACCAGTTTTATACCCTTTTACAAGGGATTATTTAACCTCTTGGATGCTAGAGAGCAATTTGTTGGAGATCTCTCTAGCAAATAAGGGTTAAAGCATTGTTTGGCTTTGCTTGATATAGTCCAAGGGTATTTTCTGTGCCAGGAAATAGTGGATGGGTATAGGGGTGTGGCCATGTAAGGGAATGGGGGTAGGGCCATAAGAGGACTGGGGGTATGGTCATCGGTGGAGCTAAGGGCACCTAAAGTGCCTTGCCTTGGAAAGCCTGGGATGTGAATCTAGCACTGGGGGTACTTGTACCACAGGTTGAAAGACTAAGGCCTAGGGAAGCCTGAGATATAAAACCAGGCCTACCTATGAAAGACTTATCACTGGATTCTATTTAGAAATAAACTATATTGGTCTATGGGGAGAGATTTGAGCTTAACCCAGGGGAGGGCTGGCCTGGGGGGCAGGGAGGCAATTGCCCCCTGGGCCAGTCTTACACCTGGGCTGGTGAGCCACTCCTGCTTGTTGCTGCAAATGTAGCTACATTAGTGATACCACAGAGTTTACAATTGAAATGGAGCTACAATCCAAGTAGAGCTACAGTAGTAGCATAACCCATTTCTCTTGTAAGCTCTATAGTATCACTAGTGCAGCCTTACTTAAATTGTAAGCTCTGTAGTTGCACCAGTGTAAACCCATTTCAATTGTAAGCTTTGTGGTATTGCTTGCCTTACTTCACAACACTAACCCTTTGAGTGGCATACCTCTCTGGCACTCAAAGGGTTAATGGCAATTTTAAAGTTAACAAAAGGGGTTGGGCTGGGATGACAGTAAAATCAGGCCACTTGATTGTAGTTGCCCTCTAGGCCACAAGTTGCCAGTCCTCCCCTGGCTTAACCCCTTAAAGACCTCCCGATCCTGCGCATGGCTGACCTTTAAGGACCATGCACCTTTTTCCTTTTTTTTTCTGCTCAACAGGTTCTGGGATGTCAGAGTGGCGTGCACCCGTGCTGCCATCCCAGAATCCAATGACTTGCCAGGACCGTCACTGTCCTTAAAGGGATAGTAATGTTTCACAAAAACAGCAGCTCCGATTAATCTTCATAGTATTTGGGCCATGGACAGCATTATTTCAATACTGTCAGAGTTGTAGTTCAAGAGTAACTGAATGATAAAGTATCCCCCTCCTGCCCTTTTACCTAGTGTAAGCCGCCTCCCCTCAGATGTGGAATCTGGTCACTTGATCGGACAGGTAACAGCAAGGGACAATCTTCTTACTGTGATCATAAGGAAAACCCTGCCCCCTTGACAGGTTTATCAGGTTTTCCCACAGTGGCGTAACTATAGGTGTCGCAGGGGTCGCGACCGGGCCCGTCACTCCAGGGGCCCAGCTGCCCCCTGCGACCCCCTCCTCCTGGTGACGCAATCTCCCTCCGGCGCTCTAGTAATGCAGAGCGCTGGGAGATGACATCATCTCCCAGCGCTCTGCATTACAGAAGAGGACAGCGCTGGAGCACGTCGCGCCAGCCCGTCTCTCCTGCCACTCCACTGGACCACCAGGGATTGGGAGGTAGGAAATGGAGGCATTGTGGAGGGCCCAGGGGCCAATGCGTTCGGGGGTTGGGGGACCCATGGCACTTCTTGCACCAGGGCCCGGACCGTTCTAGTTACGCCTCTGTTTTCCCTTATGCTCACTGAAGATTGTCCCTCTCTACGATCCATCCGGACAGTCTTGCTGCTCTGTGGTGAGCAGTGTTACATCAGTAAAAGGGGCGGGAGGAGGATACGTTATCATTTAATTACTCTTGTACTACAACTCTACAACAGATCCCTCCTGTCAGTGCCCAGAATAAAGACAACCTCAGGTTCCCGGGCATTCAGCCACGCGGCCCCCACATTCTGGAACTCTTTACCCCCCTCAATCAGAGAGGCGCCATCATTACAGACTTTTAAAAAAAAGCTAAAGACCCATCTCTTTTATCAGGCATTCAGTCACCTCATGTGACCATAAGGAACTCTACATTTTATGTCTGTTTATAGAATTGTAAAGCGCTTTGAGTCTCACAGGGAGAAAAGCGCTATAAAAATCACAAATTATTATTATTATAATTATTATTATAACTCTGACAGTACTGAAATAACACTCTCCATGGCCCACATACTATGAAGATTAATTGGAGCTGCTTTTATTCTGAAACATTATCCCTTTAATGCAGGAACCAGCGTGATGGTCCTGGCGGCATGGGTCCTTAAGGGGTTAAACCAGAAACAAACGTAGTGCAGGCAACAGGAAAGGTTCATTGTGACATTAGGTCACTGGTCAAATGTATCAAGATAAAAGTTTAGTAAATATCCAGAAAAAAAGTATGTTTACGCTGTGTTTATCAACAAAAAAGTTACTTTGAGTTAATGTTTCTTTTTTTTACTTTGACACATTAATTGTAGTTACTTGGCTACATATTTGGTAAATGTTTACCTTCCTAGATATGTCTCATTGTACCTTAACTGTGAACCAAAAATTCCTAATAATAACCTCCACTTGTCTTTGTATGGGCAGAAAATCCTAATGGTTCCATATGAATTTTCCCTTATACCTTTGTTCAAGAGATAACATCTTCCATCAGTACCAAATGCCATGTTCATGGAGGCGGACATGACAGTTGCTAGCATTTTTTCAAACGAAGCAGGCTGGGTGCATGAACCTACTTAACCCGTTAACCCTTTGCGTGCCAGAGGTATACACTTTGCAAACCCCTCTGGCACTGATAGGGTTAAAGACCAGCGCACAGCCTGGGGACTTGTGGTTATGCTAACAACTGTCTTGTCCGCCTCCATGTATGTGACATCCAGGGCCTTTTTCCACACTGTGCAAAAGACACTTCAGCTTCTATATGTTGATACACTGGTTTACTTGTAAAATATTATGCAGTAGCAATAAAAGGTTAGATGTGTCCCTGCTTGATATAAGCCAAGGTTATTTTGTCTGCCAGGAAAAGTTAATGTGGCTCCATAACTCCCAAGTGTCCCTCTTTAGCAGATATTAGGGCTCAGTACCTCCCAAGTACCAAGCACACGTACCAGACCATTGCATTGAAGGGGTTCTTTGCCAATAACACAATCACGGCTCTGCTGAAGAGCCTTATCCGGTCCCGGGACCGGATTCCCCTGCAGTCAGCTAGAAGCTGACGTCAGGGAAAGGGGTGGGAGGGGGGAACTTTCAGTACGATTTTCTCTCAAACCATACAGGTTTGAGAGACAGGACTGGGGACATTTTATTTCATTTTTGAAGCACTACAATATTAAATAAACTTTAAACAAACCATTATTATCCCTTTAACCCTTTGAATGCCTACCCCTCTGGCACACAGAGGGTTAAAATCCTGGACTTTTCTGGCCAATCTGGGACATGTGGTCACCCTACCTGATGTACAGCCACCTGACGTGTGAAATGTCACATATTGATTCTATCAATACTGAAAACATTCTTGTTTAAAGGAGCAGTAAACTTTTTTTATGAAAAAATATGTAGGGATTTTCCTATTGAGTAAAATAAGGGTACTCCCACTGCCGAGAGATTTATATTTCCAGAGTTATTACAGTTTAAACCCATGTTTTTTTACATTAGCAGTGCCCTCTAGTGGTCAAATTCTAATTAGATTTCCTGTTAGATTCTAATGGAGAGGAAAGTCAGAAAAGTCAGAGACATACAGTTCTCCATAGAATGTGATAGAAACTGCTGAGTCACTTCCTGTCAGTTAGAACTATCAGGAAGTAAACACAGTAAATTCACTTCCTGTCAGAACTATCAGGAAGTAAACACAGTAAATTTGCTTCCTTATTATTTAAACTGCTATAAATTTTGAATTAAAACATCTTACAGCGATGGGAATGACATTGTTTTATTCAGCAGGAAAAGCTCTGTAAGATATGTGTTTTCATAAAAAAAGTTTACTGCTCCTTTAAATCTGGAAATGTAACAAAATGCTCTTTCCAATAAGAGCAAATGTTACATTTAGAATTTCATCCTCCTGGAAATACGCTACAACTGAGGATTCTGTTTAGTGTTATGTCTCTGTAATGATAATGTTAAAGGAGAACTACAGCCTCTTAATGTCAGCCTCTACTTGCCTTACTGTGTCCTAAAAAATATTAATGGCCCCTAGGAATTTTGTCATTGCGCTTTTGATTAAGAAATGACATATTCTGTCACATGGGCGGATTGTCCTATCGGGGGATCGGGCATTCCCCTGGTGGGCCGCTAGATCATGGGCCGGTGGGGGAGATCAGAGGATCTCACCTCACCGTCCCACAATATTTTGAAGGAGAGGTCTGTGTTGCCACAGGCACTCTCTGTGACAGCCTTCGGGTTCCTTGTTAACACTTTGAGTACCAGAGGGGTACGCAACTCATTGCTTTGCAATGCGTTGTGTACCCCTCTGGCACTCAAAGGGTTAATGCAGAGCGCCAGGATATTACATAATATCCTGGCGCCTGCTCTCCCATGCTGCACAGGGACCACAAAGGGGCATCGATAGGGATGTCGGTGCAGCTAATGGGCTGCTTTAAAAAAAAATGCCCGGGCTGGTATTCCCCTACAATCCGCCCCTGTTCTGTCAGTCCTAGATGTCATCTCCATGAAGGCGGACAGGACAGTTACTGCATAATCCTACTTACCCCGTAGGTAGAGGGGTACACAGTGCATTGCAAAGCACACACTTCTGGTCTTAAAGGGATTGTAATGTTGTAAAACAACTAGATCGCCGATCTTCTTTATAATATAAGAAACAAATTGCACTATTTCAAAGCACTTACATTTCTGTAGTTCGTAACATATCGACTGTAGAAGGATCCCCCTCCCGCCCCTTCTGGCCTCGTCACTTCTGCAGCTCATGCAGGTCTGGATGGATGCAGCCAGGGACAATGTTCAGTAAGCAAAGGAAAATCCTGCCTGCCTTCTCCAAGTATGGCAGGGTTTTCCTTATACTTAGTTACTGAAGTTTGTCCCTAGCTGCATCCGTCCGGACCTGACATGGCATGAAGGGGCGGGAGGGGGATCCTTTTACAGTGAATATGTTTTGAACTACAGAAATATAAGTGCTTTGAAATAGCGTAATTTGTTTCTTACTTGCAAACCAGGCACACTTTGTAGACCGTTCCAGTGAAATATTTCTTCCTACATCACTCTATTTTGGCTGTGCTGAAGAGCCGCAGGACGGTCCCGGTACAGGATTGTGCTTTTCTCAGCTAGATGGCAGACTTCTGGGAAACCCAAACTTTATATGCTTCCATCTCTCAAACTATAAAAGTTTGAGAGGTGGGAGCTCTTTGTATTTATCTTTTTAATGTCAACAATATAAATTTTTGTCAAATTCTAGCAATACTATTCCTTTAAACAAACATAAATGTTAGCTGTATTCTTGTGGAACAATGTGATACCCTTTTATACACCTCACATAGTCTGATCTGCAAAGAGGAATAACCAAGGTACGAAAGAGGGACAGAGGGATTTAGGTGTCACAGAGGGACGCCAGAATAGAAAAGAGGGGCAGAGGAAATTGGGTGTCACAGAGGGACGTCAGAGTAGTAAGGAATGACAGACGGATTTGGGTGTCACAGAGGGATGTCAGAGTAGGAAAGAGGGACAGAGGAATTTGGGTGTCACAGAGGGACGCCAGAGTAGGAAAGAGGGTCAGAGGAATTTGGGTGTCACAGAGCGACGTCAGAGTAGGAAAGAGGGACAAAGGGATTTGGGTGTCACAGAGGGACGTCAGAGTAGGAAAGAGGGACAGAGGGATTTGGGTGTCACAGAGGGACGCCAGAGTAGGAAAGAGGGACAAAGGGATATGGGTTTCACAGAGGGACGCCAGAGTAGGAAAGAGGGACAGAGGGATTTGGGAGTCACAGAGGGACACCAGAGTAGGAAAGAGGGACAGAGGAATTTGGGTCTGAAAGGGGGACACTTGGAATTTATGCAACTATCGATCACATGAAATATTTAAAGCTGAACTAACACCGCTAACAAACCTTGTCTTTAATAATTCCCTAACTGGCGACTAGCTGCTTAGTAGCAGTAGTCGCCAGAATTATTGCCTCTTCATGAAGAAATTTGAAGTGATCCTCGGCTGACAGGCAGGACGGAGCGCGGACATCTTGCCCTAGTGACGTCCGCGTGCCTGCTCTGTCAGTCCCTTCTGGAGCCGAATGGCTCCTAGCAACGTCTCCTACAGCTGTCTGGGACTGACAGAGCAGGCGCGCGGACGTCACTAGGGCAAGATGTCCGCGCTCCGTCCTGTCTGTCAGCTGAGGATCACGTCAAACTTCTTCATGAAGAGGTAATAATTCTGGCGACTAGCACTACTAAGCAGCTAGTCGCCAGATAGGGAATTATTAAAGACAAGGTTTGTTAGCGGTGTTAGTTCCGCTTTAAGTACCAGAGGGTGCACAATGCATGACCGAGCAAAGCATTGATAAAACGGAAGTAACCCATCGAGTCTACTGTAGGTGACCTTATCAATATGCTCAGAAACCAACTCCATGCCATCAGATGACGTCCAGTCAGACCTTGGGGCAGACCAGCAAAATGTAGAAAAAATATATTATTGAAACATAACACCAAACACAGCACTAGTGTTTCAGCTGCTGAAAGCCATTTACATCTCAGTCATACAGCCCCTGTTTAAAGTGGATTTCAGATGCTGAAATGTGAAATCTGTGTTTGGTGCTGTGTTTTAACCCTCTGAGTGCCAGAGGGGTACGCTTTACAATGCGTTGCGTACCTCTCTGGCACTCATAGGGTTAATAGATCTTTTTTCTGCATGATGCTGGTGGGCCCCATACCTGGGGAAGCAATGCATTACACACCCCGCTGGCAATTAAAGGGTTAACGGGCCTTGTGCACAAAAGAAAAGAGGAGTAATTCTGGAGCAAACCCTCTATACCACAGAAGGGGCATGTACAAATTATCCAAATGCCTAGCTATGCCATAACGATTTTAACCCATTGAATGCTAGTGAGGTCTCCATCGCATTGTGAAGAGCAATTGGATTTTTTTGTCCCTTAACGGTTTCAGTGCCCAAGAGGTTTCTGGCATTCAAAGGGTTAAGATGCATGGGTTTGCCCTAGAATTGCTCCGCATTTCTTGCACATACGTCCTTATGTCAGCAACCTAATACATAATAAACTGGGATACAGAATATCAGTCTGAATCATATACTATTTTGTTGAGGTCAGTGCGTATAAGGAAATGTCCTTACCTGAGTATCAATCATCATCATCATACAATGCCCCACATTGCTCTTTGTGCTCCGCAAAATCCAATATTTATCAGGGTACCAAGGGCAGAATGTGTCCCTCCTCCTCTTCCTAGAGAGCTTCTGGTATAACCATGCAGTTGAATGGGCAGATTTGTCACTGCCCTGTCGCCCTGTCACTCCATAGCCTGTCAATCTGGGTATTAGTCCATCCTAGCACCAGCTAGTGAAAATACACTGTCTCTTTACACAAGGTAGGGCCGGGGGCTGCTCAGATGCAGCACACAAGGCAGGTACAAGCTGTAGATTCCAGGCACTAGCAGACAGCGTCTTCAAATGCATATCATCAGCCAGAACTGAGGAATGAATAGGGACAAAAAACGCAACCTCAACAGAACGAGAGAAGAAGATGGAATCTGGTCTGGGAGAAGAAAATAGAACAGCAAACAGCAACATAAATAGGTGTCCTGCAGATGGATATAGAAATAGCACCAGCATTCATATTAATAATGTAAGAATATGCAAATCATTATAAATATACAAATGAATGCTTGAAATGATCCGTTATATAAGAAGGCAGAGGGGGTTTCATAGCATCTTCCCTGTAGACGTGAAATCCATTGTGTCGCTCTTCACTGATTCTGCAAAGTAGATTTGGTGGAGAAAGGGATCCTTGGTCTATGGGTGTCCTTGTGTCACCTTTAGGTATAAGGAGGGGGTGGGAGGAAGGGACGGGGGTCCAGCTAAAATAAGCCAACCATCTCCAATTTACAGTAATGACCTCAGTGACCTTAAGGGTGAAGAGTCACCAATAAGACAGTTGATCATTGCACATTCAGTCTGGCTGTTGTGAACATGGGATCCAGGAGGTCTGTGGTAGGGAACAGAGCTGGCGTGGCTGTCAGTGAATCTTCTGAGTGAGCTGCTGGTGTTGTTTTTGATGGACAGGGACAGAGAAGGAATGCAAGTCCATGAAACAGATGCAGCCACATTGCTGTGTAACTACAAAGGCCATGCAAGGAGGGAGGGAGAGAGTGTAGGGAGGAGGGAGAGTGGAGCGCTTTAAGGAAACCAATGAGTAACATGTGCACAGTTCAATGGCAGGGGATGTTCTGTAATGGCAAATGAGCCTCAGAATCCACTCCCCACAGCACAAGGAGAATTCCAGCTGCACAGCCTGGGATGCCTGTCTGTGCTTATCTCAATCGATGTTCATTAAATAAAATAAAAAAAGCTTTATTGCTGAACAGACATAGCCAATCTGGAGTGACAGCTTGTAATGGGCAGAAGTAAGGGAGCGTCTCTCTGTTAATTGCATGTATTAAATGTCACCCCCCCACACCCTTACCACTACCCTCCCCCTTCTTCACTGGTATAAAAACTACCAGCACCAAGGCTTCACATCCCAAGGGCCCATACTGAGGCTGGTGTATCCACCCTTTGAGTGCCAGTGAGGTAACCAATGCATTGCAAACCAATGTGTTGGCTATATCTCTGGCACTCAAAGGGTTAAACAAAACTAAAGCAATTCTACAGCAGACCAATCACACCACAAGGGAGAATAAAATTTCCCGTTGATGTAAATGGAAATTTTAACCCCTTAAATGCTAGACAATTCTCCAGATCTGTCTAGCATTCAGTGAGTTAAAACCACCTTTTTATATCAATGTTCACATCCCACATCCCATTCACATCCCAAGGGCCCATACTGAGGCTGGTGTATCCACCCTTTGAGTGCCAGTGAGGTAATCAATGCATTGCAAACCAATGTGTTGGCTATATCTCTGGCACTCAAAGGGTTAAACAAAACTGAAGCAATTCTACAGCAGACCAATCACACCACAAGGGAGAATAAAAATTCCCGTTGATGTAAATGGATATTTTAACCCCTTAAATGCTAGGCAAGTCTCCAGAACTGTCTAGCATTCAGTGAGTTAGAACCACCTTTTTATATCAATGTTTTTTTTAATTTTTAATTTCACCTCTTCCCAGCGGCGTAGTTGTTTCTTTCTAGAATCGCACCTGCCACAAGTGGGGCGATTTTGGTGCAGGTTGGTCAATTATTAATAAAGATGTCACATCGTTTATAATAACATACTGTGCTAGAGATCTCTCCAGCATTCATGGGGTTAAAGGGATAGTAATACGTAAAATGTAAAAAAAAAAAATTGTTGTAAGGTTTATCCCCCTGAGTAAAACAAGGGTACTCCCGCTGCTGAAAGGTGTTTTATTCAAAAGTTATTATAGCTCAAATTTGAATTTTTTAGGTGCAGTTTCACAGTGGCCTGAAATTGTACAGTGGCACTGTTATTACACCATCCTATTGAGATTTATGGTCCACGGACCAGAGCTGTCCATAGGATGGTGTAGCAACAGCGCCACTGTACAATTTCAGGCCACTGTGATATTGCACCTAAAAATTTTTAATTTGAGCTATAATACCTTTAGAATATACACCTTTCAGCACTGAGAGTACCCTTTTTTTACTCAGGTGGATAAACACTGCAATATATATATTTTTACATATTAAGTATTACTATCCCTTTAAAAGCCCTGTTTAAATCAGTTGACTTTTATAACTGGCCCCTATAACGCAGTGGGTAAGTCCCAGAATTACTCCATGTCATCTTAGTACATCAGGCTCTGAGAGGTTACTTTTTTATTATTATTATTTAACCTTTTGAGTGCCAGAGAGGTATCCAACGCCTTGCAGCACAAGGCGTTGGATACCTCTCACTGGTATTCAAAGATTTAAATCCCGTGGACGCCAGAGAGGTCCTGAGGGGTTAATTCCGCAAGCTTATTTATAGGTACAAGCCGAACGATGTACCTTCAGATGACCTTCACCATAGCCATTCCGATCAGCTGATTCTACTGGGTCATACGCATGAAGAATGGTGGAGCAATTCTAGGGACAACCAACCACACGATAGGGGAGAACTAACAATTCCCATTGATTCAAATGGGGCTTCGCAATGCGATAGAGACCTATCTTTCAGTCAAAGAGTTAAAAGGCTTTGCTATGCATTGGAGATCTCTCTAGCATTCAAGGGCATGGATTTTAACCCTTTCAATGCCAGAGAGGTATAGAATGCATTGCAATGCATATAATACTTCTCTGGCTCTCAAAGCTTTAAATCAATGGGAATTCTTTTTCGCCTTCTCGGTGTCGTTGGTTTGTTCCACTTTTCTTTTGTGCACGCTGCCCCCCTTTCCTCAGTTCAGTAATGTAAAGAGGTGCAATTCTGGATCAAACCAACTGCACCATACAATACAAATACAAAGTCCAAAAATGTCCAATGATATAAGAGGGGATTTTAAGAGCTTCAATGCTAGCGAGGTCACTAACGCATCGCAAATCAATGCATGTGAGAACTGTAGCATTCAATTCAAGGGGTTAAGAGCTTTCATGTGTACCCCAATAGACTTAGCTGGAAACCTTCTTGTCCCAAGTTCCAGGAGAAACACTGTAGAGCTGAGGGTGGGAGTGCCCAGACAATGGAGTGACTAGAACCTACTGGGCCCATGAAATATGAGGCTTTGCCCTCCACCTAACTGAATTGTCTGGCTTTCAAATAGTTAATGAAGGAAAAGGAAAGGGGCTGACTGTTGCTATTCGTATCTTATGGCTGGCAGCAACCTTATGTGATGATCATACCTGTAAACTTTCTCTTCTCCTCTGGTGCCACTGGGGGATATAATTGATGTGAGTTGTGTCAAAAATGGGTGGGGCTTACTCACGAGTGGAGGTGGGGCTTAACGGGTGCATCACAAAGTGGGAGGAACAGGGTGGGAAGGAGCAAAAGTGGGTAGAGTTTCAGAGGAAACTCCCCACATCCAGAGAATCAGTCTCTATCCCTGGAGACCCGATAATGCACTCATGGACGTCCGAAGGGGGGCACTTGCCCCCCCTACAATTACCCCCTCCATATAAACAAAGGGGCTGGCCGGGCTGGCCTGGGGGTCATATTATGGCTTTGTCCCCCCTGGAAACATTTCTACGGACACCCCTGAATGCTTTGTCAAAAAAAGAGTCTCTGGGGAAAATCCGGAGAGTTCCCAGGTATGGGGATGATGTCATTGGCCACCAATCAAGATAAGAAACTGGTATGATTGAAAGCGTGGGGGTCACAGGATATTACAGAGTAAATAGGTCCCCTTGGTTGCCTGGGCCTTGTCGCAATTGCACCCCATACCTGGCACAGCACTTACATTTTACTTACAGAGATGCTGCAAAATGGGGTCTAGAAATGACCTCTCCTAGACCAGAGTGGTCTCACTCAGACCCCTGCACGGTGAACCGGTACACGTAAGAGGTCATGAATACCAGCACATCAGCAAGGATCGAATCTGTCCTTAAAGGAGATCTATCACCCCTACACATGTTGGACTACATAGGTCGTTTATGTAGCGACTAGCTTGGGCAAAGTTTTCATTGTTTAAAAAACATCGCTATTTAGCCAATTTAATCCATTAAATATTGCCCTGGTCCATGGGCGTCCGCAGGGGGGGCACTTGCCCCCCCCCCTGGATTTTCATCTTGCCAATGCCACTTAATACATGAACCTGAGCGTAGCTCTCGCTCGCACTCTGAAGTACCTCTCCTTCTGCTGCCCGCGGTGATCATCTCTCCTCTCCCCCTCCGCGACGCCCGTCACGCACAGTTGGCAGCCAATGAGAAAGGGGTATCCAACTCTCCTCTGTCATTGGCTGCAGTGCGGTCTGCACTGCAGCCAATGAGAGAGGAGAGTTGGATACCCCTCTCTCATTGGCTGCCAACTGTGCGTGACGGACGTCGCGGAGGGGGAGAGGAGAGGTGATCGCCGCGGGCAGCTGAAGGCATCGCAGAGAGGAGAGGTGATCGCCGCAGGCAGCTGAAGGAGCGGTGCTGCAGACAGCGAGCGAGAGCTACAGACCCTGCTCAGGGGGAGACCTGGTGGACTGCATTCAAGGTAAGGCTGGGTGCACTCTAAGACATCCATGGGCGTCCGCAGTGGGGGGCACTTGTGAAGCTTATGGGGCAATGTGAAGCTGATGGGGGCAATGTGAGAGCAAGTTGGAGCTGATGGGAGCAAGTTGAAGCTGATGTTGCAATGTGAGGGCAAGTTGGAGTTGATGGAGCAATTTGAGGGAAAGTTGGATCTGATGGGGGCAATGTGAGGGCAAGTTGGAGCTGATGGAGCAATGTGAGGGCAAGTTGGAGCTGATGGGAGCAAGTTGAAGCTGATGGGGCAAGTTGGAGCTGATGGGGCAATGTGAGGGCAAGTTGGAGCTGGTGGAGCAATGTGAGGGCAAGTTGGAGCTGATGGGAGCAAGTTGAAGCTGATGTTGCAATGTGAGGGCAAGTTGGAGTTGATGGAGCAATTTGAGGGAAAGTTGGATCTGATGGGGGCAATGTGAGGGCAAGTTGGAGCTGATGGAGCAATGTGAGGGCAAGTTGGAGCTGATGGGAGCAAGTTGAAGCTGATGGGGCAATGTGAGGGCAAGTTGGAACTGATGGGAGCAAGTTGAAGCTGATGGGGCAATGTGAAGGCAAGCTGGAGCTGATGGGAGCAAGTTGAAGCTGATGGGGCAATGTGAGGGCAAGTTGGAGCTGATGGGGCAATGTGAAGGCAAGCTGGAGCTGATGGGAGCAAGTTGAAGCTGATGGGGCAATGTGAGGGCAAGTTGGAGCTGATGGGGCAATGTGAGGGCAAGTTGGAGCTGATGGAGCAATGTGAGGGCAAGTTGGAGCTGATGGGAGCAAGTTGAAGCTGATGGGGCAAGTTGGAGCTGATGGGGCAATGTGAGGGCAAGTTGGAGCTGGTGGAGCAATGTGAGGGCAAGTTGGAGCTGATGGAGCAATGTGAGGGCAAGTTGGAGCTGATGGAGCAATGTGAGGGCAAGTTGGAACTGATGGGAGCAAGTTAAAGCTGATGGGGCAAGTTGGAGCTGATGGGGCAATGTGAGGGCAAGTTGGAGCTGGTGGAGCAATGTGAGGGCAAGTTGGAGCTGATGGGAGCAAGTTGAAGCTGATGTTGCAATGTGAGGGCAAGTTGGAGTTGATGGAGCAATTTGAGGGAAAGTTGGATCTGATGGGGGCAATGTGAGGGCAAGTTAGAGCTGATGGAGCAATGTGAGGGCAAGTTGGAGCTGATGGGAGCAATGTGAGGGCAAGTTGGAGCTGATGGAGCAATGTGAGGGCAAGTTGGAACTGATGGGAGCAAGTTGAAGCTGATGGGGCAAGTTGGAGCTGATGGGGCAATGTGAGGGCAAGTTGGAGCTGGTGGAGCAATGTGAGGGCAAGTTGGAGCTGTTGGGAGCAAGTTGAAGCTGATGTTGCAATGTGAGGGCAAGTTGGAGTTGATGGAGCAATTTGAGGGAAAGTTGGATCTGATGGGGGCAATGTGAGGGCAAGTTAGAGCTGATGGAGCAATGTGAGGGCAAGTTGGAGCTGATGGGAGCAAGTTGGAGCTGATGGGGCAATGTGAGGGCAAGTTGGAGTTGATGGGGCAATTTGAGGGAAAGTTGGATCTGATGGGGGCAATGTGAGGGCAAGTTAGAGCTGATGGAGCAATGTGAGGGCAAGTTGGAGCTGATGGGAGCAAGTTGAAGCTGATGGGGGTAATGTGAGGGCAAGTTGGAGCTGATGGGGGCAAGTTGGAGCAAGTTGAAGCTGATGGGGGCAAGTTGAAGCAAGTTGAAGCTGATGGGGCAAGTTGGAGCAAGTTGAAGCTGATGGGGGTAATGTGAGGGCAAGTTGGAGCTGATGGGGGCAAGTTGGAGCAAGTTGAAGCTGATGGGGGCAAGTTGGAGCTGATGGTGGCAATGTGAGGGCAAGTTGGAGCTTTATGTGATGACTATTCCCCTCCCCTTCATGACATTGTGAAAAAGGACAGAGTATGGATGTCATTAAAATTATGCCCCCCCCGGAAAAATTTCTGCGGACGCCCATGCCCTGGTCCTACTTTCAGATAGACTGCGGGTACAGCTCTGTACCACAGTCTGTCACTCTTCCTCTACTCCCTCCCTCTCTCCAGCCTCCTCCGATGATGGAGGCCTTCTGCCTGTAAGCTGGAGCGCTCTCATTGGCCAGAGAGCACTCCAGCTAATAGAAAGCCTCTGTCATTGGAGGAGGCTGGAGAGAGGGAGGGAGTAGAGGAAGAGTGACAGACTGCGGTACAGAGCTGTACCCGCAGTCTATCCAAAAGTAGGACCAGGGCAATATTTAATGGATAAAATCGGCTAAATAGCAATGTTTTTTAAAAAATGAAAACTTTACCCAAGCTAGTCGCTACATAAACGACCTATGTAGTCCAAAATGTGTAGGGGTGATAGATCCCCTTTAAGGAAAGGTAATTTCCCTGGACCTCTGTGTTAAACAAGGTCTATGTCAGGCTTCATCGAAGTCTGTGTTTGTGAATATGTCTGTGTGTGTGTTTTGTGTGTCTGTCTGTGTATGTGTGTCTCTGTGTTTGTGTGCATCTATGAATGTGTTTGTGTATGTCTTTGTGTGCGTTTGTGTGCCTCTGTGTTTATGTGCATCTGTGTGCGCGTGCACGTGTCTGTGTGAGTGTCCCTGTGTGTGTGTGTTTGTGTGTGCATGTGTATGTCTGTGTGTGAATGCGTTTATGTGCATCTGTGTGCGCGCGTGTCTGTGTGAGTGTCCCTGTGTGTGCGTGTGTCTGTTTGTGAATGCGTTTGTGTATCTCTGTGTTTAGGTGTGTGTGCGCTCGCATGTCTGTGTGAGTGGGTATATGAGTGTCACTATCTGTGTGAGTGTGTGTGCATTAATTAGTACTATGGACACCTACAGCTGTATCCAATAAGCAAAAGAGCACTTCTGGAGAAAACCAGCTTCATCACAGAGGAGAAATGAAAATACTCAGCAATTTGACTGCCAGTTAATAAACATCCTTGAATTTTTTTAACCCATTGAATGCTAGAGACGTCTCATGCTTTGGAGACGTCTTTAGCATTCATCGGGTTAAAAAAAATGTTAGGGCAGTTACTTGCCTCTGGACTTGTATAGTACTGTGTTACAGAAAACACGTCTGCTACCTAAATACTGTGCATGATAAACACTCTGGAGACACAGACCCAGCAGCACAAGGATGTAATTCCCCGGAGGTAAGACACAGTCTGGCAGATGCTCATCTTCCATTAGTCCGAAATCCCAGGTCAGGCTGAGTAATCTGAGGAAACATTGGGAGGGACCTTAGAACGTTCCCTCTGAATCACACCAGAGCTGTATCTGGTTTTGTAAATAGTGAGGGTGATCTAATAATCTCAGAGCCGGTTGAAACGGAGTGGAAGAGAAGATAATATGAATGATCAGAGGTGAGAAAGTGTTTGTGGATGTCAGGATTAAGGATATTATATCTGGAATGTTTTGTGCGCAAGCTGCCAGACACAGAGGCCCTCGCTTACAGCAATGCTACGCAGTAAAAGCTTCTCCGGTGTCCTGGGATATATTTTTGGTAATCGTTACCACGCCAGTCTTTCTATATATAGGGCAAGCACTGAATCCAGAGTTTTACAATTTGTCTAAAAGCAGAAGCTTAATAAAGTGAATATTCAGTTTATGTATTAAAGGAATAGTAATGTTTCATAATAAAATCAGCTCCAATTAATCTTCATAGTATTTGGGCCATGGAGAGTGTTATTTCAATACTGTTAGAGTTGTAGTACAAGAGTAATTGAATGATAAAGTATCCCCCTCCCGCCCCTTTTACTGATGTAACACTACTCACCTCAGAGTAGCAAGACTGTCCGGATGGATCACAGAGAGGGACAATCTTCAGTGATCATAAGGAAAAACCTGTCAAGGGGGCCAGGGTTGTCCTTCTGCTCACAGTAAGAAGATTGTCCCTTGCTGTGATCTGTCCGGTCAAGAGACCAGATTCCACCTCTGAGGTGAGCAGTGTTACACTAGGTAAAAGGGGTGGGAGGGGGATACTTTATCATTCAATTACTCTTAAACTACGACTCCAACAGTATTGAAATAACACTCTCCATGGCTCAAATACTATCAAGATTAATTGGAGCTCGTGTTTTGGTGAAACATTACTATCCCTTTAAGAAGAACTGGAGGCAGATGCACTAAAGAGTTGATAAGTGGAGATAACTTCTCCAGTGTGATAAACTTACCAACCCCTATATACATCCATGGGATTTATGTACAATGAGCTCTACAACTCCCCATAGCACTTACTTAGGGTTGCCACCTTTTCTTAAAAAAAATACCGGCCATGGCATTCTCTCCATAGACTTAACATTGGACAGAAGCCATTTTTTTTACCGGCCTGCCGGTAAAATACCGACTGGGTGGCAACCCTACACTTACTTCTGTGTCCCACCTACCATCCTCTATAAAGGTTTGAGAGATAGGACTTGCACCGATCGTTTTCTTTTTAATTTATCTACAATATTACTTTATAGCAATCTAGGACATTACTATCCCTTTAACACTTTGAGTGCCTGGCGCTCAAAGGGTTAAAATAACAACCATATTTTGTTGAAATTGAAGTCAGGTTTCCTAACTTTATGCACAATGTTGATTTTGACGCCACGTGACTAGTAGAACGGATCAGCTGTCACTTCACATAACTAAGAAACATTGAAAACCAGTGGGCATGATTATTTTTTCGATGTAACCATGGCAACTATAACAATTCCCAGTAAAAGTAACTGTCCCCTACATGAAAGGATCATGAGACATAAACCCCTCAATCTGATTGCGCAGGTTTTAATAAGATTGGCAGTATGCAGTTTCGTCCCCTGCTGATACCCCACTAAAGCACATATGCCTCTGGTTATCTTAAATACATTTTCGTAGGTTGTTTATTGCCACGGAAGCTATGGAAGTATCATGATGCGTTGGAGACATTTCTAGCATCTGAGAGCTTAAAGTGAAAGTAATGTTTCATAATAAAAGCAGCTCTAATTAATCATCATAGTATTTGGACTTTGGAGAGTGTAATTTCAATTCTGTCAGAGTTGTAGTTCAAGAGTAATTCAATGACAAAGTATCCCCCTCCCGCCCCTTTTACTGATGTAACACGGCTCAGCCAGATCAGAAGGGAGGTGCCCAGGTAGATTGCAGAGAGGGACAATCTTCAATTAAGATAAGGGAAAAACCTGTCAAGGGTGGCAGGGCTTTCATTGTTCTCACAGGAAGAAGATTGTCCCCTGCTGTTATCTGCCTGGTCTATGGACTGGATTCCACATCTGAGAAGAGATGGCTTACACTAGGTAAAGGGGCAGGAGGGGAAACTTTGCTTGTGAATATCTCTCAAACCATAAAGGTTTGAGAGATAAGACTTATATCGTTCTTCATGTTTTTTAATGCCTACAAAATAAAATAAAGATAAAACAAAGTATTACTATCCCTTTAAAATATGAAATAAGTGTTTATGTTTGTTGAATAGTGTTATTGTTGAAAGGTTGGGAGATATGAGGCATGAAGAATTACTTAGGGCCAAATTCAGGAAGATAAAGAGGATTAGAGATGCACCGATACCATTTTTTTAAGACCGAGTACGAGTACCGATACTTTTTTCAAGTACTCACCGATACCAATTACTGATACCTTTTTTTGCGGTCATTTGCCAGTTTTCTAAGTACCTAAAAAAAAAAGTATTGGTATTGGTGAGTACTTGAAATATACACACACAAACACATACATACATACACACACACCACCTCTTGATTTCTCCCCTTTTGCCTCTTTCTACCCCTCTTGATTCCCACCTTTTGCTTCATTCTCCCCCTCTTGGGCCCCCTTCTTTTGCCTTGGCTTTTTCTCTCCCTTTTGATCCCCCTTTCTCCCCCACCTTCTCCTTGACTCACCCTTTTGCCTCTCTCTCCCTCCTGATCCCCCCTCCCTTTGCCTCTTTCTCCCTCTTGACCCCACTCTCTGCCTCTTTCAGCACCCGCTGCCCCATCTTGCCTCCCTTACTCTCCTCTGCCGGGTGCTCGCTATTCTCTCGCGAGCCCCGGCAGAGGTCAGCGTCGGAGCGTTGTCATGGTAACCCGCGGCAACGATCCGACGCTACAGGAGTGAGAGAGGTGACCGGGGAGCATTGTGAGCAGCTCCCCAGGCTCCCTCTCTGCAGCACCGACCCTGACACAGGGTATCGGTGCTGGCATTGGCCGCATTTGCGCGAGTACAAGTACTTGTGCAAATGCTGGTATCGGCACCGATACCAGTATCTGTATCGGTGCAACCCTAAAGAGGATACATTCAAGAGCAAACCAACAGTAGCGCAGGACACCAACACAAATTCCCATTTAAATGTCACTTTTAACCCTTTAAATGCTACCAGCGGCTCCAAAGTATTTGTTACTGGACTTTTTGGGGAATATTTAGTTGTTCCTTCTGGTACAATTGATTTGCTGTACAATTTCTCCACGTTTCTTTTGAACACGTGGGCTTTCGTATTACTAAATCTCAAGAGTATAAGTGGAAGGTGGCAGACAGGTTTGAAAATTAAAGAGCTCACCTGGTATCCATAGAAACCATAGAGGTGGGTACCTGGAAGTAAGATACACCTGTGTGAATCGATACTAAGTCACATGGCTGGATTTACATTGCAGGCTCCCCAGGCGAGGCACTCTAGGCACACTCAGCTCCACCCAAGGCCACACCCCTACTCCTCACATAGCCCCTCCCCAGAAATCCACAATTTGCTGGCACAGAAAATACCCTTGAAGTATAAAAAGCAAGGACAAAAGATTTATCCACTTGGTTGCTCGAGAGAGCTGCAACGAATTGCTTCACAGTGTGCTGAAGATCTTGCTAGAATTCAAACGGTTAGAATAATAGCCAGTAAAGGGTATATAAACTGGTGCAGGAACATTGAGATTTACCTGATCACACCCTCAATTTATTATGTGGGTGTGGACCTCTAAGCAGTTGCCTATTCTGCCTAAGACATGCGTGGTCCAGAGCCAGGGGTGGATTGTAGGGGAATATCAGCCCGGGCATTTTTTTTTAAAACAGCCCACCAGCTGCACCGACGTCCCTATCAACGCCCCCTTGTGGTCCCTGTGCGGCATGGGAGAGCAGGCACCTGGTTAACAAGGAACGCGAAGGCTGTCACAGAGAGTGCCTGTGGCAACACCTCTCCTTCAAAATATCGTGGGACGGTGGGTGAGATCCTCTGATCTCCCCCACCGGCTCCTGATCTAGCGGCCCACCGGGGGATGCCCAATCCCCCGATAGGACAATCCGCCCATGTCCAGAGCCTTGCTAGCAACCTGAGGCCCTCCATCTGTTCAGAACTACAATCCACATCATCCCCAGCCAGGGTTCATTGGCTGGGGATGAAGGGAATAATAGTTAGGAACAGCTGGAGGGCCTCAAGTTACACATCGATGTTCCAGAGTCTGCAAATGAGAAGTAAAAAACCACATTAATATTATATAACTCAGTCTGTTATTAAACACAGCTAAATATAGGGCACAGTCTGAGGATGGTTGCTAGGATTGTTGCTACATCAAAAAATGACATGGGTTTTTCATCTGGGAATTGAAAATGGGGTCATATACTTTTAACTCCTTCTATGCAAGAGGGGTCTTCCAAAAGTAGTAACTTCTAAAAGCACAACGAGCGATAAATGTGGCTTTAACCTTTTCAGTGCCACAGGGGTATGCAAGGCAATGGCACTGAAAGGATTAAGCAGATCTAATGTGGATACAGCAAAAGAAATTAACATAAAGTGCCCACAATGCGCCACCAAAACACAAAGGGTCATTTTTCTGAAAAGATTTATTTTACAGAAAAATTACTAGGAACCACATATAATTCCAAAATCTAAACTAACCACTCCCGTGCCTCCCCTTCAATATACACAAAGCATAAAGGCAGCTCACAATATAATATCTGCACTATACGATATAAAAAAAACTTACAATATATATATCCCTTGGAGCGCCTAATATATAATACTCAGCCAAATACAATGTGACCAAATGGGTTTTTTATTAAAAATAAATATAAAATCAACCTATAGAATAAGCCTATACTTAATAGAGAACAATTCTATATATAGTAACAGTAATACAAATGACACTCCAGCCTTCGGAGATATTGGAGTCCAGCAAGCCTCAGCTTTAATGGCGCCTAAGCCTATGCTCGCAAAGTCCTCCCTCTCCTAACGCTGCAGTGCCTAAGTTTCACAAAATGAAAGATATATTCCAAAATAATGTGGCCACCAAAAAAATATACAAATTTCCCCCAAAAGAATATACTATATGTGTAAAGTACCAATTTGAATAAACCAAAAATTCTACTGTGTTTTTGTGTTCCAAAAATAAACGTGCCACCTATGTAATATTTTAAAGTGTCTATCCAGATCCACAATATATTTCCAGAATATCCAATAATTATAACAAAAATTCCACTGTGTTTGTAAATATGTGTTCCAGAAAAAAAACAAGAATCACCCTCGTGTTGAATCCTTCAAACGGACTTAACATCCATGTGTTACTTTGTACCGTATAGGTTTCACTTTGTGTATAACTCAAGCACGGGATCCTAGGCCTTCCCCAGGGAATGGAGACTTAGTCATCGGTAGGGTTATTGACTTCAAATATGTAATATTCTTACCCGCTCATCTCTTCACTCGTCTCCTTCTGACCCCCTCACCTGCGGTGATCCGTAAATTCCAACCACTAGGTCCGTCGGTGGATGGAGACTACACTCCGCGGGTTAAATTTCCAGTTCGGTCATTCGCCCTTACCTCTTCACTCCCGTCACCTGGTCTGCTCTTTCCTCTCGGCCTTTCACAGATCTCACCCGGCTATTTGAGTTTATCTTCTTTTTTACTACTGTTCTCTCTCTTCACAATATCCTCTTAGGCTCCTCCCTCCAACGCGTTTCAAAGATCACGGTCTACTTCGTCTGGGATCAGACCAGGTGACGGGAGTGAAGAGGTAAGGGCGAATGACCGAACTGGAAATTTAACCCATGGAGCGTAGTCTCCATCCACCGACGGACCTAGCGGTTGGAATTTACGGATCACCGCAGGTGAGGGGGTCGGAAGGAGAGGAGTGTAGAGATGAGTGGGTAAGAATATTACATATTTGAAGTCAATAACCCTACCGATGACTAAGTCTCCATTCCCTGGGGAAGGCCTAGGATCCCTTGCTTGAGTTATACACAAAGTGAAACCTATACGGTACAAAGTAACACACGGTGTTAAGTCCGTTTGAAGGATTCAACACGAGGGTGATTCTTGTTTTTTTTCTGGAACACATATTTACAAATACAGTGGAATTTTTGTTATAATTATTGGATATTCTGGAAATATATTGCGGATCTGGATAGACACTTTAAAATATTACATAGGTGGCAAGTTTATTTTTGGAACACAAAAACACAGTGGAATTTTTGGTTTATTCAAAATGGTACTTTACACATATAGTATATTCTTTTGGGGGAAATTTGTATATTTTTTTGGTGGCCACATTATTTTGGAGTATATCTTTCATTTTGTGATAGTTAGGCACTGCAGCGTTAGGAGAGGGAGGACTTTGCGAGCATAGGCTTAGGCGCCATTAAAGCTGAGGCTCGCTGGACTCCAATATCTCCAAAGGCTGGGGTGTCATTTGTATTACTGTTACTATATATAGAATTGTTCTCTATTAAGTATAGGCTTATTCTATAGGTTGATTTTGTATTTATTTTTAATAAAAAAACCATTTGGTCACATTGTATTTGGCTGAGAATTATATATTAGGCGCTCCAAGGGATATATATATATAGGAACCACATATAGGTAGATTTTAGTTATCTGTACCCCTGCACCGGTCATGGATGCCCCAGTGTTCATGTAAAAAGATCATGAAAATCAGCGTTGTCATGGGGATTGGAGGGGACAAAGGGGAGGTTGGGAAATCTTTATTAAAAGAAAATCCTGTCCATGTCAGCTGATTCAGAAGAAGATGCTGGGAAGCCATCCCTGAATCACACATGCTGGCTGGAGCCGTTACCATGGACACCGCTAGCCCGGCTTCCCTGGTCTCCTTCCTCTCAGCTATTGTGAGATCCTTGCTAAACCCTCATGGAGAGGGAATAGGGAGGGGGGGTGGGGATTTAGTTATTTATTGATTCAAACTCTTGGATGCTACTTCTCCAACGCATTGCATCATAATGCGTTGGAGATGTCTCTATCATCCAAGGGGTTAACAGCAGATTGCCCACAAATTAAAGAGAAATCACAATTATTTTCTTCGTTTGCCTATTAACAATTATGTGTTTGTATATATCTGATTGAGAGTATGTAAATATTTGTACGGGTATATGTATATCTGTGTGTGTGTGTGTATATATATATATATATATATATATATATATATATATATATATATATATATATATATATATATATACATATATACACATACACACACATATATATATATTGCTTCCCAAGATCGGCACTCACATCTCCATAATACAACCACCTGGGTGCTTGGACATAAATTCTACAACTTCCTCAAAAGGCCAGCACTCACGGGACCTTCACATAAAATATATCTTTACTCGTTCAACGTTTCGGTCCTACACGAACCTTTATCAAGCATACAATAACATAAAACTAAAAACTGAAGCTTTACATACCTTGGACACTGTGTCCCCAACAGGACTAGTATATATACTAGTTTTAAAGTCCGTGTACATGGGCCAGCACTGGCGGCGCTGCAGTCATGCGCAGTACTGACTGCCCGAATGCGTGCACAGAGAGGACTCCGGTTTGAATTCGGAGCGCCCCGCTCCGTATCAGCCGCAGCTCGATCAGGCATTATGTACTGTGCATGACTGCAGCGAGCACAGCCATCTCTACTGCACATGACTGCATTGTGACAAACAGTGGAGTAACAATACGGGTTGCAGGGGTCGCACCTGCGACCCGGCCCGTCACTCTCAGGGGCCCGGCCGCCCCCTGCGACCCCCTCGCCACCCTCCCGCAGCACAGCTGACTTCCTGGCGGCCAGCACTCGAGTAATGCAGAGCGCTGGGAGATGACATAATCTCCCAGCGCTCTGCATTACTAAGGACCGCGCGGGAGCATGTCACACACAACGCTAGACCACCAGGAGGTAGGAGGACGGGGATTAGTAGGGGTAATGTGGCAATGGGGGCATTGTGGAGATTGAGGGGAAATGTGGAGAATGAGGGGCATTGTGGACATTGGGGGGAAATGTGGAGCATGAGGGGCATTGTGATGGGGGCATTGTGGAGATTGGGGGGAAATGTGGCGAATGAGGGGCATTGTGATGGGGGCATTGTGGAAGGGGCAATGTGGAGGTGGCCAATGTGGTTGAGGGGGGCCAATGTGGTCGGAGGGGGGCCCGTGGCAATTCTTGCACCAGGGCCCCGTGGCTTCTAGTTACGCCTCTGGTGACAAACTTTTTAGTAAATTATTATATAGGATATATATATATACGTGTGAGTGTGTTATGTGTGCATGTGTGTGTGTATATGTGTGTATTTAAATATATATATGTGTGTGCTCATTGGCTAGTAACGCCACTGTGTGTGCATGTATGTGTGCATTTGTGTTTGTATGTGTGTGTGTGTGTGTATGCATATGTGAGTGTATGTGTATGTCTGGGGGTTGTCTGTGTGTGTATTTGTGTACTTGTGCCTGTCTGTATTTGTGTGTGTGTTCATATATGTATATTTACACACACACACACACACTTGTGTGTATTTATATACTGTACTAGTCAGTGCTTTGATTCGCAGCTCCACTCCTTGGGGAACACCAACAAGTCAGGTTTCCAGGATACCATATTATTAAGAACAGGCAGCTCAATCACAATACCATTGATTTCTCACCAGTGATTAAGCAGGAATATAATGAAATATATAACTGTGTGTATGCTTGTATGTATATATATATATATATAGAGAGATGTATCTGTGTATGTATATCTATATATATATATATCTATATATATATATATATTCATATATGTGTGTGTGTGTGTGCAGATATGTCTATGTGTGTTTATGTGAATGTATGCCTGTGTATATATGTATCTGTATATGTATGTTTGCATGTCTGTGTATATGTACAGTATATCTATGTACATGTATATATATATATATATATATGTATTCTCTTAACTCTTTGAGTGTCAGAAGGGTAGCCATGCATTGCTTCACAATGTGTTGGATACACCTCTGCCACTCAAAGGGTTACAGGAGCCATAACGGTGAACCACTCCTACTTGTATCGGGTTAATCCTTGACACAGCTCCTTCTGGTCTCCTGTTTGTAATAGTCACGGCCTCTCTGTTGTGCCTTCCTATAATAATCCACCTTGTGCATGTTAGTAATAGTCACTGCCTCTCTGTTGTGCCTTCCTATAATAATCCACCTTGTGCATGTTAGTAATAGTCACTGCCTCTCTGTTGTGCCTTCCTATAATAATCCACCTTGTGCATGTTAGTAATAGTCACTGCCTCTCTGTTGTGCCTTCCTATAATAATCCACCTTGTGCATGTTAGTAATAGTCACTGCCTCTCTGTTGTGCCTTCCTATAATAATCCACCTTGTGCATGTTAGTAATAGTCACTGCCTCTCTGTTGTGCCTTCCTATAATAATCCACCTTGTGCATGTTAGTAATAGTCACTGCCTCTCTGTTGTGCCTTCCTATAATAATCCACCTTGTGCAAGTTAGTAATAGTCACTGCCTCTCTGTTGTGCCTTCCTATAATAATCCACCTTGTGCATGTTAGTAATAGTCACTGCCTCTCTGTTGTGCCTTCCTATAATAATCCACCTTGTGCATGTTAGTAATAGTCACTGCCTCTCTGTTGTGCCTTCCTATAATAATCCACCTTGTGCAAGTTAGTAATAGTCACTGCCTCTCTGTTGTGCCTTCCTATAATAATCCACCTTGTTCATGTTAGTAATAGTCACTGCCTCTCTGTTGTGCCTTCCTATAATAATCCACCTTGTGCATGTTAGTAATAGTCACTGCCTCTCTGTTGTGCCTTCCTATAATAATCCACCTTGTGCATGTTAGTAATAGCCACTGCCTCTCTGTTGTGCCTTCCTATAATAATCCACCTTGTGCATGTTAGTAATAGTCACTGCCTCTCTGTTGTGCCTTCCTATAATAATCCACCTCGTGCATGTTAGTAATAGCCACTGCCTCTCTGTTGTGCCTTCCTATAATAATCCACCTCGTGCATGTTAGTAATAGTCACTGCCTCTCTGTTGAGCCTTCCTATAATAATCCACCTTTTGCATGTTAGTAATAGTCACTGCCTCTCTGTTGAGCCTTCCTATAATAATCCACCTTGTGCATGTTAGTAATAGTCACTGCCTCTCTGTTGTGCCTTCCTATAATAATCCACCTTGTGCAAGTTAGTAATAGTCACTGCCTCTCTGTTGTGCCTTCCTATAATAATCCACCTTGTGCAAGTTAGTAATAGTCACTGCCTCTCTGTTGTGCCTTCCTATAATAATCCACCTTGTGCATGTTAGTAATAGTCACTGCCTCTCTGTTGTGCCTTCCTATAATAATCCACCTTGTGCAAGTTAGTAATAGTCACTGCCTCTCTGTTGTGCCTTCCTATAATAATCTACCTTGTGCATGTTAGTAATAGTCACTGCCTCTCTGTTGTGCCTTCCTATAATAATCCACCTTGTGCAAGTTAGTAATAGTCACTGCCTCTCTGTTGTGCCTTCCTATAATAATCCACCTTGTGCAAGTTAGTAATAGTCACTGCCTCTCTGTTGTGCCTTCCTATAATAATCCACCTTGTGCAAGTTAGTAATAGTCACTGCCTCTCTGTTGTGCCTTCCTATAATAATCCACCTTGTGCATGTTAGTTATAGTCAGAGAAGTCTGCAGACTGGAAGATCCAATGTCTTTCACACAGCCACACTGCATCGTTTGTAATTCAGCCAAATGGAAAAAGAGGATTATTTTTATTTTCATGTATGGCATACTGTATTGAGTTAGGTGGAAATTGTACATATTGATAAAAATTAACTCCTTGAGTGGTAGAGGTGTGTTAAACCCATTGCACTCAAATAGGTTAAATCAGGGGTGTTCAGACCTGTCCTCGAAGGAGGTATACAGACCAGGATATAGGGATATTGCATCTTATGCAGAGATGAATAAACCAGTGATTACGTGTCCTGTGCATAATCATCAATATTCTTAATCTTCTGAGTGCCCTGCAATGTTTTACTCATCCTTGTGGCACTCAAAGGGTTAACTCTTGACTTGTGTACAGCACTTGGGTATAGGTTTGGAAATTACCCTTTGTTTTTCTCCCTGATTTGGATATACCGTAGCAAGAGTTAACCCTTTGATTTAACACACTGCGTGCCAGAGGAGCTGCTGGCACTCAGCGGGTTAAAGAATAGAGGGTTATGCAGTGCATTGTTGGGCAATACCCCTGGTCCTTAAAGGGTAAACTTGATGGGCGGTAGTCTATAATCTGAACCTATCCAAAGCCGGTGAGATAGCTCAGTGGTGAAGTCCCTGACTATGGCGCCTGTTCAAACCTCAAGGCTGCAGGTTTGTATCCCAGCAGGGTCAATTTAGCCCTTCATCCTTCCGAGATTGATAAATGAGTACCATTGATTGGGTAATAATAACATCTATTATTTCAGCTGCCGATTTGGTTAATTCTGAAAGAGCTTTGAGTCCCACCTGGAGAAAGGCGATATATAAAGTTATTATAATATTATAAAGTATGTAATAAATGATTGTGCTGAAATGAGACTTTTTTTTTTGTTTATATTGTTGAACACTACTGACACTTAGTGGCCAATTATGAAAATGCAAAGAATAGTCTACCATAATCTGTTTCATGTTGGTGGATTGACGATCAATTGGTGGATTATTTCATTGATAATATATAAAGCGCCAAGACTCCCTTTTGCAATGTAGACTTAGGAAATGCTATTAACAAATAAAATGGCACATTGACTAAGATTCACAGGAGGATGAAATAGATATTTTTTAAAATAAGAACTAGCTCATCCTAATAATAAAACCCACACTTACCTGAATATGTCCAGGAAATCCCAATCACTTGTGCCTTCAGGAGAAAACATCTTTAATCTGTTCTGTGTGTCATGTCCATGGAGGCTCCCATGACAGCTGCTGACAGTTTTTTAGATTGAAGCAAACAGAGTGCACAAGCCTACTTTACCCTATAACCCTCTGACAGACGTTAAGGACCATGTTTTTTTTTTTTTTTGCAACAATGAATTCCGGGATGGCAGAGAGGTGCACAGCTGCACTGCAATCCCAGAGTTCCATGACGCGCCAGGACCGTCAGCTGTCCTTAACATCACCCCTCTGGTCCTTATCCCTTTGAGTGCCTGAGGGGTACACAACGCATTGCTTTGCAATGCGTTGCATATCCCTCAGGCACTCAAAGGGTTACAATTTTAAGATTACCATGTAGAGCAAGCAGAATTTGTGTCCTGTGGCCCTTCTAGAAACTATTATGTTCTCATCCGTGGCCAGGGCTGGATTTACATCTCACATGCCAGTAGGCAAGGCACTCTATGTGCCCTTAGCACCATCTATGGCCATATCTCCTAGGGATTAAATAATATCCTGTAAATGGGGTATAAAGCTGGAGCAGGGACACTGCGATTGCTCTCTGGCCACACCCACAATTCAGAACATGAGTGTGGCCAGTGCAGCTGAGGTGACCCTCAAAATCTGCAGCTCTAGGTTGCTGCCGAATCCACCTATTGGGAAAGCCAGCCCTGTCCATGGACATGACATTTTGGACTCGTTGAAGATATTATCTGTTGAACCTAGGACTAAGGGAAAAATGCTTAGGGGCCATTAGGATTTTCTGGCCATAGTAAGGTCAGCAGGGGGTTATAATTAAAGGGAAACTATCACCCTGAATAAAGTCCCTCCCAATAAATAGGCATTTAGCGATATGCTGAGAAATAGTGCTATCATCAAGCATAGGTACCGCGTTATGACGAAATCCTTCTTTATCTGAGACTGGCAGCCAGGATTGCACGCAGACATCTTGGCTTAGAGACATCTGCGCGCCTGCTGTGTCCTTCCCGGTCTCCTTCATTGTACCTTAACCCCTTAAGGACCACTGACCTTTTTTATGTTTTTCATTCTTTCCGGTTCCGGACTCCCCGAACGTTGTTTAGCCGTGGGGGGAGCCCAGAATTCCATGACGGTCATAGTACGTCATGGGTCATTAAGTCATATCTACCCATGACGTACTATGACCGTCAAGGGTCATTAAGGGCTTTTTAACATGTTTATAAATGACCTGGAAATAGATTTCGAAAGCAAAATATCAATATTTGCAGATGATACTAAATTATGCAAGGTCATTAATTCAGAACAGGATATTTTCTCTCTACAGAGGGACTTACGGTTACGGTTTGTTAGACACTCAGACCAGTAGGTAAAATAAATCAATCTTTTATTGAAAGAAATAAAATAAAAAGGATCGCCCTCTACAGTTGACTGCAACAATTGCAAGCTATTACACAGTACATATAACTTTAATACAATATTCGAAAGGCACCCAACATAGGTACTGAGAATAGGGAATAGGACCCTAAAGGGTGTATGAAAACAGTTAGTCAGTCTCAGCTGTGGGGTTTGGCACACCCGTGTGGTGTCTAGATAAACTGAGCAAGTGTGCACAGCACAGAGTTCATATGAAGATGATAGAAGATGTTCAGTGACCAATATAAGTTATAACAGCACAGTAACCCAGGATAGCCCCCACGGGCGTTCGTGAATAGACCGGAGAGCCTGCAAGTGCGAGAGTATGTAGCCCCCACGGGCGTGATCGAGACTAGCCCAAGATGCGAAGCTGGCGTGTTAGCCCCCACGGGCGTATCACCGAGAACCACTGTAAGCACAACACGAGCCAAGAGCCCCCGCGGGCGTTTACCTACAGATTGAGCAAGAGCTTGGAGCCTAACCTTGCCACCAATAGCCGCACCGGACACCTCCGTCGATAACCGTGAAACCAAGGACGCCCAAACGGCCTACCGGGATTTACTACTCTGCAAATATAACCGGGAGTCGCCGTCCAAGTAGCGGCCAACTCAGCAGCAGTAGAATTACAAGGCAACGGTTCTATATAGAGCAAGGAGGTCCGGTCAGTGAGGAGCGGCAGTGCAAGGGTTAATAGGTACGTTTGAATCTCCCAGGCTCGGTATGGTAGCTTAGCTCTGCAACGTGTAAAGGCTCGGTACGAGAGGCACAGCTTCTGCAAGTCGGCAAGGAACTCTGCACAGATGGATGGGTTACCCAGGAGGGTAATGGTCACACTAGCTTGGCACAGCAATGCAGGATTCAGAATGTCGCGGCGGCGACAACCAGCCAGGCAGCCGGGAAGGACTTGAAGCGGGACGTCAGCCAGCCGGCCGTAGCACGTAAAGGATTCTCAGACAAGCCGGGTCGTAGCACGTAGAGGATTCTCAGACAAGCCGGGTCGTAGCATGTAGAAGATTCTCAGACAGGCCGGGTCGTAGCACAAAGAGGATTCTCAGACAAGCCGGGTCATACATGATCAGGAACACTGGAGAATAGTCAGAACAGGCCAAAGTCGGTACACGGGAATCCGGATACAGGAACACAGCAACAGCAAGTCTGGCTCAGAAACACCACGAAAGGGCATCTGACAGATGTAAGCGTCAGGTATAAAAAGGTCACCAAGGGGCGGGCCAAACCAACAGAGCAAATCACAATCTGCCACAGATGAGAGTGACAGACAGATCACAGGCACTGTGATACTTACATACAATGTCAGATTGGGCAAACATGTAGAATATGAAGTTTAATGTGGGGAAGTGTAAAGTCATGCATTTGGGAGGAAACAATCCCAAGGTTACTTATGAACTTAATGGAATTATTTTAGGGGACTCATTGCTAGAGAAAGACCTGGGAAAACAGTGACCAGTGTCAAACAGCAGTAGCAAAGGCAAACAAAATCCTGTCTTGCTTAAAAAGAGGTATCGAAGCTAGAGTGGATAACATTATTTTGCCAGTATACAAATCATTGGTAAGACCTCACCTTGAGTATGCAGTTCAATTTTGGGCACCGGTTCTGAAAAAGGATATACTAGAACTAGAGAGGGTACAGCGGAAAGCAACAAAATTAATTAAGGGAATGGAGGACTTGACATATGAGGAACGACTAAACAAACTTGGTTTATTTACTCTAGAGAAAAGACGACTAAGAGGCAACCTTATCACATTGTACAAGTATATGAGAGATCTCTGCGGTGAGCTATTTATTCCAAGGCCTGATCAGGTGACCAGGGGACACACCTTGAGATTAGAGGAAAGGAGGTTTAAACTTCAGCAGAGGAAGGGTTTTTTTACGGTAAGGTCTGTTAAATTGTGGAATTCATTGCCCAGGGTGGTGGTTATGGCAGATACAATGGATAAATTTAAGAGAAGATTAGATACATTTCTTTCAAAAGGGAACATACAGAGTTATACTGTTTATCAGTAGGCAGATCAGGAAGGTCTGATAAAGACTAACTTAATTGGTAGCAGGAAAGCTATAAAATTCTCAGTCAATGGGGTATGAGGAGAAGGTTGAACTTGATGGACTTGTGTCTTTATTCAACCTAATTTACTATGTTACTATGTAACAGGAAGTGACTGACGGCGCAGGTGCACAGATGTCTCTAAAGCAAGAAGCCAGGCCGCCAGTCCCAGAGGAAGAAGGATTTTTTCATAACGTGGTACTTATGCTCGATAATAGCATGAGGCATATCGCTATATGCCTAATTTGGGGTGGTGGGACTTTATTTAGGGTGATAGTTCCGCTTTAACAGGTGTTCCTTCTCTTTTAACCACGCACGTTCACTTTCTTTTGCCTCTGCGCGTTCCTCCATTGGCGCTAAAGAGGCTCCTACACAATGTGTCATCTAATAGGTTAAACTACTTTTAAAGGAGCAGTAAACTTTTTTTATGAAAACACATATTTTATACAGCTTTTCCCGCTGAATAAAACAAGGTCACTCCTATCGCTGTCAGATGTTTTATTCAAAATTTATAGCAGTTCAAATAATCAGGACGTGAATTTACTGTGTTTACTTCCTGATAGTTCTAACTGACAGGAAGTGACTCAGCAGTTTCTATCACATTCTATGGAGAACTGTATGTCACTGACTTTCCTCTCCATTAGAATCTAACAGGAAACCTAATTAGAATTTGACCACTAGAGGGCACTGCTAATGTAAAAAAACATGGGTTTAAACTGTAATAACTCTGGAAATATAAATCTCTTGGCAGTGGGAGTACTCTTATTTTACTCAATATGAAAATCCCTACAATATATATTTTTTCATAAAAAAAAGTTTACTGCTCCTTTAAAAACAATTACATTTTTAACGCTGGTGGCTTGAGGGCCACATGTACAGCTCTTGGGGTGAATCTGGTTTATGTAATTGCCCTGTACACTTGAATACAGCCCTTTTTTTACAGCAATATCCTCAATGACTTTTACAGGATCAGTCTGCTAACACTTCTCTTCCCTCTGCAGTCATCTTGTATGAACGGATCATACTGGTGCATATCATCGTCCCCCCAGCAGCTTACATCATCTTGGTTGTGATCACTTGAGTTACTGTCATCTGCTACATCTGGTAAGTTATCAACAACCATTCAACCTGTATATATTTGCAAATTGCATTGCAATGCATTGGATACCTCTCTGGCACTCAAAGTGTTAAACGCCCCATTTAAATACAAAGGGAATCGTGGGAATTTCTAGGTGCCCCACATGGTGCAGTTGGTTTGCTCCAGAATTACTCCACTTTAGCTTGCGGAATTTGACACTAAGGTCCATGTAAAGATGAGCAATTCTGTATCAAAGCAGTTGATTCCCAGGGAATAAATAACCAGAGCAATGCACTGAAGACCTTTTTAGCATCTAAGAGCTTAAAGGGATATAAACGGGTTTCAAAATAAAAGCAGCTCCAATTAATCTTCATAGTATTTGGGCCATGGAGAGTGTTATTTCAATTCCGATTGGCGTTGGAGTTCAAGAGTAATTGAATGATAAAGTATCCCCCTTCCGACCCTTTTACTGATGTAACACTGCTCACCTCAGAACAGAAAGGTAGTGTCCAGAGAGGGACAATCTTCAATTAGCATAAGGGAAAAACCTGTCAAGGGGCGGGCAGGGTTTTCATTGTTCTCACAGTAAGAAGATTGTCCCTTGCTGTGAGCTGTCTGGTCTTAAGAACAGATTCCACATCTGAGGGGAGGTGTCTTACATTAGGTAAAAGGGGCGGGAGGGGGATACTTTATTATTCAATTAATCTTGAACTACAACTCTGACAGTATTGAAACAACACTCTCCGTGGCCCAAATACTATGAAGATTAATTGGAGCTGCTTTTATTTTGAAACATTACTATCCCTTTAAGTAATAACTACACCTGATTCCCGTCTCGCTAAAACTGAGTTCATGGCTAATAGTGTAAGGCCAGGCAACCTTTGGTGTATCAGCTGTTGGAGACTACCCAGGGGCGTACCTAGAGCACTTGGCACCGAGGCTGATCCTATAGGGCTGACTGCTGCCTGGCGGTGTCTGACTCTGGGTTCCCACAATGACGTGAGGTATTTAGGCACCGCACCGCCGCATCACACGCACAACCAATGAGAGAGGAGTATCCAAAGCACTCTTCTCTCATTGGCTGCAGTGTAACTGCGACATGCTTACTGCCTAGGAAGGTACTGGATGGTAGAGAGCATCTTTTCCCATCAGTACCTACATTAATACACTCAGGCAATGCTACTCTACATACTGAAACTGAGTGGTGTCTCCCCCCCGTAATGAGTGGCACCCAGGGTGGACCGCCACCCCCCTGTTATTACGCCACTGAAACTACCACTCCCATCATACTTGGGAATGACGAACTCACAGAATTGATGACATGCATTGGGTCTGAGGTGGGCAGCTTCCCAGGCTGTTTCTTTATTCGTTACATGTTACTATCACATTATGGATAGACGAGTATTTTCCTTTCATTTTCATACTTTTTACACTAATCAATCACCTTTCTATTATCGGTACTTTGCACCAATTTGTTTTAATTATTAACTTGTATTGGTGTTTACTTTACAATCCTATATAATAATAAACTTTTTTTTGTGCAACGCACCCCTAACATGCAGTCGGGGTACACCTAACATTTTATATGTCATTTGTCAAGCACATAATGGATAATACAAATGCGTAAATACATCACTGTTTTTAGGTCTCAGAATCAGAATAATATAGGTAAACATCATGCAGAAAATTTTCCAGAAATAGACATTTGAAAATCAGTATTCACATTTTACCAATGCTTTTATAGAAAAGATGGGGTACCTTGAAGGGATGCCCATGGAACACCAAAGTGTTGACAATCACTGATTTAGGGTATATGTATTTAATATACTTAGTATTACAGGGATTGGTCCCTGATTTAAGATAATTTCTGAGCATCATTGTTTCACAGTCATGGCTAACTTGGGATGTTTTTAGTGTTAACTCCTTTTATTTATTTGTCAAATAAAGTTTGTTTATATTTTGGTAATCTTACTGTGTATCTCTTCTTTATTGTGCTTCTGTCTTGGGTTTGTTATACAACTTGCTTTTTTGTTGTGACTTCCCATGTCTTATGTATCTTGTGAGTTTGGCCTAGATAGCACCAAGGCTATTGGAGTCCTACATTTGGTTACCTATATATTTTACTGGTGCAAACCATCTTGTTTGTTTGTGGCATTGTAGTCTCCAATAGCTGGTGCTCCAGAGGGTGCATTCTTCCATTATTATAGGGCCTCACATTTTGAGTTTATATTGAATTAATCCATAAAGTTGTGTGCAATGAGCAGCATGAAGAGGAAACTAAAGAGAAAGTTTGTTAAAGGGATAGTAATACTTTATTATTACTATCCCTCATATTGTAGGTATTTTCAAAATAAGCTAATAGCCCCCAGGTTCATCTCTCAAACCTTTATGGTTTGAGAGATAACCAAAGGCAAAGTTCCCCCCTCCCTCCCCCTTCCCTGAAGTCAGCGTTGTGCTGACTGCAGGGATATCCGGTCTGTCTTTCATCATGCGGCTCTGCAGCAGAGCCGTGATCGCGTTAGTGACAGAATTATTTTGCTGAAACGGTCTTCTCCATGTGCTTGCAAACCAAGCACAAACCAAGAGCAAACCAAGCACATGGAGAAGACCGTTTCAGTGAAGTAATTCTTTGTCACTAACGGGATCTCAGCTCAGCTGCAGAGCTGCAAGCCTGTCGTACGACAGACTTCCCCTGCAATCAACACAACGCTGACTTCAGGGAAGGGGGGGGGGGGCTTTGCCTTCAGTTATCTCTCAAACCATAAAGGTTTGAGAGATGAACCTGGGGGCTATTAACTTATTTTGCTGACTAACATGGGAAGATTTGGAATCCCTTGGCACAGAATGTAGAGAGCAGGCTGAAAGGGACACTACAACTTTACAGCTGACATCAGAAGAAGGGGAGGGAGGGGGGAACTTTGAATACCTATATCTCTCAAACCATAGTAGTTTGAGAGATCAGGTTTGGAGCATTTTGTTTATTATTTTAACCTCTACAAAACTGGATACAATTTTTCTGAGGCATTTCTGTAGCTTGAAAAATTTTTCAATAGTAAGTAGAATATGATCATATGACCAGCATATTGCATATGGACATTAAATAGTTTTTATCCCCTATGGCTTAACGCACTGTGTGCTGGAGGGGTGTACAAAAGCATTGCATTACCATGTGTTATACACTGATCTGGCGCTAAAGATATTTTTTTCTCTGCTAATCCCTCTTATTTTCTTTTTTAGACCTCAACAAATGTCTCTGCCAATAATTCACGGATATCTACAAGTGTCTGTGATGGATTTCCATTGCACTGCAAACTAATCAGTAAGTCTAACATCGAGGTGATTTATATTTCTATATCTTTGTTATGGTACTATGGCTTTATGAAGGCCCGAATCCTGTTGTTTGTCTCCTTTTTCCAGTTCACACTTATGTATTACTGTACTCTATCCTATATAATAATTAGCTAGGATGTTTGTCACGATGCAGTCATGTGCAGTAGAGACTGGGCAGACTCTGCTGCGCATGATTGCATTGCATGAGTGAGGTGACGCAAGACTGCATCGTGTGGAGCAGTGAGGTAGCGACCTCTTAACCCTTTGAGTGCCAGAGGGGTATGCAGCGCATTGCTTTGCTCTGGCACTCAAAGGGTTAACATTACTCGGACCTTGGCCTGTGTACACGGGCTTTTACACTAGTACATATATAATCAGAGTATGATTTACATCTCTGGTGCTCCTAGACAAGGAAACTTAGGCTCCTTTACTCCTACTTATGAATATAAAAATTAAATCTATCACTCGCTTTTGGTTTTTCTCTGTTACTATCATGAACCCTTATTATATGTGAGGGGAGTAGAGAAATAGATGCATAAGATAGTCATGGGCGTCCGGAGGGGCGGCAAGGGGGGCACTTGCCCCCCCCTACAATTACCCCCCTCCATATAAATAAAAGGGCTAGATGGGCTGGCCTGGGGGTCATATTATGGCTTTGCCCCCCCCGGAAACATTTCTACGGACACTACTGAAGATAGTAGTTATCAAGAAAAAGATGGAGCAAAGTTGATATAAAATAGGTCTGTGGGAGGAGTTATAGAAAGGGGTTGTACAGGCCAATATCAGGAGGCATATGAACGAGGTATACAGGTAAATAGGATCAATTATAGGAAGGGCTTATACAGGCCAATAGGCATACCTGGGAACTCACAGGTTTTGACCCAAATCTCTGAGCGAAGGGTCAAAATCTCAGGGTGAGAGAGCTCAGTGTTACACATTACATGAGCTACACAGTAACATAGTTGATGAGGCTGAAAACAAACATGCGTCCATCAAGTCCAACCCATGCCAAATCACCCAAGTTGATCCAGAGAATAAAAAAAAAACAAAATATTGAAGCCATTTCCAATTAAGCTCCAAGAGGGTAAAAAATTCCTTCCTGACTCCAAATGGCAGCCAGATATTTTCCTGGATCAACAACCTACCTGCACTGAAGCTATCTGTCATAATTGTCAATATTGTTCTGTGCTAGATAGGTATCCATTGCTTTTTTTTAAAAGCAGTTACAATATATGCAAGAACAATATCCTGAGGCAAAGAATTCCTTAGCTTTACTGCCCTTACTGTAAAAAACCCTGCCTTTGTTTAAGATGAAAGCTCCTTTCCTCTAGTCTCAATGTATGACCTATCGGTCTTAGCTCAGGTTTTTGCATAAATAATTCATTGGAGAGTTCTTTGAATTGACAGAGAATATATGTGTAAATGGTAATCATATCACCCCTTAGACGTCTCTTCTCTAATGTAAACAAACCCAGTTTGGCTAGTCTCTCTTTATAACTCAGATCATCCAATCCCTTTATCAGTTTTGTTGCACCAATGAACTGTTTCTTTAGGTTCCTTGATGACTGGTGCACATCTCGGTTAGAGCAAGCAGGGAAATATCAACTAGAATCCATGTTTTTGAGAGATTTAATGGGACACTAATCTGTCTTATAAAAGTAGTTAGCTGTGTCTTTTTATATTAAAAGTAACAGATTGCGCTATGTGTAAGAGCTTACTTGTCTGTGATTCAAAATGTATTAAGCAATAAAGATTCCCAGTTAATAAATTATGAACTACATACAAGTAAGCTCTTACACGTAGCGCAATCTGTTACTTTTAATATACAGGTGACTCGGCAAACTACTTTTATAACTGACATTGCTATCCCTTTAAGGTTAATATTGCAAAGATCTCAGCATCAGCTTCTTTTAAAAGTTGCCGGCTCATAGGAGGAGCAATAAGAAGGGGCATATACAGCCAATAGTAGGAATTAGGGGAAGGGTATAAATGGAGGAGTTATAGGAAAGGGAAATACAAGCCAATGGGGGTTATAGGAAGGGGATATACAGCCCAATAGTAGGAGTTAGAGGAAGTGGCTGCACGCCACTCTGCCATCCCAGAATTCATTGCAATAAAAAAAAATAATGCGCCATGGTCCTTAATGTCCACCCTCCAGCAAATTGGGTGGACATTAAGGGGTTAGAAAGTGGAGCTTTTAGCTACACAACTTTTAATTTCAGTAAATTAATCTATCTGAAGTGCCTATGCATTGTACTTTTATATTCTCCAATCAGTTTAATAGCTATAGAGGTTATTGGTTTAGTAATTGGGGAACTAACCCCAGCAGAGCTTTGTTCTCTGTCCTGTTTGCTTAATGAATTAGTCACTTGTCCTGAAAGTCACCTCTTTCTGCTGTCTTAGGTTGCTAAAATGTATGTGTTTTGAATGGAATAATTATGTAAATTTTTTGAAGATGGGGTCTCCCATTGAGGATTTGACAGATCTTTTACCATTTGCATTACATTTATTACCCCTCTGGCATTCAAAGGGTTAAAGGATAAACTGATATATTTTGTTTGTTCTCAACAAGGCTTGCTACCTCTATTTTTTTACTAGAAGTACAACAATGACTTCTGACAGCGCCATAGCTCATCCTATAGTCACACCCCACAACTCACTTGGCCCAACTCTCTCTGATATTCTTCTCTATGACAGGAAAAAACCCCCTCTTATTATTATATACAAGCACAGAGATTAAAACTGACCTAGCATCCGAGAGGTTAAAGGGATAGTAATGTTTCATACTAAAAGCAGCTCTAATTAATCATCATAGTATTTGGACTTTGGAGAGTGTTATTTCAATTCTGTCAGAGTTATAGTTCAAGAGTAATTCAATGACAAAGTATACCCCTCACACCCCTTTTACTGATGTAACATTGCTCAGCCAGATCAGAAGGGAGGTGTCCAGGTAGACTACAGAGAGGGACAATCTTCAATTAAGATAAGGGAAAAACCTGAAAAACTTGTCAAGGGGGCCAGGGTTTCATTGTTCTCATTGGAACAAGATTGTCCCTTGCTGTTATCTGTCTGGTCTATGGACTGGACTCCACATCTGAGAAGAGATGACTTACACTAGGTAAAAGGGGCAGGAAGGGAAACTTTGCTTGTGAATCTCTCTCAAACCATAAAGGTTTGAGAGATAAGACTTATATCATTCTTCATGTTTTTTTAATGCCTACGAAATGAAATAAAGATAAAACAAAGTATTATTATCCCTTTAAATAAGCCAGTCTTTAAAGGAATATGTACACCAGAGTTTTGGGAAAGGGAAGTAAAATTACAATGGTAACACTCACAATTCAGCCCAGTGGACGGAACCAGCACAGCTGAGGCTTAAAGGAGCAGTATACTATTTTTTTTTTAATGAAAACCTATATATTATAGAGCTTTTTCCTGCTGAGTAAAACAAGGCCACTCCAATTGCCGTCATTTGTTTAATTCAAAAGTCATAACAGTTCAAATAATCAGGAAGCGAATTGTAGTTGTGATTACTTCTTTCAAGTTCTAACTGACAGGAAGTGACTCAGCAGTTTCTATCGCATTCTATGGAGAACTGTTTGTCAGTGACTTTCCTCTCAAATAGAATGTAACAGAATAAATAATTGGAATCTGACCACTAAAGGGCACTGTTAATGTAGAAAAAAACAGGAGTAAACTCAGTAAGAAAATCCCTACAATACATATATTTTTATTAACAAAATTTTACTTCTCCTTTAACACACTGAGTCCCAGAGAGGTATCCAACGAATGTTGCATTGCAATGCGTTGGATACCTCCCTGGCATTCAAAGGGTTAACATCTATTAAACGTTTAATCAAAAAAGAGAATACAAGTGCTCAGGAAAAATTCATGCAATAGAAGATGGTCATAAAAAGACATACACAACTATCCACACAGAAGCAGATGTACTAAGAAAATGGGTAAATTCTGGAGCCATCCAACTGCATTATAGGGAACAATTTAACATTCCCAAAATACCCATTCATTCAAGGAATTAAGAGCCTCTTTTTAATCAAACTGAATCTTTATGCTTCCCCGGTTCTGCAGTTGGTTTGTCCCAGAAATTAATTCAGAGTTTGGTATATCAGCTTCATGCACTGAAGTATGTATCCACTAGATGGCGACCCAGATTACATTTTACATTGCAAAAAATAAAAAAGTATTTCTATTGCAACCCTTTGAACTCCAAAGGGTGTACAACACATTGCTTTGCACATTGACACTGCCGAGTAACCATCTAGTATTCAGATGTTTAAAGCTAAAAATCACCAGGCTTTTATCTGGGGTTACACACACACTTCAGTACCTTTACTCCATGATATAGTACCTGTAACAATTATCTCTTTCTGAGGCCTCGAATCTACTCTTACATGTGCCCTTTGGGGATTTCCATTTCTTCTATTTCCAGGACTTGCATTACCATAGGGTGTTCAAGATGTGATTGTTCTGTGTTGTCTATAAATGGACTGAGATCAGGTGAGAACCTTTCTGAATAGAACAGTGGGTTATAATATCTATAGTGGATAGACACTGATCAGCTACTTCTGTAAGTACAGAACTCCACTGGCGAGTGCCTTTCAATTCACACCTTGGGGGAGATGCACTAAGGTCGTGATAAAGAGGTGATATCACTTCTCCAGTTCCTATGTTATTCTAAAGAGCTTTTGGAGATCTTAGTGCATAGGATCTATAGAATAACATGGATCACTGGAGAAGTTATCTCCGCACTATCAACTCATTAGGAAAGATTCACTAAGCAGTGATAAGGAGGTGATAAAGTGGAGATGACTTCTCCATTTTATCACTTCTCCAGTTCTTATGTTATTCTATAGAATACTAGTTGAACAGCCCGTTACACGGGCCATAGTGCCTCAGGCAGCCGGTCGCGGGGCAGTCACACGCAGTGGAGACTGCCCGCGCCTCAGCTGATACAGAGCCTCTGGCAGCCGGTCGCGGGGCAGTCACACGCAGTGGAGACTGCCCGCGCCTCGGCTGATACAGAGCTGGACGCTCCTTCGGAGCGCCCAGCTCTGTATCTGCCGCGGCGCGGGCAGTCTCTACTGCGCATGACTGCCGCACACGCAGCAGTGTCTACTGCGCATGTCGGGCGTTACACACAACTTGGCGAATTATTATATAGGATATGCACTAAGACTACTACTACCAATATAACATAGGAACCGAAGAAGTGATAAACTGGAAAAGTCATCTTCACCTTATCACCTCTTTATCACCACTTAGTGAATCTCCCCCTTTATCATACCTTAGAGCATATCCCCCTTTGAGGAGCAAGGAGGTGTGCAACCCTCCAAGGATTGAAAAAGTTTACTGCTCTTCATAGATTGCAACAGCTCCACCTGGTGACTACTTTACCAAATGGTATTTTGATTAAAAACAAAACAAGCTTGCTCTGTAATACTTTTTCAATGAAGCATCTCCCATACGGAGACGTAATGACAATAATAATATTTATTTGTTCCCTAAATTCTGAAATCACTAAAATAATACATGTAGCTGCACAACTAACTTTATTAAAGCTTCCTTTCTCTAAAGGAGCTCTCACACTTACTTTAAATATCATTTACATACAGGTAGCATAATCAAACGTTAATTATTCATGTTAATTCAAAAACTTGAAATCTTAATTCTAAACTGTCTGTGTGTCATGTTAACCTAAAGTCCAGCAGATGTCTAGTGTGAAAAAAATATTCACACTCCTGGTGCATTACAGTGTTTAAAGGAGCAGTACACTTTTTTATGAAAAAATATATATTGTAGGGATTTTCCTATTGAGTAAAATAAGGGTACTCACACTGCCGAGAGATTTATATTTCCAGAGTTATTACAGTTTAAACCTATGTTTTTTTTACATTGGCAGTGTCCTGTAGTGGTCAAATTCTAATTAGATTTCCTGTTAGATTCTAATGGAAAGGAAAGTCAGAAAAGTCAGAGACATACAGTTCTCCATAGAATGTGATAGACACTGCTGAGTCACTTCCTGTCTGTTAGAACTATCAGGAAGTAAACACAGTAAATTCGCTTCCTGTCAGAACTATCAGGAAGTAAACACAGTAAATTCACTTCCTGGTTATTTAAACTGCTATTAATTTTGAATAAAACATCTGATAGTGATGGGAGTGACCTTGTTTTATTCAGCAGGAAATGCTCTATAAAATATGTGTTTTCATAAAAAAAAGTTTACTGCTCCTTTAAAGAGGAACTATCATGATAATAACATTGCCCCCCAATACATTTCTGACATAGCGATATACAAATCCATACAGTCATTAAGCTGAATAAGTCTGCATTATTGCAGAAAAACAACTTCTTCGGCAGGCATCAGCTGCACAGAGCTTTCAAGAAAACTTCTGTGTGCCTGAGTCGACAGCAACTTCCGTTACCTTAAGGTATCAACGAATGTCACTCACCAATGCTGGCACTGAATGGGACAGACAGCGCAGACTCAGTGTTACATTTCCTCCAAGATTTCTGTGCTGTTGTCCGCTGGTTCCTATGGAAGAAGTACGGCTTTGCATGTCGCTATGTTAGTAATGTATTGGGGGCAATATTAGTAGCATGATAGTTCCTCTTTAATTAGCATATGAAATGTTACTGAAAATGTTGTCATATGAAACAGCACTGAAAAGCTTAATTAGCATATGAGATGTAATTTCACAGGTACCACAATTAGCATACATTAGTGCAAGGCTGTCCAAGTTCAGTCCTCAAGGGCCACCAACAGACCAGGATGTAAGGATTTCCCTGATTACACACAGGTGAGATAATCAGTGGATCGTTCATTGTGACTGACTCACCTGTGTGTAATCAGGGAAATCCTCACATCCTGTACTGTTGGCCTCTGACGACTGAACCTGGACAGCACTGCTATAGACCAAGAGTATTTTCTATGCCAGGAAACAGTGGGTGGAGCTGGGAGTAGGGTCATGTCAGGAGTGTGGGTGTGGCCATGGGTGATGCTTCAGGAGCCTAGACTGCCTTGACTATGGATGCCTGGAACAGGGCTGTCCAATTTCAGTCCTCAGAGGCCACCAACAGGATGTAAGGATTTCCCTGATTACACACAGGTTTGTCAGTCACAATGAATGATCCACTGATTATCTCACCTGTGTGTAATCAGGGAAATCCTTACATCCTGGCCTGTTGGTGGTGCTTGAAGACTGAACCTGGACAGACCTGCATTAGTATATGATGCCAAGTATGAATATATCCTTAATTGTACATTTTTTGGTCTTTTGGCAAACATGACACATATGTGATTTTTAATGAAATTTTCAAATATGCAAACTTGTATCAAGGTTTCAGGTCCACTATAAGCTTACATAAAAGCTCAGAAAATTAGTTGCATTGGTGAATTCGTACACTCCTTCCAGAGTGTCATCACGCCATTTGAGTTCACCAGTGTGCATGGTTTCCAGGACTGGATTTGCATCCCACGGGTCCCTAGGCAAGGCGCTTAAGGTGGGGGATGCACTAAAGGGTGATAAAAAAGGTGGTAAAGCGGAGATGACTCCTCCAGTGTGATAAACGCTCCAGTTCCTATGTTATTCTGTGGAGCCAATGCACTAAGGTATTTCCCAATTGAGAAATCTTAGTGCCTTGGTTCCATAGACTAATATAGGAATTGTAGAAGTGATATCACTGAATAAGGCATCTCCCCTTTATCACCCTTTAGTGCATCTCCCCCATTGTGTCCTTAGCTCTGCCCATGGCCACGCCCCCACTCCTCACATGACCCACCCACATTCCCACCCACAGTTTTGTGGCACAGAAAATTCCCTCTGCATAAAACAAAGCACAAAAAACTTTTCATTTCTTGATTGCTGGAGAGATAGAACTCTTTAGCATCCTGTGGGTTAACTAATAGCCAGTAAATTGGTATATAAACTGGTGCAAGGACAATAAGAATGCAGTATCCACACCTACAAATCAGAATCATACCTGGGAACTTGACGGGTTTCACCCTGAAACTCCAGATTTAGAGCTCTGTCTCCAGATCTCCGGATGAAACCTTCAAATCTCCGAGTAATGCTGAGACTCTCATGTCTAGCATTTGTGAGCGCGACACTTAAAATGTATGTACTGCTGCCATCCACCTCCGCTTGCCAATGTGACCCCACTGTCACCCAGTGCCCACACCACCTGACTGATGACACACGAGCTGAGCCAGCCAATTGTTGCTGCTAGCATTCGTGAGGAAGCGCGACACTGGCGTTGCAGACTTGCCCGGCAGCCGCACGAGGAGGACCAATGAGTGGAGGGCTGGAGGGACAGCATGGTTGGCGGACCTCAGTGCTTGAAGTGGAACCTCCAAACCAGTTCAAGTTACTTTCCATACCTCTATAAGTGTGTTGGTACATCGCATAACAGATAATAAGTACACAAGATCATTTAGAAAATGTAATCTTCAGTCCTTCCTAAATGATTTAAGAAATTGAATAGAATACATCTAATACTTGACCTTGATTCAGCTATTGAGTTTTTTAACTCGGAATTCTTCCAGGTCTGTGATACCCATGCCCCACTAAGGAAGGTCAGGGTTAGGGGGGCACATCTACCCTGGGTCTCAGCTGACTTGATTCAGTTATACAGTTTCAGAGATGCCTTATGGACAAAATGTAATCAAAACCGGCTCTGCTTATGATCATACTGCATACAGACAATTAAGGAATACATGTACAAAACAAATAAAATTAGCAAAAGCACAATATTTTACTGACAACTTAAGCAGTAGCATTTCAAAGCCAGCCAACTTTTGGAAGGTTATTAAAAACCTCTACAACCCTCCTAAATGTTCTCACCCATCAACTATAACCGTAGACAAAGAAACAATACAGTTCCCCATAGCCATAGCTAATGCATTTAACAGCTACTTTGTTGGATGTGCCACCACCCTGATTACACAAAACAAAGATAACTCAGACGTTCAACCATCTATAGAACACTCACTGGCACCTGTTGCCTGGTCCAGTTATGAAAATGAATTCAATTTTATGCCAGTAAATGAAAGTGAAATATATGATCAACTCCTCAACCCAAAAATGAAATCCCAATCTAGCCCTGACAAACTACCAGCAATGCTATTAAAGCTCAGTGCCATGGTCATGGCCAAACTGATTGCATCTTTAATTAATGCCTCTTTGGCAACAGGGTATATGCCCAAATTCTGGAAGGTGGCTAGAGTTGTGCCTATCCACAAAAGTGGGGATAAAAATGTTGTATCAAACTACAGACTAATATCCCTACTCTCCACTTTATCCAAAATCCTAGAGAAATGTGTACACGTGCAACTAAATAAATATTACCGACACACCGTTTTTTTCACCCGTCTTCAATCAGGCTTTCGACCAAATCACTCAACAGTCACGGCCCTCCTAAAAGTAACCAACAATATCCAGACGGACATGGAAAATGGTGACCTCACAAGAGCCATTTTCCTAGATTTTGCCAAGACCTTTGACACAGTACACCATACTATTCTTGTAAACAAACTCCAAAGATCAGGACTGAGTAATAATTCTCTATACTGGTTCCGATCCTATTTAACAGACAGAATGCAGTATGTGTCAGTTGCCGGCAATGACTCCCTTCCACTCAAAGTAACAAGTGGAGTTCCTCAAGGCTCCATTCTTGGCCCTCTTCTATTTTCTCTTTTTATAAATGATCTGCCCAAGGTTTGCAATCATCTTCAGTACACATATATGCAGATGACACCATCATTTTTGCTAAAAAATCAAACATATCACACCTTGAAGCCATATTAGAACATGATTTCTATGAGGTTGAAAGATGGATAGCAAGGAACAAACTGTTCTTAATGATACTTGGCACAAAGCACAAACTGCGTAATCTCGGCAATACCCACCTATCCATTGTAACGGAGTCTAATCATAAATTGGCCCCAGTGGACTCCTACAAATACCTTGGTATGTTGCTTGACCCCATTGTCACTTTTGGTCATCATATTGACACATTAACCCCCAAGCTTTATGCCAAAATCAGTACTCTTTTTAGACACAAATCATGTTTAAGTTCCCTGGTTAGAAAACGTATTGTGCAACAGATGTTACTGCCAGTCATAGACTATGGTGATGTAGTATATGCTCCAGCACCAAAAATCCATCTTAGTAAACTTGACACCCTGTATAATTCAATACTCCGCTTTAGCCTCCAATGTAATTACACTATTCATTGCTGTGATATGCTAAAAGAACTAAATTGGTTACCACTCAAATCTAGACGTGCCCTTCATCTTTCTTGCTTAGCACACAACCACTTCTCTGGAAAACTACCACACTACCTGAGCAGTATGGTTACTCCTGCTCCCCATACTAACTATAACCTCCGCTCCACTACTAACTACTCACTGCGTATACCACAATACAAGAAAGAAGCAGGAAGATCTGCCTTCTCTTTCAGAGCTCCAAAGGCCTGGAATAATCTGCCTGAAATAATCAAATCTGCTCCCAATCTAAAATCCTTAAAAGTGAAAGCTTCTTTATATCTAAAAACAGTGTTTAACTGTATATAATTGTAATATTCCATATGTATGTATATTAATATGTGTATGTATGTATGTATATATAATAACATGTAATATATAATGTTTCTCAATTTGTGTATATATGTAACTCTTTACTGAAAACTATCCAGGACATACTTGAATACGAGAGAAATCTCAATGTATTCTTCCTGGTAAAACATTTTCTAAATAAATAAAATAAGAAAGACAAAAAGGTAACAAGGGGCCAAATGAAATTAACCCCTTAGTGACAATGGACTTACCACGTAAGTCATAAAAAAATGTCAGTGACAGACGACTTACCTGGTAAGTCCAGGAAGTCATTTGCTATAATGAAAAAAAAAAAAAAAAACCCTGTCATTAAGTGCCAGCCGCGTGCGGCCGGTCACTAAGGGGTTAAATATGGAGCAATTTAGTTGTCATCCTTTGTCATGAAAGTAAATATTTATTATTATTATTTTTTTTTTTGGGGGGGGGGGCGGTGGCGAGCAGACGGGGAATCTCAGGGTGAGCCATTTCTGAAAGTTCCTAGCTATGCTCAGAATGCGGATGCAACCAGCACAGCTGAGACTCCGGCCCTCAAAATTTCCTCCTATGCCTAATGAGAAATCTGTCCCTTCTAGCGTCTGTTTGTGTTAGGTTTTATTATTAAGATTCTTTCTGGGGATTTTTTCATCACTCTGTCACATATAATTTACCTGCTGAAGTAGGTATGTAAATATATGCTTAGCAATTTTTGATTTGCATTTACATTTTGCAAACTGAATTTTGCTATGAAAGTATTGTAAGTTATAAATAATGTAACCTGAAAAAAAATCCCTTATTCATTACCCATCTGGTATTTGGAAGCCTTGCTGATGGGCAAAGGTTGAATGATTTGCTACAGAAAAAAAATATATGGCGGCAAATTAATTTCCACAATCTATGACATAGCTTGATTTATTTTGCAAAATAATTTGAAATCAAAAAGCATGTTTGTAATGCATTTTGGAATTTAAAGGGGAAGTAAAACTTCTTAATATCTCTCGCTTGCCTTACTATAGGCAGGAAATCTTAAAGGGATAGTAACACTTCATATTCAAATAAATTTATTTTGCAGAGTAAAACAAGCATACTCGCAGTCTTGAGAGGTATTTTATTCAAAATTATTACAGATAAAGCGTGATTTTTGTAGGTGCAGTATTACAGTGGTCTGAAATGTTATATTGGTACTGTTGCTACACCATCTTATGAACAGCTCTGGGGCTGGATTCTATTGCAGTTGCTAATTTTTCACTGCTTTTATCTTCAGTTTTCCCCATAAACTTCAACAGGAAAATGTTTGATAAAATGGATGTTAACATTTATCACCTGCAATAGAATCCAGCCCCTGGACAGTTGACCATAAATCTCCATATGACGGTATGACAGCACACTGTAAAATTTCAGGCCACTTTGATATTAAACCTTAAACAATCAAGCTTGAGCTGGAATAACTTTTGACTAAATCACCTTTCAGCAATGGGAGAACCAAAGGGGTGCACAATGCATTTTTAGGTAGCCAGTGGCATTCTATACATGTAAGTGCAACATTTATGCTTATTTGAGATTTACGGACTGAATATTGGATCCGATTGGATCTTTGAATTCAGTGGGAGTTTGGGGAAATGCTACTTGTGACCTTTGGTGAATAGTCTTGTGCATGAAGCCCTTGGGATAATTTGCTAATAAGCATTGGAGCAATTCTGGACCAAACCAATGGCATATGGGACAGCTAAACACCCCCAATATTACCAATGAGTTAAATGGGACTTTTTCCATGAATACTAGGGAAGCCCCAATGAATTGATTTGAAATATTTTTGAGACCTTTCTAATATTCAAGGAGTTAAATGTGAATCTAATGAGATTTTTATTTACCCCCTGTGGTGCGGTTGGTTTGTCCCAGGTTTGCTTCAATTCTTCCTAGTACATCAGTTCATTAACCCAATTGCTCACATTTGTTATCTTTAAAGGGATAGTAATACTTCGTTTTAACTTTATTTTATTTTGTAGGCATTAAAAAACATGAATGATATAAGTCTTATCTCTCAAACCTTTATGGTTTGAGAGAGATTCACAAGCAAAGTTTCCCTTCCTGCCCCTTTTACCTAGTGTAAGTCATCTCTTCTCAGATGTGGAGTCCAGTCCATAGACCAGACAGATAAAAGAAGGGGACAATCTTCTTCCTATGAGAACAATGAAAGCCCTGCCCCCCTTGACAAGCTTTTCAGGCTTTTCCCTTATCTTAATTGAAGATTGTCCCTCTCTGCAGTCTACCTGGGCACCTCCCTTCTGATCTGGCTGAACAGTGTTACATCAGTAGAAGGGGTGGAAGGGGGACACTTTGTCATTGAATTACTCTTGAACTACAACTCTGACAGAATTGAAATAACACTCTCAAAAGTCCAAATACTATGATGATTAATTAGAGCTGTTTTTATTATGAAACAATACTATCCCTTTAAAGGATTAATGTTTCAGTTACCCACTGTTAAATGAAAGCATGGCAAATTTGCATAATCTAGAAAACACCAAAAATTGTAACATAAATAACAAAAGTATAGAGGAATCAAATGTATAAATATAAAATAAAAAATATACTTTGATGTGAAATTAAAGGGATGATAATGATTGAAAATAACTGTGGTGAAATCTATTTTTCAACATTTTAGAGTGTGACTGATGTCAGTCACACTCTTTCAAATTCAGCCCTTCTGAAATTACAAACATTTTATCCTCCTTCTTCCCTGCCCTATAACCGAAGTTAGCTCCTTTAGCACTGAAGGAACTGATATGGTTGATTGACCCAGAGGTAAGCAGACAATGTTGAAATGTTTTCTCTCTGAGTCATTTTACAGTGTCCAGAACACCAAATACAGCAATTCTGGAATTCAAGACACATTAAAATGATTTATCTTGGTCTGTTTGGACAGTAAGTTTGCCATTGGTTACCCTAGCTTCCCATCAACTCTTCCTCTATATAAATCCTTGGTTAGACCTCCTCTGGAAGATGGAGTACAGTCTTCGGCAACAGGTCTTAACCCTTTGAGTCCCAGAGGGGGGTTTGCAATGTGTTGCGTACCCCTCTGGCACTCAAAGGGTTAAAACAGACATTACTGAACTGGGAAAAGTACAGAGAAGTGCAACAAAACTGATAAAGGGATTGAAGGATTTTTGCAGAAAATCTTTATGGCCTCTATGAGTCAATTATTTGTGGTTCTGCAGAATAAATTTTTAATTAGTACTGGATATCATGTTAGTGTTCCTTTAACTCGATGGATGATAGAGACATCTCTACCATATTGCTTTGCAATGCGTGGAAAATGTTGCTAACACTCAAGGGGCTAACCACCCCTTGCCTGGACCACTGCACTCAATAGCGCTTCTCTCTCCCACCCACTGACTGGCAGTTCATGTGGCAGGAGGCATTTACACCCCATAGCACTTACTCCTTCTGTGGCCCACCTATCTTCCTCTAGGCTGTAAGCTCTCACGAGTAGGGCCCTCTGGTCAATTTATAATATTTAATATCTCTGTATGTATATCCTCTATTGTACGACGTTGCAGAATGAGTTGGCACTATATAAATAAAGAAGAATAATAACCCTTTGAGTACCAAAGGTATAAGCAAAACATTGCTTTACCTGAAACTCTGGCACTCAAAGAGTTAAAGCCCCGATTAACTGTCTGCCAATTTGTCAATTTGTTCTGTCCATTCCTGACTCTGTCTGATACACTGTGTGCTCTAAAATGAGACTTGAATATGATTTAAGGTTTCCCAGCTTGAAAATGTAATTGGAAATTATGAAATATATCTGCCTGCCCCTCTCTGTTCATTCTTTAATATAATAGCACCATCATTAATTTAAAGTAGATTCTTCTCTTACATCATATAAAACTCAGTACAAATTAGCCTTACTGAAATGCATTTTTAATAAGTTGGTCACCAATCTGAACTCTAATGCAGCGGCTTTCGAAATTTCTTGATGTGATGGAACCAATTTGCCGCAAATGAAACACCCATAGAATCCAAATAATGAAATAATTTAACCTTTTGAGTGCCAGGGGTGCGCAAAGGATTGCTCTGCAATGCGTTGCGTACCCCTCTGGCATTCAATGTCTTAACCCCGTGGAACACTAGAAAAGTCTCCAATACACTGGATACCACTTCAGCATTTAGCAGTTAAAAGCCCCACTTGGATGCGAGAGTTATCTAGAGCTCAGATGTCTCCAAAAATATCTAGCATCCAAGGGTTAATAAAGACACACAGCTATAAATATAAAAGGCTAGCCGTGTTTTGGGTGCCTCGAACAGGGTTTCTGGATTGGTGGCAGCCACACCCCGGGACGGGCTTACTCACAGTAGCCAGTCAATAGGATTTGTGGGGCGGAGTTTGAGTTGGCTGAGCAGGGCACCCCGCTGCCTCCTTAGCTAAACGTACAATATCATTTGCCACAGTGCAAGTGCGTCCTCAGCCAAACAAATACACGTCAACATTCACTGTTCCTACTCCCTTCTGTTATCACCCTACCACACAGTGCAAGTTTTCACCTCCTGCCTCTACAGCAAAAGGGATACGCATCAACTCTCACTTTCACTACTCCTGCCTATTATCTCCTAATCCTATATATAACACATTTTTAGGGAAACATTAACATTCAAGATGACAGCGGGGCAGAAGCTGCAGCTCCGCTACAAGAGAAAGCAGTTTCAATCATAAGCTGTCCTTCCTCCAAAACCACCCAATGCTGGCAGGTACGGTGACAGCCTGAAGGGGTTATTAGATGGACGGGGTTAAATCTGCTCAGGCATTGTACTGGTGCCAAACAATGCATTGGAGAGCTCTCCAGCAAAAAAAGGGAATTTTTTTTGTCCATGCATGTTATAGGCCAAGGGTATTTTCTGTGCCAAGTACATAGGACTATGGGTGGGGCCATGTGAGGAACAGGGATGTGGTCATGGGTGGAGCTAAGAGCACCTAGAGTGCCTAGCCTAGGAAGTGAGTGACAGCATGATTACTTCCTGAAAGTTCAAACTGACAGGAAGTGACTCAGCAGTTTCTATTGCATTATTTGGAGAACTGTTTGCCAGTGACTCACCTCTGACAGAGAATGGAACAGAATAATTGAAAACTGAGGGTACTGTTAATTTAATAAAAGGAAAATATACATGTCTCTTGTTTTACTTGACTGCAAATAACATACAATATTTATTTTTTTTTCATAGAAAATGTTTACTGGTTCTTTAAGGACCAGAACGATGTACAACGCATTCCACGCCCCCTGGTCTGTAAGGGTTTGACATAATGCTATAAAATGACAGTGCGTGGTCCAACACAGGTTCCCCTGCATTCTTCACACTGTCACCTCCTTGATTATTTTGCTATAGCAGGGTGGTTTTATGCAGAGTCAGCAGTTACACAAGGATATATAGCTGATATGGTACAGAGCAGAGATCAAAGCTTAAGTGAGTTATAGCCCTAAGCAATATAACTTGGCGTTCTCCAGGCACTCCACAGCCTGTGTCACTAACAGAACTCTGTATTGTGTATTTATTACACTGTAAACTCCATGTGATTCAGTGTCAAAAAAGAATCACAATAACTCAACCCTGAAAACACCACTGAAGAGGGGAATAAGCTTTCGAAACCAGGAGCTGATCTAGCGAATGAGGGGCCCTGGGGCAATGCGTTGCGTACCCCTCTGGCATTCAAAGGATTAAAGGGTTAATGGGCTCCTGATGTTCTTTGGGTGCCGGTGCTTTGCACTAATGTTAGTTTTGCCCATACTGACAACTGAAAACAAATAGTGCAGTGTTACGGCCATATTTACAAAGAAATAGAGAAGCAAATTTGGGGCAAAATTAACCACGCCATAGGTGACCAGTACACATTTCCAAAATACCCACTGATTTAACACTTTGCAGTGTGTAGGAGACTTCTCTAACTTCTCTTGGAGTTAAATTGCCTTGTGTCCCCTATAGTGCATTTGGTATATTTCGAAATTGGCCCTCTTTATATTGATGCCAATGGCTTTAAGGGCCTTAACCATTACTGGGAATGCTCCAGTTCTGACCCAGAGACTTTAATTTTCATACTAGGGGAAGATGCACTAAGGTGTGATGAAGAGGTGATAAAGTGGAGATGACTTCTCCAGTGATTCACTTCTCCAGTTCCTATGTTATTCTACGGAGCCTGTGCACTAAAACATCTCAAATGATAGAGATCTTAGTGCATTGACTCCATAGACTAACAAAGGAACTGGAGAAGTGATATCACTGGAGAGTTCCTCTCCACGTTATCACCTCTTTATCACACTTTAGTGCATAACTCTCCAGATCTTGTGGGACACAGGCTGGTTCTCAGGACTCAGTGAGCGACATTGGAACTCCGCCCACTCCACTGCCATTTTTTGGTCACTCTCCTGCCTGTTCTTCTCACACTCCGCCCCCATTTTAAGAGCAGGCCCCTCCTTCCCTTCTCCCAATCCTGCCCATCCCAGTCAAGCCCCACCCACTTAAGGAAGCCAATTGCTTCCCAGACTGTAGTGGACCTCACGAGGCTTGGGGCAAGAACGTTCCCAGGTGGAAAGCAATCTATAAACAATTCTGGAGCATACCAACTGCTTCACAGGGGACATATACAAATGACCAAAAAGTCCAATTGATTTAAACAGCTTAAGACCTCTAGCACTGAAGGGGTTAAACTGCAAGTTTGAATCCTTGGCAAACCCTCCCCTGATTCAAGTGGTTTTCTCCTGGATTTTTCATCAATTTCTTTCCTTATAAGACCCTTAGACGCTTCCATGTTTGTTACCAATATAAATGAAAATTCTGTTTGCTATTACAGAGTTTGTAGCATCCTTGATTGCACGGATTGCAGCTATCAGACTAAACGAATTGCACAGTCTTACGTTGTTGCAGTTACTCTGATAGGATGAAGAGGCTGGCAAAATTATGAGCTAAGATCATTTCTCTGCTACTATTTTACTCTTCATATTCACATAATATTTTCCGCTTTAGTTGCCAGAGGACACATTTATCAATGGAGTTATTGCAGCAATGAAATAAACTTTACAAGGACAATAAACTCTTATTATGAAAATAAATATTGTAGAGATTTTCATGCATAGTACAGTAAAGGTACTCCCATTGCAAGGAGAGGATTGATTCAAAAGTTACGATAGTGCAAACTTGCTTTATTCTTATGTCAGTTTTATTTTTTTTCTGGCCAGGTGGTATAGTTGATATTGCTGTCTATGGAGAGCTTATATCTGTAACGTGAACAGGAATCCAGGAAGCAACATCATGTCCAGGCCAAGAGGTCGAGGCAGGTACAAGAGTACAAGAATAATCAGAAGGTGAGCCAAGGGTCAGGGCAGGTAGAGTAAATGTAATCGGAAGAGCGAGCCAAAATCAGAAAACCACTGAAACAAGCAGGTAAAACAGGTCAAAGTTTTCAGCAACAAAATCTAAGTAATCTCGAAATGCCCTTAGTACTGGTAGTCGCAGAATGTGAGCGCATGAGCGGTCACCCAAATTGTGCATTAATCAGTTGGGCTGGGTTCAACAATAAGCAAATGTTTAAAAGCGTCTCATTTATGCTGGCCACACCAACATTTGAATTTTGGATATAGCCAGAGCAATTTCACTATTCCTGAACCAGTTTTATGTGCGCTTTCAGGTCATTATTTAACCCCTTTGGAATCTAGAGAGATCACCAGATCACTGTGTTGGAGATCTCTCTAGCAACCAAGGGGTTAAAGCTTTTATTTATTTATTTTGGTTTTGTTCCGGCTTGCTATAGGTCAACGGTATTTTCTGTGCAGAAAAACATTGAATGGGACTGTGGGTGGAGTCATGGGCAAAAGCTAAACTGAGCCTATAGTGCTTTGCCTAGTGGCCCCTGGGATGTAAATCTGGCCTTGTGAATCAGTTTTTCAATAACCGTGCGTGGTTCAAAGAGTAAAAACTGCAGAGGTGTAACTAGAAGCCACCGGGCCCTGGTACAAGAAGTGCCACGGGCCCCCCTCAACCACATTGACCCCATCCACAATGCCCCCATCTCCTACCTCCTACCTGGAGCTCCCGCACGGTCCTCTTAGTAAAGCAAAGCGCTGGGAGATGATGACATCTCCCAGTGCTCTGCATCACTATAGCGCCGGCGGGAGATTGTGGGCGCCAGGCAGAGGGGTCGCAGGGGGAGGACTGGCCCCTGGAGTGCACGGGCCCGGTCACAGGTGCGACCCCTATAGTTATGCCACTGAAAAACTGCATGCGCACGGGGAAGGTGGCAGTGTGGATGAATGATAGCATGCCGAGATCTAGGTAAGTTATGATGTTTTTACTGTGATCATTTACAAATACCTTACAGTATGTATGCATCAATGATCAATCATGTTTCCCGGCCTTGTATATATGATGCTGGGAGATATAACAAATTAAGACAATTCCTGTGAATCAAATACATACACATAATACTACCTTAAAGTTTCCTTTGTGATCTGGACAGCTAGCTGTGTAACATGAAAGAACATATTGATGCTTTGGTGTTGCATACCTCCCAACATTTCAAATAGCCAAAGAAGGACACTTTTGTTTTAGGTGGTGTTTATGGGGGTGTGGGGGGGTATTACCGAGAATTTTTAGGTTATTTCAAGACCTACTGACACCTCTTTGTGTAACTGAATAAATTATTTATAACAAGACTAAAGTATTTACTAATTTCTAAACACATATACTGAAGATTAACTACACATTTAAGTGAGTTTTATTGCTGTGGAGCAATGTGATACACAGTACTCATTCTGACAAAAGGGTAGAAAAGGGGGGCAGAGGGATTTGGATCTCTAAAAGGGGCTGTCCCTCCTAAAGAGGGACACTTGGGAGGTATGGTGTTGTCTCTGGTACCAAAGAGGTTAAAGAAACGGTAAAACTTAAAGGGATAGTAATGTTTCATAATAAAAGCAGCTCCAATTAATCTTCATAGTATTTGGGCCTTGGAGAGTGTTATTTCAGTTCTGTCAGAGTTGTAGTTCAAGAGTAAGTGAATGATAAAATATCACCCTCCTGCCCCTTTTACTGATGTAACACTGCTCACCTCAGAGCAGAAGGGAGGTGCCCAGGTAGACTGCAGAGAGGGACAATCTTCAATTAAGATAAGGGAAGAAGCTGAAAAACCTGTGAAGGGGGGCAAGGTTTTCATTGTTCTCAGAGTAAGAAGATTGTCCCCTTCTGTTATCTGTCTGGTCTTACAACCAGGTTCCACATCTGAGGAGAGCAGCGTTACACTAGGTAAAAGGGGCAGGAGGGGGACAATTTATCATTCAATTACTCTTGAACTACAACTCTGACAGTATTTAAATAACACTCTCCATGGCTCAAATACTATGAAGATTAATTGGAGCTGCTGTTTTTGTGAAACATTACTATCCCTTTAAAAATGAAATAGCTTTTCATACTCTTAAAAACCTTGTATACTAAGCCAGCATCTTTAACCCTTAGCAACGGCGGTCCTGGGGAGTGGATTCCCCTTAAGGAGCACTGTGAGCAAAAACTGCATGATGTGCCAGGTTCTTAAGTCAAATTCACGATGACAGTCCTAACACGTCATCCATCTTTAACCCCTTAACGACCCTTGATGGTCATAGTACGTCAAGGGTCGATTTGACTTAACGACAGATGACATACTATGACCGTCATCGAATTCCGGGCTCCCCCCCTGGCTGCACGCCGTTCGCGGAGTCCAGAATGCAAAGGAGCAATACAAAAAAATTGCTCCGTGGTCGTTCAGTCTCATCCGCGTCCGGATTCCCCGGTCATTAAGGGGTTAAAGTGTTAAGAAAAGCAGTAATGCTTTTTTTCATAACAAAAAATATGTGTTACAGGGCTTTTGCTGTTGGGCAAAACAAGGACATGATCACTGATGGGAAAAAATGAATTCAAAAGCTTATTTTTTTAATTTTTTTTAACAATCTGTTAGCAACACCTCCTCTTGGTGTCCAAAAGGTGTTTTTTATGTTGCACTCTCTGTGAGAGTTTGAGTTACTGAATGGGAAGCTATAGGAAGAGTCCAGTATCACCAGCCTGTGGTAAGCCATGTTGGAACTGTGAACTCGGACAGCAGAGGAATCTATCAGAACTTAGTGCATGTGGCAAAGTGCCACATTTACATTTAAAAATACCCACATGAACAAGGCAATGGCTCATTAAACTGCATTTCCATATGCAAATGATGCATTGTAAAAGCAGTCAGTGCAAAATAGTAAAGCTGTTGAAGGCATGGCAGATTCATGGCAATGTCAGTGTGTTAGTGTCATATTCACAGGGATTTGATAATGATGACATCTTAGTGCATACTATTGATATACAGAGCCGGATTAACACTTCCCAGGGCCGTAGGCAAGGTACCAATTTTGGGCCCCCCTCCCTACATATAGTAGCACCCGGCCCCCCATACCTCCCTAACTCTGGCTACCTACACAGTGTTTTAGTTTACACTACAGTTTTGTTGCCACAGCCACTGAAATGGTTAAACTACAGCTTTGTTGCCACAAGCACTCAATGGTTTATCCAATAATTGGATCATCCTTTGAGGGCCTGTGCCCACAAAACTGAAGTGTAAACTAAACAATGTGTAGGTAGCCAGGGTTAGGGAGGGAGCAAGGATACATTACTTGATTTATTTTTGTCTTCTCTCTGCCCCCCTGGTCCAGTTGGCCCCTGTAAAATAAATAACTCTGTCTAAACTAAGAACTAACCCTTTGAACGCCTATAAAGATATAGTGATTGTAACATTCAAAGTGCGCATGGCAGAATGCAGAGTCTAGACTGAGCCGTAGGCATCATGGTGACTTGTGAGCAGAGTCTGTCCAGGGTGAGGTTTCCGCCCCCCCCCCCCATTTGGCCAGGCCCTAGGCAGGCGCCTTGTGCGCATTGCCTGTGATCTGGCTCTGTTGATGTATCATCAACATAAATATTAGACAAGATCACCCAGCTGGCCTCTTATTGACCTTTAGTGTTTCTCCTCCTAGGACCCCATCTTGATTGGTGCACCGTTCCCTATTAACCCTTTGAGTGCCAGAGGGGTACGCAACACATTGCGATGCAATGCATTTCATACCCCTCTAGCACTCAAAAGGTTAACTGTCATATAAAAATCTTTCTGAATAGAATCTCAATAAATTCACTGCCATAGTTACTGTCACTCATTAACCATTTGAGAACCAAAGGGGTGTACAACACATTGAAAAATGCTTTGGATGCACATCTCAAACTCAAAGGGTTAGTAGTTGCACACAGCAAAATTCACCAGATAATGACTGTAGGGAGACTGTCTACATATACATTAAAACTGAAAGATTAGAATAAAATTGTAGGGATCTAGAAAATAAAGTTTTGTTTACAGATACTGCCTTGAAGTACATGATATGAAAATGTATAGAATCCCATTTTATTGACGGTGTTATTGTTCCTTTAAATAATTATCCAGTGATTCTTAGCTGTGTTTCTGATTTTCAGGACACTGACTGTTTTTCCCTCCCTGTTTGTATCACAAGCAGTGCTGAGCCCTGCAACCGCACAATGGGGAAGGAGGGACAGCCAGAAAGACAAAGGGGACAGATCTCCCAGCCTATTGGCTCATTTAAATCTGACAATGGATGGGACATATGAAGCATCCTGCAGGTCAACAAAGCACCGTCCCTGATTTACAAAGGGGGACGGGTGGTTACCAGAGGATCCTAGAGGCTGTTGTATTAATAAAATAGTGCAGTCCAACTGCATCGTAGAGAATAAGTAAAACATCCAAAAATGAACATTGATTTAAATGGGGCTTTTAACATCTCAGATGCTATAGAGGTCTCCAGTGCATGATTTACACAAGCTTTGAAGCCATTGCTTGTCGCTGTTCTCAATAAAGAGACAGCCACGTGCATAAACGTAATTTTGCCAATGTATTACTTGTCCCCCAATAACTGATGATCGCCACTTTTTTTTTCTCCAAAACCATTTGATTATGTATTTTTTAAATTCTTCTCCTGATTGTCCGTTTGTGGGATTCTACTGACATTTTCTTATTTCAAAATTAAAGGGTCAGTAATGCCCGTATTTACCTTTATTTAATATCGTAGAGGTTACAAAAATAAAGTATTTGGAGAAAGTACCGTCTATCAAACCCTTACGGTTTGAGAGATATTCACCTCTAAAGTTTCCCTTTTCCTGCTGTCAGCTGTAAAGATTTGAGTCGGCTGACTCGAGGAGGCTCTTCTGCAGAGCCTAAATTGCATTATTTAAAAAGAACTACTTCAATGGAACGGTCTACAAAGTGTGCTTGCAAACCAGGCAAACTTTGTAGACCATTCCAGTGAAGTAATTCTTTTTAAATATCGCTATTTCGGCTCTGCTGCAGAGCTGCCGGCTGGTCCCAGGACCGGGATCAGGAGAATGGCAGGGAAGGGGGAACTTTAGTGGTGAATATCTCTCAAACTGTAAGGGTTTGATAGATGTCACTTTCTCCAAATACATTATTTTTGTAACCTCTGCAGTATTAAATAAAGTTAAATACGGGCATTACTGACCCTTTAAACTTTTTCTCTGCTCTCTGAAGAAGTGTGCTTCTCTGTATCAAAGCTAAATGGAGCCATCTGCTCCCCCACAATATATGACCACGAACCTCTCAATAGTAACCCAAAATTGTAAGTCAAGGCAGACCCAACTGTGTGAAACAGATAATATATATCTCTATGGAAGAAATATGGTCAGAGACTGTCTCCTGGTGCTGGATTAAAAAAATGGGTGATGTAGGGAAGCGGGAAGGAGCGGGGAATTTGTAGGATTTATTATTGATCCTCTGAGTGACAGAGGGGCACACAATGCGATGGGTGGCATACCAATCTGGCACTGAAGGGTCAAGCACCAGTCGTGAGACTAGGGAAAAACTGAGGATTGCCATTACTCTGCCTTTATACATAAGACCCAGTGTGTCCATAATGGAGGCTGTATATCAGACAATCTCTGTTAGTAACTACCTTAAATGAGCATACCCTGCTGACACTGAAGGATTATAGGAACTTTAAAGGGATAGTAATACTTCAGTATTACAAATCCCTATATTAAAGTCCTAGTAAAAAAAAAACCTATTGCCCCCAGTGTCATCTCTCAAACCTTTATGGTTTGAGAGATGAACGCTTCTAAAGTTGCCCTCTCCCTCCCCCTTCCCTGTAGTCAGCGTTCTAGCTGACTCTGGGAAATCTGGTCAGAGATCATCAGGCGGCTCTGCAGCAGAGCCGCGATCGCGTTAACTAAAAAAAAACCTTTCACTAAAACGGTCTTCTATGTGTGCTTGCAAACCAAGCACACGTAGAAGACCATTTCAGAGAAAGTTTTTTTTTAGTTAACGCAATCAGGCTGTGCTGGAGAGCCGCCTGAAAGTCGTACGACTCTTCCCTGCAGTCAGCTAAAATGCTGACTACGGGGAAGGGGGAGGAAGAGGGCAACTTTAGAAGCGATCATCTCTCAAACCATAAAGGTTTGAGAGATGACACTGGGGGCAATACGTTTTTTTTTTTACTAGGGCTTTAATATAGGGATTTGTAATACTGAAGTATTACTATCCCTTTAAAGGGATAGTAATGTTTCATAATAAAAGCAGCTCTAATTAATCATCATAGTATTTGGACTTTGGAGAGTGTTATTTCAATTCTGTCAGAGTTGTAGTTCAAGAGTAATTCAATGACAAAGTGTCCCCCTCCCTCCCCTTTTACTGATGTAACACTGCTCAGCCAGAGCAGAAGGGAGGTGCCAAAGTAGACTGCAGAGAGGGACAATCTTCAATTAAGATAAGGGAAAAACCTGAAAAACTTGTCAAGGGGGGCAGGGCTTTCATTGTTCTCATAGGAAGAAGATTGTCCCCTGCTGTTATCTGCCTGGTCTATGGACTGCATTCCACATCTGAGAAGAGATGGCTTACACTAGGTAAAAGGGGCGGGAGGGGAAACTTTGCTTGTGAATATCTCATAAACCATAAAGGTTTGAGAGATAAGACATATCATTCTTCATGTTTTTAATGCCTACAAAATAAAATAAAGTTAAAACGAAGTATTACTATCCCTTTAAAGTTAGAATAAAAGGGGGGAGATTAACTAAGTGGTGATAAAGAGGTGATAAAGTGGAGATGACTTCTCCAGTGATGTCACTTCTCCAGTTCCTATGTGATTCTATGGAGCCAAAGCACTAAGATTTCTACAATTTTGGAGATCTTAGTGAATAGGCTCTACAGAATAACATAAGAATTGGAGAAGTGATAAACCGGAGAAGTTATCTACACTTTATCACCTCTTTATCACACCGTAGTAGTGAATCTCCCCCCCAAATTGTGCTTGTACAAAAGAGGAGGATGTAACATTTACAGGTATATATGTACAGGTTTCTGATTTGATAAGATATAACTAGACTAGTTTTAAAGCCCATGTACACGGGTGGTGCTGCAGTCATGCGCAGTACTGACTGCCCGAATACACTGCGGCTGATACGGAGCAGGACACTCCGAATTCAGACCGTAGTCCTCTCTGCGCACCTTCCTGGGACCAAGCAGTGCCAGGAAGGTGCGCAAAGAGGACTACAGTCTTAATTCAGAGTATCCTGCTCCATATCAGCCATAATGCGGGCAGTCTGTACTGCACATGACTGCAGCAAGCGCAGCCGTCTCTACTGCACATGACGGCTTCTGACAAACATCCATAGCGAATTATAATACAGGATGGTAACTTTTATTGAGATTTAACATATTCTGCAAGTTCAGATAATGTAGCTGAAGCTTTAATAAATGCCTTGACTGTTTTTTGGTGTGTGAATATAATGTTTTTTTAGTAACTGTTATTAAACATTTTATGTGAAATTCAATAAGCTAAATAGGAGCCAAAGGGGACTACTACACATCTTCCAAATTCCCATTGATTTAGTGAGGTTTTCAACACTGACTTATCTAGCATCCAAGGGGGTTAAAAGCTCTGTTTAACCCTTTAAGTGCCAAAAAAGGTATCCAACGCATAAAGGGTTAAATCTTTGGGCTTTTTGATTTGTGTCCTATGGTGCATTTGATCTGCTCCAGAATTGGTCCTCTTTAGATTATTTAATTGTACATTTTTGTGCATTACACTTTAAAATAGCATTAACCCATTAAAGACCACAGTGGTGTGCAACACATTGCAAAGCTACGATTTGCACCCCCCCAATGATGCTTAAAGGGTTACGTAAGTGTAGAAATGTATAGTAGGGGATGTATAATGCAGATGGCTATCTTAATGTGATGCACGCAAGGTCGGTTGAGGATGATGGGAGCGATGTCCAACAACAGCTGGAGAACCATGTGTTGCCCACACCTGCCACACATACCCATGTCATACAAATCCGTCTAGGCACCTTACAATGGGCTTGGAGGTGCTCTGTTATTGGTCTCCACGCTGCACGTGGTCGAACTTTCAGCCAATCCGCGGCTGGCTGGAGCTCGGGTTTCCAGTGGACTCGTAGGAGATTCTCATTCAAATCGCTGCTGTAGTCTGAGACTGGCTGAACCGGGAGGGACTGGCAAGGACTGTGGGGCGGGACAGCGAATAGGCAGGAGGCTGGGCACTGGGGGCACAAGAAGACGGAGCTTCATTGTGAAAGAGGGAACCAAGTGGGGGCACAAAGGAACTGGCATACATATAGAGTGAAGCACCAGCCTGCCTGCACCTGTCAGGATGCCACCTTCCTACTGTGCCCCTGTTGTATGGTAGCTCTGGAGAGGATTGCCTGCCATACCCCCATATGAAAATGCCAGTGAGGAACAGATACAACCTGGTGGATGATGGCAGTGATTCCAGGGTGCCGTTGCACAATGAAGAAGCCTTCCAGCATGGCATTCACTTTCAGGCAAAGGTGAGTGCCCCTTCCTTTACCCAAAGCTCCGTGCTGGCTGTGCACACTGGCACTGTGTGTGTGTAAGAAAACCTATCACAGCCCTGATACAATGTATTCGCTCTGCAATGTAACCCATCTGATTAATCAGTGATTACATTGTATCACAGCCCTGATACAATACAATCACAATGGTGATTCCACTTGTCCACGGTACTAAATTGTTGGACTTTTAGCTGTTGAAGGCTGCGACTCCCATCAGCCCAGCTGTAGGGAAATATAGGCTGGCTGTGAATGCTGGGAGTTGAAGTCCTCAACAGGTGGGGAGCCAAATGTTGGCAACCCTTGATTGATCCTGATTTTTATTAAGCCTGTGAGTGCCAGAGCGGTGCGCAACTCATTGCTCCACAATGCTTGTCGCACCCCTTTGGCACACAAGGGTTAAGTATATCTAATTAATGATTTGTTTTTATGAGCAACCGTTCAGTTTCACTCGGTAACCTCCTGCTTGTACAATCTATTCACATGCGGTCTGATTGCAGGTACATGGAATACTTTTGTTTTATGTTTCTTATTCAGCCAGTCTTCACTAAAACAGTACTTTTTTATATTGTACTTTTTTTGTAGGGGGATAGAAAATCAACCCCATGTTTACTTCATTATCTAAATCTCTAATCCAGGGACGGTCAACCTGCGGCTCTTCAGCTGATGTTCGATGTATTTTCTGTCATCCTCAACTGTAGAACCAACAGCAGGGCCCTATTTATGAGTCCAATGTGGAACTTGTGTGGACTAAACCATTTATGTAAATGGTTTTTTTTTAACCCGTTGAATGCCATAGTTCTCTCTAGCGTTCCCATTTATGTAAATGGGGTTTTAACCCTTTGAGTCCTGTCTAGCATTCACGGTGGTAAAAGCTCTATTCAAATCGTGGAGTATTTTGGGAAGTTTTGTTTGCCCCTTATGCTACGAACGGTCTGCTCCAGCACTGCCACGCTTCAGCTTGATAAATAAGGCCCATTTTCTTTAACCCTTTGAGTGCCAGAGGCCTCTGGCACTCAAAGGGTTAAGTTCCCACCGGCTTCTAAGATCCGTGTGACACAACTCAGATTTACTTTTTTTCCCTTAATATGTAAAAATATATATGTATTGTAGAGTATTTTTCCTTCTGAGTAAAACTGCTGAGAGGTTTTTATTGAAAAGTTATTGCAGCTCGAACCTAACCCCTTTAAGTATGTCAGTGGCCTGAATATTTACAGTGGTGCTGTTGCTACACCGTCCTATGGACAGCTCTGGTCAGTTGACCATAAACCTCCACTGAATGGTGTTGCAACAGCACCGCTGCAAGATCTGAGGCCATTGAAATACTGCACACAAAAAATCAATGGAGCTGCAATAATCCTATATAATAATTCACTAGAAAGTTTGTAACGACACAGTCATGCTCAGTAGAGACTGCCCATGATGAGGCTGATACAGAGCGGGGCGCTCCAACCGTGCATGACTGCCCCGCGACTGGCTGGCAGTGGCACTGTGGCCCGTGTAACAGGCTCTTCAACTAGTTTTTTAATAAAACATCTCTCAGCAGTGCGAGTACCTTGTCTTACTCAGGAGGATAAACTCTACAATGCATATGTTTTTATATGTTACGGGTTGCTGTCCATTTAAAGCAGTGATTCTCAAGCAAGGTGGTGTGGCACTTCGGTGTGCCATGGACATCCACTTAGGGTGCCCCAGGTTCTCTATGAAGACTCTGACAAAATGTTCATGCTGAGTTTCAAATGTATATTTATGGCAATTAAACGGGAACTACCACCCCAACACAATGTAATGTCTTTGTCTTCCTAGCGTTATTAGCAATCCATAGTTAGTTTTCTCCAAAAAAGTGTTGTAAGAGCACTATCTTTATACTAAATCTCTACCTGATGACGTCTTGCCCCTTGAATCCATTCTGCGCATGACCGCTATGGAGCCATTCAGCTCCATTGTACCTCCCTCTGTCTTGCCCATCACTCGTACGTCATTGTCCTCAGCACCATGTGACCTGCCACACTCCTGGCATCAAGCGCGGTCAGGTCATTTCAGCCTAGTGGAAAGGGACCGGTGGTTTATATATAGCGGGTGCTTCACATGCACCCGCTCCCACTAGGCTGAAATGACCTGACCGCCCTTCATGCCAGGAGTGTGGCAGGTCACATGGTGCTGAGGACAATGACGTATGAGTGATGGGCAAGACGGAGGGAGGTACAGTGGAGTCAAGTGGCTACATAACGGTCATGCTCAGAACGGATTCAAGGGGCAAGACATCATCAGCTAGAGATTTAGTATAAAGATTGTGCACTTACAATGCTTTTTTGGAGAAAACAAACTATGGATTGCTAATAACACTAGGATGCCAAAGACTTAGAGAGTACATTGTGTTGGGGTGGTAGTTCCCCTTTAAAGGGATAGTAATACTTCGTTTTATCTTTATTTTATTTTGTAGGCATGAAAAAAACAGGAAGAACGATATAAGTATTATCTCTCAAACCTTTATGGTTTAAGAGATATTCACAAGCAAAGTTTCCCCCTCCCTCCCCTTTTTCCTAGTGTAAGCCATCTCTTCTCAGATGTGAATCTAGTTGTAAGACCAGACATATAACAGCAGGGGACAATCTTCTTCCTATGAGAACAATGAAAGCCCTGCCCCCCTTGACAAGTTTTTCAGCTTTTTCCCTTATCTTAATTGAAGATTGTCCCTCTCTGCAGTCTACCTGGGCACCTCCCTTCTGATCTGACTGAACGGGGGGGTACTTTGTTTGTGAATATCTCTCAAACCATAAAGGTTTGAGAGATAAGACATATCGTTCTTCATGTTTTTTTTAATGCCTACAAAATAAAATAAAGATAAAACGAAGTATTACTATCTCTTTAATTACAGTATGTTGTTTTTGTTATCCCGATCTAAGAATAATTTATATTACTTACTAGTTTTAAAGCCGGTGTACATGGGCCAACACCTGCAGCGCTGCAGTCATGGGCAGTACTGACTGCTTGTGCCGCGGCTGATACGGAGCAGAGGTCTTCGGTCTGAATATGGAGCACTCCACTCCGTATCAGCCGTGGCGCGTTCAGTCTGTACTGCGCATGACGGCTTCTGACAAACATCCTTAGCGAATTTATAATACAGGATTTGAACCCTTCATAGTGCCCTTGACAAATGGCACAAAATGTTAGTGGTGCCCCACAGACGCCAGATTGCGTGCTAGGGTTGCCACGGGCATGAAAAGATTGAGAACCACTGCTTTAAATATTGCAGGGATTATTACTGATCTACCATTATTATGTAATATTTATATATAAGATATTGCATGGTTTATTCTACTGAGTAAAACAAGCTTACTTCCACTGCTAAGTGATGTTTTTATTCAAACGTTATTGCAGAACAAACATTCATTTTTACAGATGTAGTACTTCCATTTCCTGAAATGTAATGGTGCTGCTCTTTCAGCCTATGTAGGGCTATTGTCAACGACCAAGGACATTGAACTGCACCAAGAAATGCAGATCTGTGCTGCAATAAAGTCTGCATAAGACATCTCGTTAGATGTGAGCATTACCCATGGATAACATCTGTAGTATATATTTTTTCTGTATCCAGTGATACTATAGATTTTGAATTAATGTTTTCATCTATATTATATTGTGTTTGCAAATGTTACCTAAAAAAAGCATTAAATTAACATTTTTGTAGATTTCTCATTTTTATTCGAAGTGCATAAACACGTTTTGTATCTTTTTTTACAAGAATTATTGCAAATAGGTACATTTCAGTTTGATTAATTTTTTTAAAGAGATAGTAATAATTTTCAAGGGAATAATATTGTATGTATTAAATCAATAAACCAAAGCATCTATATATTTTTCCCATAACTTTGCTAGTTTAAGAGTAATCACGTTTTGAAGTTTACCCCTCCCACCCTTTTTAGCTACGTCACCGCTCTAGCCGACAGACTTGGATTCTGATGACTTGTATGGAGAGACGAAATAGGAGTAGGATACAAAGCAAATCTTCCTGACAATGGTCTACTGCCTCAAACCAGGCACACTTTGTAGACTGCCATCATGAAAATTTGCTCTGTATCCTACTCCTATTTTGGCTCTCCAGATGAGCGGTCCAGTCCGTAGACCAGAATCTAAGTCTGTCGGCTAGAGATGTGACGTGCATAAAAGGGGTGGGAGGGGTAACATTTAAAACATAATTACTCTTAACCCCTTAAGTGGTTCTTAAGGGACTGCAAAGTACGCACGTGGCCGGTCCTTAAGGGGTTAAACTAGCAAAGTTATGGGAATAATCTATAGATGTTTTGGCTCATTTAGTTAATACATACAATATTATTGCCTCATAAAAAGAAATATCACTATCCCTTTAAATAGTGCTGATCGTTTGCAGTGTAAACTACATTGACAAATAATGAGATTTACAGTTGTGAGTGAACAAGACCTAAGGCTGTGAACCTGAGGCTGACACACCAAGAAAAAGTCCAGAGCATTCCAATTGCAGCAATAGGGGATTTTATAAAAATGCTCGCTGCTTTTAAATGGGCATGCTTAACCCCTTGAATGCTACAGAGGTCTCCAATGCATTGCCCCTCTAGAATTGAAGAGGTTAAAATCCCCTTTTCTGTAAATAAGGTTGTTTATCTACCCCCGTCTCTGTACATTTGGTTTGCTCCAGAATTACTCCACTTCCCGTTAGTCTGTATTCACAACTGGATTTATAGCTCTTGTTAGCTCGCAGCTCCCGCTCAGTGCAATTAAATCCTGATGCATTTTCCATTTATAAATGATTAGGACCATTTATCCTGGTTTTTAAAGGGATTGCCTTACTGTAATTACTATCTGCTTAACGGTTTTGCTTCCTTGGCTTGTCTGTAAGACATTGCAGCTTAAGTCATTGGCTTGCAATGTGTTCTGGGCATTAAGTCTTTGAGCGTTGCATACCCCTCTGGCACTCAAAGGGTTTAACCCGGTATCATTATCCTGTCCACGTTTTCCATGGTAATATTTACATTCTACATATAAAGGACCAGTAAACATTTCTCTATGAAAAAATGTTAAGGACACTTCTGCTGATGGAAGATTCTTAATTCAAAGGTTATTACATCTGATTGTTTGTTTTAAAAATTAAACTGCACATTTCTATTCTGTTCTCCGGGGTGGATGCATTAAGGTGTGATAAAGAGGAGAGAGAGTCTGTCCCAGTGAGATCACTTTTCCAATTCCTATGCTATTCTGTGGAACGGATACACTAAGATCTTTCCAGCTTGAGAAATATTTGTGTATATTTTCCATATAATAACATAAGAACTGGAGAAGCTATCTCCTCTTAGTGTGTCTCCCCCAGTCGTTTATTTGTATCACTAACTACAGGGAACTGTATCATGTGACTTGAGGTTTTTCACTAAGGTGTGATAAAGTAGTGATACAAAGGAGAATGCTTCTCCAGTGTAAAACTCCTGTGTTTTTCTATGGATCCAATGCATTAAGATCCCTCAAGTTGGAGAGAAATCTTAGTGCATTGACTCCATAGAACAACATGGGCACTGGAGCGTTTATCACACTGGAGAAGTCATCTCCACTTTGTCACACTTTAGTGAATCCCCCCCCCCCATAACTCAGAGTGCATTATAAAGAAACAAATACATTTTTATACACAAGTTGGGACTGTTGATTAAAGAAAAAGTTTTAGCTGTAATAACGTCTGAATCAAAAATCTCTCAGCAGTGTAAATACCCCTTTTAAAGGGATAGTAATGTTTCATAATAAAAGCAGCTCCAATTAATCATCATAGTATTTGAGCTTTGGAGAGTGTTATTTCAATTCTGTCAGAGTTGTAGTTTAGGAGTAATTCAATGATAAAGTGTCCCCCTCCCGCCCCTTTTACTGATGTAACACTGCTCAGCCAAATCAGAAGGGAGGTGCCCAGGTAGACTGCAGAGAGGGACAATCTTCAATTAAGATAAGTGAAAAACCTGAAAAACTTGTCAAGGGGGGCAGGGCTTTCATTGTTCTCATAGGAAGAAGATTGTCCCCTGCTGTTATCTGTCTGGTCTATGGACTGCATTCCACATCTGAGAAGAGATGGCTTACACTAGGTAAAAGGGGCGGGAGGGGAAATTTTGCTTGTGAATATCTCTTGAACATAAAGGTTTGAGAGATAAGACTTGTATCGTTCATGTTTTTTTTACTGGCTACAAAATAAAATAAAGTTAAAACAAAGTATTACTATCCCTTTAAAGTTACTCTCCCCAAAATGTTTTTGTGCAACTTGTTCATTGTCTGATGGATTGGATGCACACTGATATAACTAAGGGTTAGCCCTTTGCATGTTAAATATATCCCTAAAGCATTGCTTTGTATACTACTTTCTTGTGCATGGGGTTATTATAAACTCCCAAGGCTGCAGTTAATGTAGCTGAAAGAGGACCAGTCACCCAGTGACCCACTTAACATCCGCACCTTGTTCAGTATTCAATCCATCCATGTGGGTGATAGAAGTGAAAGTTCCGGGGAGGGGGGTCAGAGTGCACTGCACATTACATCACTGAGCAAATGTTTTACTGGCATATATTGATTCTTAGAGACAGTACTGATATAAGAAAGGGGGCATTTATGGTTGCATTATATGCCAATACATTAAAAATGAGGATTATCCGACTTAATCAGTGGTGTGCCAGAGGGGTGTGTAATGAGTTAAACACTCCACTGGCACTGAAAGGGCTTAAGTCAACTTCCCATCTTGTAGTCGGGAACAATCATTTACTGTCATTTAGTTATCCTGGATATCCTGTGGCAAAGGGTCAAGTTGCTTGTTGATGGCATCGCAAACATGCGGTCTGGAAATTTCGAGGCACACCTATCAACCCCATACAAGTTTGGCTCATAATTATCAACATATAGCAGTTAGCTTGAATAGTTGTTTTAAATCCTTGTAAAGTTTGTGCTATGGCTAAATTTAAATATTTAAGAATGATCCTGGTCCTTACTTCTGGACTTCAAAAAAATCGTAGAATACTGGGGGGGGGGGAGAGATAAAAGAAAACCCTCCCCAAAACACCACTAAAGAAATCCATTCATGGAGGCACTCAACCGACAGACTCTTTAATATATAAAAATTCTAAATGCTTTATTGGTATAAAAGTCAAATCAATTAAAAACAAACAAGATAGGTCAAATATCCCAGAGGTAACTTGATATCACTATACAATTGTTACAATATATATTTAAAGGGATAGTAATACTTAAACCCTGCAACATATATTTTTTTACATTTTATCTCCCTGAGTAAAACAAGGGTACTACCACTGCTGAGAGATATTTTATTAAAAAATTATAACAGCTCAAACTTGAATTTTTTAGGTGCAATATCACAGTGGCCTGAAAACTTACAGTGGTGCTGTTGCTACACCACCCTATGGACAGCTCTGGTCTGTAGACCATAAAACTCCATAGAATGGTGTAGCAACAGTGCCACTGTAAATTTTCAGGCCACTGTGATATTGCACCTAAAAATTTCAAGTTTGAGCTGTTATAATTTTTTAATAAAAATATCTCTCAGCAGTGGTAGTACCCTTGTTTTATTCGGGGACATATGCTGTAGAGTTTATATTTTTTTACATCTTAAATATTACTATCCCTTTAATCCAAAAAAGTATATACCGATCAAATGTCCTAGGATCTCACAAATATATATATTGTAGGATGGACATAAAAAATCAATCACTCAATGTGACACAAATAGAGCTATATATTAAAGTGTTATATACTCCTAATAAACCATATACCAGGGCTCAAAATTTCCACTCGCCACTAGCCAATGGCGAGTGAAAATTCAGCCCTTGCGAGTAGAAATTTAGCCCTGGTTGGTATGTTATGTCTTGCAGTGGCGAGTAACTTTTCAGGTCTGGCTAGTAGCAAAGGACTTCAAATTTTAAGCCCTGTCATATACCATATATACTTCACAAGTAACATTGACTAAAGTCTGTGAACAAAGTGGAACACATCTAGTAACAAAAGAGAGAAAGAAAAGCAAAATTAAAAAAAATAAATACTTATCCATCCAGCTATAAGTAACCTGACTCAGACCAGGACAGATCCAATATAGGACCTCAAACTCTGGAGCCTCCTATCTTGTATACCCAACCATCCCGACGCGTATCGCCATCAAGGCTTCGTCAGGGGATGATTTACTTACGGGCCGACTGCAGTTACAGCTCTGTATAACAGCCTGTCAATCTTCCTCTTCTCCCCTCCCACGTACCATCCCAATCCAACCTCCTCCGATGAAGGAGGATTTCTCCATGTAAGTTGAAGCTCTATCATTGACCAGAGAGCGATCCAGCTTACAAGCTGTATTCCTTGTATAGGAGTGATAGTTCCCCTTCAGATGTCATGTGTCAAGCACATAATGAATGATACAAATGTATAAATATATAGATAGCTCTTTTTAGGTCTCATAATCTGAATAAGTTAAATAAACATATCATGAAGAAACATTTCCAGAAATAGATATTTAAAACTCAGCATTCACGTTTTTTTCAAAGTTTTTATAGAAAAGATGGTGCACCCTGAGTGTATGCCTGTGGCACACCAAACTGCCATGGCACGCTAGTTGAGAATCGCTGGACTATGAGTTATGTATAACTGTAAAACAGGGCCGGCCCTTACATGGGTCCCAGTGGGGCCATGGACCCATGTGGCACTCTGACAGGGGTGGCAATTTGCCACCCCAAGGCATGTTATTTCGTGCGCAGTGTCTCCCCACTGCCTGCACTGATGATGGCTGGGACCGTGTCACACGCGGAGACGCTGTGTGAAGCATGCTGGGGTTTTCTTCCTCTGTTTGGAGGCCAGTGCAAGTTTAAAACTGGCGCACAGACTGACAAAGAAAATCCCAGCATGCACCATGCTGTGTCTCCACATGTGACATGGTCCCGGCTGTCATCATTGCGGGCAGTGGGGAGACCGAGTAAAAAGCAGAGAAGAGAGGGAGCGAGCCTGAAGGAGAAGAGAAACAGGCAAGGGGGGGGAGAAAGAGGCACAAGGGGTGAAAAAGAAGCACATAGGATGAAAAGAGGGGAAAAGAGAGGCACAAGGGGCGTAAAAAGGCAAGGGGGGTAGAAAGAGGTACAAGGGGTGTGTAAAAAAAAAAAAAAAAAAAAAAAGGAGGCAGCATTTCATCCTTGGACCCAGGCAGCACAATGTCTTGGGCCGGCCCTGCTGTAAAATAATACAGTTCTGGGACAAACCCACTGGGATATAGAGGACAAATGTTTTCCAAAATGCAAAATTGATTTCTAATTTTGGCGTTGAACACCCCTTTTAAATTGATGGGAATTTCGATTTACCAACTGGGGAGCAGTCGATTTTCTCCAAAAATAGCCATTTTGGTGGAAACCAACTGCAGCATAGACTGGAAATGAGAATTCTGTTGTTTCCAAATTATATTCCAAGGGGGTTTTAAAGGGACAGTAATGTCACATAAAAAATGTTTAGAGTTTTGTAGAGATTAAAAAAATAAGCTAAATGCCACAAATCCTATCTCTCAAACCACTATGGTGTGAGAGATATCCTCCGTTAAAGCTCCCTCCTCCCTCCCCTTCTCCTGACGTCAGCTGACAGCAGGAGTTCCTGGTCTGAGGACCAACAAGCAGCTCTTCAGCAGAGCCGCAATTACACAATTTAAAAAGAAATACTTCTTTGGAACGTTCTACAAAGTGTGCCTGGTTTGCAAGCACACTTTTTAGACTGTTCCAAAGAATTATTTCTGTTTAAATCGCGTTATTGCGGCTCTGCTGAAGAGCCTCCTCGTGTCGGACGATTCGGATCTCCTTCTGTCGGCTTTACAGTTGACATCAGGAGAAGAGGAACTTTAGAGGAGAATATCTCTCAAACCGATAGGATTTGTGTCATATCGTTTATTTTTTTAACCTGTACAAAACTCTAAACATTTTTTATGGGACATTACTGTCCCTTTAACCCTGAATATATTAATGTATAAATGTAATTTCTATATGCGTGATTCCTATCAGAGCATGTGCTTTGTTGTTCTGCACACGTCATTGTAGGGAAGAATGGAAATTCTTCAAATTTCCACTGATTCAAATGGAGATTTTAACCCCTTGAGTAATAGAAAGGTCTCTAACGCGTTGCAATGCGTTGGAGACTTTGCTAGCATTCAAGGGGTTAAAAGCCACATTTAATAATGTGCTGGATATCCCTCTGTCACTCAGGGGGTTAAATTGGTTTGCTCCAGAACTGCACCTCTTTGGATTGAAGAATGGTGATATAAGGGATTAAAATAAAAATTTCCCAAATACATTGTTTACTCCTTTAAGCGTCAGAGGGGTACGCAACGCATTGCTTTGCAATGTGTAGTGTACTTCTCTGGCTCTCAGAGGCTTAAGGCTTCGAAAGCTAGAGTTGTCTCCAACATATTTAAGGGGCACTCAATGCATTGGATACCCCTGTGGTATTCAAGGGGTTAAGCAGTTTTAAATAAGTGGGATTTTTCATTTCCCAGTGATGTCGATGTTTTGCTCCAGAATTGCATCTCTCTTTAAAGGGATAGTAATGTCAGAAAAAAGTATTAACTATATGATAGATACAATTAAGAAAGTACTTGCACTTATTCGTATCTCTCAAACCGTTATAGTTGACAAGAAGAGGCAGTAGGAGGGAGAACAGTGAGGAATGTTTGTACTGCCTAACAGGAAGAGGCAGTAGGAGGAAGAGCAGTGAGGAATGTTTGTACTGCCTGATAGGAAGAGGCAGTAGGAGGGAGAGCAGTGAGGAATGTTTGTACTCCCTCCTACTGCCTCTTCCTGTCAGGGAGAACAGTGAGGAATGTTTGTACTGCCTGACAGGAAGAGGCAGTAGGAGGGAGAGCAGTGAGGAATGTTTGTACTGCCTGACAGGAAGAGGCAGTAGGAGGAAGAGCAGTGAGGAATGTTTGTACTGCCTGACAGGAAGAGGCAGTAGGAGGGAGAGCAGTGAGGAATGTTTGTACTCCCTGACAGGAAGAGGCAGTAGGAGGAAGAGCAGTGAGGAATGTTTGTACTGCCTGACAGGAAGAGGCAGTAGGAGGGAGAGCAGTGAGGAATGTTTGTACTCCCTGACAGGAAGAGGCAGTAGGAGGGAGAGCAGTGAGGAATATTTGTACTGCCTGACAGAAAGAGGCAGTAGGAGGGAGAGCAGTGAGGAATGTTTGTACTCCCTGACAGGAAGAGGCAGTAGGAGGGAGAGCAGTGAGGAATGTTTGTACTCCCTGACAGGAAGAGGCAGTAGGAGGGAGAGCAGTGAGGAATGTTTGTACTCCCTGACAGGAAGAGGCAGTAGGAGGGAGTGCAGTGAGGAATGTTTGTACTCCCTGACAGGAAGAGGCAGTAGGAGGGAGAGCAGTGAGGAATATTTGTACTGCCTGACAGGAAGTGGCAGTAGGAGGAAGAGCAGTGAGGAATGTTAATAAGGTCCACCTAGCATGATGACCTGTACAATTTTTAATCTGCGTAATTTTACAAATATTTGTTACAGTTTCAGTTTAAATGGGGCTTTTAACACCATGAGAGGTACCAGAGAGGTCTCCAACTCACTGAGAACGAAATTTGGAGAATTTTGAATTTCCCCTGAATTACTCTGCTTTTCTTTGAAAATAATGCACATTTTCATAAATTATTATATTGAGTCATAAAAACTAGCTACAGATAGAAAATCCTTTCCATGCCAAAGAACAACAAAATCCTCTGAAACCATAATTTAGACATTGGCACATAGAAAACCTGCTGGAAATGATTGCTTGCTTTGTTTGCAGAGTTGCTTTTTTTCTGTACTAGTCCAATGTCATTATCAAAATTCATTTCTTTGAGTGTTGTATATTTTGGCTCGGTAATTCAGACCTGACCGGGCAAAATTATCCTCCTAACCCACAAGGATTTATGGATTCTTTACATTTTAAAGAAACCGCAGATAACAGAGGGAAGTGCGTTGGCGAGGACTCATATGACCAGCACAATTCTATTGTTTAACCCTTTGAGTACCAAAAAAATGCATTGGATTCCTCTGTGGCTGGACGTGTTACCAATCAGTTGTGAATCAATGGGCAATTATCACGTTTTCCTATATCAGCAAACAATAAAAAAAGCTTGGGGATGCTCTCTGGTGTACATTGGAGACCTGTCTGTCATTCAAGCAGTTAACCCTTTGAGTGCCAGAGGGGTACGCAACGCATTGTGACAAAATGCTTTGTGTACCCCTCTGGCACTCAAAGAGTTAAAGAAATACGAACAGGTTATATACATGTAAAAATCCTGTAATCCATGCTAATGTCTAGGGGGAAAAAAGTATCTTATTTTTGTCACCTAAAATCTAGTCCTATATATGTTCTGTGTGAGCTTTCATTGTGGCTTTTTCAGGGCTCCCTGATTCCTATTACCAATGCAGTCTTGATAGGTGTCTCAGAAGTGATTGTACTGTAAACGGCTTAAAGGGATAGTAATGTTTCACAATAAAAGCAGCTCCGATTAATCTTCATAGTATTTGGGCCATGGAGAGTGTTATTCCAATACTGTCAGAGTTGTAGTTCAAGAGTAATCCTATATTATAATGCACTAAGATGTTTGTCAGAAGCCATCATGCGCAGTAGAGACGGCTGTGCACTACAGTCATGCTCAGTAGAGACTGCCCTTGCAGCAGCTGATACGGAGTGGGGTCTTTGAATTCAGACCGGAGTCCTCTCTGCGCAGCTTCCTGGGACCGCTTTGATTGGTCTGAATTCAGAGCGCCCCGCTCCGTATCAGTCGCTGCGAGGTTCAGGCAGTCTTTACTGAGCATGGCTGCAGAGCTGCCAGTGTTGGTATACAGGCTTTTAAAATAAAGTATCCCCGTCCCTTCCCTTTTACTGATGTGACACTGCTCACCTCAGAGCAGCAAGACTGTCCAGATGGATCACAGAGAGGGACAATCTTCAGTGAGCATAAGGAAAAAGCTGAAAAACCTGTCAAGGGGGCAGGATTTTCCTTATGATCACAGTAAGAAGATTGTCCCTTGCTGTGACCTGTCCGGTCAAGAGACCAGATTACACATCAGAGGGGAGGCGGCTTGCACTAGGTAAAAGGGGTGGGAGGGGGATATTTTATCATTCAATTACTCTTGAACTACAACTCTGACAGTATTGAAATAACACACTCCATGGCCAAATACTATAAAGATTAATCGGAGCTGCTTTTATTGTGAAACATTACTATCCCTTTACGGCTCTAATCGCAATAAATCAAGTTTGTTTGTATCTCTCATAGCAAACAGCACAAATAATATTAACCCTTTCAGTGCCAGAGGGGTATGCAAGGCAACATTGCAACATTCAACATTGCAACATTCCTCACTGCTCTCCCTCCTCACACCCCTCTGGCACTGAATGGGTTAACCATACAGTGTCTACACAGGACAGTATACATATGCATGAGAGTGCTGGAGAGTTCTTCAGTGTATTGCTTTGAAGACCTTTCTAGCATTCAAAGGGTTAAAAGCCTTATTAATACTTTCAGTGCCAAAGGGATGTACATAACCTTGCAATACTCTGGCATCGAAAGGGTTAAAATCAGTCCAACAAACCCCTCCCACACACACCACCATTATTTAACCCCACGTTCGCTCCTCTACAGGTTCCTCAATACGCCCTCTGTATGCTCTGCAATGCATCCTAGTCCTCTCCAGCATTCAAGATTCAAGGTTAAAAGAGCCCCATTTAAAGAAATGATGCAGTTGATTTGTCCCAGAATTGCTCCAGGAACTGAAAACTATCCCTCCTCACCCCCCAAAAAAAATTCCCATCCCCTTACTAGTCAATGCACTGGCGACTTCTCCAGTATTCAAGGGGTTAACAAAATCCCCTGCTAACTCTATGGCAGTTTTAACCCCCCCCCCACCTCCACTGTATAATGCATTTGCACCAGAGTTCCCCATTTCTACTCCAGATTGTTCACCATCCTTCTTCTGGAAGGTGGCCCCTATGTTTTGTGCTGTGAATGTCTGCATGCAACATGTCATAAAATTTTTGTTCAGTGCATTTTTCTCGTCCCCACTGCGTCCATTAGAATCCTTCCACCTCCCCAGGAGCTGCGGTATGTGGCTTCAAGCTGATGAGTGAATGAAATTCCAGACATCATTAAACCTTAATAACCTCCCTTTTATACATGTCATTCATATGCAGACCGCATATTAATATTTGCTGAGCCTCATCACTTTAAAACCAGAAATATTCTGTAAAGAACACTTTTCATCAGCTCATAACATACTTATTTTAAGCAGCAATATTAAAGGTGGGTTTGGGCAGTATGTGGCCCTCCAGCTGTTGCGGGGCTGCAATTCCCATCATTCACATTTCGATTGTGAGACTTAAAGGGATAGTAATACTTGAAAATTACTAATCCCCATAGTGTAGCTTTTTTAAAAGAAACTTATTGCCCCCAGTGTCATCTCTCAAACCCTTATTGTTTGAGAGATGATAGCGTGCAAAGTTCCCCCTCCCTCTTCCCTGACTGAACGCTGACTGCAGGGGAGGCTGTCGTACGACAGTCTCATGTGCATCAGGTGGCTCTGCAGCATTGCCGAGATCGCGTTTATAAAAAAGAAATCTTTCACTGAAATGGTCTTCTACGTGTGCTTGGTTTGCAAGCACACGTAGAAGACAGTTTAAGTGAAAGATTTTTTTTTTTATAAATGAGATCTCGGCAATGCTGCAGAGCTGCCTGATGCAAGTAATACCGGATATCCCTGCAGTCAGCGTTCAGTGTTCAGTCAGGGAAGGGGGAGGGAGGGGGGAACTTTCAGCTCTATCATCTCTCAAACCATGAGGGTTTGAGAGATGACACTGGGGGCAATACTTTCTTTTTACCAAAGCTACAATATGGGGATTAGCAATTTGCAAGTATTACTATCCCTTTAAAGGGATAATATTGTTTATTATGGAAAATATTTATTTATACATGGCATGGTTTATGCTGCTGAGTAAAACAAGGGTACATCTCTGTGCTGAGATGTTTTATTTACAACTTACTGCAATTGAAACTTTATTTTTTTTGGGGGGGTTGCAATATTTATTATGGCCTTAAATCTTATGGTGGTGCTGTTGCTACCACAGTCATTGGTCAACTATTTCTTGACACTTTTCAATTTCAGGCCATGTAAGGTACTGCACTCAAAAAAAGCAAGTTTGAGCTGCAACTTTTGAATAAACATCTCTAATAGGGAACACCCTTGTTTTACTCGGTGGTATAAACTCTGCAATATATAATATATATGTAACTGGAACCAGGCAATACAGTCAATCCCTGGCTGTCATTGCTGGGCTTCTCTCTCTGCACTGCAGCTGGAAGGAGGGTAGCCGGGACAGTCCTGCTGCTAAATCCAGTGAATTGGAGTCAAAGGGGACTCTTTAGACCATTCCTGGAATAACACACACCAGACAGGATGAACAGGGATCCAGCAACTTTTTTTGGGAAAAACAGGGAGCATCTATAGGGCTGGAATTCCTAACGTAAACAAAGGTATAGTTTAATATTGCCATGCAGATCTCCAGCCAGTGGGAATAGGTGTAGCAAGGAATGCACCAGCGGCGGCTAGTCAGAAGGCCACCTACACTTTGAACCTGGAAATCGGGAGGGTTGGAGGGAACACAAAGAAGAGTTTAATTTTCTAAACAGATCTCCAGGCAATGGGGATCGGAGCGACAAGAGTCAACAAGCGATTACCAATCAGTGGGCCCCCTACTTCTCTAACAAAACCAGGAAGTACAGAGACAATGACAAGTGGGGACCAATCAGATGGCTGTCTACTTGTTCAGCAAACTAGGGCTGCCAATCGGGGAGCTGTCAGCATTTTAAAACTGGAGGCCGAGAGGATTGGAGGGATGGGGAATTTGGGGACGTGCGACATTAGGGAGCAGGGAAATATTTTGATGCATGTGATGGTGGAATGCGTACAACACACTGGTTACACCCTTATATAAACTTGAAACAATGCGCAATATTGGGTGGTACATAGGTCCAAGTCGGTGAAAGGCTGCAGGTCCGTTACAATATATTTTCCATATTACACAATATACTAGTTGAAGAGCCCGTTGCACGGGCCACAGTGCCACTGCTAGCCAGTCATGAGGCAGTCATGCACAGTAGAGACTGCCCACAGCGTGGCTGATACAGAGCTGTACGCTCTGCCGCGGCGCGGTCAGTCTCTACTGCGCATGACTTTGTCGTTACACACATTTTAGCAAATTATTATATAGGCTATATTACGTATTACTCTAACACCTTTTAATGCAAGAGAAGTCTTGCAATACCCAGCTGTGACTACATTAGAATATTGCAGTTTAAATGTATTAACTTTTGAATTAAAAAAACTCTTAGCAATGGCAGTAACTTCTTGTTTTACTTGGAAACAAAATCCTAGCAGCTTTTTTATTTATTATTTTTTTTTTTATTGAAAAAAAAAAAAAAAGTTCCTGGATCTTTTACACAATCCGCTTACAAATAGTTTACCTATTATTGTTTAATGGTGCTTGTCATCACATGGGACCTCCTGCAGTGCTGAACACTCATGCACTTGTTAACCTCTTGTCTTTTACGTGCGAGAAAGGTCTTTAACCCTAATGATGCTAACATACTCAAGAAAATGCCCAAATTACCATTGTCCTTGATGTGAGGAGATCTAAATAATGAGATTCAAACAGTGCTGAGAACGAGTGGGCAAAAGTGAGGTACCATAGCTGCTTCTAGACTAACACTCACATCATTGCTCTCCAACCATTGGCTGGTGGGCAATAATGGGAGTTGTAGTCTAGCAGCAGCTACAAGGCCTCACATCTCCCAACACCGATATATTGGTCAGTGCTTAACCCCTTAACGACATGTGCCATACTATGACCGTCACGGGCCTTGAAATACATAAGGACCGATGACGGTCATAGTACGTCACGTACTTTTTACTTACAGCGCTCTACCGGGACGTGTACCGGCGCATCGGCGTGGATCAAAGCGGTCCTCGTGGGATGGAAACGTCCCAGGACCGCCGGTCGATAAGGGATTAAAGGAGCAGTACATCTTTTTTATTATGGAAATGTGTACCTGTATAAAGTTCCATCTAAATAAAGGGAAGAGAAGAAAAAACAGGAGGCGCTCCTAGTGTAAAATCTTCTAAGAAACAGTAACACCAACCACCACCGTAAGAAATCTACTCACATAAATAGTGGCTGAATAAAGCACTTATGTGCAATTCAGCAGCAATGCTTTAGGGATTTATAACCTGCTCCCTTTGGGCAGAATAATGGCAGCTCCACTCCAAACAACTCACGATCCAGAGTAGTATCATATACAAGCAAAAAGAAAAAAAAGAGCACCAATAGTGCGTTATCCCAGTATAATGATTTTAAATAATACACAGAAATTCACTCACATTAACAATAGGTTGACCCAAAGACATATGTCAGTGATCAACATTCACACTTGCAGGGTACTTTACCCGTCCCTGTTTGGGTTCCACACTCCGATCAAATAATCCAAATGAGAAGCAAACGTATCTTCAAAACAGTCTTGTTTAAAACAATAAACTTGTAGCCGAATCCTTCAATAAAATTCTTTATTTAAAAGACAAAATAAATGCCCAATTAGGCAGAAAACAAGGCTCTAAGGAACGCGTTTCACAGCACCCACGGCTGCTTTATCAACCAATTAAGCCTTACAGAAAAAAAGAAGAAAACGGCTACAAAATGACGAAATTTAAAAACTATTTGACTGCATCCGATTGTATACTTTCTCACAAATGAAAACATTATTGAATGATACAATGTTACTCCAATATTACTGTTAAAAGCTCAAAAATAACAATAATTACATTAAACTCATGAATACATCCCAATGGGTCCTAGACTGCGAAACTAGTTCTTGCAACAAAGCTTCTATAAAAATGTGAACTAGACCTAAAAAATAAGTTAGATGAAATCTTAAAGGGGATGTTTCATCAAAAAATTTTTCAAGCTTAAAAGGTAGGGCAAGTTAAACAATATACATCAGTGTTGTTTATTTAAAAGAAAAAACGATCTGTGCTTTATAGAAATCTCTAATTCCAAATGTACCTGTTGACGTCACGGTGGACAACGGTACAGTTCTTGGTGTACCGTACTGAAATAAAAACCATGCCCATTCTCTTCACAGTTCACGCCCAATCTCCCTGCCACTTTCCCTGTACACCAGGCACGCTTCCAGTGATATGCACGTCATAGTCATGTGAGCCCTATTTGTGCTCGTGCACAGAGCGGTATTGTCTTCTGTATACAGTGCAGACACGTGCTTTGATAAAAATAGAGCAGGACCAATCATAGAGGTCCGGCACTGAAACGGCAAAAATAGGTATATGCTGCATTGTGTGCGCACCCTAGTTATTATGCACGCCATCGGTGGAAGGGGCCGGCCCAAACCCGAGACGTCACAGCAGGCAGAGCGAAGTGCAAGGAATCTTGGGATAAGATGGCACCGCTTTGCCTAAGCAACATAATGAACATAGACAGTAAGTTTTAAACAATGTAGAACTTTAAAACAACTTTAACATACCCTACTCGATACCTTTTGGGGTGATAAATCTAGAGAGGGAAAGTTAAGTTTTCTTTAAGCATCCACTTTAAAGGGATAGTATTGCTTTTATTTAACAAATATTAATATTGTAGACAATAATATTAGTACAATGAGCTGTGTCCCATCTCTCAAACATTTATAGTTTGAGAGATCGAAGTATGTAAAGCCCCCCTACCCTTTCATAGATGTCAGCGATCTGGCTGACAGAAGCAGATCCTGATCCCGGGACCGTCCTGAGGCTCTTCAGCAGAGCCGAAATAGTGAGATTTAGAAATAAATACTTAATTGTGTCTGGTTTCCAAGCATCTCTGGTCAGGAGGGGAGAACTTTACATTCTTTGACCTCTCCAACTATCAATGTTTGAGAGATGGGACATAGCTCATTGTACTACTGTTTGTTTACAATATTAACCCTTTGAGTGCCAGAGAGGTATTCTCTGGCAATCAAAGAGTTAATATTGTAAATAATTAAATAAATTAAAGCAATACTATCCCTTTAAAAGGGCAGTAAGTGTTTTATAATGAATCTATCTTTTATGTAATATATAGGGTGTGTTTTTTTTCTGCTGAGTAAAGCAAGAGTACATTCATTGCTGTGAGATTGATCTTAACCTCATGTTTACATTCAAGGGATAGTAATGATTCACAAAAAAAGAATCTCTGACTAATCTCTTCATAGTGTTTGGGCCATGGAGAGTGTTCTTTCAATACAGTTCGAATTGTAGTTCAAGAGTAACTGAATGATAAAGTATCCCCCTCCCACCCCTTTTACTGATGTAACACTGCTCACCTCAGAACAGCAAGACTGTCCAGATGGATCGCAGAGAGGGACAATCTTCATTGATCATAAGGAAAAACCTGTAAGGGGGTCGGGGCTGGGGGCAGGGTTTTCCTTATGATCACAGTAAGAAGATTGTCCCTTACTGCGACCTGTCCGGTCAAGAGACCAGATTCCACATCTGAGGTGAGCAGTATTACACTAGGTAAAAGGAGTGGGAGGAGGATACTTTATCATTAACTCTTGAACTACAACTCTGACAGTATTGAAATAACACTCTATGGCCCAAATACTATGAAGATTAATTGGATCTGCTTTTACTGGGAAACATTACTATCCCTTTAAGTGTACCTTTTGTATTGTGGTGCTGTTCCTATCTCTTACGATGGATAGTCACGGTATAAACATAATCTGAATTTTGGACACCAGTTCTTTCTTTCTGTTTTTTTTTGTTTTTTTTTTTACTAGAAAGGCAATATACATGGGACCCATTTATTAATGTTTAACCTTACATTGAAACTCTACTTCTAAGAATTCACTGCTTTTTATAGAGCGCTATGTTCAACTAAAATTGTTATACTTTGAGACCAGTAAAAAGGCTGTTATTGCTGTAGGCCAGTGGGCTGCACTGAATTGAAAATTAATCATTTATGCCTGGTTCGATGTCCACATTTCTCAATAGATTACAATATGAATTTATAAGGAAAAAAAATCCAGTCAGAAATAATGTAAAACTTCTAGAAATATTAAAGTGTTAGTAATGTCCACAAAAAAGTGCCGGATTGCCGACTGAGTCCTTAAGGTCTAAAGTAAAATGGACTATGAAGGGGTGCATCATTTTACTCCATACTTCCAGCTTGGCCTTAAAGTGTTAGTAATGTCCACAAAGAAGTTTTTTGCATTTAGAAGAGCTTAAAAGGCTGGGCTAAATGCAAAAACCCCCCCCCCCCCCAAAAAAACGTATTTCTCAAACCACTACGGTTTAAGAGATACAGGCGTTTAAAGTTTGATCTCTCGTTCTGTCAGCAGGAGATCCATGTCAGCCAACATGGAGACACTTGAGCAGAGCTGCAATCTTGTTATTTACCACAAATCCCTTCATTGGAGTGGTCTAAAACAGTGGTTCTCAACTCCTGTCCTCAGGACCCACTAACAGGCCAGGACTTAGGGATTTCTCTGCTAGAGCACAGGTGTGGTGATCAGAGGCTCATTCACATTGATTAACTCCCCTGTGCTCTAACAAGGAAATCATCAAATCCTGGCCTGTTAGTGGGTCCTGAGGACAGGAGTTGAGAACCACTGGTCTAAAACGAGTGCTTGAAAACCAAGCACATGTTTTAGACCATTCCAATGAAGGGATTCGTGGTAAATAACGAGATTGCGTCACTTCTCAAGAGCTTCCGTGTCGACCGACACAGTTCTCCTGCTGACAGCTTTACAGCTGTCAGTAGGAGAGATCAAACTTTAAACGCCTGTATCTCTTAAACCATAGCGGTTTGAGACATATGGTTTTTTTGCATTTAGCTCGGCTTTTTAAGCTCTTTTCTAAATGCAAAACACTTTTTTGTGGACATTACTAACACTTTAAGGCCAAGCTGGAAGTATGGAGGAAAATGATGCACCCTTCATAGATCTAAAGTCCATTTTACTTTAGAAATATTAACCCCTTAACGACCAGTGGTCCTGGGAGTGGATTCCCCTTAAGGACTGATTTGATCTCAGTCGGCAATCCGGCACATGTGACTGATCACTTGTACCGGCTAGGGTTGCCACCTTTTCTTCAAAAAAAAAATACCGGCCATGGCATTCCCTTCATAGACTTAAAGGGGAACTACCACCCCGCAATAACTTAAGCTTGATTGATTGCTCATCTGGCGACTAGCTGCTTAGTAGCGCTAGTCGCCAGAAATATTACCCGGTTCTACAGATATCGGCGTTTTACCGATGGTGACAGGAGCAGGAAGCACGGACGTCTCTTCACAGTGACGTCCGTGTGCCTGCGCTGTCAATCCCTTTTGAGCCGGTCGGTAAAACGCCGATATCTGCAGAACCGGGTAATATTTCTGGCGACTAGCGCTACTAAGCAGCTAGTCGCCAGATGAGCAATCAATCAAGCTTAAGTTATTGCGGGGTGGTAGTTCCCCTTTAAAGGGATAGTAATACTTCGTTTTAACTTTATTTTATTTTGTAGGCATTAAAAAAACATGAAGGATGATATAAGTCTTATCTCTCAAACCTTTATGGTTTAAGAGATATTCACAAGCAAAGTTTCCCCTCCCGCCCCTTTTTCCTAGTGTAAACCATCTCTTCTCAGATGTGAATCTGGTTGTAAGACCAGACAGATAACAGCAGGGGACAATCTTCTTTGTATGAAAAGAATGAAAGCCCTTCCCCCCTTGACAAGTTTTTCAGCTTTTTCCCTTATCGTAATTGAAGATTGTCCCTTTCTGCAGTCTACCTGGGCACCTCCATTCTGATCTGGCTGAACGGGGGGGTATACTTTGCTTATGAATATCTCTTAAACCATAAAGGTTTGAGAGATAAGACTTATATCGTTCTTCATGTTTTTTTAATGCCTACAAAATAAAATAAAGATAAAACGAAGTATTACTATTCCTTTAACATTGGACAGAAGACAATTTTTTACCGGCCTGCCGGTAAAATACCGGCTGGATGGCAACGCTAGTACCGGCTCACCAAATGGGGTTCTGGTAGTGACCACTTCGGTCTTCGAGTGATTCGTTTCAGACCCCGTTACGGCTCACAGTGCTCTGAGCAAAACAATGTTTTTAATGCATTTTTATAGGAGAGGTGACGCTCAGGCTATCATTTGAACTATAATAATGTCTGAATATTTCCTCTAACAGCAGTGGGGTTACACTTCTTGTACAATACAGGGAAAAACCCTACAGTATGTAGCATTTCATAATAATCCATTTCTGACCATTTTAAAATGTCCCTGATTCCAACAACAGCAGCTGGGTCACAGTTAGCCCACCTTTTCTCAATAATCTGACTGTAACAGCCCAAATCACACAGGGGTAGTCAATGTTTGACTCTTCAACTGTTGAGGGATTACAACTCCCATCATTGTCAACCAGCCAACGGCTGGTTGGGGATAATGGGCATTCTATTCTCTAGCAGGTTAGTTTTAAGAACTATTTTTATCCCCAGGCTAAGTTTTGAATAGTGGCCCAGAAATATACAGGAATTTGGGACACCTTTTAAGTTTTGTGGTATACACAAATAGGCCTAGTAATATCTCTAGGAAAAACAGCCATTTTAGTGTTTTGTGTGCCAAGAACAGCCTTTCTTTAGTTCCTGATTTATATAATTAAACCGCTTCACTGATGAAAATCTAGGATTTTTTTTGCAAACTCGGGGTCAGGCCGCCTTAAACTGGAGGCTCCTGGTGAACTCTGGGTATTCAGTGCATTAAAATGCCTCTGGGCTAACTTGTCTTAATCGTGCATGACCAGCTTTTGCAAAATGGCTTTATTAAGCTTCCAATCCTTCTGGAAAAAATTCTGCAAACTCTGAGACCACAAAAGAATAATCCAAAACCAGCGGAAATTGCTCTTGGCTGAAGTGTTAAGTGACAATTGATCTAAAAATAAAATTGTTTTTAAAGATTAAAATATCACACAGCATAAGGCCTTGTTCACACGAGTGACTGCTCTAGCCAACTTTGTTGCAAGATGTTAAAGTAACATGAGCTTGCCCTTGAAAATTATTACAACTATAAAAGCCTCCCTATTACTGGTTTACTATTGAAGTGTTCCATGTAAAGTTTCGTGTCATAAAATTACGTATGTGTTTTGCCGTGTCATTTGAAATGTCACATTTAAAGTTTTGCGTCATAATGTGACGCAAATTCTAAATCTCGCTTCATTCCGAATGGTGCATTCACCATTTGGTGCGTTAACGTGTCGCAATATGGGTGCAATAATGATGCATTATGGGTGCAATAATGCCAAATTATGGGTGCAATAGGGGTGCATTAAGGGTGCAATATGGGTGCATTAAGTACACAATATGGGTGCACTAGGGGTGCATTAAGGACGCAATATGCGTCCAATATGGGTGCATTAAGTACGCAATATGGGTGCAATATTGACGCATTATGGGCATAATATGGGTGCATTAAATACGCAATGTGGGTGTAATAATGATTCAATATGGGTGCAATATTGAAGCATTATGGGTGCAATAGGGGTGCATTAAGGACGCTGTATGGGTGCAATATGAATGCATTAAGGATGCAATATGGGTGCAGCCCAAATCCAACCCAAAACTTAACCAAAAACCAATCCAAATCCAACCCAAAACCCAACCAGTAAGGGTGCAAGAAGTACATGTAACAAACAATTATTGCACCCGTATTGCACCCAATTTGCGTCAATATTGAACCCATATTGCACTCATATTGCGTCAACATTGCACCCATATTGCTTACTTGATGTGTCCTTAATGTGTCCTTATTGCACCCATATTGCATATTGCACCCGTATCGCACCAATACTGCATCCTTAATGTGTCCTTATTGCACCAATATTGCATCCATATTGCACCCACTTTGCGTCATTAACACACCAATATTGCGTCCTTAATGCTGCGACATGTTAACGCTCAATATGGTGAATGCGGCGTTTGGAACAACGAGAAATGTAGTATTTGCGACACTTTAAGACACATAACTTTAATTGCGACACTTTAAATGACGCGGCCGAATACATGCGTCATTTTATGACACACAACTTTACATGCGTCACATCAAATAGATACCCCTTCATAGAAAACAAGATGCCATGTTCAAGATGCTATATAGATAGATTATGGAGCAAACCAGTTGTACCATAGCGGGCAAATGGCCATTTGCATTGATTTTAAATAGGACTTTTAAGTCCTTGGATGTTAGCCATCTTTAGAATCCATGGGATTTAAAGGAGATGTTTACATTCAATAAAATACCTTTTAAACCCCTGGCTGTGCTCTCAGATCTATAGAAACAGTTGTTGTAGCTCATAACTTGCTGGTTCTCCTCCAGTTTGTGGTTTACTTTTAAAAGGTCGCACGCAAAAGAGCGTGCTTTTTGCGTGCGACCTTTTGACACATTAACCATGTCGCCATATCAAAAATGCAGACTTGAGAATCTCGCACTACAATACAGCATGAAATTCTCATGTCGGGTAATGAAAGATCGCATCCCAATCTTGCTGCATGTTATGTGCCTCAGTTATAGCAAATCAACTGCCTAGTGATGGTTTGCATGAAGCACTAGCTCTACCGGGGTTAAAAATAATAATAATCATTTAACTCTTTGAGGTTAAATTATTATTTTTAACCCCGGCAGTGCTAGTGGTTCAGATCAGTGAAACAGCCATTTATGGTCCATGAAATCCTTCAGAATCCCGGAAATGCGCTTCATTCCTCCTCTCTGTGTCGGGCAACATCATGTGACCTTTCATTACCCGACATGAGAATCTTGCACCGTCTTGCAGTGCGAGATTCTCAGGTCTGCATTTTTATTAAGGCTACACTGTTAATGTGTGAAAAGGTTGCACGCTCTCTTGCGTGCGACCTTTTAAAAGGATACCCCAGTTTGCTGGGAAGATCAGATATCTTCACAGCTGATCAATGTTAGTTTCTTACTCTCTGCTCATGGAAACGTTTTCTCTGTGTCTGTGAAACCACCATCATGAGGGTTCTATGGAGAGGGAAGATGTTCTGATGAGTGCAGATTAAGAAGATGACATCACCCAGCAACCTGTGAGATAACCAGTCAGTTACGGGAAATCTGTTACCATAGCTCTGATGGCATAGCTGCCTCTTTAACCCATCAAGTACCTGAAGGGTAGCCAATACATTGGTACTCAAAGGGTTAAAGGCTCAACTATTTGGGGAATGCAATATTGCATCCTTAATGTGTCCTTATTGCGTCATTAATGCACCAATATTGCGTCCTTAATGATGCGACATGTTAACACACGATATGGTGAATGCGGCATTTGGAACAACGCGAAATGTAGGAGATTGCAATATTGCATCCTTGATGCAGCTGGTTTGGCCCAGAATCACTCCTCTTTGGTTTCCATATTACATCCCAATTATCCTAGACGGTGAAACCTGATTTTGCAACAAAGTGGCTACAACACATTGAAGTAGGCCTAAAATAGTTCAGTTAAAGCGGCAGTGAGCTTCTTTATAGTGAATATAATATGCATAGATAATTTGTATATATTATGCATTTGCAGAATGTCGTCCAAATAAAGTATTACTATCGCTAAATACTAAACCCCTTAATAATTCAAGCAGAGCAGGGAAATCCTAAGGACATGGCCTGTTAGGGGTCTGCGAGGAGAGAGATGGGAACCTCTGATGTAGTAGATATTGATAATTTTATTACTGAAAATGTGAGATTTTTCCAGCATGGCACCATATACTAATTGAGCTCCGTGCTGCACGCTTAGCATAGTTAACCCCTTGAGTACACAACACATTGCAAAGCAACCCTCTGGCACTCAAAGGGTTAATATAAACTGGCATATTGTGCTGCATTAAGGGATTAATAGTGCCCAAAATAATAGTTGATGCTATGTGTTAAATTTTGCAAAAATAACATATTTGGGAAAAGTCGCATCTCTCAAAGGAGGCTCTTCAGCAGAGCCGCAATATCATGATTTAACCCCTTAACGACCATGTGCTGTGCTATGACTGTCACGCTTGTTTTTGCGTTGAGGACTGGTGATGGTCATAGAACATCACGTACATTTTATTTACAGTGCTCCTCTGGGAGCGCTGTAAGTAAAAGTGGGGAGTGAGATTGACCACTCAGTCCCCAGTGTGGCGTGCTGGTACGCCTCACAGGCCACGTGTGCCGGCACGTCGGAATCTTCAAAGTGGTCCTTAAGGGAAGGTTACTTCCCAGGACCGCGGACGCCAAGGGGTTAAAAAGAAATACTTCTTTGGAACTCTCTAAAAAGTGTGCTTGCAAACCAGGAACACTTTGTCGACCGTTCCAAAGAAGTATTTTGCGTTATTGCGGCTCTGCTGAAGAGCCGCCTGACAGTCTCCAGACAAGAATCTCCTGCTGTCGTCTTACAGCTGACATTAGGAGAAAGGGAACTTTAGAGGATGATATCTCTCAGACCATAAAGGTTTGAGAGACAGGACTTTTTCCAAATACGTTATTTCTGTAAAATCTAACATACAGCATCGACTTTTAGTGCATTACTAACCCTTTTTAAGAGTGTTCACTATAGAAAAATAAAAGTATCCGTATCTCATACAGTATGTATCTACCGATCTCTTACATAATTCAGAACTGCTTATGTATTGTGTTATGTTTGGACTGTGCAGAGTTAAATTCAGAGTGACAGATCCACTATTGAGAGGTGAAAAATCTCCCAGCGGTGGAAGTCTCCTAGTTTTACTCGGCAGTAAAAGAGCTAGAAATATACCTTTCATGAAACAAAGTTTACACTTTTTTTTTTTTCTTTTTTAATATATAGAAAACTAGTGTAAAAGCCCGTGTACACGGGCCAAGGTTAACCCTTTGAGTGCCAGAGTGGTACACAATGCATTGCTTTGGGACGCAGAGCAGGACCGGCCTCTTAACCCTTTGAGTGCCAGAGGGGTACACAATGCATTGCTTTGCAATGCGTTGTGTACCCCTCTGGCACTCAAAGGGTTAAGAGGCCGGTCCTGCTCTGCGTCCTGCCGCCGACGCAGCCATGCACTGTAGAGACTGCCCGAAAGCACAGAATGCTCACAGCACAGAACTCCCAGCAGCATTCTGTGCTCCCAGCAGCATTCTGTGCTCCCAGCAGCATTCTGTGCTCCCAGCAGCATTCTGTGCTCCCAGCAGCATTCCGTGCTCCCAGCAGCATTCCGTGCTCCCAGCATTCTGTGCGTTCGGGCAGTCTCTACTGCGCATGACGGCTTCTGACAAACATTTTAGCGAATTATTATACAGGATTGTGTCAGTTGATTTTAAAATCTGTATCTGCATTAGATGTATTCTTCTCTGAAGCTTCCAGCAGGGTTCAAGTTGAAACACTGTAAGGCTGGTAAACACATTGCAGGAGGAATGCCTGAGTAAGTAGGATGCTGGGGAGATGAAGATTCGCTGCAGGTCATATAGATGAGATTAAACTGTGCAGGGTAGAGGTGTGGATCTACTCTTGGCAATGTGCACTGGAACTATTTTTTGGATTAACGAATGGAAAGATCATCTCAAATTATGAGCAACTGAGTTTTATTTAATACTCCTGGAACCAGAATTTAAGTTTAGAAGAGTATTTAACCCCTTTAAGGCTAGATAGGTCTCCAACCCATTGTACTGCATTGCATTCAAGGGATTAATTAAAAGTTTGGTAGAGTATTTGTTGAATGTTATGGCAATGATGTAACTATAGGGGGTGCAGTTGTGACGGCGCCTGCCATCCAAGGGTGCAGAATACCATCATGCAATTATGTTGTACACCACTTTGGTCCTTTTTAAAGTGAACCTATCACTTTGAATTTTCTTTACATATTTGAAAACTTCATTCAGAACTGCCTGAGTCATGTTAACCAAAAGTTCAGAAGATGTCTAGTTTAGGAGACACTGACACATTTATTTCTGGGAAAAGTGAAAGTGAAAACGTCCTGGTACTGCACAGAGCTTCATTAGCATATGAAACGTCATTGAAAACCTTCATTGTGAAATGTCACTGATATCGTATGAATACTGCAATTGGCGTATGGTTACAAGTATGAATATCTACTTAACTGTACATTTGCTGGTCTTTTGGCTAAAATGATACATAGGCAGTTTTTAATGCAGTTTTCAAATATGGAAACTTGAATTAAAGTTCCACTTTAAAGGGTTTTAAAGGACCATTAATATGCACTTTTTATTTTTATCACTGCAACACTTGGGGTGTCTGTATCTCAGTTTGGCATTTAGAACAATCTAATTGTGTTGTCTCCCCCATCATCAGTAAGACTGACAAGTCTTCTTTCCAGCCTAATTGCTGTGCGTTATGGGGTTATGACATCACAGACAGGCAGCTCCATCCTAGTTCAGCTCTTTAGAATGCGTTCAAGCGCCTCCATTGTTCTTGGCCATCTGTTAACTACAGTGCGATAATTGGAGAGAGAGAACTAGGCAGCTTCTCTGTGGGGGCGCCGAAACTTCACATCCGCCTTTATCTTGGGAACCGTGCCACTTAACCAACTTTCTTATTGCAGAGGCTAGTTATCATTGTCATTTCCTTGGCATTTTCAGCTAGCAACATACCCACATGCCATCATCAGTTCAGAATAACAGTAGTTCTTAATAAGCAAGATGCAGCGAGCTAATAATTCCACAGAGAAGCACTGATCAAAAGGGGAGGGAATGATGAGTCAAGGGTGAAGCTGTATAAAGAGAGAGGCAGAGCAGTCCTGGGTACAAGGAAGGATTCCCCAAAGCTCCCATTCATGTAAGTGGGGCTTTTAAAGGAATAGTAACGTTTAAAAATAAAATCAGCTCCAATGAATATTCATAGTATTTGCGCCATGGAGAGTGTTATTTCAATACTGTCAGAGTTGTAGTTCAAGAGTAATTGAATGATAAAGTATCCCTCTCCCGCCCGTTTTACCTAGTGTAAGCCGCCTCCCCTCAGATGTGGAATCTGGTCACTTGACAGGACAGATCACAGCAAGGGACAATCTTCTTACTGTGATCATAAGAAAAACCCTGCCCCCCCCCCTCGACAGGCTTTTTTATGGTCACTGAAGATTGTCCCTCTTTGCGATCCATCCGGACAGTCTTGCTGCTCTGAGGTGAGCAGTGTTACATCAGTAAAAGGGGCGGGAGGGGGATACTTTATCATTCAATTACTCTTGAACTACAACTCTGACAGTATTGAAATAACACTCTCCATGGCCCAAATACTATGAGGATTAATTGGAGCTGCTTTTATTGTGACACATTACTATCCCTTTAATACCTAGAATGCTATGGATGTTGCCAGCACATTGCAGAGCAATGCGTTGGCAACCTATCTAGCATTCAAGGGGTTAAAACCCCACATTTAAATCGGTGGATACAGCTGGATTACTCCAGAACTGCTCCACTTTTCATTTGTACAAGTAACTCCGTGAAGCTAATTTATATAATTAATATAATAATATTAATATTAATTAATATTAATTATATTAATATTAATTATTAATATAATTTATATAATTAAGAAAAATTTGGATAACATTGCCCCCCATTATTCATTTGGGTTTAACCAAAACCAGGAAGCCCCTGCCTTGTTCTAGTCCTGCTAATGAGCGATTCATCTCCTTTTTTACATGTGTAGTCTTATGGCACCATTACAGAATAAATTGCACGCACTGTATTAAACTCAGTCTGTAGTGAACACCGTGCACGGACTCATAGCCCCAAGACATGTCTGGGACTAGAGAGCTGTGCACTTGAAAGCCTTCATATGTATGCACTTATCTGATTACTGGAAGACCAATGCTCTTCATCAGGCATAAAATACTATTTTGTATGGATGATTGAATGGAATTTTACTGCATTCATTTTTTTTCTCTACTGCTTTCAATTACCATTAGCTTGATCTAATGATCCTTAGAAATAAATCAGAGCCCATTCCATTTCAGTGTGTGTATGCATGTATATCTTTTATTTATACGGCGCCACACAGTGTACGCACTGCCTTACAATAGTAGTAGGCTACAATAAATAAATGGGCATAAAATAAGGGTCACAGTCATAGAATCAATATGAGAGTGTCCCTGCCGAAAGAGCTTACAGTTTAAATGGGTAGTAGGAGATAGACACCAGGGTATGAAGGTGTCAAGTGCTGTGAGTACACGTAATGAGTTTGCCAAAATTTAGTGCATAGTCCTAGTGCTGCAGAAGATAAGATTTCAGGGTAGACTTAAAGGGATAGTAATACTTCATTTTATCTTTATTTTATTTTGTAGGCATTAAAAAAACATGAAGAACGATATAAGTCTTATCTCTCAAACCATTATAGTTTGAGAGATATTCACAAGCAAAGTTTCCTCTCCCGCCCCTTTTACCTAGTGTAAGCCATCTCTTCTCAGATGTGGAATCCAGACAGATAACAGAAGGGGACAATATTCTTCCTATGAGAACAATGAAAGCCCTATCCCCCTGACAAGTTTTTCCCTTATCTTAATTGAAGATTGTCCCTCTCTGCAGTCTACCTGGGCCCCTCCCTTCTGATCTGGCTGAGCAGTGTTATATCAGTAAAAGGGGCGGGAGCGGGATACTTTGTCATTGAATTACTCTTGAACTACAACTCTGACAGAATTGAAATAACACTCTCCAAAGTCCAAATACTATGATGATTAATTAGAGCTGCTTTTATTGTGAAACATTGCTATCCCTTTAAAGACTGAGGGGGATTGCTCTAGACGTAGGAATAGGGGCATGGCATTCCATAGGTAGGGAGTAAAAAGTGAAAAAAGGTTTGAGAGGGCAGAGGGTGTGGATGGTCTAACACGAAGGGCGTTGTGTGCCGAGTGAATGAGGTGGCCTGGAATGAAGAGATGTAAGGGGGAGCAGCAGTTTGTATGTATATGTGTGTGTATGTAATAAAGATAGATGCTGGCATTCGCACAAATAAGACAATAACTTTGATTCTGGGTGCAGCACAATTACATTTGAACCATAAGGATTTCCCAAGGTCTCTAATTGTGGACCAAAACAATTTCTTTGTTCTGCATGAAAGCTTTGTAAATTAACAGTGTGTGTGTGTGTATATATATATATATATATATATATATATATATATATATATATATATATATATATATAAATAATGTATGTTACAATTAACCAAGCCATTACATCTTCCACAAATATGTTTGAGAGCACTCTCTTCTTTATTCCCTACATTTATTACCTTTAAGTCTTGCCTTCTTCATTTAAAAAAAAAATTGCAAATATTTACTCCTGCCAAGAAGCAACTAAAAATCTCATGCAGTCATTAATCCGTCCTCCTCTTGCTGCATTGCCGCTGTCTTTGGACTGTTCTCCCGTTAACCTGACAGACATTTCTACCTAACCTGTCGATCTTCAATGGCTGCCTGTCTTTGCGTATCACTGCATTGGATTCCCATTTTGTTCAGAGTCAAATTCCAAATTCCAACTGACTCCTGACTTTCACTCAACTTTATTGGCTTCAAGCACTCTGGGAAAAACACTGTGCTTCACACAAGCCTTTTCCCAAACCCCTTAGTTCCTTCACTCGCTTCTGGGTCTAACTATTCAGCTTCTCCATAGTTGCTCTCTCTTTCACCTGTTTCTTATGCTTCCTCACTCTCTAGGCTGTAAGCTCTCAAACACAGGGCCCTGACTACCATGTGTTTTGATGAGGTCTCTTTGTCATTCATCTCTACAGCTCTGTGGAATATATAAAGGATTCTAATAATTGTGCAGTTGGTTTGCCCCACTGATGAGTAAGGTCCAATTGTGTATAATGTGCCAAAAACACGCTAATGCACTCATATGTTGCATGAGTAATAGAAGGAGACAGATGCACTCAAAAACACAAACACACAGAGCCCAATAAATACACAAGCAGTTGGCAAAGATAGACCGACCCACACAGTGTTCGTGAGATGACAAAACTGAGAGAAACGGAGTAAGAGACAAAGAGGACTGATGGGAAGGAATAACCCAATGTTACTTATGAATTTAATGGACTTATTTTAGGGGGCTCGTTGCTGAGAGAGACCTGGGAATCCTTCCAATCTACAAGCTTGGTAGCAGTGACCAGTGTCAGATAGCGGTAGCAAAAGCCAACAAAGTCCAGTTTTGCATGAAAAGAAGTATTGTAGCAAGAGTGGATAACATCATTTTGCCACTGTACAAATCATGCAGTGCAGTTTTGGGTACCAGTTCTGGAAAAGGATGTTCTAGATCTGGAGAGAGTCAGAGAAAAGCAACAAAATTAATTAAAAGAATGGAGGACTTGACATATGAAGAAAGACTACACAAACTTGGTTTATTTACTCTAGAGAAAAGACGACTAAGAGGAGATCTTATCGCAATGTACAAGTATATGAGAGATCAATACAGGGATCTCTCTGGTAAGCTATTCATTGCAAGGCCTGATCAAATAACCAGGGACACCCCTTGAGATTAGAGGAGGAGGAGGTTTCAACTTCAGCAGAGGAAGGGCTTTTTACAGTAAGGTCTGTTATAGCGGAACTTACACCCCTACAAGATGTAGCCTCAATTAAAGTGTTATCATCCGTTATAATGCGCTGTGTAATTATTATTATTTTTTTTTTAAAGTGTTATTAAAGAATAAACCGTAATTGCAAAAAGTGCCTGTTGATGTCTTCCCCCAGAAAAGCACATTGCGCATGACAGCAACAGAGCCGATCGGCTCTTTTGTAACTCCCCCCGGCTACACGAAAACACCTACCTCACCAGCTTTAGATTCTTGTGACCAGGCACGCTCCTAATCTCAAACGCGGTCAGATCATTCTAGCATAGTGCGAGCGCGTTCATGTAAAGTGCTCGCACTATGCTAGAATGACCTGACCTCGTTTGAGATTAGGAGCGCGTCTGGTCACAAGAATCTAAAGCTGATGACGTAGGTGTTTTCGTGTAGCCGGGGGGAGTTACAAAAGAGCCGATCGGCTCTGTTGCTGTCATGCGCAATGTGCTTTTCTGGGGGAAGACGTCACCAGGTACTTTTTGCAATTACAGTTTATTCTTTAATAACACTTAAAAAAAAAAAAAAAAAAAATAATAATAATAATAATTACACAGCGAGTTATAACCGATGATAACACTTTAATTGAGGCTACATCTTGGAGGGGTGTTAGTTCCGCTGTAAATAGTGGAATTCCTTGCCCAAAGATGTGGTTATGGCAGATACAATGGATACATTTAAAAGAAGATTAGATACATTTATTTTAAGAGGGAACATACAAGGTTATACTGTGTGTTAGGTAAAACAGGAAATTCAGATAAAAACAAATTATTCGGCAGCAGGAACGCTTATATAATTCTCATTTCTCTGGGCTATGAGGCAAAGGATGGGCTTGTGTCCTTTTTTTCAAACTAATTTACCATGTTACTAACTGATTGACAGTGTTATCTGTTGAGCAAAGGCAGATTGGTGAAATTCATAGGGGCCATTAGGATTCTCTGCCCATGATAAATTAATGGTGTTATTTTTAGGAGGCGGAGGAGGTCTTTTTCCTTTTGAATGAATCTGGTTGCCTGTCACAATTCTAAATTGCTCACTGAGCATTGCCTAGTATTACGATGTAAGAGAATACGAATACAAGAGCTTGTATGCAAGTAATATTGAACCTAAGTGAAAATGATAAATTTGCTTTCTCTATAGCTATTAAGATGAGAGCAATAGGACCAATTTGGTCTCTAAAACCACAGGCAGAGAGCTACGTTTTTTTTTTTTCAAGACGTGTTTTTGTAATAATGGCTAAAGGTTGATAGAATATTGGGTAGAAAAGCCAACTCCTTTTAAAGAACTCTGTCATCCCAGATCTGCTTCCACTCCTGTCCACATGATGATTGATTGACCTGTATCTAGTGTCTTATAAGAGGCCGTTTTTAAACTGTTTTTACGCACAGGTTATTTGTTTTTCTACAGTGGCCTGAAGAGGGATAAAAATTACACCTTTTTAATGCTCATTTCTCAACACCGGACGGATTAACACATTGACAAAGTCGCCATTGATCATTCTTGACCATGAAAAAAAGTTCCTTTCATTCTGCTCACAATCTCCTCTGTGTGGACGCCTGTGTACAATAATGTATGAAATGAGGTCTTCCTGCTGTTAATACGTGACCTGCACATTGTATCACATTGTGTTTCCACAGACGTCTCTCCGACACCATTACAGCTCAAGCAGAAACTAAGAGCCTTATTCATCAAACGGAAGACGTGCAATTCACGAGCAATACAACCGCACCACGGGATTGAAATTAAATTTTTGCAACATCCCATTGATTTAAAAGGGGTCTTTAATCATTTAAATGTCAGGGAGGTCTTTTAGATCATTGCATTGACCTCTAGCATTCAAGGAGTTAAGGCACATTTAACCATTTGAATACCAGAGGGCTAAGCAATGCACTGCATAACCTTCTGTCACTCAAGACTTTTAAAGGGATAGTAATGTTTCATAATAAAAGCAGCTCTAATTAATCATCATAGTATTTGGAATTTGGAGAGTATTTCAATTCTGTCAGAGTTGTATTTCAAGAGTAATTCAATGATAAAGTATCCCCCTCCCGCCCCTTTTACTGATGTAACACTGCTCAGCCAGATCAGAAGGGAGGTGCCCAGGTAGACTGCACAGAGGGACAATCTTCAATTAAGATAAGGGAAAAATCTGAAAAACTTGTCGGGGGGGGCAGGGCTTTCATTGTTCTCATAAGAAGAAGATTGTCCCCTGCTGTTATCTATCTGGTCTGTGGACTGGATTCCACATCTGAGAAGAGATGGCTTACACTAGCTAAAAGGGGCGGGAGGGGAAACTTTGCTTGTGAATATCTCTTAAACTATAAAGGTTTGAGAGATAAGACTTATATCGTTCTTCATGTTTTTTTAATGGCTACAAAATAAAATAAAGATAAAACAAAGTATTACTATCCCTTTAAGAAATTGCCTAGGCAGGTGTGCAGTATCCCACAGTCAGATATATTTATCTGTGTATGTTTTGCATCATATCTTCTGTGTTTGTGTTTGTAATATAATTATATCTAGCTCTAACCCTTTGAGTGCCAGAGTTACACAACACAATGCATTGGATACTTCTCTAGTACGCAAAGGGATTATTATTATTATTATTCCTTATTTATATAGTGCCAATTAATTCTGCAGCGCTGTACAATAGGGAAAAGACATATAGAGGTATTAAATAGTTCAAATCAAATGTGGAGAACAGAAGGATCGGAGGGCCCTGGGATAACAAATATATACAACAGTTCGCTGTCCACCCCTCCCTGAGGTGGATTGTGCCCACACCCAGCGAAACGCAGTTGGACGATGATTTTGACAGAAGTGGCCACTTCTGTGAAAATCGTTGCAGAGAGACTCTTTGCCATCATTTTCTAGCAGTTCTCTGACATGCACGGAGCACCAAAACCTACAGGCAATGCCTTGCAGCATTTGCTATTAAATGAATATAATATTATATATGATCTCTGAAGTTACACCTCCTCGCCACCTTGGGTCCTCAAGCAGTTTTGGTGGTTCTGAGGAAGGAAAATAAGCAAATGTAAATGCTTTAGTTTTATAAATGAGCACATACTGTTGATACCCGCTCTTATCCATTACCCTTTTCTTTTCTTTTCCAGTACATTGGCAGTCTGGATGTACCAAGGCCAAACAGTCGAGTGGAAATCGTGGCGGCAATGAGACGCATCAGGGTGAGCCTCTTGTAGGAATTCCTTTCTATAATAACTTGATGAAAGTATAGTATTGCTTAACCCCTTAAGGATCAGTGGTCCAGGGAAGTTACCTTCCCTTAAGGACCTCTTTGATCCTTGCCGACGCGCCGTTACACGTGACCTGTTACTCGTACCGGCGCACCACTTTGAGGCCTAAGAGAGATCGCTCAGGTCTTGGAGCGATCAATTTTAGGCCCCATTTTTACTTACAGCGATCCCGGTAGAGCGCTGTAAGTAAAAAGTACGTGACGTGCTATGACCATCACTGGTCCTTAAGGGTATAAGGACCGTGACGGTCATAGTATGTCACATAGTCCTTAAGGGGTTAAAGCGGAACTTTCAGATAATAGCCAGTCACCATGCATTCATTAAATGCATGGCAACTAGCTTGAAAATATATGTCTTGCCAAAAAAAAAATACTTGTGTCTAAAGGAATCCGTCCCGTTTAGGGACTGACGGCCAGGTTAGTGCGGTCTGTGCTCCTGCACCGTCAGTCCCTTCCGGTGACCCATATGGTGCAAAGCAGTCTACTCTATAGAGACCGGGACTGACGGAGCATGCACATAGACAAGATGTCTGCACTCTAGCCTCAGTTCCGGTCTCCAAACGGGACAGATTCCTTTAGAAACAAGTATTTTTTTTTTACATTAAGACATACAATTTCAAGCTAGTCGCCATGCATTTAATGAATGCATGGCGACTTGCTATTATCTGAAAGTTCCGCTTTAATAAGGAAAAAAATTACATTGCAGAACTTATCCTGCAGAGTAAAGTAAGGGTGATACCTCTTCTGAGTAATTTTATTTATTCCAAAGTTATTGCAGCTCATTCTTGGAGGGGGGGTAAAGTACCTCCACGGGCTGGAAGTTTTTACAGTGGCACTGTTGTGAAAGCAGTCTGTTGACATCTGCTGTCAGTGACAAGAAGCATCTGTAGGTTGCTGTAGCAACAGCACCACTGTACAATTTCAGGCCATGGAGGGTACTGTGCCCAAAAAAATGCAAGTTTGTGCTGAAATAACTTTTGACTAAATAATCACTTGGAAGTGGAAGTACACTTTTTAAGCTGATACAGATATGTAATTTACTGTCAGTACTCTGGCACTGTCTATGTTAATCCCTCGGTCGTTTCGTTAAGACTGGTGAGCATGAGTTTATCACTCCTGCATACAGTTTCATTATTTACTCCTCTGCAGGGGTTTCTGCCTGGATTTATGGGTCATTTTGCATAGCGGATCTCAAAATCATCATCATTAACTGATCCAGGAAACAGGATAAAAAGCAATTTGCATCAACCGTGACAAATCTGAAATTAAGTAACAATTAAAATGCCAGCAAAATAGCTTTATGAAGGGAAGAAAAACATTTACAGGGCTTTTACTCCGAGGCGTAAGTAGAAGCCACCAGGCCCTGGTGCAAAAATTGCCATTGGGGCCCCCCCGACCACATTACGCCCCCCCATTGCCCCCAATTAGCCACTATTGCCACCACAATTGACCCCAATTAGCCCCAATTGCCCCCAATAGCCACAATTACCCCCACATTGCCACAATTGCCTACACATTGCCACAATTACCTCCACAATTGCCCCCAATCACCACATTGCCTCCACTGACACCCTCTGTGCCCATCTCCTACCTCCCTGGTGGTCCAGCGGCTGGCATGGCAGGAGAGGTTTTCTGCACAGCCAGATCTCCCGCGCGGTCCTTCAGTAATGCAGAGCACTGGGAGATGATGTAATCTCCCAGCGCTCTGCATTACTACTTCAGTGCCGACGGACGGAGCCTCATCTGCTAGAGCGGAAGAAAGCACAGACCTCGTCCTCAGCTGCTGGCTCTGCGTGGGGGGTCGCAGGGGGTGGAACTGTGGAAGCAGGGATACCAGTTAATATATAAATAAGATAACGTACAGAACACTTAGTGCTGCAGGGAGAGAAAGTGATACATTGTATCAGCGTCTTGCTTTTTTGTATTGTATACTTTTATTTATATAGCGTTAACCAGTGTACTTGGCACTTAACAGTTTACAATTAATATAGAAGGGGTACAATAAGTGCAGTGATTAAGTGCTTATAAAGACAATCATAAGGGGAACACCAGGTGAGTATACATTAGGATAAAAGGTTTTTGACATACGAGATAATGTTTTCATATGACGCTGTTGCTCTATTTAAAAGGTGCTCTTTTAGCTTGGATTTAAAGTTGTTGATGCTTGGTGAATACTGGGTGGTAGGGCGTTCCAGAGGTAGGGAGCAGCAAGGGAGAAAGCCTATATGGTCAATTGATTAGAAATCTCTCTGGAAACAGTGATCGAGGAATCTCACTGGCAGGAACATATATATTTAATTGGCAAATATGAAAATAAAACAATTATAAAAATTCTAGGCAATTTGAATTCACATACATGTCCCAAGTGCCTCTTTTTTTAGAAGGAACAGCCCCGCTTTGAGATCCAAATCCCTCTGTCCCTCTTTCCCACCCTGGTGTCCCTGTGTTTAGGAGATCAGACTGTGTGGTGTGTATAGAAGTGTATCACCCTGGTGTCCCTGTGTTTAGGAGATCAGACTGTGTGGTGTGTATAGAAGTGTATCACCCTGGTGTCCCTGTGTTTAGGAGATCAGACTGTGTGGTGTGTATAGAAGTGTATCACCCTGGTGTCCCTGTGTTTAGGAGATCAGACTGTGTGGTGTGTATAGAAGTGTATCACCCTGGTGTCCCTGTGTTTAGGAGATCAGACTGTGTGGTGTGTATAGAAGTGTATCACCCTGGTGTCCCTGTGTTTAGGAGATCAGACTGTGTGGTGTGTATAGAAGTGTATCACTCTGGTGTTCCTGTGTTTAGGAGATCAGACTGTGTGGTGTGTATAGAAGTGTATCACCCTGGTGTCCCTGTGTTTAGGAGATCAGACTGTGTGATGTGTATACAAGTGTATCACCCTGGTGTCCCTGTGTTTAGGAGATCAGACTGTGTGGTGTGTATAGAAGTGTATAACCCTGGTGCCCCTGTGTTTAGGAGATCAGACTGTGTGGTGTGTATAGAAGTGTATCACCCTGGTGCCCCTGTGTTTAGGAGATCAGACTGTGTGGTGTGTATAGAAGTGCATCACCCTGGTGTCCCTGTGTTTAGGAGATCAGACTGTGTGGTGTGTATAGGAGTATCACCCTGGTGTCCCTGTGTTTAGGAGATCAGACTGTGTGATGTGTATAGAAGTGCATCACCCTGGTGTCCCTGTGTTTAGGAGATCAGACTGTGTGGTGTGTATACAAGTGTATCACCCTGGTGTCCCTGTGTTTAGGAGATCAGACTGTGTGGTGTGTATATAAGTGTATCACCCTGGTGTCCCTGTGTTTAGGAGATCAGACTGTGTGGTGTGTATAGAAGTGTATCACCCTGGTGTCCCTGTGTTTAGGAGATCAGACTGTGTGGTGTGTATAGAAGTGTATCACTCTGGTGTCCCTGTGTTTAGGAGATCAGACTGTGTGGTGTGTATAGAAGTGTATAACCCTGGTGCCCCTGTGTTTAGGAGATCAGACTGTGTGATGTGTATAGAAGTGCATCACCCTGGTGTCCCTGTGTTTAGGAGATCAGACTGTGTGGTGTGTATACAAGTGTATCACCCTGGTGTCCCTGTGTTTAGGAGATCAGACTGTGTGGTGTGTATAGAAGTGCATCACCCTGGTGTCCCTGTGTTTAGGAGATCAGACTGTGTGGTGTGTATACAAGTGTATCACCCTGGTGTCCCTGTGTTTAGGAGATCAGACTGTGTGGTGTGTATATAAGTGTATCACCCTGGTGTCCCTGTGTTTAGGAGATCAGACTGTGTGGTGTGTATAGAAGTGTATAACCCTGGTGCCCCTGTGTTTAGGAGATCAGACTGTGTGATGTGTATAGAAGTGCATCACCCTGGTGTCCCTGTGTTTAGGAGATCAGACTGTGTGATGTGTATACAAGTGTATCACCCTGGTGTCCCTGTGTTTAGGAGATCAGACTGTGTGGTGTGTATAGAAGTGTATAACCCTGGTGCCCCTGTGTTTAGGAGATCAGACTGTGTGATGTGTATAGAAGTGCATCACCCTGGTGTCCCTGTGTTTAGGAGATCAGACTGTGTGGTGTGTATACAAGTGTATCACCCTGGTGTCCCTGTGTTTAGGAGATCAGACTGTGTGGTGTGTATATAAGTGTATCACCCTGGTGTCCCTGTGTTTAGGAGATCAGACTGTGTGGTGTGTATAGAAGTGTATCACCCTGGTGTCCCTGTGTTTAGGAGATCAGACTGTGTGGTGTGTATAGAAGTGTATCACCCTGGTGTCCCTGTGTTTAGGAGATCAGACTGTGTGGTGTAAATGTAAGTGTATCACATTGCTCCACAGCAATAGCACTCACATCAGTATATGTGTTTATAAATTTAGTTTGTGTAAATAAAATACTTTGGTCTTGCTCAAAATAATTTATTCATTTACACACAGAGGTGTCAATAGGTCATGAAATAACCTAAAAGTTCTCAGTTATGCCCCACTCACCAGTCACACCCCAGCAGCACTGCCTAAAACACAAGTTTCCCATTTTGGCCATTTGAAATGTTGGAAGGTATGTATTATATAGTGTCCAAGTACAGAATATATAAATGGATACTATCCCTTTAACCTCTACGGCACTCAAATGGTTAATTTTCCTCTTGGCTCTCAGCCCTACACCATTCACATACCTCCCAAGTGTCCCTTTTTAGGAGGGACTTTCCCACTTTGGTGTCCCTCTTTTCAGGAGATCAGATTGTGTGTTGTGCATATGTGAATCACATTATTCCATAGCAATAACTCTCACATTTAATTTTTGTATATAATTCAGTATATGTGTTTATAAATTAGTCTGTGTAAATGAAATACTTTGGTCTTGCTCTAAATAATTTTATTCAGGTTTACAAAAATTCTTGAAAATGCCCCCCCCCCCCAGCAACACCCCCTAAAACACAAGTGTCCCTCTTTGGCCATTTGAAATGTAGTCAGGTATGCATTCAGTATAAACAATGCTGATCGTACTTTACATCCGAGTGTCCCTGGGAAGCCAGTAGCTGTCAGATCGCGCAGCCTTGTAATTTTTTTTTTGTATGCAATGAATCTTTCATTAGATATTTATTTGAATAATTTTGTATTTTAAATCGGGAAGCCTTCGCTGCTGAGCTGTGCCACATTGTTAGGATACTGGCAGAGCTCTTCATGGAGTGCTCCTGCCATCAGAAACTAATTCCCCCCCCCCCCCTTCATCCTTTTGCTGTCAGGACTACTGTTGCCTATGGCAATTGTGCATTATGGGGATTTAGTGCACGGCTCTTATTTGCACTTATCGAGCTACATGAAAGGTGAACGTAATGAGAGTAGATCAAAGGGAAGGAGGGTCAGTCCATTGAATCCATCATTCTGAGTACCCTGGAAGGGAGAAATCTATGTATGCAGAATTATTAACCCTTTAATTGCCAGCATATGTTCCGTACCCCTCTGGCACCCAAAGCGTTAAGATAACGGTCTCACCTCTGCGCAGGTCATTGGCAGAAAATAAAAGCCAATCTTAACCCTTAGAGTGCCAGAGAGGTATCCAACACATGGCATTGGCTACCTCTCTGTCACTCAAGAGGTTAACTCATTGAATTGCAAGACATGTCTTGTGCACGTTAGGCAAGCGTGTCAAACGCCAAATGCAGTCGGGGGGGGGGGGGGGCGCATTCTCAACATTTCCCTCGAAGAAGGGCAGTAAAATTAACCACTCATACACCGTGCACAGCACACTCCCTTATGGAGGCACACAGGTAAATTAATTAATCCTATGAATTCAAGAAAAGAGTCCAGGGCATAGAAATTTGTTGGACACCTCTTTGGCATTCAGAAGATTAAAGTCATTTATCTAAATGTGGTGTTTAACCCATTGATGCAGAGTTGCAGGCCACTTAAAAAGTTTCTCTCTCTCTCAGGAGGGCGCCATTCTGTCACCCTGCGGGCATCACCGTTTGACAGAACTGATGTTAACGCATTGACTCTCAATGGCAGTCCTCAGGGCACACCATAAGTGGCTCAGTCACTGTAACTGATCTGCCTGTGTTTTAATTAGGGAAATCCAGAAATCCTGAACTGATGGCCGAGGACTGGAGTTTAGAATCACGGATCTAAGGGGTCAAATAAGGGATGGGCAACTTGAAGCCGTTCATCTTTTGAGGACTATAATTTGCATATGCAAAGAACTAGTCAGAGACGATCAACTAGGAACGAGCCTGCCCTCGAATTGATGAGGTGCTATAGGATAAGTATCCTACCCAGGGTGCAATCTCTTTTAGCTCACTAGTGCCTTTCACAGAGAGGAAATATCCTAAAGGACATCATACTGATCCTACCAAAAGGCAGTCCAGTCACGAAGTGCCAGGCAATTCCTCTCTGTACAAGAGAAACAGGCCACCCCAGACGTACATTTCGACCTTGTTGGGCCTCTCGATGAGGTGTAGCTGATCTTTCTAGGCACTGTGAGCAAAGGGCCCATGACTGGATTACCCTGTTACCCTTAGGGTGACTAGTCCCAAGGGCAATTTGCATATGAAAAAAGCTAGACAGAGATGCTCAACTAGGAATGAGCCTGCCCTCAGATTGATGAGGCTCTGTAGGATAAGTATCCTACCCAGGGTGCAATCTCTTTTAGCTCACTAGAGCTTTTCACAGAGAGGAAATATCCTAAAGCACATCATACTGATCCTACCAAAAGGGAGTCCAGCCACAAAGTGCCAGGCAACTCCTCTCTGAACAGCTGCACCTCACTGATGAGGCCCAACAAGGCCGAAACGTACGTCTGGGGTTGGCTGTTTCTCTTGTACAGAGAGGAATTACCTGGCACTTTGTGGCTGCACTGCCTTTTGGTAGGATCAGTATGATGTGCTTTAGGATATTTCCTCTCTGTGAAAGGCACTAGTGAGCTAAAAGAGATTGCACCCTGGGTAGGATACTTATCCTATAGAGCCTCATCAATTCAAGGGCAGGCTCGTTCCTAGTTGAGCGTCTCTGACTAGCTCTTTGCATATGCAAATTACCCTGAGGACTATAATTCCCATAATCGCCAGCCAGCCAGTGGGAACTGTTGTCTTCAATAGCCACAAGGTCTCAAGTTGCCCATACCATTATTTAAACGTCCTTTAAATCAATGAACATTTTTAGGTCTCCCCTATAGTGCAAATGGTTTGCTCCAGAACTCCTCCATTTTTCTTTTGAACATACATCCCCTTAGGGTGACAGAGAAGTTATCTTTGGGTACCGGTGAAGTTTCAAGCTCCTTGCGCTGAAATGATTACTTTGTCATATGATGTGCAGTTATGTTAGTTGAAAAAACATAACCAGGTCAAATAATTTCTTGTGCTTAATTTGCCATCGGCTCTCCGGTGACATCAAGGCTGCTGAGCAGTTACTGAGCACAAGCATTGACCGTGGCTCGTTTATTGGATTGTGTGAAGCACTCATCGGATTGGATATAAAAACTGTATCTTGTGATCTATGGTGAATCGGAAAGGCTGATGGAATAACTCGGCAGTCTAATGTGGGGCTGGACAACCTGAGGCTGTCAAGCTGTTCAGGACTGCAATACCCGTCATTCTCAACCGGCCATTGGTTGGCTGGGGATGATGAAACTGGTAGTCCTGATCAGCTGGAGAGCCTCAGGTTACCCACCAGTGGACATCTGTGTGTGACAGATTCTCAATGACAACCCACAGAGGAAATGCATTCATGTTGCCCGTTACAGTTCGATACACTGAAATATGGCAGGACTGTGACAGAATAATTGAGTGTATTGCTTTCTTTTTGCTCGGCTGGTTTTTATACAGTGGAGCATTTGTCTACATACATAACTCGCTCATCAATCATTTTCAGGCTGCTGTAAATTGTAATCGGGAGATAATGTAGAGCAATTTTCACATGTACTTGGGAGAAGGTCTGTGTAACCTGTTGAGTGCCAAAGATGAGTGAGCACGTTTACTTGTCAGCATATTGCACGCTCCTCCCTGTATATGTATCTAACATATAGTGTGAGAAGGATTATCATTTATTTTTTTCTAGATCTTTACAATACAAATACCACAAATTGTAAAAAAAAAAAAAAAATAATTAAATAAAAAGATATAATTTGTTATAGTGCGATGTTCCCTGTGTGCGTAACTGCACATGTGCAGTAGAGACTGCCTGAACGATGCAGTCATTCTCAGCAGAGACAAACGTGCCAGCCTCCAGTCCAAGGCACGGCTGATCCGGAGCGGGGTTCTCTGAATGGCCCACTGCCTGTCTCCGCTCCTGGCTCCAGGGCAGCCAAGGCCGCCAGGTGACACTTTGGCCCATGTACACGGGCCTTCAATACTAGTGTGTGTGTGTATGTGTATGTGTATGTATATGTATATATCAGGGCTTAAAAGTTGAAGTCCTTTGCTACTAGCCAGACCTGAAAAGTTACTCGCCACTGCAAGCCAAAACATACCCACCAGGGCTGAATTTCTACTCACCAGGGCTAAATTTTCACTCGCCATTGGCTAGTGGCGAGTGGAAATTTTGAGCCCTGATATATAATATAATATAATAATCTGCACACATCCAATTTAACATAATTCGTGCATGTCCCATAAAAAGTAGATTACCTTTAAGTATGCTAAGCCTAGGAATGATCGTGTCCCAGCATCATAAGAGACAGCACTCAGTCAGGAATGAAGAAAAATAAATATATATATATATATATATATATATATATATTATACTCAGCCTAGGGATGTCTCAACATCGTAAGAGACAGCACTCAGTCAGGAATGAAGAAAAAAGAAGAATTTACTGAATCCGCATATAGCCAAATGCTTTCGGTCCACTCAGGACCTTCCTCAGGGCAAAATTCCTGAGGAAGGTCCTGATGGGACCGAAAGCATTTGGCTGTATGCGTATGCAATAAATTCTTATATATTAAATGAACCAGAGGTGCGTACAATGCACTTTCATTATGTGTCAGAGCATATGTTTGGGTATAATATGTGTGTGTGTGTGTGTTGGAGGTTGTGAGTATATAGAAATGTGTGTATATGTATATATCGGAGAGTACTTGTATGTATGTATGTATGCTGGAGAGCATGTGTGTGTTAAAGGATATGGAATTTTTCTGCCTCTGGAGACTGTTGGCAGATTTAGATATTTACAAAAAAATTGAGATATTGCACCTGAACATTTTTAAGTCTGAGCTACAATAACATTTGACTAAAATACTTCTCAGCAGTGGGAGTACCTTTGTTTTAATCAGGAGGATAAACCCTAGAAGATATATGTATTTGCAGATTAAGTGTTACTATCCCTTTAAAAACAATTCAGTCCTAAAGCCCTGTGGTTATCACCAAACCATAGTCTTAACACTGCAACCCGTAACAAGTAAGTACAGATCCGTTGTACGCAGAACACGTGCATGATGAGGCATGATTGGAACAGAATACACCAGGAGCTACAGAATAGCATGGATCACAGACAACTATGTATAATATTTTATGCATCTTAAAGGGATAGTAATGTTTCACAAAAAAAGCAGCTCTAATTAATCTTCATAGTATTTGGGCCATTGAGAGTTATTTCAATACTGTCAGAGTTGTAGTACAAGAGTAATTGAGTGGTAAAGTATTCCCCCTCCTGCCCCTTTTACCTAGTGTAAGCCCTCTCCCCTCAGATGTGGAATCTGGTCTCTTGACCGGACAGATCACAACAAGGGACAATCTTCTTACTGTGATCATAAGTAAACCCTGCCCCCCTTGACAGGTTTTTCCTTATGATCACTGAAGATTGTCCCTCTCTGCGATCCATCCGGACAGTCTTGCTGCTCTGAGGTGAGTAGTGCTACATCAGTAAAAGGGGCGGGAGGGGGATACTTTATCATTCAATTACACTTGTATTACAACTCTGACAGTACTGAAATAACACTCTTCATGGCCCAAATACTATGAAGATTAATTGGAGCTGCTTTTATCGTGAAACATTTCTGTCCCTTTAATGCTTTCACGTCTTCCCATCAACTCTCTTCCTTGACCCTTTGTGGGCCAGAGAGGTATACAACGCATTGCAACACAATGCGTTGGATATCTCTCTGGCTCTCAAAGGGTATAAGACAGCGGTTCCCAACCGGTACCCTCAGGGGCCACTAGCAGGCCGGGACCTGTGAATTTCCTTCACACAGCTGTGCTGATCAGAGGTTCAGTCAATTTGATTAACTCGCCTGTGTTCTAACAAGTAAATACTTAAATCCTGGCCTGTTAGTGGGTCCTTGGGGCATGGGTTGGGAATTGTTGGTTTAAGAAAAGCTTTAGAGTTAAAGGTATATTAATTTTTTATTAGAAAAAAGAGATATACTGTAGGATCTTTCCTGTTGAGGATAGCAAGAGTACTAGTCCCACTGCTGTAAGCTAAATCTTACAAAACCGTATAACGCTCGAACATTTTGCTTTCTTTTGCCCTTTGCTTTCTTTTAATTAAACAAAATTCTTGAAAAAAGTGACCGTGTGGTGCTGTTTCATTAGTTCTTATGGAGAATTTCCATCATTGATTGTAAAGCTCTCCAAACACAGAGTGAGGCATTAAAGGGGATCTATCACCACAGTACAAATGTGATTTAAACGTTAGGTTATCTAGCGATTAGGTGGATTTCTTGAATTAATTATTTTTTTTAATCCTATTTTGCCAAAAATGAATTATTAAAGAATAAAGACTGCACTTCCAGATAGACTGGGGGTACAGCTCTGTACCTGTAGTCTGTAACTCTGCCTCCGCTCCCCTCCCTCTATCCAGCCTCTACAGATGACGGAGGCTTCTGTCTGTGAGCTGGAGCGATCTCATTGGCAGAGATCGACATCTAGCCAATGAGACCGCTCCAGCCTCAGAAGCCTTTGTCATCGGAGGAGGCTGGATAGAGGGAGGGGAGAGGAGGCAGAGTTACAGACTGAATTACAGAGCAGGTAACCGCAGTCTATCTGTAAGTGCCGTCTTTAATCATTAATTTTCCGCAATATAAGTTTAAGAAAAATAAATTATTCAAGAAATCCACTTAATCGCTAGATAATCTAACGTTTAAAACACATTTGTACTGTGGTGATAGATCCCCTTTATTGAGATGTTATCACTTTTGAATCAGCAATCTCCCAGCAAAGGGAGTATCCTTGTTTTTTGTGTTTTTCCTCTGCTGGAAAAAATCTAAAATAAAATGTGTATATAAATACTAGTAATGTGGTGATAGTGTTGCCCATCATTTTTTTAATGTATTAGTTGTGATTGAAAAGCATATGTATAGGACAATGTACATGGGTATCTGAGGCTGCCAGTGGGCAAGGGAACAAGGCTGGGGGTCAGGCAGCGTCCATGGTGATTTGTGGCTATGCAGGGCTGGTGCAAGGATTTTTGCCACCCTAGGCAAAACCTAATTTTGCCGCCCATTTGGCTCAGCCCCTTGTGTCCCACCCCTTTATACCCCGCCTACTTATACCCCACCTCTTTTCATGATTGTCCTCTCTCTGCCCCCTGGGCCAGTCTGCCCCTGGTCTGGAGATGCCTGTAAGAGATTCCTCCCACCAGCTCCAACTTGCTCCCACCAGCTCTACTTTGCCCCATCAGCTCCAACTTGCCACCACCAGGTCCACTTTGCCCATATCAGCTCCAACTTGCCCCCCATCAGCTCCACTTTGCCCCCCATCAGCTCCAACTTGCCTCCTATCACATACCTGTAGCTGCTGGAGATCATGACTCCCAGCGTGCTCTGCATTACTAAAGAGCCGACTGCGATGAGGGATGCACAGTAGCAACACAGACCTGACTGTGTTGTGGTTCCCGGCGTGGTGTGTGTGGGCGCAGCTCGTCTCTGCTGCATGCCCGTGCCCCCACTAACAGTGCGCCCTAGGCCGGTGCCTACCTCACCTTGTTCCCTTGCCCACTGGTAGCCATAGAACCCCACGTATGTATTAATGTATATTTCACTGTCGTCCAATACAGGTCACTGGTACTCTGGGAGGCGTAAGTCCCCTTTAATAGGCAGGAACAACTATGCAAATGATTTGCAAGGGGCGGAGCCTCCCCTCTTACTTAAGCCACCTTCTGGCCAGAGCCACTTAGATTGATTTGTTCCTGGTGTGCTTGCACACCAGGTAGAGAACATCTATGCATCTTAGTGTTTTATTATTTTTTATTCAAATATGGAATACCACAATTAGGAGGGTGACCATGGCTGTGAATTGCCCTCTTTAAAGTGGCTGGTGCAGCTTCCAGGGATTTTCTGTGGACCTTATGCCCTGAAGAGGGGACAGCTTGTGTTAAGCAGCTCCCCTACTGGGGAATTTACCTCTGGTTCTTTCCCACCTTATCATGGTCACCTGAAGACAGAAGTCCTGCAGGAAAGGTGAGTCACCCATTGAGTGCTGAAGGTCCACTTGTCCCCACAGTGTCCCTTTGATGGGCTTGTATTTGGGAGTTTTAATACACTCCAGCACTCATAGGGTGTTTCTATTGCATTATTACTGTTTTATGCAATTTCTGTGGTATTCTCTGGGTTTTGGAGCTTTGGGTATTCATTTATTTATGTTTCTCATGTGTTTCATGCTTGTTTGGGCACTTTTTAATGTTTTCCTAAACTTTATTAAAAATGGTGTTCCGCGCCTTTAAGCGCGGCTTTTTCCCGCTCAGACGCAAGGGCTCCTTTACTCTCTATGAGAATTCACAGTGTGGGACATATCTCTGGAACCGCTTGTCACAGCAACTTCAGAGAGGGCTCATTTTAATGCGAGGCTCCTGCTCTATCATCCGGAATGTGTTTTATTTATGTGGGGTGTTCAGGGGGGCTTCGGGCACTGTTTGGGGTACTTGTAAGGGAAAACTACATTTCCCATGAGCGCTTGGTTCGCGCTCGTTTCTGATTGGCTGTCATGACGGCCGCCATTTTGTGGTACTTTTCCTAGGCGAGTACACTACGCAGGGACCGAGCCTTCTCTCTCCTCAACAGATTAACCCTTCGCTGGCCAGATAAGTCCGATATTAGACATTTCTGGGGTGAAACTTTAATCATTTACACTTTTTCTGGGTGATAGTGTTATTAGTGGGGTATATTGACGCTGTGAGCATGTCTACTTCACTGGAGCTAGGGGCTAGACCCAAGTCTAAGGAGGATGGGGGGTCTGCTACCCCCATGGCGTTTTGCTCCTCTTGCCACATTGGGCTGGCTAGCGATAATGTGGGGGATCTATGCCCTAATTGTACTGGTCAAGATAGCAACCCTGGGCTTCCCAGCCATGCTATTGAGCCATCTTGGGTGAGGGAGTTTAAAGCTGCCACTAGGGATCTCAGATCCACGCTTCAACTCTTTCCCTCTCAGATTCAGGGGGCTCTCCAGGTCTGGCAGACCCCCTCTACCATCAGGACCTCCCTGCCTAAGCCACAGGGAGCTCCTGATGTCACTGATTCTTCTGAAGAAGAACTCTTACAGGATTCTGATGCTGAGGAACGTACTGTTATTGAATCTAACAGGTCCATTGGGGACCCCTATGAGTGTGACCCCGAAGTTTCGGCTGAGGGTCTGATCAGAGCGGTTCTGAATACGCTCAACCTTCCTCTGACTCAGGAATCCACTTATGATCCTACTGATGTTTTTCAGAAAAAGCCATCTAAGCCAGTTGTTTGTTTTCCAACTAACCCTACTCTTGCCCGTCTGGTCTCTGAGGCATGGAAGAATCCTGATAGATCTTCCTCTGTCTCCAAAAAGTTTGCTAAACTTTACCCTTTTCCTGAGGCTGAGCTGGCAAAATGGGTTCATCCTCCCAAGGTGGATGCTCCTGTTTCTAGACTATCCAAATCTACCGCTTTGGCTGTCTCAGATGCCTCTGCCCTGCAGGATTGGACGGATAAAAAGCTAGAGCCTTCTCTTAAATCTATTTTTGCCTCCATTGGCACTGCCATGCGCCCAACCTTTGCTGTGGCATGGGTTAATAGAGCCATTGCGGCCTGGACTGAACGACTGACTGGGGTCGCTTCAGTGCTCAGGGGAAATGGGGTCTGGAGGAATCCATGCTCTCCATCAATGTTCTGGAACTTCGAGCTGTCCGGCTAGCCCTGAGGCACTGGGAGTCTCAATTGACCGGTCTTCCGATCAGAGTGGAGTCCGACAACGCCACGGCGGTGGCTTACATCAACAGGCAAGGCGGCACAAGAAGCGGTTCCGCCTGGTGGGAGGTCAAGGATATTTTGTCTTGGGCAGAAGATCACGTGCCTGTCATCTCTGCAGTTCATATTCCAGGCGTGGACAACGTCATGGCAGACTTCCTCAGTCGTCACACCGTCGACAGCGGAGAATGGGCTCTTCACCCAGAGGTGTTTCACATGCTCACTCAACGGTGGGGGATGCCTGTGGTGGATCTGATGGCTACCAGACACAACAGGAAGGTTCCGGTGTTTTGCTCCCGGTTGAGGGACTCCCTTGCTCTAGCAGTGGATGCCTTTTCGATCCCTTGGGACTTCCCCCTGGCTTACATCTTCCCTCCTCTTCCTCTATTGGTCAGAGTTATCCAGAAGTTGAAGAGAGAACGTTGTCCTGTCATCCTGATCGCTCCAAACTGGCCTCGCCAGTCCTGGTATCCGGAGTTGATGGCCATGTCAGTGACGGATCCGATTCCGCTTCCTGCCCGTCCGGACCTACTTCTTCAGGGGTATCTGTGGAAGGAGGATGTTCACTCTCTCCATTTGATGGCATGGCGGTTGAATCCTCGATTCTAGCAAAGAAAGGATTTTCTCCTTCTGTGGTGTCGACTATGCTCAGTGCTCGTAAGCCTGTGTCTTCCAAGATCTATCATCGCATATGGTCAACTTTTGTGACATGGTGTTCTGATAAGAAGTTATCCCTTGAATTCTATCTTCCCACTGTCCTGGCCTTCTTGCAGGACGGTGTGGATAAGGGGCTCAGTCTGAGTTCCCTCAAAGTTCAGACTTCTGCCTTGTCTGTGTTTTTCCAGGAAAGGATTGCTATCCTTCCTGATGTGAAAGTTTTCTTCCAAGGTGTGACTCATGTTCGACCTGCCTTCAAGAGTCCTGCTCCCCAGTGGGACCTCAATTTGGTGCTGGGAGTTCTCCAGCGACCACCGTTTGAATCCTTGGCTTCCATTCCATTACGTCTTGTGACTTGGAAGATGGCCTTCCTTTTGGCTGTTGTGTCAGTGCGCCGGGTAGCAGAGTTACAGGCTTTGTCTTGTAAACCTCCTTACCTGGTGTTCCACAAGGATAAGGCTGTGCTTCGCACTACCAAGGAATTCTTACCCAAGGTTGTGTCCGAGTTTCACATCAATCAGGAGATTGTGGTTCCCTCTTTCTGCCCTAATCCTTCATCTGACAAGGAAAGAGATCTCCATCTGTTGGATGTGGTGCGTTGCCTCAAGTTTTATGTTCATCGCACCGAGTCTATCAGGAAGTCTGACGCTCTATTCGTCATTCCTGAGGGGCCTAGGGCAGGGAGACCGGCTTCCAAAGTTACCATTGCCTCTTGGATTAAGGCTACTATCCGTGAAGCCTACAAGTTGAGGAATAAGCATGTTCCCTTTCGGGTGACTGCCCATTCCACCAGATCTATTGGGGCCTCTTGGGCCTACAAGAATCAAGCTTCTGCTGATCAACTGTGCAGAGCGGCCACTTGGTCCTCTGTGCACACTTTTTCTAAGCACTATCGAGTTGATGTACTGGCTTCGGCTGATGCCAGTTTTGGAAGGAAGGTCCTGGAGGCAGTCTTGCCTGTGTAGGTCTTCCGCTCTGTGATCCTTAGTGCTTCCTTACTGTTGAGCCCGGTTGGCTCTGGTTCCGTGTGCTGTGTTAGTTCAGGGATTGTTCCCTTGGTTGGTGTCCGTTGACACTTACAGTTTGGGCTATGTTATTAACTGGTCATAGCAGTTCTAGTGACTTGGGCCTGGCGCCTGGTCCTTGCCTTACTTCCCGCCTCTGGATCAGCTCAATGTTTGTACATCCCAGAGTACCAGTGACCTGTATTGGACGACAGTGAAAATAGGATTTTAGTCTTACCTGTTAAATCCTTTTCACTTAGTCCATACAGGTCACTGGTCTCCCACCCTGTCAAGGGACCAGTCTTGGCTCTCCTGTGGCATCCAGTGGGAGACCGTTCGGGCATGCTCACAGGAGTCTTTCTTTTTGCTTACCTGAGGTCAGTTTTAGGGTCTCAAATCAATCTAGTGGCTCTGGCCAGAAGGCAGCTTAAGTAGGAGGGGAGGCTCCGCCCCCTGCACACATTTGAATAATTGTTCCTGCCTATTAAAGGGGACTTACGCCTCCCAGAGTACCAGTGACCTGTATGGACTAAGTGAAAAGGATTTAACAGGTAAGACTAAAATCCTATTTTTTATTTATGTAGAGCCAATGTGTGCACTTGGCACTTTAGAGTTTACATTTAGTATAGAAGGGGTACAAAAAGTGCAGTAATTAAGTGCTTATATAGATAATCATAAGGGGAACACAGGTGAGTATACTCCTCTGGCACTCAAAGGGTTGATGACCTGCTGACCACAGGCCTTTTTTTTCTCGTCATTTGATTCAGGGGTCCCCGAGCGTCCTGAATTACATTACGTTCCAGGACCGTTGCTGAACCCACTGCCTGGCCCCAGACTTTTTCCATTGCCCACTGGTAGCCAGAGATCCCCATTTACACTGTCTAACCACCCCATCCATGTTCCATTGCCTAATGGTAACCACAAATCCCTATGGACCCTGCCTGGGCAAGGGAAAAAAGATGGGGTGGGGGGGGGTGTCCGTACGTGGGGCGTATGTTCCACATGCTGCAAAATGTGCAAAATAAATTAGTCACATGCCACATTTAATCCTTTTTCGCAAATAATAATCTTGCCACGTATTGTGATTTTACCTGCAATGTATAAGCTAACAGTAGTATTCCCGGGGGTGGAAAAATCCCAGGAGGCTGTGAGTGAGTTCCAAGTATCTAATGGCAAACATTTGTTAGAGACGCCAGTTTGGACTTTATTTTCCAGATTAATAACTGTGTAAACACACAGACACATTTTTATTGTCTTTTTTCCAAGATTGCCTTATTAGCAGTCACCTCATGTCTTATTCTAGACTCGCTTTATATTACTGATCTCTTCTCTGTTCCAGAAATAATGTTTTGTTACCACAGCTCTCTGGTCAGTTTCCCTTTTGGTTCCACACTTCTCTATAGCGAATGATTCCCCTGTCAGTTCTGTTAACCCACTGGATGCCTGAGAATTCTCAAACCCGCTGCAAAGCAATGCACTGGAAACATCTCTAGAAATCAAGGGGTTAAGTGAGAAATTCTTTGATTAGATCCACCCTAATCTATTGAATGAAAGAAACGCATATATTAAAGGGATAGTAATACTTATCTGCATCTTGTAGCCAGTAAAAAAAACTGAGCTAAAGGGATAGTAATACTTCATTTTCACTGTCGTCCAATACAGGTTACTGGTACAATGGGAGGCGATCCGCCCCTTTAAGTAGGCAGGAACATTCATCAAAATGTATGCAGGGGGTGGAGCCTCCCCTCCCTCTTAAGCTGCCTTCAGCCAGAACCAGCCAGATTGATTTGTTCCTGCGTGCTGTGCACACCAGGTGGAGAACATCTCTCAATCAACTTTACTTTTTTTTTATTGTTTTATTCAAATATGGAATACCACCATTAGTCGGGTGACCAAGGCTGACAATTGCCCTCTCCAAAGTGGCTAGTGCAGCTTCCAGGGATTTTCTGGTGGACCTTATGCCCTGAAGAGGGAACAACTTGAGTCAAGTAGCTTCCCTGCTGGGGAATTTTCCTCTGGTTAATTCCCTTTTAACATGGTTACCTGAAGACAGAAGTCCTGCAGAAAGGTGAGCCACCCTTTGAGTGCTGAAGGTCCACTTGTCCCACAGTGTCCCTTCATTGGGCTTGTTTTTGGGAGTTCTCATTATGCACTCCAGCACTCATAGGGTGTTTTTCTTCATATTGCCTGTATTTATGCAATGTCTGTGTGTATTCCCTGGGTTTTGGAGCAGTTTATGGGGGTTTTAACCTTTTCCCTGCTATTTCTCTCATTGGGATATTGTTTTATCATGTTTTACATGTGTTTTGTGTGTGTTTGGTTAATGTTCCGCGCCTTTAAGCGAGCTTTTCCCGCATAGACGCCATTGCTCCTTTACTCTCTATGGGTTTACACAGTGTGGGACGTATCTCTGGAACCGCTTGTCACAGCGACTTCAGAGTGGGCTCATTTTGTTGGTCTTCCCTTGCTCTATCATCAGGTTGCATGATTCGGTGTGTTGGGGATCTGGGGGGGCTTCGGGCACTGTTTTGGGGTACTTATGAGAAAAACGACGTTTCCCATGAGCGCTGGTTTCGCGCCCGTTTTCTGATTGGCTACCGTCGCGGCAGCCATTTTGTGAGTTATTCTCAGCGAGTATACTATGCAGGGACAGAGCCTTCTCTCTCTCTCCTCTGCAGATTAACCCTTTGCTTGCCAGATAAGGTAAATTTTAGACATTTCTGGGGTGAAATTTTAATCTTTCACACTTCAATTGGGTGATTCTTGTCAGTGGAGTATATCTGACGCTGTGAGCATGTCTACTTCACTGGAGTCAGGGGCTAGACCCAAGACTAAGGAGGCTGGGGTGTCAGTTTCCCCCATTGCGTTTTGCTCCTCTTGTCACTCTGGGCTGCCTAGAGAATTTTCTGGTCATTTATGCCCAAAATGTGCAGAAAGCCATGACAGCAACCCTGGGCTTTCCAGTCACGCTATTGAGCCAACTTGGGTTAAAGAGTTTAAGGCTGCCACTAGGGACCTCAGATCCACTCTTCAACTCTTTCCCTCTCAGGTTCAGGGGGCTCTTCAGGTTTGGCAGACCCCCTCCACAGTCAGGACCTCCCTGCCCAAGCCACAGGGGGCTCCTGATATGTCTGATTCTTCTGAGGAAGAACTATTACAGGATTCTGATGCTGAGGAACGCACTGTTATTGAGTCTACCAGGTCTATTGGTGACCCTTTTGAATGTGACCCTGAACTCTCTGCTGAGGGTTTGATCAGAGCTGTGCTAACCACACTCAACCTTCCTTTGACTCAGGAATCTACTCATGATCCAACTGACGTTTTTCAAAAACCGTCTAAAGCTGTGATATGTTTTCCTACTAATCCTACTCTTGCTCGTTTAGTCTCTGATGCGTGGAGGAATCCTGATAAATCCTCTTCTGTATCCAAAAAGTTTGCTAAACTTTACCCTTTTCCTGAGGCTGAACTGGCTAAATGGGTTCATCCTCCTAAAGTGGATGCTCCAGTTTCTAGGTTATCTAAATCTACTGCCTTAGCTGTATCTGATGCTTCTGCCCTGCAAGATTGGACGGACAAAAAGTTAGAAACTTGTCTTAAATCTATTTTTGCCTCTATTGGCACTGCCATACATCCAACCTTTGCAGTGGTGTGGGTTAACCGGGCTATTGCGGCCTGGACTGAACAGCTTACTGAGGCGGTTCGCCAGGATGCGCCAGTATCTGAGCAGCTACAGCTTCTTGCTAATATATCCGAAGCTCAAAATTATGTTTCTGACGCTGCTTTTGATGCTGTGCGCATGATGGCGAGGGCCTCCACTTCTTCTGTGGTGGCTAGACGTGCTCTTTGGCTGAAAATTTTGTCAGCTGACACAGCTTCTAAGAAAGCCTTGCTTTCTTTGCCCTTTCAAGGGACTTCACTGTTTGGATCTGAACTTAAGGAGATGATTAGTGAGGCTACTGGTGGTAAAAGTACTCTTACCATCAGTCTTCAAAAAGAAATTTCCTGCCAAACGCAATCGGTCCTTTCGTTCCTTCCAAACTGAGATACGCTCTACGTCCCAGGCGGGTCCATCCTCCACACTATCCTCCTCCAAGCCCAAACAGTCCTGGAAGCCCAAAGTTGCCCCCAAGGCCAAGACCTCCAAGACTGCTTCGGCATGACTCACCGAACCCGGGTCCGCATCCGGCTGTAGGTGGACGTCTCCACATCTTTCGCCGGATTTGGGAGGAGTCAGTGGCGGACCCTTGGGTTATTCAGGTGGTATCAGAGGGATACAGGATCCCTTTCTCTTCCCTTCCTCCTTTTCGGTTACATTTTACTCGTCCTTCTCAGGAGCCTACAAAAAGACGTCTGTTCGACGACGCTATTCAGGATCTTTTGGACAAAGAGGTCCTGGAATTGGTCCCCTCAGGGGACACAGGTTCAGGATTTTATTACAACCTGTTCGTTGTGGCCAAAAAGGACGGAGGTGCTCGTCCTATTTTGGACCTCAAGGATCTCAATTCCTTTGTTGTGAGTTCCCACTATCGTCAAGAATCTCTGTGTTCTGTGATAGCCGCAATGTCTCCAGGGGAGTTCCTTCCCTCCCTGGACCTTCAGGATGCATATCTTCACATCCCTATTCATCCAGAGAGGAGGCGGTATCTCAGGTTTGCCTGTCACAAAGGCCACTTTCAGTTTTCAGCTCCTCCCTTTGGACTGACTTCAGCTCCTCAGGTTTTTCAGAGAGTATTGGGAGCTTTGATAGCTGTGCTTCATCGAGATGGTGTCAGGGTCACTCCCTACATGGATGATCTGCTCCTGAAAGCTTCATCTGCGGAGATCCTTCACCAGCAGGTTCAGTTGTGCATCCAGACACTCAATCGCCACGGCTGGATCGTGAATCTGGACAAGTCAGACTTGGTCCCATCTCAACAGATCCTCTTCTTGGGTCTCCTGTTCGACACTCAGCAGTGCATGGTGTTTTTACCGGAGGAAGTGGCTCATCAGATTGCTCTCCGTGTATCCAAGATCCTGGAGCTTGAAAGGGTTCCAGTGCCGAAGTTGACTTCTCTGGTGGGGAAATTCATCTCCACGACAGAGGCAGTGCCATTTGCTATGGCACACACCAGGGAACTTCAGAGGTTTGTGATTCAGACGTGCAGGAATCATCCAGATCATCAGCATCTGTCAGTCTCTCTGCCTCCTCATGTCGAGCTGAGCTTGGAGTGGTGGTTGGACCTGTGTCATCTCCTGAAAGGGAGGTCCTTTCAGGTTCCCTATTGGACAACAGTCACGACGGATGCCAGCCTCTGGGGATGGGGGGCAGTGTTGGGTCGTTTCAGTGCTCAGGGGAAACGGGGACTGGAAGAATCTCTCCTCTCCATCAATATTCTGGAACTTCGTGCCATCTTTCTTGCCCTGAGACACTGGGAATCTCAGCTGGAGGGTTGTCCAGTCAGATTGGAGTCCGACAACGCCACCGCAGTGCCCTACATCAACAGACAAGGCGGCACAAGAAGTCTCACCACTTGGTTAGAGGTCAAGGCCATCTTATCTTGGGCAGAAGCTCATGTGCCCGTCATTTCAGCAGTACACATTCCAGGCGTAGACAACGTCATGGCAGACTTTCTCAGTCGTCATACAGTCGACAGCGGAGAGTTGGCACTTCATCCAGGGGTGTTTCACCTTCTAACCCAGATGTGGGGGGTACATGTAGTGGATCTGATGGCTACCAGACACAACAGGAAGGTGCCAGTGTTTTGCTCTCGGTGGAGGGACCCTCTTGCTCTAGCAGTGAACGCTTTGTCAATCCCTTGGGAGTTCTCCCTAGCGTACATCTTCCCTCCTCTCCCTCTGCTGATCAGAGTCATCCAGAAGCTGAAGATGGAGCGTTGTCCTGTCATCCTAATCACCCTGAATTGGCCTCGTCAGTCCTGGTATCTGGAACTGCTAGCCATGTCAGTGGCGGATCCCTTCCCGCTTCCTGCCTGTCCAGATCTACTTCTTCAAGGATATCTGTGGAAGGAGGATGTTCAGCATCTTCATTTGACGGCTTGGAGGTTGAATCCTCAATTTTGAAGAAGAAAGGGTTTTCCTCTTCAGTGGTGTCTACGATGCTTAGAGCTCGCAAGCCTGTGTCTTCCAAGATCTATCATCGCATATGGTCAACTTTTGTTGCATGGTGTGCTGATAAGAATCTATCACTTGATTTCCATCTTCCCACGGTCCTGGCCTTTTTGCAGGATGGGGTTGAAAAGGGACTCAGCCTGAGTTCTCTCAAAGTTCAGACTTGTGCTCTGTCTGTATTTTTCCAGGAACGCATTGCTATTCTTCCTGATGTTAAAGTTTTCTTCCAAGGTGTGGCTCATGTTCGGCCTGCCTTCAAGAGTCCAGCTCCCCAGTGGGACCTCAATTTGGTGCTGGGGGTTCTCCAGAGACCCCCGTTTGAATCCTTGGCTTCTATTCCTTTACGTCTCTTGACCTGGAAAATGGCCTTTCTCTTGGCTATTGTTTCAGTTCGCCGTGTAGCAGAGTTACAAGCTCTGTCTTGTAAACCTCCTTACTTGGTGTTCCACAAGGATAAGGCTGTGCTCCGCACTTCCAAGGAGTTTTTACCGAAGGTTGTTTCAGAGTTTCACATCAATCAGAAGATTGTGGTGCCCTCTTTCTGTCCTAACCCTTCCTCTGACAAGGAGAGAGATCTCCATTTGTTGGATGTCTTGCGTTGTCTTAAATTTTATGTTCATCGCACTGAGTCTATCAGGACGTCTGACGCCCTGTTCGTCATTCCTGAGGAGCCTAGGGCAGGGAGACCGGCATCCAAGGTGACTATTGCATCTTGGATAAAATCTACCATTCGTGAAGCCTACAAGCTGCGGAATAAGCACGTTCCCTTCAGGGTTACTGCTCATTCCACCAGATAAATTGGGGCCTCTTGGGCCTATAAGAATCAGGCATCTGCTGATCAACTGTGCAGGGCGGCCACTTGGTCCTCTGTGCACACTTTCTCGAAGCACTATCGTGTAGATGTACTGGCCTCGGCTGATGCCAGCTTTGGGAGGAAGGTCCTGGAGGCAGTCTTGCCTATTTAGGATCTTCTACTTCTGTGGTTCTTAGTGCTTCTTTGCTGTTGAGCCCTGTTGGCTCTAGTTCAGTGTGCTGTGATAGTTCGGGGGTTCGTTTTTACCCCTGGTTGGTGTCCGTTGACACTTCTGTTATTGGGCTCTATGATTAATTGGTTCATAGCAGTTCTGGTGACTTTTGGGCCTTGCGCTTGGTCCTTGCCTTACTTCCCGCCTCTGGGAAAGCTCAATGTTTGTACATCCCATTGTACCAGTAACCTGTATTGGACGACAGTGAAAATAGGATTTTAGTCTTACCTGTTAAATCCTTTTCACTTAGTCCATACAGGTTACTGGTCTCCCACCCTGTCAAGGGACCATGCTTGGCTCTCCTGTGGCATTCAGTGGGAGACCTTCGGGGCATGCTCACAGGAGTCTTCCTTTTCCTTCTTATCTCCTTCTTATCTCTGGTCAATCTGGCTGGTTCTGGCTGAAGGCAGCTTAAGAGGGAGGGGAGGCTCCACCCCCTGCATACATTTTGATGAATGTTCCTGCCTACTTAAAGGGGCGGATCGCCTCCCATTGTACCAGTAACCTGTATGGACTAAGTGAAAAGGATTTAACAGGTAAGACTAAAATCCTATTTTATCTTTATTTTATTTTGTAGGCATTAAAAAAACGTGAAGAACGATATAAGTCTTATCTCTCAGACCTTTATGGTTTGAGATATATTCACAAACAAAGTTTCCCCTCCCGCCCCTTTTACTTAGTGTAAGCCATCTCTTCTCAGATGTGGAATGCAGTCCATAGACCAGACCGATAACAGAAGGGAACAATCTTCTTCCTATGAGAACAATGAAGGCCCTGCCCCCCTTGACAAGTTTTTCAGGTTTTTCCCTTATCTTAATTGTAGATTGTCCCTCTCTGCAATCTACCTGGGCACCTCCCTTCTGATCTGGCTGAGCAGTGTTACATCAGTAAAAGGGGAGGGAGGGGGATACTTTGTCATTGAATTACTCTTGAACTACAACTCTGACAGAACTGAAATAATACTCTCTAAAGTCCAAATACTATGATGATTAATTAGAGATGCTTTTATTATGAAACATTACTATCCCTTTAAATGAGCCCAGCAGCATTTCTCAAACCTTTATGGTTTGAGAGATATCCACTTTCAAAGTTCCCTCTCCCCTGACGTTAGCGTTCTAGCTGACAGCAGGGGAATCTGGTACCAGGACTGGCGCTTGCTCAGGGACCGGATTCCCCTGCTGTCATCTAGAACGCTGACATCAGGAGAGATGGAACTTCTGAGGGATGGTAGCATTGCCTATGGAAAAGAGGTGGGCACTTTTAATTAAAATGTTATGAGCAGTTAGAATGGTGCATTTAGTTATAAAAACTATTTTGAAGAATTGAGATTGCTATAATATTTAAACATTACTATCTCTTTAAATTTCTTCTTTAGATTGGAAATCTTTTCTAAGTTCAGCAATTATTTTCTTCTGATGCCAGAAATAGATGAGAGGCATTTTAGGGTGTTTGTGCATTTGTACTTAGAACTTTGAACGTCTTTCATTGCTCATCAATATTCAAATGAGCTCATTAAGTGGCTGCTTTTTTTTTTTTCTTCCTTTGTGCTCAGTTCTGAATTAATGGTGATGACCTTGAATGTCCTGGCACAACATGCTGCTTTGGAGAAATGTTATGTGATTATATATCTGTCCTTCCCAAGTATCCCAAATTACTTTTCTGTAAATAAAATCTGTGGATCCAGGAAGAAACTGATCTGCTATTATGGGGTCAAGAAGAACTTAACCCTTTGAGTAAAAGATGGTTACGCAACCCATTGCTTTGCAATACAGTTCATACTTCTCTGGCACTCGAAGGGTTTTAACTTAACCCCTTAACTCCCCATTATGTGTTAGGACCGTTACGGCTCTCTGGGCGTTAAGGACCAGTGATGGTCTTGGCATGTCATGGAATTTGTTTGTGATCGCTGCACGCCTCACTGTGAGCACAGCCTTGACCCCCATCCCCAGGCCGCGTGGCCTTTGCGGAGTTAAGGGTTTTATGCCGGAAAAATCAAAAGACAAGCAATTGTAGAAAACACCAACTACACCAGGGCTAATCAGAAAGTCTCATGTAGTCATTCTGTTTCTGAAAATATTTGCCAGCAATTATCATGCCCACCTCCACAGACATGACATCCAGGACTGACTGAAGATGTTGGGAGAGATGCACTAAGGTGTGATAACGAGTAGATAACCTCTCCAGTGATATAAAATCTCCACTTCCTATGTTTTTCTATGAAACCTATGTACTAAGATTTCCTCAAGTGGGAGAACTCTTTGTGCATTGGCTCTATAGATTAACATAGGAAATGGAGAAGTGTTATCACCTCTTTATCACATATTAATGCATAACCCTGTTATCTCTTGAAGAAAGGCACATGGGCAAAACTCATAGGGGCCATTAGGATTTTCTGGTTCTAGTAAGATTAGTAGTTATTATTAAGAGGTGTTATTTCAGCCTGGATAGATCTAAATCTCTGCCATTTAACTGCTAACACCAACCTCTGTGGTTCAGTTTTGATTGAACTGCAAAGGGCTGTACTGTTTCCTTGTTAAAGGAGCAGTAAACTGTTTTTTAATGAAAACACATAATTTACAAAGCATTTCCTGCTGAATAAAACAAGGTCACTCCCACTGCTGTCAGATGTTTTATTCAAAACTTATAGCAGTTTAAATAATCAGGAAGTGAATTTACTGTGTTTACTTCCTGATAGTTCTAACTGAAGTGAATTTACTGTGTTTACTTCCTGATAGTTCTAACTGACAGGAAGTGACTCAGCAGTTTCTATCCCATTCTATGGAGAACTGTATGTCTCTGACTTTCTTGACTTTCCTCTCCATTAGAATCTAACAGAAAAACTAATTAGAATTTGACCACTAGAGGGCACTGCTAATGTAAAAAACATGGGTTTAAACTGCAATAACTCTGGCGATCTAAATCCCTCAGCAGTGGGAGTACCCTTATTTTACTCAGTAGGAAAATCCCTACGATATAATTTTTTTCATTAAAAAAGTTTACTGCTCCTTTAAGTGCAGGTTAATTTGTGGATTGCAAGCTGTTTGCTTCAGTCTTTGATTTGCAGACTCTACCGGTCTTTAAATATAATTTGCTAGCACTGTAGCTCAGGCTCTCTGGACTGCAAACCCTAACATTCAGTTTATATTGAGTGCAAGCTCTGTGGGCTAGTTCTCCTTGGCATAAAAACATTTTATGCAGTTTGTTAGCACTCCTATAAAAGTATAGGCATATTGCCATTAGAATCTATTTCAAATTTTTATAATAATCTGCAATAAAGAATATATACTTCAAGCTTTCAACTAGTTTTGTTAATGATCTAAGAAGTTCCACTTTCTAATAAAATCGGTTATTTTTTTTTTTTTTACAGTTTGTTTTAGCAGAGATTAGCTTTTGACAAAACTAATCTTTGTGAGCCAGACTTGTTTCTCACATCTCCTCTCTTCAACAAATTATCTGTTACCACGGATACAAAAATCTTTACACTATTCAGTGAAATTTCCCAATGTATGAGAACAGATTATATAATTTTGTAGTCATCCTAGAAGACAGCTTATGAATAATTATTATCCTGACATTCAAACTATTGAAAGAATTCGGCCCTTTTCATCCCACAGTCATCTGTCTGCTGTAGGTTTTCATTTCCAATATAATAGTCCTCTCATTAATAGTCATTGTTCAGATCTTATTCAGTCTGCAAACACATTTCTGAAGGTCCTTAATAAATAATATGTCTTATATTAAATTCGAAGTCAAGATAAAAAGTTATCAAACCACAAAAAATTATATATTTTCCTGTGTTTGTAGTCTGAAGATACATTCTATTTTTTCACCATAAAAGAAAAAAATAGTTATCCCAGCGCTATTAATATACTGTGTCAAGACACCAAGTGTATGTGGTTCCTAACAAATGGCCAGTATCAGTACAAGTGTGGAAAAAATAGAAAATGTATTGATTGAATTAAAAACTGTCATATAAAGGACAATATCATTAGATATAATGTAGCAGCAAATAATCGGCAATTATACTCCGATTCCTAGCTATAAGTGTTCTCTCGGCAGTTGGTACAAGAAGGTTCCCATCTATGAATGTGTTACACAACCTTCTGCGAAATAGTCGACTCTAATGTAAATTAGTAGTTGACATTAAGTACACGTGAGTGTATTTCTTATACATATCTTTATTGTTTCACAATATTGTACTGTATTTCATGATTTGGTGCTCCCTCTCATTTTTTCCTTTGTGGGTTTTGGATTTTGACAGAATTATTACCTGGTTATTGAGAATTCTATACTTCTCCTGGACTGACAGACAGGAAACAGCGCAGACATCTTTCCATAGTGACGTCTGCACGCCTGCACTGTCAGCCCCACCCTGCTCTAGGTGGCGTTGCTAGGAGCCGTTCGGCACTAAAAGGGTCTGACCTAATGTGTTTATATGTTAAAGGGATAGTAATGTTTTAAATTAAGTACATTGCAGAGTCTTCTTTATTGAAATAGAGCAGTTTGTGCTATATTTAGTACAATACTTTTACATTGTTCTTAAGTTATTCAATATAGAAGGATCCCCTCCCACCCCATCTGGCCCCCTCCCACCGAATCTTCATTCTGGTCCCAGAACTGGATGAATGCAGTGAGGGACAAACTTCAGTGAGTAACTATAAGGAAAACCCTGCCCCTCTTGACGAAGGAGGGCAGGATTTCCCTTTGCATACTGAGGTTTGTCCCTTGCTGCAGCCGTCCGGACCAGACAGAGCTGCAGCAGTGATATAGCCAGAAGGGGTGGGAGTGGGGGATCTTTCTATAGTGAATAACTTGAGGACTACGTAAAAGTAAGGTACTAAATATAGCTCAAACTGTTCTGTTTTAATATAAAACATTGCTATCCCTTTAAAGGGTTAGTAATGCCCGAAATAAATATATAAAACAGAAAGAAGGAGAAAAAGGGAAGAGGCGCCCCTTGTGTTGAACCTCAATGGACAAAATACCACCACCAATCACCCTGATGTGTGGTACTCACAAGATAAAATGCTGCTCCAACACATATGTGAGAAACAGCTTCAGCGCTTGAAGGGAAATATTATTAACCCAAATAAATCACTTGAACCAGAGGGCTGCTCCTATCCAAGTCGTTCTCCCAAAATGATAAACCATGAAAAACAGCAAAAGAAGAAAGGGCGCCCAATGGTACAGTATAATCTGACACACAATGATCAATAAACGAAAAAATGTGCATATACTCACAAGGGTAGATGTCAGTCAAAGTATGAACTGACCAGCACGCGTTTGGGGAAAATAAACCTGTCCCCGCTCAGGATGGCAGTGATACTGAAGCTCCTTGCAGTTGCAGACGTCTAAATATAGGATATAAACATTACTTCAATGTATTTGTGATGCACCGAAAGTTTATTCTCTATGGTAGATTTTACAAAAATAAAGTATTTGGAGAAAGTCCTATCTCTCAAACCTTTACAGTTTGAGAGATATTTTCTGCTAAAGTTCCCCCCCTCCTTCTCCTGACATCAGCACTCAGCTGACAGCAGGAGATCCCAGTCCTGGGACCAACCGGCGGCTCTGCAGCAGAGCCGAAATAGCGATATTGAAAAATAATTTCTTCATTGGAACGGTCTACTAAGTGTGCCTGGTTTGCAAGCACACTTTTCAGACCGTTCCAGTGAAATAGTTCTTTTTAAATATCGCTGTTGCGGCTCTGCTGAAGAGCCTCCTTGAGTCGGCCGACTCTAATCTCCTTCTGTCAGCTTTACAGGAGAAGGGGAACTTTAGCGGCGGATATCTCTCAAACCATAAAGGTTTGAGAGGAAGGACTTTCTCCAAATACTTTATTTTTGTAAAATCTACCATAGAGAATAAACTTTATTTCGGGCATCACCTTTAATGTGATTATTTACCATACACACTAAGGTTCAACAGCTGGCGATTGTATTGGAACTCACAATAACAAATTCACCTCCCTGAGACAGGCAGATTGTGGATTTTTTACAATTCCTTTCTACGCAGTCTTCAGTCCTGGAGTAACGTTCTCCATATTTCAAAAGGGTTAACAATTCCCCATATTTCAAAGTGGAGAACAATTTGCCATATATTATGGTCTTCAGTATTTCAAAGCAGAGAACAGTTTGCCATCTTTCACGGTTCCTCATATTCTGTATTAGCCTGACAATTAGTTTGACTGCAGAAATAGCATTACATTGTCCATCTTTATGCACACCTCACATGTTCTTGACCATTGTCTCTACCCCCCCCCACACGCCTAATTCATTGGAGAAGTGTTTCTTGCTCGTCAAGGCAAAGCGCTGTCATCATATCGTCAAACAAATATGTCAGCCTCGTTAAATCCTAATGTTTTTCTGTTAATCCTTTGAGTGCCAGAGAGTTGCAATGTGTTGGATAACACGCTGACACTCAAAGGGTTAATGGCTGTCTCACCTTCTCATGTTAGCGTTTATCCCTGCAGCGGTCAGACAATTCTGCTCAGCATTTCGGGCTGTTGGCTAATTTGTAATGCATTGAATGAATCCCCGGCACAGGATGTGATACAGGGTTTTTATATTGCAGCTTTATTCTGTATTAAAGGTTTCAGTCAAAATAGATTAGGCTAATCACTTGTGACTTCAGTGGTTGCTGCCAAGTGACCACTGATTTGTTGGACTGGAATTGAGCGTCAGTTGGAAACAGGTAATGTTAAAGCTTACTATCCCCCCTGGGTTCAATACTTCTGTCTGGATGAGAAAGATTGGTGTTAACCCTTTTAGTACTGGGGGAAACTTGGCAGTCAGTCAGAGGAGTCCTATAATAACTTCGGTTTCAGTGCATAAACAAACTGCATTTTATTTTCTGCATCGAGATAAATAGTGACTTTGTCCCAATTGTATTTTGAGTGGCTGCTTCCTTTTTGTAGCACTTATACTACAGATTTAGTTACCATTACTCTTTAAGGGATAATAATGTTTCACAAAAACTGCAGCTCCAATTAATCTTCATAGTATTTGGGCCATGGAGAGTGTTATTTCATTACTGTCAGAGTTGTAGTTCAAGGGTAATTGAATGATAAAGTTTCACCCTCCCGCCCCTTTTACCTAGTGTAACGCTGCTCACCTCAGATGTGGAATCTGGTCTTAAGACCAGACATCTCACAGCAAGGAACAATCTTCTTACTGTGTGAACAATGAAAACCCTGCCCCCCATTGACAGGTTTTTCCCTTATGCTAATTGAAGATTGCAAGCCATCTGGACACCACCTTCTGTTCTGAGGTGAGCAGCGTTACACTAGGTAAAAGGGGCGGGAGGGGGATACTTTATCATTCAATTACTCTTGTACTACAACTCTGACAGTATTGAAATTACACTCTCAATGGCCCAAATACTATGAAGATTAATTGGAGCTGATTTTATTGTAAAACATTAACAATCCCTTTAATATTTGAGAAATCAAAACCTAAATAATTGACACCAGTAGTGGTCCAATTCTCGGACAAACCATTTTCACCATAGGCAATCATTAAACAATCTTTTCGATTTTAAATAAGGCTTTTAAACCCCTTAATGCTTGAGAGATCTCAGATGTATTGCAAGACCTTTGTAGCATTCAAGGGAATAAAAACCTCCTTCTAAAGTGGAACTATCATCAAAAGTAAATTGCCCCCAAATATAGCGATCCGCATATAAATACTGTTATTATGCGGAATAAGTTTGGCATTCATAAGAAATACAACTTGTTCAGCAGGCATCAGCACCAGGGATCTTGTTGTAGGCTCTCTTTGCACCTGCGCCTTCAGTCCCTTGTACCATAAGGTACCAAGGAACTCGCCTCACCAATCCTAGAGGTGAACGGGATAGACAACGCAGACTTCTTTTCCGCAAGATATCTACGCTGTTGCCCGCTGATGCCTGCCGAACGAGTTGTATTTCTCACTAATGCCCAACTTATTCAGCATAATAAAAGTACGTATATGCGTACTGCTATGTTAATAAGGATTTGAGGGGCAATTTAATTTTGATGATGGTTCCACTTTTAATAATTGGGAATTTTTTTACTTGTCTCGGTGAAGTATATGTGTTCACCGTATAAAATTGTCTTGCTTGCTGTTTACGTGAAACTCTTTCAAAGTCTTAGAAGAAAAAGTTGACTGTTCTGTACTATTACAACCGATCTAACGCAGTTAATATAATTTACTGTGTTTCAGAACATTTTATTACACCTTCTGAAGTCAGGATAATGTATTATGCAGCCAGACCTCACTGCACCTGTTTTCAGACGGTTTGGAAAAGGAAATTGCTTTATATCTGTCCAAGCTCTGTGTCTGCCACGAATGTTAAAATGGACTTCATGGAACCATTCACTCTCTGTGATGGGGCCGTCAGACTGATATGCCTGTCACTTTATAATCTCAAGTGCCCAGCTCTCAACATCAAGAGCCTTATTCATCCTGCTAAAAAAGAAAAGGTGCAGTTCTGGAGCAAACCAAATTCACCATAGGGGTGAATGGACAATTCACATGAATTTTAAATGGCACTTTCAGCTCCAAGAAATCTAAATCTCTCCAACTTGTGAAAAAATAAATGTACTAGAGAATTAATTAATATTCAAGTGGTTAAAATCCCCATTTAAAACAACTGGAATATTTATTTCATTACTATAGCTGGGATGCTCCAGAATTTGTGACCTGGGGCTGTGCTGTAATGCCCCAGGCATTTTTATTACTAAGTAAAACATAATCGCCCTTTTAAGAAGTGAAATTATCCTGAGACCAGACTTTGTAAAATTCTATTGTCTGTCCGGCGGGGGATGTGTGGGTGTGTCAGAAAACTGACCCCATTGGCTGGAATGCAACCCAGAAGTTAGTGACTTTGCAGGTTGCGTGTGCAGCATCCGTAGACCCTCTGTGCAGGCTTTCAACTCCAATACAGAGGGTCTGAGTAGAGAATCAATCTCGAGAAGGGACTGAATTTAAAGGGATAGTAATACTTGCAAATCCCCATATTGTAGCTTTTGTTAAAAAGAAACTTATTGCCTCCAGTGTCTTCTCTCAAACCCTTATGGGTTGAGAGATGAAAGCGCTCAAAGTTCCCCCCTCCCACCCCCTTGCCTGACTGAACGCTGACTGCAGGGATATCCGGTATTACTTGCATCAGGCGGCTCTGCAGCTGAGCCGAGATCGCGTTTATAAAAAAAAAAAGAAATCTTTCACTAAAACGGTCTTCTACATGTGTTTGCAAACCAAGCACAAACCAAGCACACTGCATACCAAGCACACGTAGAAGACCGTTTCAGTGAAAGAATTATTTTTTATAAACTCTATAAACTGCTCAGCTGCAGAGCCGCCTGATGCAGGTAAGACTGTCTTACAACAGCTTCCCCTGCAGTCAGTGTTCAGCGTTCAGTCAGGGAAGGGGGAGGGAGGAGGGAACTTTAAGCGCTTTCATCTCTCAACCCATAAGGGTTTGAGAGATGACACTGGGGGCAATAAGTTTCTTTTTAACAAAGCTACAATATGGGGATTAGTAATTTGCAAGTATTACTATCCCTTTATACAGTTTAGTCTCGTCACTAGGGAGAACTGTGAGTCTCTTTTCAGACTGCCACTTTTCTCCTCCATTGGCCCCAGGGGAGCAGATGTGCCTATGGACTGCTCCCCTCTTGCACCCAAAAGGTTACGTCTGCCGTGTTCTCTTTCTATGTGTGGCATGAGTAAGGAAGGCGTCCATATTTATTTTAATTTTTTTTTTTAATTTATTTATTATTATTATTAATATTATTAATTTAATTTATTTTAACACTAATGCCCCATAAAATATTCTTGTTTTGTAGAGGATAAAATAAACTACGTGCCACAAATCCTATCTCTCAAACCACTATGGTTTGAGAGATATTTGCACTGAAAGTCCTCCCCCCTTCTTCTGACGTCAGTGTCTAGGAGGGACCAGCCGGCGGCTCTGCAGCAGAGCCGAAGTTGCGTTACTGGAAAATAATTACTTCACTGGAACAGTCTACAAAGTGTGCCTGGTTTGCAAGCACACTTTGTAGACCATTCCAATGAAATAATTCTTTATAGATTTCGGCTGAAGAGCCTTCTCGAGTCAGCCGACTTGAATCTCCTGCTGTCAGCTTTACAGCTGACATCAAGAGAAGGGGAGGGGAGAACTTTGAATGCCTATATTATTTTTTCCTCTACAAAACTAGAAAAAATGTTTGCATTACTGTCCCTTTAAAGCTTTGAGTGCCAGAGGGCTACACAACACACATTGTCCTTGAGGTATAACCAGAAGCAATTGGGCCCTGAGACTGAGGGACCCCATGTATTGTTTTCCTTGTAGAAATATGGTCGATTAGATCTGCTTCCAATTTTCCCTTTATTTTTGATTAAAGTGACTCTCTCCCGCCCCTTTCCCATACGTCACAATGCCTCCCCTTAGATCTGGTGTCTGGTCAGAGGACCGGACAGATCGCAACGAGGGACAATCTTCTTTCTATCCATATAAGGAAAACCCTGCCCGCCTTGACAACGAGGGCAGGTTTTTTCTTTATGCTGCCAGAAGATTGTCCCTCATTGCGATCCGTCCGGACCTGCTTGCTGCTCGTAGGGGGGAAGCATTGTGACATATGGAAAAGGGCCGGGAGGGGACACTTTGTAATGGAAAATAAAACAAAAACAACGTTATGGACTGGTACAAAGGTACACTTCATTATAAAAAAAAAGTGTGTTGAGGAGTTGATCTTGCCTTAACCCTTTGAGTTGCTGGGAGGTATCAAACACATTCCTTTGCAGTGCGTTGGATACCTCTCTGGAACTCAAAGGGTTAAGATCTACAATTCATATCCCTTTCAAACCATGCTGATGAAGGAATCGCAGCAAGAGGCACTTAATATTCCAACCATTCCTTTGTTGTTTCAACAAAGCTGTTAGCTGAGCATACCGGGAAACGCAGAAAATACATCAAACTTTAACACAAGGGACACATACCTGTAACGGTTCATACAAATGAATACAGGACAGGTACTTGTAGGTAACCATCACTTTATTAAGCACAAATAATAAAACAGGAAGGCATGTCTCAGCAGTAAATGGCAACCAGAGGTATACGTATTCAACGGAACTAGCTCCACCTCTTGGGATTAGGAGATTCCCTCCGTAAGAAACTCGATCAGTATGACCCAGTAGTTGAAACAAATGCGTAGTCTGCAGAGCCACAGGTCCGCACATGGAGGATACCAGACTATACTGAAAGACAATCGGGAAGGATAACTGTCTGAACCCCAGGTCCGCACCTGTAGGGAAACCAGACGTAATCAATAGGCAGCAGTAGTAAGGAATATCTGAGCCTAGGCCCGCACCTAGAGGATCACCAGACAAAACCCCCAGTTAACAAGGAATGTATGGTCGGACAAGCCAGGTCATACACGGAGAGGGTAGTCAGCCAGAGCCACAGGTTCGCACCAGCTAGGATATCCACTGAAGCGTTGGTATGCTGAATACGCAGTGTATAGAGCCCCAGGTCAACACCAGAGTGGGCAGTCAGACAAGCCAGGTCATACACGGAACAGGTAGTCAGCCAGAGCCGCAGGTCTGCACCAGAATGGTTGTCGGACAAGCCTAGGGCCATACAAAAAGTGGATAGTCAGACAAAGCCACAGGTCAGCACTAGATCGGTAGTCAGACAATCCAAGTAATACACAGAGCTCAAGAAACACAACTGCACTGGAACACCATGAAAGGGCAACTGACGTGGTGTCCAGGCAGTTTAAGTACCAATTGCTTCAGCTCCAGAAGGTGGAGCAACTGGGGAACTACGACTTTAAGACCTGGGTCGCGAAGTCACAGGGGATTCCCTTGACGCGCACCCGCACTCTGCAGCACAGACAAAAGCAGGAAGCTGGCTGCCTGCCGGGAAACCAGGGCAGCCAGCTATCAGGGAATCAGACGCAGCAAAGAGCCGTGGGCAGCACACACGAGACCGGCCGCCCACAGATGCCCGGCGGCTGTCTCGGCAGGTAAGCGAAACGCTTACAATACCACAGAGTATTTTGTAAGGAGAACATGGCAGCAGAGTGCTGGGTTTATCCTTTATTTTCTGGGAACTCTGGGTCCCTTCTTATTGCACCCATATTGCAGCCAATTTGCGTCATTATTGCACCCATCTTGCACCATTATTGCACCGATATTGCATCCATATTGCACCCACTTTGCTTAATTTATGCACCAATATTGCGTCCTTAATGCTGCGACATGTTAACGCACGATATGGTGAATGCACCGTTTGAAACGACGCGAAATGTAGAATTTGCAACACTTTAAGACACATAACTTTAATTGCGACACTTTAATTGACGCGGCTGAATACATGCGTTGTTTTATGCGTCACTTCAAATGGATACCGTCCCTCCTAAAGAGGGACATTTGGGAGGTATGTATTATTCTACTACCATATACCTGTGGATTACAAACTAGGATCCTACCAAGGTATAAGCAAAATGCAGCCTTTCGCTGGAAACGTCCATAGCAGATGTATTGCTTGTAACGTCTGTGTAACTTCACATTCCTCACGCATCACTGGGACATGTGGTGTTAACCTTCTGTTTATCCACATGTATGTTTGTTTTAGTGGTCCAGGGCCAAGGTGCTAGTGGTACAAGTTTCAGTGGAAGAGAAGCTCAATAGGCTACAACAGATATAGGAATCCTCATTACACAGGACTTCTATTGAAATGAGGGGAAAGTAGTGACCTTAATTTAAATACACTGCACGGAAACGTCTCTGTCATAATCACAGATTATCAAATTAAAGGTGTGCAATTCTGGAGCAAACGAAGTTCATGACTGGGGGAATTAACCCCCAAATTGATTTTAAATGGTGCTTTTAACCACTTGTATGCTAGAAAGCTCTCCAACGCCTTGCAAAGTGAGGCACTGGGGACCTCTGTAGCATTCAAGAGGTTAAAATCCCCATTTAAATCATCAGGAGTTTGCAGAATGTTCATTTCAAACCTTTGTTGCTGTTTGTTCGGTTCACAATTGAATAAAGCCCTATTCAGACAGTCTTACAGAAAAATAACCAGTAAAGTGAATTACGATTCAACCTCATTAAAACGATTCCTTCGGTAGAAGAAAATGTATAATTTACAATTCTCAAGTCTACACTAATGCTCTCCAATTTAATAATGGAGTGGAGAATAAGGTTCTGTACCCCCGCCATGCATGGGATGGACCAGATTAAATTGCGCTATTGCTTTTCCCTTGATATTAAGCCATTGCTGCAAAAAGGCACTTAAATCGTCAGTGATGTAGGCAGTGACACGAGGACTCCTGATAATTCACCGTGAGTCACTGAGTTAAGTGGAGGGTGGTTAAAGGCTGTGCTTGTTGTTAAAGGAACAGTGACAGTTTTTATACAAAAATTCATAATGTAATTAATTTCTTGTGGAGTAAGATGATGGTTCTCCTACTGCTAAACTATTTTCCATTGAAAATTACTGCAGCGCCAAACTTTTTCTATAGTCGGTGAGTAACGTTTTCCTGTAGAGTATGTTCTAGAAAACAAAATCTGTTTCGCTCAGCACACACTATAGAGACAGACACACACAGGCTGTAGGTCAGAGTCTTCTGACAGTGTAGGGAACAGATGTGATCCACTGGATTGCAATCGGAACTACACTGGCTTATCTATCCGTATTGACAACTTGCTCCCATGCACCCCCTTCCCCTTATAGCCTGGTTTTCCTTCTTACTGAAGGGTTCAGAGTTTCAATGGTAAGAAGTAAGCTTAGGTGAAGCCAATTAAAGGGATAGTGATGTTTCACAAAAAAAGCCGCTCCAGTTCATCTTCATAGTATTTGGGCCATGAAGAGTGTTATTTCAATACTGTCAGAGTTGTAGTCCAAGAGTAATTGAGAGATACATTATCCCCTCCTGTCCTTTTTACTTAGTGTAAGCCGCCTTCCCTGAGATGTGGAATCTGTTCCTGGGACCGGACAGCTCACAGCAAGGGACAATCTTCTTACTGTGATCATAAGGAAATCCCTGCCACCTTTGACAGGTTTTTCAGGTTTTTCCTTATGGTCACTGAAGATTGTCCCTCTCTGCGATCCATCCGGACAGTCTTGCTGCTCTGAGGTGAGCAGTGTTACATCAGTAAAAGGGGAGGGAGGGGGATACTTTATCATTCAATTACTCTTGTACTACAACTCTGACATTATTGAAATAACACTTTCCATGGACCAAATACCATGAAGATTAATTGGAGCTGCTTTTATTGTGAAACATTACTATCCCTTTAAGGTACAGGTGTGTACAACACATTGCTTAAGTCTTAAAACAGCCCTGGGCCTTAAGGGGTTCAGGTAAATGGGAATTAATTACTTGGGGGGGATGTTAGTGTTACTTTAAGTGTTGGTACATAGCAGGTAAACTCATAACAAAATCCCCAGAGGTTGAAATTTTGCTGTACAGATAACGACCCCCACCCCCGTAGGCTATAAGTCTATAATTTGGATCCTAGACACTGCAGCCTTAATTCAACTAAACAAAAGCCTGCCATCTGTTCATTCTTACAGGTTTTGATATATATGGGGAATATATCTTTGGCATTGACATAGCAGTGTTGTTTTTTTAGGTTCATATCTAGTTATTTCATGACCATTACAAAGATGTCTGTTTAAAAATAACTTGAAAAAAACAGGACATATTGAGGGAGATGCCTTTGTCTTGGGTCTTTTCTGTCTGTTGGCAGTTTGTCATCTTGTCTCAGAATGACTCTGGCAGTCTGAATATTGTGCCTATTATCCCAGAAGAATAGGCTAGGAGCCTGATATAATAACAAGAACTATAGCAATTCTGGGACAAGCCGTCAGCACTCCAGGAGACCAAAATTCTTCTTATTATAAAGGGACACTATCGACAAACAGCTTTTGTAATATTTGAAGGAGCTTTCAAAATCGCCTATATGTTGTATTGGCCATTTTAAATTCAGGAAACTAGTTTTTGAGTTTAGATCTATAGATGCTGCTAATTAAGGCATGCTGTGCAGTCACTTCCTGTCTTATCCTTACAGTAGTGAATGGTGCCTGATGTTGCTCGTTTGATATGACACACTGTGCATGTCAGAAATCCTGGGGAGCGCTGCTGCGGAAAGTCTCGCTACAGAGATTTCGACAGGAGTGGGCGGGAGCTTCTCTCCTATCCACTCCGATGAAAATCGCTGCCGCTGATCCACTGCATGCGGCTGGTCTCCTCCATGCCGCCCCAATGGATAATGGACAGTTAATTAATTAGAATTTTATATATATATATATATATATATATATATATATATATATATTGCCTCCATCTCACACTGAATGGAACTTTTTCTTTGCTACGGGAAGTGGGCAAAAGGTATAAGGTTAAGACAGGAAGTACCTGCCTGGCATGCCTTAATTGGCATCATCTATAAAGCATACCCTTAAAGGCATAGTAATACTTGATTTTAAGAATGTTTAATATTGTAAGTATTAAAAAAATAAATGAAATTATGTAAGTCCCGTTGCTCAGACTTTGATAGTTTTAGCGTAACAAGCTTCTAATGTTCCCCTCTCCCTCCTCTTTTACCCACGTCAGCTCTCTAGCTGACAGACTGAGATCCTGGTCCCGGGACCGGACGGCTCATCCGTAGAGCTGAAATAACATTGTCTACAAAGAAATTATTCGTTAAAGGGACAGTAATACTTCGTTTTATCTTTATTTTATTTTGTAGGCATTAAAAAAAACACGAAGAACGATATGTCTCATCTCTCAAACCTTTATGGTTTGAGAGATATTCACAAGCAAAGTTTCCCTTCCCGTCCCTTTTACCTAGTGTAAGCCATCTCTTCTCAGATGTGGAATCCAGTCCGTAGACCATACAGATAACAGAAGGGGACAATCTTCTTCCTATGAGAACAATGAAAGCCCTGCCCCCCTTGACAAGTTTTTCAGGTTTTTCCCTTTTCTTAACTGAAGATTGTCCCTCTCTGCAATCTACCTGGGCACCTCCCTTCTGATCTGACTGAACAGTGTTACATCAGTAAAAGGGGCGGGAGGGGGATACTTTATCATTGAATTACTCTTGAACTATAACTCTGACAGAATTGAAATAACACTCTGCAAAGTCCAAATACTATGATGATTAATTAGAGCTGCTTTTATTATGAAACATTACTATCCCTTAAAACGGTCTACAAAGTGTGCTTGGTTTGAGGAAGTAAACCGTTCTATTGAACAATTTATTTGTATACAATGTTATTTATTTAATATGTACAATATAAAACATTCTTAAAATTAAGCATTACTATCCCTTTAATTTTCTAAACCCCAAATAAAATGATTTTGAACGCTCCTGAAAGTTGTTTTTAGGTAACAGGACCCATCTGAATGCCAGAGAAGGCAGTGCGTTGGATACCTCTCTTGGCACTCAAAGGGTTAAATGTATTGAAAACCTCTCTGGAATACAAGGGGTTAAAATAAAAGCCTGATTTAAATCAATAGGGACTTGGACAATCTTAATACGTCGCCTGTGGTGCAGTGAGGTCTGCCCTGGAACTGCTTCATTTCTTATTAAATCTTCCTCTGAGACTTCGTGTTTCACAATGGTAGATGTCTCTGGTTGTGTTAAACCCTTCATCCTGAATAAGATAGATAGTTTTTTGTTTTTCTTTTTTCCTAATGCCATCCAATTAGACAATGGGACAGAGTCCAAATCTATACTGAAAATATAACTTTTAAAGTGGAACTACCAGCCTATATAAAGTCACCCCCCCAACCCCCAATAAATAGACATATGGCGACTAGCTTCTTAATTGTGCTATTATCTCACACAAGTTGCCGGTTCTGAAGTAATCCTTAATATTCTGAGACCGGAAGCCAGGCTTGAACTCAGACATCTTGGCTCAGAGACGTCTGCGCGCCTACACTGTCCATCTTGGTCTCCTCGAGCAGGCATTGCATGGTACCTTAAGGTACAGGAAAGGACTGACTGCACAGGTGCTCAGATGCCTCTAAAGCAAGAAGCCTGGCCGTCAGTCTGTGAAGAAAAAGGATTACTTCAGAACCAGGCCAGGCTTCTTGCTTTAGAGGTGTCTGAGCACCTGCGCCATCAGTCCCTTCCGGTGCCTTAAGGTACCATGCAGTGCCTCCTAGAGGAGACCGGGATGGACAGAGCAGGTGCGCAGATGTCTCTTAGCCAAGATGTCTGCTTGCAAGCCTGGTCACCGGTCTCTGAAAAATAAGGATTATTTCAGAACTTGGTACTTGTGTGAGATAATAGCACTATTAAGAAGCTAGTCGCCATATGCCTAAATATTGAGGGGCAACTTTATATAGGGTGGAAGTTCCACTTTAAATAGTTAAAGACCACCTTCCATAGTACTGACATGGAGAAAACCCGGACTGTAATTAATTTTTGTCCAGAGGGACATCTAGCTCATTGTCTGTTATATATCCTTTTCAGGTGGTGAAATGTCATTGTACAGCTGTAGGGTACAACAGTAAATAGATATACCTGACCTCTGTATAAATGACACCTACCAAAGTAAGTCCATGGGGTTATGCACTAAGTTGTGATAAAGAGGAGATAATGTCTCCAGTGATATCACTGCTCCAGTTCCTATGTTTTCCTGTAGGGCCCATGCACTAAGATTTCTCAAGCAGCTCCACAGAATAACATAGGAACTGGAGAAGTGATATCATTGGGGAGGTTATCTCCTCTTTATCACAACTTAGTGCACCCCCCCTTCTGTTCAATAAACGAAGACCCACGTATTCCAAGAACAGGGGTAGATGACCTTTAGCAGTACAGCTGTTGGTGACTACAACTCCCATCATTTCTAACTAGTCGTTGGCTGGTTAGCATACCTGGGAACTCTCCGGATCTGCCCTCGATACTCCATTTTTGCGGGACAGACACTGATTCTCTCCGTTGGTGGGAATTTTGCTGTTTTCCCATTTCCCACCCATATCTCCTCCCATCCAGTTCCTGTCCACATCTTCTCCTTCCCCACTCAGTTCCTCCCACTTCCTGTCCACATCTCCTCCTTCCCCATATAATTCCTCCCACTTCCTGCCCATTTTTGTGGCACATCGTTAAGTCCCGCCCCCACTCACAGGTAAGTTCCACCCCTTTTTGACGTGAATCACATCATTTATATCACCCAGCAGTCCCCTTTGGGGACTCCAGGAGACATAGTTATCCAGGTATGCTGGAAGCTGTAGTCCTCAACAGCTGGAGAGTCAAAGGTTGCCTGCTTCACCTTTAAGGAATAAACATAGCTTGGGAGTTTATGTGAAAATAGTATCTCAATGTTCTAAGCAGCAAAGATCAAATCGTGTTGGATTTCGTAACAATTTTCTTCATGGAAATCAGCAGATGTTTAGATATAAAATGAAGCTTCCCTTGTCTAATGGAAGTTCACAGATGCAAGACTCAAAGACTTGAAACATGTAATAATTTATGCACTCTCACGTCTGCTTCTTGCCAGGCGCTCCTGATGGCCTGATTTCCCCGCACATAGACATTTGTCATGTGGCTTCTGTATACGCTATGAGATGTTTGGTGAATGATATAGTTATTTTGTCCTGGGATGTGATATCATTTAACTTGGAAGGTTTCTCTTAAGCCTTTAAATATCCATTCATTGCCACAATTACACACCACATTCTGTGCTTTGTTTTAACCCTTTGAGTGCCAGAGGGGATACACAACGGATTGCCAAGCAATGTAACACGTACCCCTCTGGCACTCAAAGGGTTGATACTGCAATATTTACTTCAAACTTTCATTGTTTCTTATCTTAAAGGAAAAATAACAGCTCATTATGACTGCCCCCAACAACACACACACTTGCCCTCTTAAAGGGATAGTAATACTTCGTTTTAACTTTATTTTATTTTGTAGGCATTAAAAAAACATGAAGAATTATATAAATCTTATGTCTCAAACCTTTATGGTTTAAGAGATATTCACAAGCAAAGTTTCCCTTCCTGCCCCTTTTACCTAGTGTAAGTCATCTCTTCTCAGATGTGAATCTGGTTGTAAGACCAGACAGATAACAGAAGGGGACAATCTTCTTTGTATGAAAACAATGAAAGCCCTGCCCCCCTTGACAAGTTTTTCAGCTTTTTCCCTTATCTTAATTGAAGATTGTCCCTCTCTGCAGTCTACCTGGGCATCTCCCTTCTGATCTGGCTGAACAGGGGGGGGATACTTTGCTTGTGAATATCTCTTAAACCATAAAGGTTTGAGACATAAGACTTATATCATTCTTCATGTTTTTTTAATGCCTACAAAATAAAATAAAGATAAAATGAAGTATTACTATCCCTTTAAGGCCAGAAAATAGTAATAACCCTACGCATTTCGACCTTGTGCCTTTGTTCAAGAGATCGCATCTTCAATCAGTCCCGGTCCAATCTCCTGTCCATGGAGGAGGACATGACAGTTGGTAGCAGAACCACAGGGCCTCAAATTCTGCTCACTGTATATGGTAAACTTGCTGCAATTCGTTGCGCACCCTTCTGGCAAGTAAAGAGTTAACTTTTTATGGAGCATTTCATTCCACTTTGGTACTTGGCCATTTGAGTGCCAGAGGGGTGTGCAACACATTGCAAAGCCTTGTGAAACCCCCACTGACACTCAAAGTGTTAGTAATGTCTAAAAATAATTTTTAATAAATTTGTAGAGGGTAAAAAAATAATCAGATTGCCATAAACACCATCTCTCAAACCTTTATGGTTTGAGAGATATTCGGAATCAAAGTTCTCATCTCCCTCCCCTTCTCCTGACGTCAGCGTCTAGCTGACAGCAGGAGAACCCAGTCCGAGGATCAGCCGGCGGCTCTGCAGCAGAGCTGAAATCCTGTTATTGCAAACAAATTACTTTGCAAACCAAGTAATTAGTTTGCAATAACGGAATTTCAGCTCTGCTGCTGATCCAACACGGATCCCCTTCTGTCAGCTTTACAGTTGACATCAAGAGAATGGGCGGGAATGGGAACTTTGATTGCCAAAATCTCTCAAACCATAGCCGTTTGAGAGATAGGGTTTGTGGCAATGAGATTAATTTTTTATACCCTCTACAAATTTATTAAACCTTATTTTTAGACATTACTAACACTGTAAAGGATTAAATCAGTGGTTCTCAATCTTTTTTTTTTTGTTCGGGGCACCCCTAACAAATAACCTAGAAGATTTGGGGCACCCGACATACTTAATATACTTTATCAAGGGCATAAGAAGGGTATAATACATAAATATACTGTTATTATTAGGTCTTTTAATCATAATAACAAAACTAAACATACTGTGCATAACAATTTCTATAAATCTTTATTTAAAAATACATTTTTGTTAGTCTTCATAGAAAACATGGGGCACCCTAAGCTGATGTCCGTGGAACACCAAAGTGCCACAGCACCCTGGTTGAGAATCACTGGATTAAATAGACTCATACACTCTGTCTGCTTCAGTTTGGGAAAAGAACAGCATGCAGCTCTCATGTCCGCCTCCACGGACGTGACTCCCAGGACTGATCTGCAAGTGTTTTCTTTTTGAACAAAGATAAAAATTCGTAGTGGTCATTAGGATTTTGTGCCATACTTGGTTATGTGGGGGTGGATTTTACGAGATGTCAATTCTCCTTTAAAGGGATAGAAATACTTAAAGTAAAAAAATGTATATTGTAGGGTTTATCCCGCAGAGTAAAACAAAGGTACTCCCACTGCTGAAAGGTGTTTTATTCAAAAGTTATTGCAGCTCAAACTTGTATTTTTTTAGGTGCAGTATCACACTGGCCTGAATTTGTACAGTGGCGCTATTGCTACACCATCCTATGGACAGCTCTGGTCAGTTGACCATAAACCACCGTAGGATGGTGTAGCAACAGCACCACTGTACAATTTCAGGCCATTGTGATATTGCACCTAAAAAAAATTCAATTTTGAGCTGTAATAACTTTTGAATAAAACACCTTTCAGCGGGTGAGTACCCTTATTCAATTCAGGGTGATAAACACAAGAATATAATTTTTTTACATATTAAAGGAGCAGTAAACTTTTTTATGAAAACATATATATTGTAGGGATTTTCCTATTGAGTAAAATAAGGGTACTCCCACTGCCGAGAAATTTATATTTCCAGAGTTATTACAGTTTAAACCCATGTTTGTTTGTTTTTTCACATTAACAGTGCCCTCTAGTGGTCAAATTCTAATTAGATTTCCTGTTAGATTCTAATGGAGAGGAAAGTCAGAGACATACAGTTCTCCATAGAATGTGATAGAAACTGCCTGTCGCTTCCTGTCAGTTAGAACTATCAGGAAGTAAACACAGTAAATTCACTTCCTGATTATTTAAACTGCTATAAATTCTTAACAAAACATCTGACAGCAGTGGGAGTGACCTTGTTTTATTCAGCAGGAAATGCTCTATAAAATATGTGTTTTCATAAAAAAAGTTTACTGCTCCTTTAAGTATTACTATTCCTTTAAAGGGATAGTAATACTTCATTTTAACTTTATTTTATTTTGTAGGCATTAAAAAAACATGAAGAATGATATAAGTCTTATCTCTGAAACCTTTATGGTTTAAGAGATATTCACAAACAAAGTATCCCCCCCCTGTTCAACCAGATCAGAAGGGAGGTGCCCAGGTAGACTGCAGAGAGGGACAATCTTCAATTAAGATAATGGAAAAAGCTGAAAAACTTGTCAAGGGGGGAAGGGCTTTCATTGTTTTCATACAAAGAAAATTGTCCCCTTCTGTTATCTGTCCTGTCATACAACCAGATTCACATCTGAGAAGAGATGGCTTACACTAGGTAAAAGGGGCGGGGAGGGGAACTTTGCTTGTGAATATCTCATAAACCATAAAGGTTTGAGAGATAAGACTTATATCATTCGTCATGTTTTTTTAATGCCTACAAAATAAAATAAAGTTAAAACGAAGTGTTACTATCCCTTTAAGCCTGTAATCTTACAAATGTATAGATAATTAATCACCACATTCTGTGCTCTGATTTAATACCATGATAACATTTACTCTAGACTTTTATTGGCTCTGATCTTAATATTATGACTTTGGGGCTAATCGACAATCTGATTTTCTTGTGTTTATTCAGCATCTCATTTTCTGATTAGAATATCTGCGTTAAAAGCAGAATTTTTTTTTTTTTTAAATACAGACGGGACATTTAAAGGGATAGTAATATGTTCTCTTAAAAGCTCTAAAATTGTATATATTAATAATAGAATTAGAATAAGCTACTTTCCATGTCTCAAAACTTCATAGTTTTTGTGTTTGTAGCATTTAAACTTTCCCCCTCCATCCCCTTTCTCAAGCACACTTTGTAGACCGTTCCAATGAAGTAGTTCTTCATAAATGTTGTGATTTCGCCTCTGCTTCATCTGGTCAAATTGACCGTATTCTGTATCTGTCCGCTAAAGCACGGACGCAGCCGGCACTTAATGCCAGCCAAACTTTTTTACCCTATTACCTTAAACGACTTCCTGGATGTACAGGTACGTCCTCTGTCACTATGTACATGTACTTCCATTGTCAGGATGGGGTTAACACCTTCAAAATGCTAGAGAGATTTCCAATGCATTATGACTGTGATGATTACAAGAATTTATGGTTTACTATAGTTAGTTAATCTAAATTGTGGTTTTCCCACTAAGTAAACCAATGGAGAATGATTCATTTAAAATGTATTAAAGTGCACTGTTTTTTTTAATCAAAATGCAGTTTTGTATAAAGTCATCACCAGATATAAAGGTTTCTGCTAGTCTATGAAAAAATGTTGATTGCTACCCAAAAAGCTCTCCATAGACTGCAACAGCTCCACATGGTGGCTAATTTACAAAGTGGTATTTTGATTAAAAATAGAATAAGCTTGCTCTGCAATTCTTTTTGCATGAAGCATCTCCCAGCAGGAGAAGCTATAATAACAATATTTATATGTTCCCTAAATTCTGAAATCACTAAAATAATTAATGCCGCTGGTACAATTAGCTTTAGCTTTATTATATATTTCTTTCATTAAAATAAACTCTCTCCACCACCACCAAAAAAACAAAACAAGTTGTTTTTGGGATGTATACAAAAGGAAAATGGCACTCAAAGGGTTAAAGGCATCACTATGATATGGATAGTACCATATTACAGGCACTGGAAGCATACCTGCTGATGAAGCCGGTGGTCAGTTGTGATCCCAGATAGACCAACAGAGTAGCAGAAGGGGCGGGGTCTGAAAAGATTGCGGCTTCTTCGTTGGTCCCTCAACAGAGACTGAACTGTAAGACTCTGAAGTCTTGCCATTCAGCATCGTTGGGCTGAGTACACAGCTCCTATAGACCCTAGTGAAGGACTTCCACTCCAGACACTAGTGGATCGATGTAGTGGCTTAATAAGGGGTCACACCTGTGACAGGACCCGCCACTCCAGGGGCCCGGCTGCCCCCTGTGACGCCTGGCGCCCACAGCAAGCAGCTGAAGTCTGTGCTTTCTTTGGCACAGACCTCTAGCAACTGAGAGATCCCTCTTCGGCACATCTCCCAGCGTCTGTATTACTGAAGAGAGGACCACATGGGAGCTCCAGCTTTTGAGGTGTGTGCAGAAGGAGGCACAGACCTCTCCTGTCATGCCACTGGACCACCAGGGAGGTAGGAGATGGACACAGGTGGGGGATCAATAGGGGCAATGTGGAGGCAATTGTGGAGATTGGGAGCAATGTGGAGGCAATTGTGGAGATGGGGGCAATGTAGAGACAATTGTGGCGAATGGGGGGGGCAATGTGGTCGGGGGGGGGCATGGCAGTTTTTGCACTAGGGCCTGGAGGCTTATAGTTACACCTCTGGATCGATGGTTAAGAAATTGTCGTAACTGAACTTGTCATTAATAGGCTGGTGAAAGTTCTTACACCGTGGTCTGTAAATTATCAAACATATTGTAATTTTTTGCATTTAGTTCCGCCGGCTCCATCAAAAGAGAAAACCAGTCTTAAAAGTGGATGAGGTTTAATCTACCATCATATTGTAAATTATTTTATAAAAATATTTTCTTCTAGCAATCATTTTTTTTTTCTAAATTCTGTAATTTTTTGAAAAAAAAAAAATGGTCCAAACTTGGAGAAGGTAGTTTAAATTCATTTGCAAACGGGAGTAAGAAACAGGTTTAACCTTTTGAGTGCCAGAGGGGTATGCTATGCATTGCAGAGCATTGCGTTGCATACCCCTCTGGCACTCGAAGTGTTAAAAAAAATTTATTAAAACCTCCTAATTCTTTGAAAATTTTTCACTTTAAAGACAAGACATTTTAAATCACAGAAATTATAGGTGCAGTATATGTCGCGCATTCTACTAGTTCTTAAAGGGTTAATGCTTGAACCATTGGGGACAAAGATATTTAGACATAATAAATACATTAGTAGTGCTATTTCTTACCGTCTTGTAATTTGTTGCATTTTATGTAGTGATAAACACAAATCTAGTGCCCACCTTCTAGTCTGACTGTGGAGGAGTATTGGTCCTCTCTGATCATTGTAAACTACCATTTGATGACACTTGTTCCTTACTGTCTCCATATAGATTGTGCTGTCATCATCCGTCCGAACACAAGTGAAATCATCAGTCTCCCTGATTATACACCACTTTATCACAGAAAAGACAGGCTGTTTTTATACTTCTCCATGAGATGATGTCACTGTCACTTAGGCTGATGTACTAAGACTAATTGAAGCCAAGACTAATCGAAGCATTTCTGTGGCAAATCAACTGGAACACAGGGGATATTATATAATCCAAATGTTCACTGTTTAACACTTTCAGTGCCAGGGGAATACGAAGTGCATTGCTTTGCAATGTGTTGCGTACTCCTATGGCGCACAGATGGTTGCGAGGCTTTTAACCGTTGTAATGCTAGAAAGGTTTGTAGGCTTGCTGTGGAATTCATCTGGCTCTTCTTAGAACATCAGACTTGCTGTTTGAAACCATACATCAAGAAAAAACAATAAAAGGGACATTGCACACCATCTGAGATTTAAAATGGCATTAATGGTTACAAATAAACTGGCTTTAGAGCATAGGAAGCTGTTTTAGTGAGTGGCCAATTCCGGTCACAGTCTACAAGGCCCCTTTTATACCATCAAAACCACCCTGGTGGTAATGTCACTATGCTGAAAGTTGAGCTCTAACATCTTTATTAGACATTTGCCAGTTTCAGTTACATCAGCTCCTTCATCCAGAAATCTCTCCCTTGGTCCCTAATGCCAAATAGGGTTGACATGGCTAACGCATCTCAGTAGGCGTTGTCTGGTTGAGCGGCCTGAGTTATCACCTTCTTCTGAGTGTAGAAGTTTATGGAACTGAAAGTGGCAGGAAGGGGAATATTAAGTAAAGTTTTGTATTTCAAACCAGACTGATTTCCAGAGACTGAGTGGAATTAGTCACTAAAATACTTTTACTATAATTTGAATGCCACTTATTTCAGACCACTATCTTTATTATCTCTATAATCCCCAGAGGAGTATGCAACACTTTCCTTTGCAATGGACTGCACAACCCTCTGGTCCTGAGGAGCTACAGTCATAGACTTACAAAATCAGTAGTAATTGATTGGGACAGCACCACCTGGTGATCACAATGAGAAATTGCATTAAAAAAAAAGTCTAAGTTGTAATAACATTTGAATAAAATCCCTCCCAGTTATGGAAGTAACCTTGTCTTACTTGTTAAGAGAAGCCCTTTAACATATATTTCCATAAAAATGTTTACTGCTTCTCTAAACTATTGCCTGTTAGGGATGTATTCCGTTCATGACATACAAATGTGACGAGCACCCATCAAGCATGAACAAAAAAAGTGTCTTGTTCTAGGCATGTGGGTGTTTCAGTGAGGCTCCAAGTCATGCTTTCCATTCACATGTGCCATTGCAGACGGGAAATTTCCATATCAGACTGGTCCCGCCCACAGGCAGTCCAGCTCTGAAATGTCAGGCAAATCCTCTCCACACGAGAGAGACAGCAAAAACTGACGTACGTTTCGGCATTTGTGGGCCTCATCGGTGTGGTGCAGCCGAATCCCTCTAGGCACATGGAAGCAATGGCCCATGTCTGGGATACACTTATGTTTAGGGAGACATACAAATGTGACGAGCACCCCATTAAAGGTATAGTAATGTTTCATAATAAAAGCAGCTCTAATTAATCATCATAGTATTTGGACTTTGGAGAGTGCTATTTCAGTTCTGTCAGAGTTGTAGTACAAGAGTAATTCAATGACAAAGTATCCCCCTCCTGTCCCTTTTACTGATGTAACACTGCTCAGCCAGATCAGAAGGGAGGTGCCCAGGTAGACTGCAGAGAGGGACAATCTTCAATTAAGATAAGGGAAAAACCTGACAAACTTGTCAAGCAGGGCAGGGCTTTCATTGTTCTCATAGGAAGAAGATTGTCCCCTTCTGTTATCTGTCTGGTCTATGGACTGGATTCCACATCTGAGAAGAGATGGCTTACACTAGGTAAAAGGGGCGGGAGGGGAAACTTTGCTTGTGAATATCTCTCAAACCATAAAGGTTTGAGAGATAAGACTTATATAATTCTTCATGTTTTTTAATGCCTACAAAATAAAATAAAGATAAAACAAAGTATTACTATCCCTTTAAGCACAAACAAGATAAAGTGTCTTATTCTTAGGCCAGTTCATTGCTATACGAGTTATAGATTTATATAGCATACAAGGGGTTTAATATAGCCAACTGACTTAACCCTTTGTGTTGCACAAGCCTTTGGGACTCAATGATTTAATTTCCCCCCTTCCTTCTTTTTAATTGTTTAGTGCCATACGGATGCAGCTAATTAACGATTTGCTTATCCCTCCAGCACTGTAGCAGTTAATGCCTCTGCAGCTTGTCAAGGTCTGGAGAGGTTGCTTTCAGCATTGGTATTTCATGACCGTCTTTGAATTTATCACCTCTTTCTGCTGAGTCCCTAGGACTGCTCTCCCTTTCATCTCTGCAGCCATTCTGGATTCATGTTGGCAATAACAATCTGGAGATGTATTCTGAAGCTGCTGTCAAGGTAGCATTTCGGTTTTATTCAGCAGTCTACTCTATTTTGGCAAACATTGCTATTGTCAGGGATTTAAAAATAGACTCTGTTTAAAGGAGTATTGCCAGCATTTACCTTACTATGGACAGAAAATCCTACTGACCCCAAATTAATTATAACCATGCAGTGTGTTGGATACCTCTCTGGCGCTTAAATGGTTAAACTGAATTCTAAGAGGCAGAGCTTATTTATCCAGTGGTGTTAGAGAAACATTCCAAAACAAATACAATTTTATATTTTTTACGCCCAAAACACAGAACCTAAATATGTATGTGTGTACATATAGAAAGAAAATGGACATTAACCATTTGAGTGTCAGAGGATAATGCATACCCCTCTGGCACACAAAGGGTTAAAGATCAAGTAACATGGGGGGACAACTGAACAACATATATGGTAAAGCCACAAAGCCCTATTTACTGCTAGTCCCTTCTCTATGCATAAACTTACAGCCTGCAGTGTACAGATCTCTTCTGGGCTTCTGCTCCTCAGAGCCGGTGCTTTGAACTCCTGAGAGGCAGCTGAAGATCACTATGGGCTACTGAGATGTAACAGCCACCAGAACAGCCAATAGCAATGAGACAGACCCTGTTAGTCCCGCATCTGGCAGTAGCAGCGATATGCTCCGTGTAGGGTCTGCCCCCATCTTTTTTGCCACCTTCTGCAAGAGCCGGAACTGCTAATGGCAGCTTCTTTCGTACTGGCTGTCTAGGTGGGTGTGACAGCAAAACAGCCAATAACGACCTTTAACCTGCTTCTCCAGAGGGTCACTGCATCCAGGGGCAAACTGTTCACTAAGGGTTTATGCTGCAACTGCCAGAGGTGAGAGCAGTGTGTGTGTAAAATTGACATCTCTATGAATTACTTCTTGATGTAGCTGTGCATTTTAGGGCATGCCCCCCCCCCCCCCTTGCAAAAAATAGAAAGAAGCTCTTCCAAATGGCCACCTGGACTCACAGGAAAATGGTGGCTCTAGTGTTCTCACGGGGGGCTCGACCTGGCGGATGGAGTACCCCAGTTTTAGCAGGCTTCATGATGCTTTCCTTCTTGGATTCAATATTCTCTTCACCTTTGTATATCCCTTTGCAATGCGTTGCACACCCCTCTGCCACTCGGAGGGATACATGTATTAATTACCCAATTCATTGCCCCTCTTGCACTCAAAGGGTTAACTAATAAAACATTGAACTTTTACATTTGTACATATAGTCCACTAACTCAATAATTTAAATCCTCAGACATTCCTTAAATATGTGTGTGGGGGGGACAACCTGCAGCCCCCAAACTGTTTGTTGGACTACAACTCGCCTCATATGCAGCCAACAGTTGCAGGAGGGTGATGGTTGGTTATTGTAGCTCAACAGCTGGAGGGCCACAGGTTGTACAACCTTTTGGATTAGATGCTCACAGGAGAGTGTATGTAACATCTTGGATGCTGAAGACATGTCTAGCATCTAAGGGGTTAAATCACAATGGGCCTTATGTTCAAAGTATAGCAATTCTGGGCCATGCCATATTCACCATGGGAGTGGGGAGGATGATTGATTGATTGTGGTATAAAAGAGGCTATTAAGCCCCGGAATGTTAGAGAGCTCCTTTCTAGCAATCTGGGGCTTAAAAGTTCAATTTTATTCCATGGGAATTTGGAGAGTTTATTCATCCCCTATAGTGCAGTTAGTTTGTCCCAGACTTGTTCCACTTTTGACTTTGTGCGTACGGCCCACACGCTTAATGACCTGAATTCTAATCAGGGGGGCAGACAACTGTTGCACTATAGCTCCCATCATCCTCAGCCTGATGGCGATCACAATTGTGGATGGAGAACAGCTGTAGTGTGCCACGGACTGTCCACCTCTTACTTACATGTTCAGTGAAGAAGGAAAAAAAAAAAAAAAAAAAAAAAAAAAAAAAAAAAAAATAAATATATATATATATATATATATATATATATATATATATATATATATATATATATACATATATATATATATATATATATATATGCATTGAGCATCCGAGGGATTAACCGTTTGAGTCCAGAGGGGTACGCAATGCATTGTGTTGCTTACCCCTCTGACACTCAAAGGGTTAAAAAAAAGTAAGATCTAACTATACATTGATATTTCCTTGGGCAAAACTATACGAGGCATCACCAGAAGTGTAGGGGAAAAAAAGAGAACGGCAATTGCTAAGAGATTACTTTTATATTTTTGCCCAGTGGCTTTAATTAAGAAAGCTGGTTCTTAATTGTTGTTTTGTTTCACTTAACATTGCCAAACAAAAACAACTATGACCTTTATGCTGAGTTGATACGCCGCTCATTTGGAGGCACAGAACTCCTCTGTGGCTCATTTAAACGCAAATGTGCGGATGCAGTGTTTGTAAGAGTCTTTCAACTGTTCTCGGAGGAGGCAGCACGTATTGTCGGAGATTTGATTACTGCCAGAAGTGGATAAACTGTACACCCAGATTTAACTTTGAGGGCAGATGAGGGCAATCTCAGTGGCAATACAGAGCACAGAGAAAAATAGTTAAAGCAGAACTACCACCCCTTCTAAACTTGCCCCCAAATAATTACCCATCTGGCGACTAGCTGATCAATAGTGCTAGTCACCAGAATTATTACCTGGTTATTGAGAATTCTATACTGCTCCCGGACTGACAGCCAGGAAAAAGCGCAGACTGCACTGTCAGTCCCAGTCTGCTCTAGGACGCGTTGCTAGGAGCCGTTTGCTACCAGAAGGGACTGACAGCGCAGGCGTGCAGACTTCACTATGCAAAGATGTCTGCTCTGTTTCTTGGCTGTCAGTCTGGGAGCAGTAGCAATTCTCAATAACGCGGTAATAATTCTGGTAATTATTTGTGGCCAAGTTTAGAAGGGTGGTAGTTCCGCTTTAAAGGGATAGTAATAGTTAATACATAGAAGAATATAGTATCCTTTTAACACATTTACTATGTCGCCAGGATTAAAATGGAGAGATGAGAATCTCGTGCTGCATGACAGTGAAAGATTCTCAGGTCGCCTACTGAAAAGGGCGCATCCCGGTCTCGCTGGCCGGTGATATCTCCCCTGTTCTAGTTATTAAAAAACAAAACAAAACAAAAAAAAAAACACCTGTGCTCCTGGAGGTGGTGCGCTGCCCCGGCTCTATCTCCCCATTTCCCCTCATCTCTGCTTTTTTTCCCCTCTCTGTCTGTCATTGGTTTATCACCGGTTTCTCTTTTAGTGCAGTGACAGCGCCATATGTTACTTGCTGACCGATGATGATGACGCTGTCACTGCACTAAAAGAGAGACGGTTGATGAACCAATGACAGACAGAGCGGGAAAAAAAGCAGAGACGGGGAGATAGATACTAGCATGATATACAGCGTGTGAAGTTTTTATAACCCCAGTTCATTTTTTGGTGACTGTATTCCTTTAATTCCTGCCTTCTAGGTCTCCCCTCCTCTCAGAAAACAACGCATTCCCAATAGACACAAATGACTAATCAGTGACTTGAGTTGGCTAAACTCAGAGGCATAACTAGAAGCCTCCGGGCCCTGGTGCAAGAAATGTCATGGCCCCACCACCACCACATTGGCCCCCCTCGACCACACTGACCCCCTCTACAATGCCCCTCAATCTTCACAATGCCCCTATCTCCTACCTCCCTGGAGCGGTCCTCTTAGTAATGCAGAGCACTGGGAGATGATGTCAAAAGTAATTGAATGAAAAAGTATCCCCCTCCCACCCTTTTTACTGATGTAACACTGCTCACCTCAGAGCAGCAAGACTGTCCGGATGGGTCGCAGAGAGGCACAATCTTCAGTGGGCATAAGGAAAAACCTGAAAAACCTGTCAAGGGGGGCAGGGTTTTCCTTATGTTCACAGTAGTAAGATTGTCCCTTACTGTGACCTTTCTGGTCAAGAGACCAGATTGCACATCTGAGAGAAGGTGGCTTACACTAGGTAAAAGGAGAGGGAAGGGGATATTTTATTAATCAATTACTCTTGAAGTAAAACTGACAGTATTAAAATAACACTCTCCAAAGTCAAAATACTACGAAGATTATTGGAGCTGCTAGTGAAACATTACTATCCCTTTAAAAAGCAAGTTTACAGTTATATTTTAGGGATGTAATTAATACATTTTACATATTCTAGCTGTAATTATGTGATATTTAAATTTATATCAACCAATGTAATTTTATTTACATTTTATAGGAGACTGATACATTAGTATCATTTTCTTTGGCTCAGCCTAAAGTAGATACTTTGTAGCCGGAAGCTCATGACATGCTGTGATTATATAATCTGTTATGTTACACAGACAGCTCTACACTGCCAAATAATTTAGAGACCGTACAGCAGAAAGGATTTTAGAAGGTAGGGTGCTACATGAGATATACTGGCTGAAATGGGGAACATACAGTCTGCTTAACACGTGAAAAAGATAAATTTGTCATTTTGGGAATCAAGGTGTGAAAACTCTGCATTATGTCAAGCTAGATATAAGCCTGTAGCATAGCTTGTTGCAAAGTGTGCACACATGACATTTTATAAAAATTTAAATGCAAACTTACTATGTGAAGCTACTGTAAGATACTTTAATTTACTGGGGGAATAAAATTGTCATAGGTTAATAGGGGGTTAAGGGGTGTGCCAGTTTGCCCGTGGCCCAGAAAATGGCTTGAAACAGCCGAGGCAGATTTTGAAATCAGAAGGGACATTTATTTGGTTGACTTTTCGGCAGTTAAACTTGATGAAGCCCCATCTGCAAGGCTGAAACGTTAACTCCGCAAGAGTCACCTGAACTAATCACTCTTCTTATCCCAAGACTCCCGAGCTCTTTGTTTTCCACCCCTATATAAATATCCACTAGTCGCTTGTCAGGATCAACCAGCCCAGAGGCCACCAGCTGAGCTCCACTGAATCAGATTATTTCTCTTTTTAATTTACAGAGTTCATTTGATTAGAATCCTAGCTCTGCAATCCGTGTGATTATGTTCTAGCAGAGTCTATTCTCTCACACAGCATGAGTAATTGCAAGGTTTTATGTAGTTAATAGAAAACGTTGCATTCAATTGGCTGAATGTGTGTATACTGATGACCTAGAGACCTACATTATCTTATGAATCTAAGCTGGCCATTGTACCCCAACATAGAAAACGTCTTTTGTTTATTTCATATTCTCTTTGGCTGCTCAGAAAACAAGAGTACGTTTGAGTTCTAGATCTCTGTGATAAAATTCTCATCAGGCTTATAGGTAAAATGCCCCGAATCTCCCATCAGCAGATATGGTTATGCCATCTTGTTGTAATATAATTCCACAAATGTCTCCGTTTACACCTCCTTATAATAAATTTATTATTGACTTAAAATCCAAATGGTCTGTATGAATTTTGCCCTTGCTGTTTCATTCAAGAAACAACCTCTTCAATCCATCCTGAATGACATGTTGACAGTTGTTAACAGGACTAAATCACCTTAAAGGGATAGTAACACTTCGTTTTAACTTTATTTTATTTTGTAGGCATTAAAAAACATGAAGAATGATATAAGTCTTATCTCTCAAACCTTTATGGTTTATGAGATATTCACAAGCAAAGTTCCCCTCCCCGCCCCTTTTTCCTAGTGTAAGCCATCTCTTCTCAGATGTGGATCAGGTTGTATGACAGTACAGATAACAGAAGGGGACAATTTTCTTTGTATGAAAACAATGAAAGCCCTTCCCCCCTTGAAAAGTTTTTCAGCTTTTTCCATTATCTTAATTGAAGATTGTCCCTCTCTGCAGTCTACCTGGGCATCTCCCTTCTTATCTGGTTGAACGGGGGGGGATACTTTGTTTGTGAATATCTCTTAAACCATAAAGGTTTCAGAGATAAGACTTATATCATTCTTCATGTTTTTTTAATGCCTACAAAATAAAATAAAGTTAAAATGAAGTATTACTATCCCTTTAAGCTTTGCCCCCTGGAACTTCAATTCTTTTTTCTCCAAACTGACGCAGATAGAGTCCCTGAGCCACAGAAGATTTGTCTATACAGTAGGCTGAGACTGACAGCTGTCATGGATGCCTCAGTGGACATAACATGTAGGAGTGATTGAAGATGTTATTTCTTCAACAAAGGCTCAAGGGCAAAATTCATATGAGCCATTAGGATTTAGGATTAGGCACACTGTCTGTAAACAAGGTGACAGTTTCTGCATTCTGCATCATTAGTCAGTGACTGTGTTAACAGTCCAACAGAGGCACTGGACACAGTAACATAGCAGCACAGGGGGCAGCATTGGCATCAACTCCAAGCAGGTAGCTCTCTGATCAAAAGTGTGAGGGTGTTCTGGACAAGTCTCCCTTACATAGCAGAGCAGGGAGCAGCATTGGCACGAACTCCAGTTTTCTCACTGATCTGAAGTGCTTACTATGTGAGAGTGTGTCTGACAAGTCTCCTGCACACAGTCACAGGACGTCTGTGCTCCTGCAGCATTACCAACATAGCTGCAAGTAGAGGAGAGCATGGGGAAGCTTCCAGCACACACCACTGAGCATGTAAAAGAGAAAGGGGGAGATTCACTAAGCGGTGATAAAAAGGGTTATAAAGTTGAGATGACTTCACCAATTCCAATGTTATTCTGTGGATCCTATTCACTAAGATCTCCAAAGCTGAAGAAATCTTAGTGAATAGGCTCCATAAACTAACATTGGAATTGGAGAAGTGATAAAGTGGAAAAGTCATCTCCTCTTTATCACCTCTTTATCACCGCTTAGTGAATCTCCCCCAAAGAGTTGGAATCAAGAACATTTGCGCTGTACTACAAGCAAATACATGTCATTCTTTGTTCCTCAATGGGTTAATACCAAGTTACAACATATTAATACAACTTCACCATCAGGAGCAACTAAACGTTCCCAAATTTCCCATTTATTTAAGTGGGACTTTTATCACTTTCATTCTAGATGGGTCTGGAAAACTTTCTAGCATTTGATGAGTGAAAAGTACAGTAGACATGTTTTTGTTCCCTATGCACCTGATTTGCGGCAAAATTACTCCGCTATCTTTGTGCGCACAGCCCACTGTTTTCTGTGACTAGCAGTGAGTAATCTGGACCTGCTGTTGCTTTGCACACAGTAATGGTCTGTATTTATTTAAAAGAAAATAAAATAAAAAGCACTAGCGATGCATTTCCGGGAACAGTCACTGTATGGGAAGAGTAAGCAAATATATCATGTGTGTGAGGTCATAATGCAAACACAGCTGTCATCCAGAGATTAAAGGGTTTTATTACAGTTCTGGTCAAACATTAACCCTTCGAGTGCCAGAGAGGCATGCAACACATTACTCTGCATGAAATAATGGAATAGGACTACATAAAGGCAAAATGAACTAATTTTGGAGCAGACCAACTGGCCAGTTACAGCGATAGTAATGTTTCACAAAAAACAGCTCTGATTAATATTCTTAGTATTTGGGCCGTGGGGAGCGTTATTTCAATACTGTCAGAGTTGTAGTTCAAGAGTAATTGAATGATAAAGTATCCCCCTCCCGTCCTTTTTACTGATGTAACACTGATCACCTCAGAGCAGCAAGACTGTCCGGATGGATTGCAGAGAGGGACGATCTTCAGTGATCATAAGGGAAAAACCTGGAAAACCTGTCAAGGGGGGCAGGGTTTTCATTGTTCTCACAGTAAGAAGATTGTCCTTTGCTTTGATCTGTCCGGTCAAGAGACCAGATTCCAGATCTGAGGGGAGGCAGTTTACAATTGGTAAAAGGGGCGGAAGGGGGATAATTTATCATTCAATTACACTGGAACTATAATTCTGATAGTAGTGAAATAACACTCTCCATGGCCCAAATACTATGAAGATTCATTGGAGCTACTGTTTATGTGAAACACTGCTATCCTTTAAAATTCCGCTGATACCTATTGAATTAAAGAAAAAAAAAAAATTTAAGTGCTAGAGGTTTCCAATGGATTGTTGGAAACCTCTCCAGTATTCGATGGGTTAAAAGCACATTTAAATTGTTAGGAATTTAGGAACATTTCATTTGTCCCCTATGATGCATTTGGTCTGCTCCAGAATTGCATCTCCTGAATTCTTCCCTGTATCTGACAAAAAAAGTGATATTCTGCAGCATGGGTTTGAGTAACTACAATTTTATTCCTTTCCCTTTTAACGTTTTTGAGTGCCAAAGAGGTATCCGACGCTTTGCACAGCAGCGGGCACTCCTCTGGCACTCAAAAGTTTAAAAGAGACAGTGGCGCCAACAAATATTATTTCTTAAATTTCTTCCTGTCCATCAGTGTGAAAATTAAATAATTTCGAGTAATGCGTTGCGTAGTCATTTGGCACATAAAGGGATAGTAATACTTCAGTATTACAAATCCCTATATTAAAGCCCTTGTAGAAAGAAATGTTTTGCCCCCAGTGTCATCTCTCAAACCTTTATGGTTTGAGAGATGAACGCTTCTAAAGTTTCCCTCCCCCTTCCCCGTAGTCAACATTTTAGCTGACTGCAGGGAAGAGAGTCGTACGACTTTCAGGGGGCTCTCCAGCACAGCCTGATCGCGTTAACTAAAAAAAAAACTTTCACTGAAATGGTCTTCTACGTGTGCTTGGTATGCAGTGTGCTTGGTTTGCAAGCACACGTAGAAGACCGTTTTAGTGAAAGTTTTTTTTTTTTAGTTAACGAGATTGCGGCTCTGCTGAGAGCTGCTCCGGCCTCTCCCTCTCTGAGTGCAGACTGACAGACCCGGAGCAGCGCTCATCAACATATGGGCCTGATTTAAAATTCACTTTCTCTTGATGTGAAGGGCACCCCTTGGAATAATTAACCCATTTATCATTAACATATGGGCCTGATACCCTTATGCGGGTTCACTTTTAGCTGTTGGAGGACCGGCTTTCAGTAGAAGAGGAGGAAGACACGTGTGTGCATCCTAAAGAAACCTACCTGGGGTTTATACCAGGAGAGCTGTATGTACTGAGAGGCAGTATTACTAACCTCTGGAACAAGTGAGTGCAGTTACATAAGAGTACTGGGTGCTGGTGAAGGTCTTCACTGATTTACCAAATTCTATGCTTAGAGAGACTTCTGCGCTTTTGTTTTTATTTTTTGTTTTTGTATACAGATTTTGCTTCTGGGGAGCCCCTACCCAACTCAAAAGCTGCGAAGAAATCATCTAGGCTTATATGTATGGTCCTGGTTTGTAATTACAAGAATGTCTGCCTAACATTATATGTGACCAGTGTTTGGTGTTTATATCCTGTTATGTTATTATATTGGTACTGTCTACCATTTTCACACATTTAGTGTTATAATTTATTCTTTCCTTTTATATTATCCATTTGAAGTGGCTAGGGTTTACGTGGCACTCTCTTTTGGTGTATTTTGGAGTAACACATTGGTGCTACTCCATTTTATACATTTAGATATACTCTGCTGCAGAGCCGCCTGATGATCTCTGACCGGATTTCCCTGAGTCAGCTAAAATGCTGTCTACAGGGAAGGGGGAGGGAGAGGGCAACTTTAGAAGCATTCATCTCTCAAACTATAAAGGTCTGAGAGATGATACTGGGGGCAAAACGTTTCTTTTTACAAGGGCTTTAATATAGGGATTTGTAATACTTAAGTATTACTATCCCTTTAAAGTAAAAAAGAAAAATAAAAAAACTTTAAAGGGACTGAATATTCTTCTTCAAGTAAATGAAATCTTTCTCTATTCCATTGTTCTACAGACTCATAAAGTGCTCTGTTTGTCTATTCCAGATCTCAGTGGCAGGTCCTTCAATATCATTCAAGCGTGTCAGTTTAATTATCTATGCGGTTATTCCTATTAATATTTTTTGTCAGTCTGTTTCCTCATTCTACTGAAGTCAGAGATGGATATTTACCCTTCTATACTGCAGAGTCCGCAATCTCTCATGTCACCATGAACCACTGAATGCTATTATGGTTCATTTGATAATGGGGGGGGGCGGCTTGGACCAAAAACCCATTTACCATTTGAGTGCCAGAGACTTATCCAACACGTTGCAGAGACTTATAACCATTGTTGATTAACGTTTGCATAATTTAGAAAGTGGCCACACTCTCTTATTCTCAGGCCATATTAATCCCAGACCTATATACATACATCATATTTTTTTTTCTCTTAAAGGGACAGTAATGTCCCAGAAAAAATCTTTATAGTTTTGTAGTGCTTAAAAAAATAATGTATATGCATCAAATCCTACCTCTCAAACCGCTATGGTTTGAGAGATATTTATATTTAAAATTTTCCCCCTCCTCCCCTTTCCCTGACGTCAGCACTGTGCTGACTGCAGGGTAACCCTGTCTGGGGACCAACTGGCGGTTCTGCAGCAGAGCCGAAATCACATTATTTCCAAAGAATTACTTCATTGGAAAGGTCTACAAAGTGTTCCTGGTTTGGAAGCACATTTGTAGACCGTTCCAATTAAGTAATTTGTTTTAAATAACACGATTTCAGCTCTGCTGAAGAGCCTCTTCGTGTTGGCCGACACGGATCCTCCTGCTGTCAGCTTTACAGCTGACAAGGTAACGGGAAACTTTTAATGCAAATATCTCTCAAACCAAAGCGTTTTGAGAGACGGGATTTGTTGCATATATATTATTTTTTTAAGCACTACAAAACTATAAATATTTTTTTTGGAACAATAATAAATGTTACTATATCTTTAATTCTTGAATGCGAGAGAGGCCTCCAGTGCAATGCAATGGGGAACTCTCTTGAATTCAAGAGTTAAAAGCAAATCAGTTGGAACTTTCATTGGGCTCCTATACAGCAGTTATTTCAGCCTAAAAATTGCTATAGTTCTTTTTAGTGCATTACTCTTTGTATATCTGTTCTCAAGAAAGAAGAATGTATTTGGTAGCTTGAGGTATAATTGTATTTTTGAGAGCAGAAGGAAACCAGGAATATATGGGTTATAGAACTGGCTCAAAACATGGTTGGAGATGAAACAATTTTTTTTTCTTCTTCTCTGCACTGACTTCAAATTGAAGAATTGTGGTATAATTTTATTATAGCGATTTATCACATCACTTCCAGAGAGAACATCTGTGATTATGGAATAAAATATTCAGATTTTTTTTTTTAACACACTTCTCTATAACAATGCTGCTGACGACCCCTATTTATCCAAATGTAACGTTACTATAGTCTTGCTTGGCAGAAGCTAGACAGGTTTATGAGATTTGGCAGTAAATTGGAGGTGGAGTGATGCAGCGCGGTAGAATGTAATCAGAGTTACTGTACTTTAATTAGCCTAAAACAAAGACGCTTTGTAAAGTCAGCTGAATTAAGCTTAAAGGACCAGTAGACTTTGACTTTGAAAAATACAAATGTGTTAGTGATTTAACTTGTGAGTATAACAAAGGTTCTATCACTGCTGAGATATGTTTCACTCAAAGGTTCTTACAGTTCAAAGTTATTTTCTTTTAATCGTTGTTAGCAATAATCTCTGCTGGTGTTCAAAAATATTTTGTTATCTATTGCATTCTTTGATTGAGTATTGGATGCAGTTATTCATAGCAAGTTATAGGATCAGCATCACCTGTTGACAAAACCAAAAGTTGGTGATGCATTACCCTATCCTAACAGGCCATGGCTTAAGGATTTTGCTGTCTGAGTACAGGTGGCCAAGGAATGTCATGAACTCACTGGGGACAAGTATGGAAATCCTAAAGTTATAGCCAGTTAGGGATCCCTGGGGAGAGGGTTGGGAGCCACATAATGTTTTGAATCTCAGAGGGGGTGTATAGTGTTTTGCAAAGCAATAAGTTGGACACTCTGGTGTCATTCAGACAGTTAAAGGGATAGTAATGTTTCAAAATAAAACAGCTCCAATTAATCTTCATAATATTTGAGCCGTGGAGAGTGTTATTTTAATACTGTCAGAGTTGTAGTTCAAGAGTAATTTAATGACAAAGTATACCCCTCCCTCCGCTTTAACCTAGTGTAAGCCGCCTCTCCTCAGATGTGGAATCTGGTCACTTGACCGGAAAGGTCACAGCAAGTGACAGTCTTCTTACTGTGAGAACAATGAAAACCCTGCCCCTCTTGACAGGTTTATCAGGTTTTTCCCTTATGATTACTGAAGATTGTCCCTCTCTGTGATCCATCTGGACAGCCTTGCTGCTCTGAGGTGAGCAGTGTTACATCAATAAAAGGGGTGGGAGGCGGATACTTTATCATTCAATTACTCTTGAACTACAACTCTGACAGTATTGAAATAACACTCCCCATGGCCCAAATACTATGAAGATTAATTGGAGCTGCTTTTATTTTGAAACGTTACTATCCCTTTATTGTAGAGCATATATCGGCTTTAAAGGTTGAAGTGTTCTATTAAGTCAAAAGTAACTAAAGTTTTTGGAGTGAGGGCCACATGTGGGTAAAAACCTTTGAGTGACAGAGGTGTATCCAATGTATTGCATTGCAATACGATGAACACACCTATGGCACTCAAAGGGTTAAAATAGTGTGCAGGACCACAGAATTATAGGATTATACATATCTATGCAACTTGTGGACCTACTCACACTAACATTTACAGGGACTGTTTTCCCCTGAGCAGTCACATGACAGAGCTTCACTAGCAGTCCATAGTAATGTGTAGTGCAGTGCTAACGGAATGACTTGCACACAGACTTAGAGCTGCACTTCTGTCATAGAACAGACATTGTCCATGTCTTAAAGCGGAACTTTCAGTTACTAATAAGTCGCCCCTCAATAATTAAACATATGGAGACTAGTATCATAATACATGTATTACCTCTGTAAAGTGCCACATTCTAAAGAAATCTTTCATCTTTGGAGGCCGGAACTCGGGCATCAGTGCAGACATCTTGTCTGCGCACCTCCACTGTCAGTCCCGGTCTCCTGTAAGAAGCATTGCAGCGTACTACATGGTAACTGGAAGGACTGACTGCGCAGATGGCACTAACCTGCCCGTCAGTCTCCGAAGATGACAGATTTCTTTAGAATGTGGCACTTTACAGAGGTAATACATGTATTAGGATGCTCGTCGCCATATGTTTAATTATTGAAGGGCGACTTATTACTACCTGAAAGTTCTGCTTTAAATGGATAGTAATGTTTCATTTTACATATAGCTCAGAATGTTGTGCATGTGATAGTACTGCTGTGCTATGCTCACAGGCTTCAAAATGTACTAGTTACAGTGTAGTAATATGTTGAAAATAATCCGTCCTGCTCCTTTACCCGACATAAGCATATTTGCCTCAGATCTGATAGCGGATCACAACGAGGGACAATCTTCACACAGTATTAAGAGAAACCTGCCCTTCTTCGTCAAGGAGAGCAGGTTTTCCCTAATACTTAACAGGGGAAGATTGTTCCTCATTGTGATTTGTCCAGTCAAGCGACCGGACTTCAGATCTGAGGGGAGGCGGCTTCTGAATGGGGAAAGGGGC